>OZ038371.1:135109937-135795891 GCA_964036015.1 Leptarthrus brevirostris | reverse complement strand
TAATTAAAGCACATAATTTGAAACAGATTTCGAGGGGGAAATTTGTTGAATACATTAAGAAGAGCATTCAAAATTCTTTGCGGGTTTTCTAGTTCATTTCAAAGAAAGGTTGAAGGTTGTTATACTTTGGTTTTATTGTCTTTCTTTTCGGAATCTCCAAACATTTTCTTTCCCTCGCCATATTTACCTAAGCTCAAGCTACAAATTAGACCCGCAGCTCCATTCATTTTGTTTTATGATGGCCTGTCACCTGCTACTTGAATTTCAATTTAAATTACGCTTAAGATTCCCTTTAATTCACCCAGGTACTGAATATGCAAATTCTGTTTACGTGGGTGCTGAAAAACAATTGAATTCGAGGTGGAATGAAGGTGCGGGAAAGTTGATAAGGTCCTTGCCAAAAACATGTTAATGTTATTAACCACGTTATCCTCGTAACGTTACGTTTATGCTCTACAGTACTTAGCTCTTTCATGTCACCTTGAAGTGTGCCGAATGTTTATACAGAGAGAGTACGGCAGTTAAATGTCACAAGAAAACCGTTTATAGCTTGAAACTCTTTGGGCTGAAAAGTAATCAGAATTTGAATTACTTCTTCTTGGTTGAACGCAATTGGCTTAATGAGACCAATCTTTTTTGATGCTACAGATGGGTTTCTCTGAAAATAAAAGGTGTCTTGGATGACTTATTTACCCTAATTGCGATGAGTGATTACCCCACGGAAATATTTAGGAGATATTTAGTAAGAAGTTATTTAAATTTAGCACATTCTAAAGCAATGTTTTAAAGTTTGAATTATGCAACATTTATGTATAGATTTGCGCAACTACTGGAGGCGTTATTTTAGTAGTTCAATGATTCAGCTGCTTAATATCACTTGTTTATTTATTGCAATTCCCAAGTAAGATATCACTGTTTTGCCCGTGAGCACGGGAGGGGGAGGGGGGGGGGGGGGGGGCTGAAACCCCCCCAGGAGGGCTTTTTGAATTTTCTTTTCTTGATTAAGAGAAATTTGACTGAAAAACTAAAAAAATAACCTAAAATGTATATGACCTTATTTTTAATTGCATAATATATCATATTTTATGTCATCCATTTGCTGATAGTTTTCTTTGTATAGCTCCTTTATTTATTTTTAATGAAATCAGATAAGTACCCCCTCCAGGAGCAAATCCTGCGCACGGCCCTGATCACTGCCTGAGATAATCGATAATGCATTAAATTAAGGAATGATTATAATTAACAGAATTTATTCATTTGTTACATTACTACATAGTATTACCTAGTAGTCTATTTTCCTGCTGCGCACTGAAAGTTTACAGTATGATAAAAGGACAAGGGAACCAAATTAATTTTTATTTTACATGGGCATTGTGTTGTTCTGAAACGCCAATATTCGAATCGTATTGCCCATGATCTTTGTTAAAAAACAGATAAATAAGGAAATCGTTGAAGATTTTTTTATGTCCTTTCCCTTTTTTACGATATAGTCAAAGAGGACAATCATATGATGCGTTAGGGTGGCTATAGCCCTAAGGGAATTAGGGTAACCGGAATGAAGTTCTTGTTTTTACATTGCTGCGAGCTAGACAAAAGCCCAGAGACACGTAGATTTTTTATTTTAATGAAAAACTAGCTTACCCGACAGACGTCGTTCTGTCAAAAGCTATTAGACTGTGGCAGTCTCACAAACTTATCTTTTCTGGTCAAGTTCTGGTGATATCGTCGCTTATAAAGTGTTCATGTCGTGATGACATCTTTAGTTTTCAGTAATGGTCACCAGAACAGATAAGTTTGTGAAAGTTGCAAATATGTAATTTAAACAAAAAATTGAATATAAACGTATTTCAGAGTGATCACTTTATTTACTGACTTTCAAATAATTACCGTGATATCAACAATAAATTTACATAATGTTAATGTACTTTTCTATGTATTTTTAATGTTATAATCATAAAGAACAACTTCTTACAAAATTCAGTTTTCTATTTCGTACACTGCAGTACTTTAGTAATATTGTGTTAAATCATATTTTCATTGTAATGCTCTATGGTACACGATATTTTTTGTTTGATTACCTGGCGCGTAAACAAACAAAGCTGTTGGTCTTCCAACATTGTCCATGCGAGAACCATGGGGTTTTCAAGATTAATGCCGCAAACACTCAATGACTGCCCCTGGGATTTAGTTATGGTCATAGCGAAGGCAAGCCGCACTGGAAACTGCGGTCGTTTAAATGCAAATGGTAAGTCAGTCGGAATCATTGGGATGTGTGGTATTTAAACGTCTGCTTCTTTATACTTTCCGTTTAGAATGATTGCCTTGATCACGTTGTTCAGTAATTTTTTCACCGCTACAAAGACGAGGTTGGTTGATATATCACAACATTATGATCACCGACCACACACATCACATTATCCGACCTTTAATTGAAGATTGTGAGGCGACAATCCTGCAAATACAGGGAGTTCAAAAATTTGGGGTGACGACATCATCTTGGTTAGCAGCGGAATCAACTGATTTGTATGTCTTCAATTCACCGGCAATTTTATTTTAAATTTTTAAATTGAATTCATTTACAGCTATGTTTTTGGCAGCCAATCTAACTATTTCGCTCAACCAAATATGATCTCCGTAATTTTGAGCAACGTTTGGGAACACATTTTGAATGAGTTCAGTTTCTGATTCAGTAAACTGATAAAAATTGTCAGAAAAGTCAGTCAAAACTTCCAAAGGGAATTCGCCGTTATCTATGTTAATGAGTTGTTTTGAAAATATTTCTCCAAATCGATCATTTTGCAACTCGACATTCTTGCATATTCTTGCTTAAATTTAGTATCTTGACGTGTTTCCACAAAACGGAGGACTGCAAACATGCGATAAGTTCATTAGCTAGCGCCAGTGATGTCAATTCAGTGATTTTGTCACCAAATTTGGTGTTTTCGAACACCTCCCTAGTGACAGAAGTTTTTTTTGTCAGACACGTCTAAAAGCTGGTGATTTTTAACTTCTACCGTGGTGACTTTAAATGCAGTGATGCCAAATAAGGGACTTTCTCACCAAATCTGGTGTTTTCGAATATCTTCCTAGTGACAGATTTTTCTCTGCGACACTGTGATTTTGAACCTCTTCTGATGACACCAAATGTCTCCGACCTTTTAACGTAACGTGTCCTTTCCTTTTACAAATTGAAAGAAAGAAATTGCACGACGCTTAAGTAGATGAGATCAGGTGTGGATCAAATCAAAGTGCACTTGAGTTCTTAATGAGCGCCAATTAAAGGCAAATGCGCTTGTGATTCAAGTGAATACAGTCTTATTCCTTATATTATATTCGAAGCAATTTTGAGAAAAATGTATTATTTTGTATCTGGTGACTTTTTTTAAAAAAAGGTGTCCTTTTCAGTCCCTATCTAGTGACACACTTCATCGACGACTTGGCAACACTGACTGGCGTTGACCGTGGAATCACTGGCAATGTTACAGCGGAAGATTTTTCGAACTGATTCTCTTGAAGCATCGACATCGTACAGTTTTTCGAGTTGAAGCTCTTGATTAAAAGCGTCGTGCATGGAGCAATTGGTCGCGGCCATGCTTAATCGACATCATCAAGAATCATCTTCTTCGGACTTCAAGGAATGTTTGAAAAAAAAATTTGCCGAATTGGTCCAGCCGTTCAAGAGTTTTGCGCTTAGCAACACATTTAGCCGTTCTTTTTTATTTACATATATAGATAGATTAATTTTCTGTATATTTTTTTCCGTGAATTTTTCAGATATTTTAATAGTTACTCTGCTATTCGGGGCGGAGACGAATCCAACAAATCAGAGATCATTAAAATCGGTCCAGCCGTTCTTGAGTTGTAAATGGTGTAACTAACCCGACTTTTTATTTATTTAGAGAAGATTCATGAGTAGGTCCAGACTGCAATCAATCAATCCATCAGGCTCCTAGTAAATACAAGTAGAAGCATCCAATTGTGTTTACAAGGATTCCGACTAAAGAGCATTTGAAAACGTTACACCCACATCAATTTTCATATATTTCATATTTATTTATTTATTTATGCTATGGGGTACAGAAGAACATTATGTTTAATTAGTATAATTAACTTTTTAATAATTTGTACTTAAAAAAACAAAGCTTTTATAAATGTACTAAAAAGAAAAAAATGCTGAAATTTATTTCGGCCTTACGCTCTTTGCTGTAGGCCAACCGTACGTCGCTCTAAGTCGTGTTTGAAGAACTACACTGTATTATATTTTCTGCGAAAAGACCTTGGTTACTATGTACTATAAGTATAACTGGTTCTTAATTCGGCTATAGCACTAAAGAACAAAAAATAATAAAGTAAAAAAAAGTTTCTTTTTTTAAGAACAAGTTTTTATTTATTGTTACTTTGAAAAACTAAAAAATTACAAGTACTACTAAGCTTAGCTTTACGTATAGCTGATTGAAATTTTACCTTCAATATTTTGCACACTTAGCTAAGAAATACTTGCAAATCGATGAATTTATTTTTAAATTTTTAGTTTTTCAAAATAACAACAAATAAAAACTTGTTTTTAACTCTTTTTTATTTTATTTTATTATACCCTTTTGTATTTCTGATGATTTTTGTTGTACCCTGAACATTTGAGTAAAACATTAAAAGACAACTACTTTTTTTAATTTTATTCTCCATAACCCTATTTTGCTAATTTAACTTTACGCACTGAATCGAGCAGGTGGCAACGTGTTGAAACGAAATTCCTTACAAATGCGCAAACATAATAAGCTTATTCTTAAAAAAATTAAAACAGCTAAAACTATTAAGGAGCTGACTTAAGATTATTCCGAATTATAAAATTCAGCTATTTCCTCGTAATCCAGGATTGTTGGGAAACCGAGACCTATCCTAGTGAATGGAAAGCAAGCGTAATTGTGAAGATTCCCAAAAAAGGCGACCTGAGGTGTTGTAGCAATTGGCACGGTATCTGTCTTTTAACTACATTCTCCAAATTTATGGCTAAAATCATCTTACTGCGAATCAAGCATGCAATCCAGCGCACTTAAACGAATTATCATCGAGCAATCCGCCGAATGGGGATCCCTTTTACATCAAATTTTGTTGATCGCGAAAATATATGGGCAGCTTTACGTAGGAGAGGCATATCAATATGTCGTGCTTTTCCAGGCAATGATTTCTCTTTGGATATTTCTATTAAATAGACTGTTTGATAAAAAATCAAAATTCGTCAAAAACTTGAACCAATATGAAATTCATCGGAATCATTAAACTGTGGAATAATTCGTAGTCGCATAGTTTTAGAAAATGAGCTCAGTTTTTCGTCATTATAATGATATTCTTCCTCTAAAAATAGTTTTTAAAAAAAAGTTGAACCGACTTCACAAAAGGCGCTAAAAAGCATAAAATAATTTTTAATTTTATATCTATTAAGATATTTTGAAGTCGGTGCAAATCAAACAACCTATCAACCTATCAAACAACTACAAAAAAATATTTAATCGTCATTTCTTATGATCCCGTACAACGAAAAATGAACCATCCAAATCGGGCCACGCGTTAAACTTTTTTTTCTCATGATATCAATCAAGGAACATACTCTACCGAACAGAATAGGAATCATCGAAATCGGTCCACGCTTTACGAAGTTACTACCCCTCCCCCTCCCCCACCACACCCATAGGACCAAATTATTCTCCTATTAGCAATGCGGGATCACACTCTATACAACAGCAAAAGAACCATTCAAATCGGTCCACGCGTTACAAAGTTAGGTTCCACCCCCCTTCACCCATCCCAACCGCACTAACAATTTTTTTTCACATGGTATCAACCAGGGAGCATACTCTACCCAAAAGAAAAAGAAATATCCAAATCGGTCCACGCGTTACGAAGTTAGACTACTCCTCCCCTCGCCCAACCTTCCACCATGGGTCAAATTATTCTTCGATTAGCAATGGGTGATCACACTCTATACAACAGCAAAAGAACCATCCAAATCGGACCACGCGTTACAAAGTTAGGTTTCACCCCCCCCCCCCCCCCCCCCCCCCCCCCCCCATGGGTCAAATTATTCTTCGATTAGCAATGGGTGATCACACTCTATACAACAGCAAAAGAACCATCCAAATCGGACCACGCGTTACAAAGTTAGGTTTCACCCCCCCCCCCCCCCCCCCCCCCCCCCCCCTTACGAATTTATGCCCGGTCAGACATAAAAAAAAACATACGCGTCGAACTTAGAACCTCTTTGTTTTTGGGAAGTCGGTTAAAAATGAAAAGTCTCAAACAGTTTTAATTTTATATAATTTACAAACCATTAATTTCTTTGGGATCCTGTAATTTCAATATGCTTAGTTTTCGACATTATGAAGTAGTGGAAGTAAGACAAGTTTGCCAGAAGACCTTAAAGGTAATCTTATGCAGGCCATACACGATTAAGTCTGCCGTCAAGTCTGCAGCGGACTTGATGCGGCGGACTTGCTTTACGTATTTTTATTTAACCTCTGATAATTTAGAAATTTCTTCATTTGTAGAATTATTCGACACTTGAATAATTCCTAAATCTTGCTTTGAATGAAATGGTTCTTCTGTGATGGTGTATCTTCTACCTCTAAAAACATCATCTTGTTGGATTTTCTCTAAAGAATCAGCAATTACTGGAATTTAATCTCCATTAAACTTTATGCAGCAGTAATTATTAGGAGGAATAGTTGTCAACACAAAATCTTCAAACATGTACTCCTTATATTTTCATTTAGTATTTTTAATGGCTTTTTGAAAACCAGTGTATTTGGACTGAGTAATATTTAAAATGAGGCTTTCGCAGTGCCTATTATATAGCTGTTGGAGAAACTTATAAGGCTTTTTGAAACTTCTTATCAGGCTTTTTACAACTTTCCTTGCAAAAAATTTTTCAAATTTATATCCTGCAAACGATGGTATGGGTCCGAAATTTCTAACATCATCAGTTATGTGTAATAAGTTTTGAACATTGTAACTAAGTTTATCTGATCCATAATGCGCAATCTGCATTGCTTATGTAGGAAACTTTGTAAGAAATCACTCTTATTTATTTATTTATACAGATGTTATAACCTACAGACTAGCAATGATAAACTTACTATACTATACAATATATTCAGTCTCAAATAATAGTTTATTTAGAACATCTCTAAGTCTATCAATATCAGTTAAAAATTTATTAAATTTATTAATACACTTATTTACTGGCTCATTATAACCATCATTTGCTCTGTGGAAGGGAATATATAACATCAGCCTGGTTCGAAGAGGTTTTTTGGAGCATAAATTTGAATCATAGATAAAACCTCTGATGATTTAATCCTATAAGACAATACATCTTTTATAAATAAAGAACAACTAACTTCCCTCCTAAATTTGAGGTTAAAAAGGCCCAACAACAAACATCTTACATGATAAGACGGTAAGTTATAAGACCACAGTATAGTTTTAGCAGTTTTAGTTTTTAGCAAACCGAGTAAATGATCTCTGCACAGATTCTATGCGATCAATGTTAACTGGATAATGAGGACACCAAACAATTTTAGTGTTTGTAATTATTAAAATCCTTAGTGTTACGTCTAATGAAACCTAGAATCAAGAATACTCTAGAAACCGTTAACTCAATATGAGGAATAAAAGTTAATTAAAAACACCTTAATCTTTAACTTCAAGCTCTTTAAAGGGAGACGTTATTAATTTTGTATTCGATGGTAATTGGATTTATTTTACGATGAAAGGACATCACCTTGCATTTAGAAATATTCACTTGAAGTTAGCTTTTCTCGCACCCCACCGAGAGGTTAAAAGGTCAGCAGCTAACAGTCGCCATAAGAACTAATTTTTGTAAAAAGTTTCAAATCATCAGCGCAGATAAGAAAATTATCAAATGAAAACTCTTGTACGACATCATTTATGAGTAGCAAAAATAATAATGGGCTTAACTGACTTCCTTGCGGAACACCAGACTTAACATGAATTATTGAATTATTGAAAGAACACTTTCCATCTTAACATACTGTCTACGACCACTTAAGTATGAAAAAATCAATTCAAGAAAAGAAGAATGAAATCCAATGTCTCCAAGTTTACCTAACAATAACTTTATATTTACCCGGTTAAAAGCTTTCGAGAAATCAGTATATGTGTATTGAGTCTACCTGATATCCCATTTCTAATGAATTTATCTCATAATTAGAAAAAATACTCAGGTTACACATGATCGACCTGATTAAAAACAATGTTGTTGGAGAGCTATGAGCTCTTTAGTGAAAACTGAAATTTTTGAATTAACAAGATAATCCAGAAGCCTAGGAATTACATTTGACAACACAACACCTCTGTTATTCGAAATAAGAGATCTAGCTCCAGCCTGAAAGATAGGCTTAATATATGTAATCTTTCATCTATCAAAAAAATCCCTAAAATCCCATCTGAATCTACTTTTGTGCTGATTCTTAAGTTCTTTAAGGAAATTAAAACATCACCTACATCAAAGAAAATTGACCCTAACACTAAAGAATAGTCGGCAAATAAATCACATGTTGAATGGAGGTCATATGATTTAGCATTATTATACTCGAGTATCTTAGATAACCCCGATGACCGACGCTTGCAATTTATTAAGGTCCAGAAAGCCTTGATATTTGAATTAATTTTGGATTCCATTGACCAAGTATATTACTTATACAGAAATTTGTGCAAAAATGCATATTCTCTCAGTTGCTTTCCATAATCTGATATCTTCAAGATTCCTAGGTTTTCGAGTAAACTCGGAACGTATAAAAGGCGCTGGAGACTGAAGATGTTCAGACTCCTGAATCGATTAAATGTATTGTTTCCACGACAAATTTGGATATCATGTTATTAAATCCCTTCTGCTCCAGATATGTCAGTTTCTCACAGCACTAAGCTACATGAAATAAAATATCCTCTCATCTCATCTCTATCATCGCGATGCACCAAAATAAGCAGAGTAGACTATTCTAATTAATTCTTTTTCCAAGTTGAAAAGATTTGGTGCGTCCGTAAAAACTTTGATGTCCAATTGTACCACATACAAATGCTTTCGCTGGAGCGTCGCAGCAAAATATCTTTATATTTACATTTATTACTTTTCCTTGCGAGATAAGCGGGTTTTCCCCCAATTCCGTGATATCATCCGCAAAATCCTTTAAAAATTCATCAACACGTGTCGGTTTCCCATAGCTACAATACGTACCTATCGTGAAAGGTTTTATATTTTTTGACAATACGTTGACCCAAAATGGACCATAAACAAAGCGACGAAGAACTCGATAACGGCAATCTTTCAATATTTATAATAAGCTCAATTGAATTACATTTAAGTTTTTGTAAAACCGGTATTATATTGGATTTTGTTCCTATATGAATGTATTTCTCTGGCTTTCTCATGTTCTTTTTTGTGTCTTTGATCTTGGAGTTCTCCGTAAAGTTCTCGTATCGTCTGGTACTTTGAGTCCCTTTTTCTTCATTATTTTTAGAACGTCCGTCAGAGCAGCTTGTTTGACGTTATGTTTTATGTATCACCAGCTTTATACAGCATGTTGTCTAGAGATGGGCGATACTGTATCGATGTACCGGAGTATCGATACTTTGCTTTCAATACTTCGAGGTTTTGTAATCGGTACTACCAGCCCCCGATACTACGGATCCTCGATACTTTTCTTTCAATACTCGAAGTATTGACAGCCCAGCACACACCGTCTCATTATTTGGTGTATGCGTCCAATCTCTAGTCGTGTGGTAATATGCAAAAGTTAGTAATAGATTTCTATTGAAATAACAATTTATTGTTGTTTATTTCATCTGCTTTTTTAGTTGCTCTTCCGAAATTTAAAATTTCTCATTTGCTAAAAAGATTTCATTTGAAAAAAATTATCAATCAAATGCATTTATTGAGCAAATCGATATTTTGATATTTCTCAACGATAAAAAAAAACAACCAATAAGATAATAATTGTAATTTCTATGCAACTTCTACACCATATATAATTTTTTTACTTTTTTATCCATACTTTATACTTTTGAGTATCGATACTTCTTCAACGGTATATTTGTATCTAAGTACCGAAAGATGCGGATATATTGCAATGCCAAGTATCGATACTTTTCGATTCGGTTCCCATCTCTAATGTTTTCTATGAGATGTTTAATTGAAACTTGTCTATTTTCATTAGATATATTTTGATCTTCAATTTCCTGTCTTTCTTGGGATGAAATGGGACTCAGTGAAGAAACGGAATTTCTTCTCTAACTCCGTTTAGTTAAGGCCCGCTTTACGAAATCCTCTGAAAGTCTTACAGAGGTACTCGGTTCATATTTTTCTTTTTCCATTCTAATGAGCCTTCTGAAATATCTTCTACTAACTCCACATATTATTTTCCACTTTTTGACATTTTGATATCTATCTGATATTTGATGTTGTTGTTTACCTCTGTGATAACTATAAGGGCGTTCAAATTGTTAATATTAAAAATTATTGTTAGCTATTAATCAAAAACTAATACGTGTATAGAAAACAAATGAATTTGACGATATTATTTTGAATAAATAAGAAAAAAATTCCTACCCAAGAAGAAGAATTATAGTTTAGTATAGATATGAAGAAAGAGCTTGGAATGGAAAGTGATTCCGTCTCAATAATAGAAAGTTTTAAGTAAGATCTCGCAAAATATTAAATGAAATCATAAAAGCGGTACTTAAACCTGTTTTAATTCAATCATCTTTTATAACATTTTAGCATTTATGTCAATTTAGTTTCAACTTGTTTATACTGTTGTAAGTTATATTATATTACTCAGAAATTCAATCAAAAAATATTCCAGAATATTATTAGAACTGATGTTCTCCTAACATAACTACAATCAAATACAAATACAATATCCAAATTGTGCGCACACCTGCTTTGTAATCATAGAGTTGGATCAACTCGTTGAGCGACACGACCAACATGCCATCCACTCCGTCTCTGGGCAGTTGTCTAGCTTGCGGCAATGAAAAAACAAGACTCAAGTTTCCTCACTTCCCTTTCCCTAATTCCCTTCCGGCCAAAGGGTTATCCCCTAGAATTTGGCCATGTCGTATAAAAAAAATATAACTTAACATTATTGGTTCCCAGTAGCTCCATAAGTAATTCCTAGACATGAAACAAAAGCAGTTCCCAGAACAGTCTTATCCAATGACACCTGATCCAAACAAACAGATAGAATTGCTGTGTAAACACGTGTGATACTAAGAATTCTATGTAGAGGAAATAACTGTAATTGAAAGAAAGAAGAAAAAATATAAGTCTTTTAGCAAATCTTAATAACGGCGCAGAGGTAACCTGCCTGCAGTACATTTTTTCACCACCTAACCAATATAAAAACATAGTTTAGGTTGCAATGCTGATCAGATTTTTTGGATGCTGTGTTTCTAACGCTATTATAAACCGTGCTTACCTTTAAGCTATACTTACCTTTCGCATTTTACTATATCGTTTATCTTGATATTGTAACGTGCACGAGGTAGGCCACGAAAAGGGAAATAGTCAACCGTGTAATGCGCATGCCCCAGGTGGCCAGAAATCAAGAGAAAGAAATGTCAAACGGGGAAAGTCAAGGACGACTCGAACCTATGGTGAATATGTGAGGTGAAAATGTGTAACGGAAATATCTAGAACTAAGTGGCAGAAGTTTCTAGAATTAAGCTAAGAAGTATAAATAGGGCTGAGTAGTAGCTTAGTTAGTTTAGCCGTGATTTAGACTGCGAAGTGTTTACATGCGAAAATGGGAATAGTTAGTTGTATTTTAACCAGCGAAGTGATAAGTGCTGATTATTAAAGTGAAACGCTGTATTGTGAAGAAATATTGTCAAGAAGATGGTGCTAGAGATGAGCGATGTTGACAAAACATCGATATTGACATCGATGTCAACATCGATGACTCAACATCGATGACCGATAATAATCGAACTCAAAACATCGATGTTCCTTAATATCGATGTTATATAGAAGAGGTTAATAGAATGGCGGCCAAGGGCGTAAAAAGACAATATACTTGAATGTTGTTTTTTTCTTTGTTTTGTGATGCAGCGAAAGCCCCGGAAACAACCCTAGATGCGTTTTTAGCATGGTTACGACCGGAAGATAATGAAGTAAATTGAACGTCTTGTTTTGGTATAGCTGCGAGCTAGAGAAATGCCCAGAGATGGAATGGACTTTTTTATGATAGGAAGACTTGTCGGTCAACCTCGTCAGCACAAAGAACTTGGGTGTAAATTTTAACTCGAAGCTTTTTTTCGATGACCACATTTCGTACATTGTTAATAAGACAAATGCAGATTTGGGCTTCATAGAGAGATGGTCTTGTGGCTTTGGCGACTCATCCGTCAGCAAGACTCTTTATTGCTCTTTTGTTAGACCGATTTGATAGTACGTTTTCCCGATCTAGCCATCATTTAATTCAGTTCATAATTATCGGATCGAAGCGATAAAATGTAGGTTTCTTAGATTTGCGCTTTGTAGCCTTCCAAGAAGCAATCCCGTTATATTGCCTTAACTGTTTCAATATTTTATTTTCTTATCGCCCTCCAAGGAATTATGACTTTCTTTATATTCCTTGCTGTCGCACTAACTGCGCTTCTAATGAATTCATTAATTCTCTGCTTTCTTTGAATGATCATTGGGATGAACTTGACTTAAACTAGTCTAAAACTCAAATGAAATAAAATAGGGTGACTACTTAAATTGCATAACCAGCTATTGATTTGGTTTTTATATAAAGGTAGGTTTTGTTCTTCTTTGGCAACGAATACTAGTCTTCAATTTCAAAGGAATATGCAAAATTTTGAACTAAGTTCGCTTCAGTTCTTTTCTGCCAACATCGAAGGTCGATGTTTTGATCGTAACATCGATTGTGCGATATTTGACATACTTCAACATCGATGTTGAAACATCGATGTTTCGTGAACATCGATGAACATCGATCATCCCTAGATGGTGCAACGAATTAATCAGTAAAGTGAATAAAAGGTGTAAAAATTTGTAACTTTAAATAAGTGTCTTAATTAATCCATCGAGACCGGAGAGCCCCATTTACGTTACAATTGGTGTCAGAAATGGGATTAATTAAGAAACACTAAAAAGTGAGACTGTGAAATTAAAGTGAAATAGTGCAGCCAATCTAAATATGAGGCGCAAACTGAAAGATTTACGTGTTCAAGACTTGAAGGGGGAGTTAAGTAAAGGTTCCCTACCTACAATTGGAAATGCATGTGCCCTGGTAGCGTTACTACAAGAAGCCATTGAAAAGGATCCAGAGGTTTTGGTTTTTGAAACCGAGCTAGAAGAAGAAGAAGCAAATACTCCAAGCATGACGGATCTTCTCAATGCCCTGGTGTGTGAGATGAAATCTTCCAAGGAAGAACAGAAAACATCATCAGCCGAGTTGAAGGCAGCAATGGCTGAACAGAAATCGTCGATGGTCGAATTAAGAGCATCGATGGATGGATGAAAATCATCAATAGATAGAGGCATCCGTAACTGAGTTAAAGGCATCCGTAACTGAGTTAAAGGCATCGCTGGAAGAACAAAAGTCACCAGTATCGGAACTTAAAGCCACAGTTGAAGAAGTGAAAGCCGAGATGGAAATTTCTATGCAGAAACAGATCTGGAATCAACTGTAGAGAAGAAACTGGAGACCATAGAAAACTCTATCAAAATCAACCTCGAAAGTCATATGGCTTATAAAATGGGTGAGATAAAGTCAGATATTGAAAAGAGATTGGACGAAGTGGAAGTTTATGGAGAGCTCAAAATAAAAGAAGCTAAATGTGATATGGAACTCTCAATGAAGGCAAACTTCGAAGAAATTAGGACTGAACTAAAGTGTCCAGAAACGACATTCAGCGACTTTATCTACAGACGTGACTGTGAACAAAAGATTTCATACTCCACCATTTGACAGCCAAACGCCCTGGCAGACATTCATTCATTATTCATCTCTAATACAAGCCTTAGAATTGCGGTATGCAGTGGCAGAAGTTTCTACAAGTAAGCTAAGTATTATAAATAGGGCTGAGTAGTAGCCTTGTTTGTTTAGTCTTGATTTAGACTGCGAAGTGTTTACATGCGATAATGGGAATAGTTAGTTGTATTTTAACCAGCGAAGTGATAAGTGCTAATTATTAAAGGGAAACGTTGTATTGCGAAGAAATATTGTCAAGAAGATTGTACAACGAATTAATCAGTAAAATAAGTGTCTTAATTATTCCGTCGAGCCCGGAAAGCCCCATTTACGTTACAATATCATTTTTATCACTTACCTACCAACGCGTTCTAGAAGGATAAAAACGCTTATTTTATTTAATTGGTTCTGAAGAATTTTAAGCTATAAATTTTCTATGGCCGATAGTATTTCATTCATCTAGTCATAAAAATCCGATCCCATAAGCATTCCATGAGGCATTAGCTGGATAAATTATTATCACATTTACTTCTATCCGTACTGAGAAAATGCCATTTTGCAATTTCAAGAGAGGCAAAATTATATTAATTTAAATATATGCATTTACTTGTATGTTATGTTTTTGTGTTTATTAATTTTATGTTTATACCTTATCGCCATGCGCTAGAAACTTTGTATTCATTGGTTTATAAATGAGTGAGTTATTGCGTCCCTTAAACAATTAAAAAATTATTTAACTAACAAAGTGACTAAAATAAAAATGTTTGAATAGTAAACAAACTTAACAACTAACTTAAAAGATTAACGAAATAAATAATAATAATTAACCTCAAGGAAAGAGAATTGTTTTAATAAACCCGTGCAGGTTCCCGTACCTTGCGGGCACGTGAGACAACATTTATAATACAGCATTTAAGCTTTCCCAATAAGGACGAGCTTTTCACCTCGTTTGACTTATATATTACTTAGCGATACAGGGTGGACCATTTCCATCGCTGTTTAATATTTCTATCAGATCTGATCATAAAACCAAAGTCTTTATGAACTCAGTCTTCGCCTTTATTTATATTTTATTTTGTCTTAAGGAGTCAGCCATTATTTTATATTGCTTCGGTGTGACCTTTTTTTATATTTATTTCCGTCCATTCTGGCGAGATAGGTATGGGTGGCCATCAAAGGGCACCAGTAGATCTCGAATAGGTTCATTGTGATGCCAAGGAGTCAGTTATACCACAACTCCTTAATAAAACCGTCGTCGGTCGTCTCGAGATCGACAAGACTATATAAGAAATAGTCACTAAAAAGGCCTCCCGCGTGCGTGCTAAGGCACAGACGCGGGAGACGATGAGATATAGTCTCCTCTGCTCCTATATTTCCTACAGAAGTCATTTGAGTAGAGGCCTAATCTAGATTGGTTCCGTGCATTGTAACTAGACGCTTAGAGCGCTTAATATCCAGCTTAGGTCAGATGCCTGGTCCTGTGGCACGTAGTGACATTTGCCTATCTAAGGTTCACCTGGCCGGTCGCCAAAGAGTAGTTAAGCCGTTTATTTAAAGTTTGAAATAAATCTATTGTTGGAATTATAATTTATTCACCATAATTTTAATTTGCGTTTTTGTCCACCTACTTTTGTGACACTCGCGTATGAAATGTTGAATTACAATAAGTTTTCTCTTATCGAGCTGCACTAAAAACTGTACTTTTTCTAATCACTTACGACAATTTTATTAATTTTACAAAAGAAACAACTACAGATTTAGAAATCTACAGGTGCTACAGTTGTTGATAACAAATAGACAGAAATTTATTGTTAATTTAAAGCGATCTTGTAAATTAAGTTACAAAAATATGTATGTGCATAGTACGAAGAAATAACAATTATATTGTAACAGATTTGTTTTTTTGCTCACCATAATTTATGTAAATCGAATATTTGTAACAACTAATAGGACGAAAAAATAGAAAATACATGCAGGGTGTTTCAGATCTGACGTGCCAAATTGAGTGGGTTGATAGATCTTACCTGGACAAACAACAATTGTATGGACGGGGAGGGGGGCAATCTCAACCGTTTGGGAGTTACAGGGTGATTCATAAATTTCAGTTCTTTATAGTATGCACATTACTCTTTTATTTGTATCTTTTGATCTACTCAACTCAGCGACATCAAACAAACGATAAAAAACTACAATCCCAATGACCTTTCCAAATTTGTTAAAAATGTTGATCTAACTGCTACAGTCACTTCCAAAAAAATTGTTTGCGATTACCTAAAATTCAGCATTTTTACAAATTTTTTCAGAAATTCATGTAATTAGTATACCTCTTTTTTTATTTTAATTCGATTTCCCCTCTTATTACCTTTCCAAAAAGGTACAACATGCCCATGTAGAGAAAGGGTGTAGAAGTTAATAAGCAGAAAACTTATCGGGAAATATTTGAAAAAATGTAATTTAAAGAAACTAAACTTATATTAACAATTTATTGAATTCAAAACGTGTTACAATTAATCTTAGTATGTTACAAAAACTGTTCAAAATTTCCACCGCCACTTTGGGATGCATGCCAACAATCTCCTTCTAAGTCCCTGTTTAAGGCGTATTGCAGCCGGCCTCTCCCGTATTTTCTTCGCTGCATTCGAAATTCCGCTAACTAAATCCTCACCAGTGTTAACAGGGCTTGAATAAACTTCATCCTTCATTGTTTTGCATAAGAAAAAGTTCAATGGGTAAGGTCTCGAGATCTAGCAGGCCAAGGAATCGGTTCACCTCGTCCAATCCAGTGGTAAGGAAGTGGTATTACCTTCACAATGTTAGCCATATGCGCTGGTACTCCATCGTGTTGGTAAAATATTGTCCTAAGATTATCCATAGGGTTCTCCTCTATTAGATCTGGCAGTGTATTGTTCAAAAAGTCCGCATAAAATTCACTATTAAGCACTTGCGGAAAAATAAATGGTCCTACCAAATGGTTGCCGATGATGCCAGCCCAAGCATTGACATTAAATCTCTGCTGGAATAAGGTAACCTGTGCCATCTGTGGGTTAGTTTTTGACCAGCTATGGAGGTTATGGAAGTTCGTGGTATCATTCCTGGTGAATTAACATTCCTCTGTCCACAGTATTCGGTCCAAAAACGCCCTGTTGTCAAAGTCGCGTTCCAGAAGCCAAGTGCTAAATTTCAGTCTTCTCTCGGAATCTCCTTCCTGTAGTCCTTGGACTGGGTGATGGTAATATGAACGTAATCCCTCTCGACGAAAGACCCTTCAAACCTTAGATGAAGACACTCCTAATAATCTTGCTCGACGTGGGGAGAAGTTCCGAAAGTTTCGGGTCGCGTCTCCCTGTCGAGTGAAGTTACACTTCCTGTTTCTCTTAACCTTCGGAAATTCCGTGTAAATACCCCTCTTTGGGGTGCTTGCCTATTAGGAAATCTCCTTTGATATTTCAGTACAGTCGCTCTCTCGTTTCCGTCTACTACACCATAAATGGAAATAATATCTGCGTATTCCTCAAAAGATAATTCTACCATTTTTTAATATTTTTTGCTTAAAAATACCCATACTTATTGATTTGTTTTTCAACTATGATAGGTTTTCTTGCTGACTAACCCTTTCTTATAGCAAAATTTCCATCAGGTACGAGTAACAGAACGCCAGGATACAAGGGTGGAAATTCTGGCTAACACTAGCTAATATCCACAACAAAGCAAAATTACATTAACATTTTTGTTTTGCCGAAATAATTAAAATTAATTACCTCACAACAAACATTTTCGACTATTTATCTTAAAAAATGTCCTACCTGAAGTGCAATAAAATAATAAGGTACTCAGGGATTACTAAGCATGCGGTTTTTCTAATCCTGTCTACCTTCCCATGTTGCACCTTTTTAGAAAGGTAATAAATTGGGCAATTCAATAAAAATAAAAACAGTGTACTAATTACATGAATTTCGGAGAAAATTTGGAAGTGAATGTACCTGCAATGGTAGAAGTTAGATCAACATTAGTCAGAATTTGGGAAAGGACATTGGAATAACAGCTGTTTAGCGTTTGTTTGATGTCTCTGTGTTTGGTAGATTAAAAGATAAAAATAAAATAGTTTAAAAAAAAAGTTGTACGGACTTCACAAAAAGCGCTAAAAAGCATAAAATAATTTTTAATTTTATATCTATTACGACATTTTGAAGTCGGTGCAAATCAAACAAACCAAACAACTACAACCAAAATAATTAATCGTCATTTCTGTAGTTATTTTATTTGTTTAATTTGTACCGACTTCAAAATGTCGTAATAGATATAAAATTAAAACTTATTTCATGCTTTTTAGCGCTTTTTGTGAAGTCGGTTCAACTTATTTTTTTAAAAACTATTTTATTTGTCACTGTCAAAATGAAGAAGAAAGAACCATCCAAGTCGGTCCATGCGTTAAAAAGTTAAGTTTAACCCTCCTCCATTTCACTAAAAAAATTTTGTCATAGTATCAATCAAGGAACATCCTCTACCGAACAGAAAAGGAATCATCGAAATGAGTCCACGCGTTACGAAGTTACTAAACCTCCCCTCTCCACCCCAAAATAGGACCAAATTATTCCCCTATTAGCAATGGGGTGTCACACTCCATACAACAGCAAAAGAACCATCCAAATCGGGCCACAATTTACAAAGTTAGCTTCCACCCCTTCCCCCACCCCAACCACACCGACATTTTTTTCTCATGGTATCAACCATCTCTACCCAAAAGAAAAGAATTACCCAAATTGGTCTACGCGTTACGAAGTTAGACTACTTCTCCCCACCCCACCAACATTTTTTTCTTGTGGTATCAACCAGGGAACATACTCTACCCAACAGAAAAAGAATTATCCAAATCGGTCCACGCGTTACGAAGTTAGACTATCCCCCCCCCCCTCCACCGACCCAAGACCAAATTTTTTTCTTCTATTAGCAATGGGGGATCATACTCTGTACAACAAAAAAAGAACCATCCAATCGGTCCACTCGTTACAAAAATAGATTTGAACCCCATCCCCACCTTACCAAAAAATCTTTTTACATGGTACCAATCGGTGAACATACTCTACCCAACAAAAAAAGAATCATCAAAATCGGTCGACGCGTTACGAAGTTATGCTCGGTCAGACATAAAAAAAAAATTACAAAAAATACACGTCGAACTTAGAACCTATTTGTGTTTGGGAAGTCGGTTAATAAAGGAGTAATGTGCATACCATGAAAAACTGAAATTTATGACACACACTGTAACTCTCTGAGATTCACCCCCCCCCCCCCCCCCCCCCTGATATACACATTTTTGTTTGCCTAGGTGAGATCTATCACCCTGCTCATTTTGGCACGTCAGATCTGAAACACCCTGAACACATTTTAGAAAGCTCTATAAAGCTCGGATGTAGTGGCTATATTACATAATTTCCATCGATTGATAGCCACTGGGTTTGTAGAACACGATTTTTTAGCAAAGTGGTTTTCACAATGGCTATAATTTTCAGCCACTGATGTATAGAAATTCCACTAGTGGATATTTCCGAAGTTAGCAGAATAGGCAGCATTATTATTTTTTATATTTACAGTCGGTCCAAATTGTTAACAAATTTGGGGATTCAGAAATTTTACTTCTTTAAGAGCTATTATACTGGAAAACGCAGGCTATTGTACCCTACATTAACTTGTTCGCAGTAACCGAGGCTTAATGTTTCTAATAAAAATTTAAAACTTTAAAATTGATGTCATACAAAATAAGAGATGAAAATTAGTGAACTATTGAAAAAATCAATATTTGTAATTTACTTAAGTCGATTCAACCCAACGTTGGTCTGAAATAAGTTATCGTGAAGAGCCCTATTTCTATAGGTGTAAAATCTCCTCAAAATTTTAGAATTGTAAAAGATCAATAAATCTGACTTTTACGTAACTTTTAAAAAGCACGTTTTGTGCCATTAATTACAATTGTGCAATGAAAAGCACATGCAATTTTTAATAAATTTATTACGTAAAGTCAAAGAGTACGTACTAGTGTTACACAAGAATTATGTTCACTCCTGTTTCACCCTAATTTTTCATACAGCTCTAGAAGTTATGGATGATTATCATCCATTAAAACCACATACTTTCTCGAAAAGGAGAATAATGTACTTCCTTCATGAAGCAATTTCTCCTATGTCAGCAGAATTTATGGATGAACTGAGGCAGTTGCCTAACATTAAATTTCATAAAGGGAACGCCGATGATAAATCTGTCTCAGAAGAAGTATTCACTAGAGAGTTTTCTAGATACAACGAAAAATGATTCTCAGAAACAGAAATTTGGAGTTGTATTACATGTGACTTAATTGTGACTAGATTAATATATAAATCTTATAATTGTTTCATAATAGGGTAAAAGGTGAACGATGATTTGCAGCTTCCACATCAAGCTCATTTCTAAAGAAAATGGAAACTAACATAACAAATTATTTAAGTCCACTTAAGTTCGCAAAATTTTGAGAAAGGTGTTTTTAAAAAGAATAAAGGAAACATTAATAAAAAAACGTTTTGTACAAATAATAAAAATATTTTAAAGGCATATACATACATAAGTCATCAGTAAATTAAGAGATAACGTGTCGGCACACCGATCCGGTGGTCCCAGGTTCGAATCGCGCCGATGCCGACCCAGGGTTGTTTTCTACTTTCAACAGATTGCGATGAAAAAACCATGGGGGTTGCAGAGTAAATGTGAGTGGTTCGGAATCCACTTTAAAATGTATGTAGGTCCACTTGCAATCGTTGTCTCGAATCGGGTGAAGTTCTTCTCCCGCCCATGCCCCACGACTGATTACGGGAACTAGAGAGAGAGATATATACATACATATGTTAAAACCACTAAAAAGTATGACTTACTTATAGGTTCAAAAAAATTCAATTCTGAACACTGAGGTTAGAATCCAGAAGAATTTTCGACTAGTTTTTGGATTTCTCTGATTTTACTATATCTCTCTGGTTCCTTTAACTCCTTGTGGGGACCTAGGGCGATGTTAATAAATATTAATAAATAATACTTTATTTAATAGTACTCCTTGATTTGTGCATTCTCCATATTAAACTCATTAAATTCCAAAATATTACATATGACTACAACGTATTACAATTTGAAGAAACAAGTTGAAGAACAAATTTTAATTACTAGAATTTATTCGTAAGAGACTACACTGGTTTAAAAATTTAAATTTACTATTGATTGATAGGAAAATTTAGCATTAGTTTTATTATTTATGTAGGTTTGCTTACTACAGTAATAATGAATAGACAACTTTTGAAAGCAACAGGGCACTGACCAGTTCTAATTTTAATTGGTAGATAGTTCCAAATGCGAATACTTTAGATAAAAAACAAACGTGTGTTGAAATGCAACCTATGTCGGGTAACAAGCAGTAGATTATTTTCGTGTCTGCTGATCCAAAGACCCTTTTGATGCTGCAGCGTTTTAACAAGTTTATGTTGGTTTCACCTACGTATGGAGATTCGATTACAATGCAACATATGTTAGTATATCTAATGTTGTTCTAAATCCAAGATGGAGGAATGCCATTTTCTTCACAACACCCTTGATGTGGATATCAAATAAAAGGTTCGACGAGTAGAATACGATAAACTATATATTTTTTATTTTTTTTATATATATGATGTTGCCAAAGCTCAGGGGATGCCCTATGATGCTAAAGCACAGCCTTGGCAGGAAAGGAATTAAGGTTGGGGGAAATGGGTTAGGAGGTTGAGTGATGGAGGTGTCGATGTACGCTCCGTTTGAAAGTTTCAGGCTCATAAGCCGAGGGAAAAACAGAAGATGGTAAACTGTTCCATATTCGTGTTGTTCTGCTAAGAAAAGATTCCCGAAATTTGACGGTACGTCCAAATTTGACCCGGAGAGTATAGGGGTGGGAGCGACTTGTAGATCTTGTATCGCGCGTTGTAATGAGTCTACAAGGAATCAGGCTAGCAATTTCGTTAGAACAATGGCCATGGAAACAGCGATAAAAAAGTGAGAGACAACCGACATTCCGTCGATGCTCCAGAGAGTCAAGGCCCTCAGTCCAGCTAAGATTGCTGGATATCTCAATACCCAAGATCTTTAGGAAGGGTGAGTTGGGTATATTCACTCCGTCGACTGAAATGGGTTGGGAGTGAACTGGGCGTTTTTTAAGAGACATTAAGCTGCATTGAGTTTTGGATGCATTAAACGTAACCCGATTTGCTCTGCCCCAAGCGAGGACCATAGAAATGTCTTTGTTTAATGATCTAAACATGCGTTCACGATTGCCTTCTGTAGCATCTCCACGTGAATTCATTACAGAATCAAATGAGTACGCGAAATCAAGGGTGCTGTCGTCGGCAAAACTATGAATAGGATTGAGAGTAAGGGATAAGAGATCATTAATAAAAAGAAGAAATAAGGTTGGTGAAAGAACTGAACCCTGAGGTACACCGGCATTTATTTCGTAGGAATCAGATGTAACTCCGTCAATTACTACACGGATTGAACGGCCTGACAAAAAGCTCTCTATCCATTTAACGAGGGTAGGGTGCAGACCAAATGTTTGAAGTTCAGCTAAAAGGGCAGCATGCCAGACTCTATCAAAAGCCTTTGAAATATCAAGAGCGACGATTTCGGACTCACCGAAATTATGAAGACAATGATTCCAACGCTCCGTTAGAGCCGTTAGTAAATCTCCGGTTGAGCGGCCAGCGCGGAAACCGTACTGGCAATCGTTGATAAGATGGTTATTTTCTAGATATTTCAACAACTGAGAGTTGATGAGTGATTCAAAAACTTTGGATATGATCGAGGTTAGTGCAATTGGTCTGTAGTTAGAGGGGTCGCATGCCTCTCCTTTTTTAAGTATCGGCTGGACATGAGCAAGTTTCCATACACTTGGAAATATTCCTGTTGAATATGACAGGTGAAAAAGTTTGCGCAGAGGTTTAGTCAAAGCATAGGCGCAGCATTTTAAAACAAGGGACGAGAAACCATCAGGCCCAGTAGCTTTGGACACGTCGAGTTTCGAAAGTACTCTAAGTGCGAAAGTGTAGCGGCTTTTGCCTACTAGTGCACTGTGATGGAGATGGAAGTGGCTGCAATGAAGGTGACAAGTACGAGTTAGCAGCAAAATTAGCAGCAAACAGGTTGGCCTTATCCAATGAGTCAGTAAAAACATTCCCATTATAAATGAGTGGCGGTGTTGACGAACAGGTGAAATTGTGCTTTACGGTTTTTACTAGAGACCAGAAGCCCTTACTTCCCTTTTTTTTGCTGAATTGCAAATATTCCGCGCATCTTTATAGATACGTCTCAATTCCTCTGAAGGGCACAATTTATATGCCTGGAAGGCTGCTTCCTTCTTTTTAGTGGCTGCGAAATAGTCATTATTGAACCAATAGGTGTTAGTTGGTTTGATGTTCTTGAATAAAGCGATGCATTCCAAACCATAGGATGTTCAAGATATAATCGGTGCTTCTGTTAACGTGGGTGGGTATTAAATGAAAGGGTTGGATGAGTAGAATACAATTAAATGCGTGACGTCATTCTAAAACTTGATATGGCGGACGTCCTAAGATGGTGGATTACCGTTTTCTTTTCACGACGCCCAAGTCACGGGTACCAAGTGAAAAGGTTTGATGAGTAGTATGCAATAAACTGCATGACGTCATTCTTAACCCAATATGGTGGACGCCCCAAAATTGATGGATTACCTTTTTTCTACAACCCCGTTGACATGGGTATCAATGAAAGGGTTTGGCAATTAAAATGCGATAAACTAAGTGACGTCATTCTACACCGAATATGGCGGACGCTGCAAGATGGGTGATCTTAGATGTGTAAGGGGAAACCTTATGTAGCCACCAATAAATAAGTAATTTTTTGGGAATTTTTGCTGCGTAACGAAAAGTCTGATTAACCTAATTTTTTTATTCCAATTTTACAGGACTATATTTATATTTTATATTTTTTTGAACATCAATCAAATATTTATTATCTTCGCGCAAGGACGTCACAAGCATGGCGCTGTGGCCCGGACACCCCTTTACCGGGTTACGTCAATTTACTGCTGTTTCGCCTCCGACTGCCTGGTCCGGTCCTTCTGCTGGTGTGCTTACTATAATTAATTGCGAATATTCCACAAGGCCTGTTTTATCAGAATTCATGAGGGTGATGTTGCATGCGACGATATATACGCAAACATTTTTTATGCATGACGCTTTAAGAGAAGTAGTAGAGCTCCTTCGGCTGGAACTTGTGATAAGTGCTGAGACGATAAGCCTAGCATTAAATGAAATTCATGAGGCTGAACAATCACTCTTGTTTGACAACTTTAATTTATTTTTTTCAAATCTCGTAGGATATTCATTTACTAAATTGTAAGAAGTGCCCATCCGACTTAAAAATTGTCCACAGCAGCACGACATCTTGAAAACGGAGTTGGATCAATTCGT
This sequence comes from Leptarthrus brevirostris, assembly GCA_964036015.1. NCBI lineage: Eukaryota > Metazoa > Arthropoda > Insecta > Diptera > Asilidae > Leptarthrus > Leptarthrus brevirostris. Next base: position 135,771,407 of record OZ038371.1, on the reverse strand, counting down.
TGAGCGGCACGATTACCATGCCATTGGTCCCAGGTTCGAGACCAGGTCTCCTTGTGAATTTTTATTACGAAAGTAAAATAATCCACTCCGTCTCTGGGCTCCACTTCCCTTCCGGCCAAAACCATGCTAATACATCAAAGGGTTGTTCCCTAGGCTTTGGCAACATCGTTTAAAAAAAAAATCTGCTTGGTAAGCGAGGTTGAAAGCAATAATTCAATGAAAGTGTTTCTAATAGAACGAGCTAATAACTTCTGATGAGCAGTTCATGCATTATTTAGAAAAGGCTTAATTAATTGCAGATACTTTAGAAGTTCCTGCAATTTTTCTGCTTTGTCATAATGACGATCTAGAAGAAAACAAACTCATTTTTCCCACAAGATAGCAATGTCAGAAATATGTTATAGATGGTATAGTAGAATCAATATCAAAACATTCGAACAAACTAACGAGCATAGTGTTATTTTTACATTTTTGTATAAGAATGTAAAATATAAAAGAATTTAAAAAAAAATCGTACCGCCTTCACCAAAAGCGCTTCAAAATATTAAATAATATTTAATTTTATGTCTATTAAGACATTTTGAAGTCAGTTGAACCTCTACTCCCCTCTACTCCAGTACATAAAGATTTAATAGTGCCTTTTACAAATCACTTACTGTAAAACAATCTATTTTAAAGGATTATATTTCTTAAATAATTATTTTCTTCTTAATTTTGGGATTTTCTGACTTAGTTTTTATTTTATTATTAAAAGAGAATAATCGAACAATCAATTTTCATGAACACAAAAAATTGGTCGGGCGTAAATGTATGAGCTCTATAAATACAAATAAGAGTTTCCCTTTTAGCTCGGGAGGCGTACTTCCCGGCAAGGTCCGGAAGTTTTTTCCTATTCCGCAAGAGTAATGGAACGAGCCTCCTAAACCGACATGCGATTCAATCATGAATTAGTTACATTAGACCACCAGATATTAAAGGAGCAAAGAAAACAGACTTTGTTACGCCAAGGTGAAAAGAATACAATTATTTACAGCCATACACATGTCGTTAATTGTCTCATGCATATCAAGTTAGTCCTAGAGAGGTTGATTTACAGAAGAGGTTGTGTTGCGTGTGCCTTAAAGATACTTTATTTGCAGTAGCCTGACAGTCAATGTTCGAGTTTAAGTGGGGATGATTAAAGATTCAGTCAGCAGCTTCGTATGTATTGAGCAATGTTAAGTGGTCAGCATAAGGTGAAAGTCTTAAAAAAAACTCTTAACGCAAATCTAATAAACTTTGTGTTCCACTGATTCAATAATTTTAGAATGTAAAGCATAACAGGACGACTAGACGTAACATGCATATTTGTGGTCTAACACAAGAGTAGTACAAACACGACGAGAAATTAAAAAAAACTCTGCTATCTCTTTACAAGGGCTACAAAAATTTAGGACCGGGGGTTGGTAGTTTAACTTTGTACTGGCCGAACCGATTGGATAAATCTTGATTGAATTTTTAAAACAAGAAACAAATTTAAATCTTTGACCATAACTGCGAAAACTTCGTAAAGAAAAGAAAAATTTCAACCTTAAGAACAGATATAGCTAAAACACAGGAGATATCCCTATGATGCGTAAGCATGGCTATGGACGGAGAAGAATTATAGTATGGGGAATGGCGGAATATGAATGTTTTGTTATTGCATTTCCGCGAGCTAAGACGTTCTATCTTTATCTCACTTCATTTTTTCCTCTTCTTTTTTCTTATACTTCTCTAGAAATTGGACCGAAACCTAGCTTTGTAACACATACCGATTTGGATGATTCGTTTTTGTCGTATAGAGTATGTGCATATATATAAACAGTGAAATACCACTCACTAGAGGGGGGGGGGGGTGGCAAGTTGGCCGGGCAGAGGGAAATTCGTAAGGGGTGGAGTAGCGCTGGTAGTAGGGCCGGAATTTGCTTTCTATCGCACCGATTTGGATGATTATAATTTTTTTTGTATAGGTATTTATATGCATCTACCTATATAAATAACAGCGAAATACCACTCCCATATCACGAAATTTTCCGATCTAGAAGGCATATACGCTTGAAATTTGGCTAATTTCTATGTAAGAATCCAAAAAATTTAAATCTGTACTTACTTTGACTTAGACTTCTCTAAAAAAGGTTAAAACGTAATTTATTTATTATTTAAAAATGTATTATTATTACATTAAAATCTATAACCTTTATCTATTTTAATATGAAGCTATCTTTATCTATGTTTTCAGGCCTGGTCCACAATCATCACGAATATTCAGGCACGAACACCAAAACAACTCTTATGGTTTTCATTTCCAGGACATCTTCAACGGCGTTCATACACAATGCGTGAGATAGATAAGAAATTCCAAATTTACCCCGTATTGGGTATTCTCAGGTACGTCATCGCGTTTGTCATCATCTTAACTAGTCTTCTAAAGTGCTGATCTATAAATGACCTCGAAGGTGAGTAAAGCAAAACCCGATTTGGACGATTCTCTTTTTGTGTCATGTCAACCGTAGGTCTCCCTTGCACCTGTAACCACTTGTGTAGCAGGGGCCACTTCACCCGATTCGAGACAACGATTGCAAGGGGACCTACAATTTAAAGTGGATTTTGAACCACTGAAATTTTTTCTGAAAACCCTATGGCCATTTTATCATAATCTGTTGTCAGCAGAAAACAACTATGGGTCACAGCCGGTGGAATTCGAAGCTGAAGCCTCCGCATTGTTAGGTCGACACGTTATCACTTACTCCATTGACGACTAAGTCAATTAGTTACGGGTCCGTAATTGACTGATGTAAAGATTATCAATTTAAATAAAAATTTTTAAAATTTTTAGAAATGTTTACGATTTTCTTTTAAGTAATCGACAGAAGAAGTTTTGGGTAAGCCTGAGAAAGAGTTAGCTGAGGAAATGTAACCTTAATTCAGTTTAATAACGAAAAAGGTTTATTAAGAGTTTATTTACCTTCATTCTAACACAAGTCAAACTCAAGCTCAAACTTTGAGTATGCTTATGGTTAGGTACTTACCGCTTTGTGGTTTGGTCAAGAAGAGGGTGACTTCTTTTATATAGGAAATTGATAATATCGATTTAGATAATCAATCAATAGAGCGCCATATTTGTTTTTCGTGTGAGGGGCAATACTTTGATCAGCTGTTGATAAGTGTCCTAGTTTTCCTTGTCGCAAAGCTACATTCAAAGATGAGAGGTCAACTTTTTCAATGTTTACATTATTTTGATTTGTTTGCAATATTTTGTAGGAAAATGGAGTTCTAAAGTCATTGCGGGATTCGGGATATTTAGTGAGGTATATTTGTATATATGTATTTATATTTGCTTGATGTTTATTTTTTTTGTGTGTCTTTTAATTTTTCATAGTAATCGCGGGACTTGTATCGCCAGGTTTTTTTCATGGTTTTGTATGATATATTATTTTTGTATTTATAGTAATTTATTTGAATACCTAAATCGGTAAAGATCCAAGTGCACACCAGGCGGTAGAATTAAGCGCTAACCCACATATCACGATGCTCACGTTTTATACCTGACCATTATAAAGAAGCAATGACCCAAAGCACTGACCACCGTAAATTGCAATTAACAAACGTAAGCAATATTACACTCACCACCAGGAGGGTTATCACTTATTACATGATATATTTTATGAGCTATTAAATTAATTTAGATTATCATCCTGCGATGCAACAGATTCTTTCTGTTTATTATATTTTCATATGAACTTCAAATAACTCTTCTCTCTTCAACAGTTAACCCTTGTTGTTTTGGCTCATTCTATTTAACCAGAATAGATCTGTTTAAGCAATATCCGTGCTTGTGCTAGTGCTACTTAAAACAATTAAATAGCAACAAACTTTTAAGTTATAACGTAACCAAAAACTTTAGAACTGCGTTCCTTAAAACTGTTTGTTTTTGCTTTTTTGTTACGTACACTTTGTACTAGTATTGTTTCTTAATCGTTATTTAAAGTTCTAACCAAAATTTAAAAATCCTTTTAATTTGCTGTAAAACATTTTACATACATATTCAAATATTTTAAACAACATATATCAGGAACTTTCTCTTTTTTTAAGTACTTTTGGGAGCCTCTGTACGTAGGATAAGTAATTTAAATATTTCTTCAAGCTTTATCTTTGAAATTAAAGGTGATTTTAGGATAAAAAAAGACAATATTAGCAGCTCCCATTTACCTTTTATTGCTTGCACCGTACATTTTGTAAGGCACGGCAAATTTCTCTTGTAACAAGTGCTGAAAGGCTGACTAATCTATCTTAAAAATGTAAGTTTACAATACACATTTACTCTAACAAAAAGTCAAAGCTACGTTTTTAATAATTTTATTTTCTGTACGTTGGAGTACTTATTTGCTGAATCTTTGAAATATAAGGACAAAGGAACAAAGGAAGTATAAAATCCCTATGTCACAAAGTGCAACCAAACATAAATTGCATAAAAAAAATTCTTGTTTGTAATTCAGTTTAAATTGCAGAAAAATGGCTAGAACACTACGTACATGAAGTGTGCACAAAAAAATTTTAGAACGGAGAAGGGAGAATACAATGGTTATAACAAGAAAAATCAAAGGAAGTATGAAACAAGTAAGCTACATTTACATTTTGTTTCTCAGGAGTCATATCAATGTGTGTAACTCCTCCCCGCTTTGGGTTAGAAGCCTCCAGCTTCATATTATTTTTATTTTAGCATTCCTTTTTTTAACCGACTTCCCAAAAACACAGAGGTTCTAAGTTCGACGCATATTTTTATTTTTTATTTTTTTTTTTTTATGTCTGACCCGGCATAACTTCGTTACGCGTCGACCGATTTGGATAATTCTTTTTCTGTTGGGTAGAGTATGTTCCGTGGTTGATACCAGGAGAAAAAATTTATGGTATGGTGGGGGTGGGGGGTGGGGGTGGATCCTAACTTTGTAAAGCGTGGTCCGATTTTGATGGTTCTTTTTCTGTTGTATACAGTATGATCCCCCATTGCTAATGGCAATAAGAAGAATAATTTGGTCCTATGGTGAAAGGTGGGGGTGGGGAGGAGGGGTTGTCTAACTTCGTAACGCGTGGACCGATTTGGATAATTCTTTTTCTATTGGATAGAATATGATGCTTGGTTGATACTACGAGTTAACAAATGTTGCTGGGGTGGGGGGGGGGGGAGGGTGGAACCTAATATTGTAACACGTGGACCGATTTGGATGGTTCTTTTGCTGTTGTATAGAGTGTGATAACCCATTGCTAATAGAAGAATAATTTGGCCCATGGTGGGGGGTTGGAGTAGTCTAACTTCGAGGAGTAGTCTAACTTCGTAATGCGTGGACCGATTTGGATATTTCTTTTCTTTTGGGTAGAGTATGCTCCCTGGTTGATACCACGAGAAAAAAAAATTTTTGGTGAGGTTGGGGTGGGAGAAGGGGGTTGGAACCTAACTTTATAACGCGTGGACCGATTTGGATGGTTTTTTTGCTGTTGTATAGAGTGTGATCGCCCATTGCTAATAGGAGAATAATGAGGTTCTATGGCGGTGGTGGTGGAGGGGGGGGGTAGTAACTTCGTAATGGGTGGACCGATTTCGATGATTCCTTTTCTGTTCGGTAGAGTATGTTCCTTGATTGATACCATGAGAAAAAAAGTTTAGTGGAATGGGGGTGGGGTAGGGAGTTATAACTAACTTTTAACGCGTGGACCGATTTGGATGGTTCTTTTCGTTGTATAGAGTCGAAGACACTAAAAAGTGAAAAATAAAATAGTTTTTTAAAACAAAGTTGAACCGACTTCACAAAAAGCGCTAAAAAGCATAAAATAATTTTTAATTTTATATCTATTACGATATTTTGAAGTCGGTGCAAATTTAACAAATAAAACAACTACAGAACCACAATTGAAAATTTACGTAATTCTACCTGAACGTTTCAGCTCATGGGATCAAAAGGAAGGACAATTAAATACTTTTGTTGTAGTTGTTTGGTTTGTTTAATTTGCACCGACTTCAAAATGTCGTAATAGATATAAAATTAAAAATTATTTTATGCTTTTTAGCGCTTTTTGTGAAGTCGGTTCAACTTTTTTTTAAAAAACTATTTTATTTATGAGTATATATACTAATATGCCAAGTATACAAATGGTCAATACAAAACTAATACTAATGTTTGTACCGTACATAATGTTTTTATGATACTTTAATTCTTTAATTTCTTTTATGTTTTCTATATTTTTTAAAACAAGTTGATCGAAATTTATTGGTTTTATAAATTTTTGATTGATTTGTTTTGAAGGATTTAGTATTTATCAAAAAACGAAATTTTTTTATTATAAAACTTGCTATCCCTTATGCCTAAAGTTCAATTGCTAAAGTTAATTATATAATTACCGGTTAAGTGGGAAACAGAATTTGGAGCTGGCGCTTGGTGCTGGCGCTCTCTTTGGCGCTGGCGCGCTCTCTGGTGCTCGGTCTGTAGCTAAGTACGAACAGAATATGTAGCACTGTCACTTTTGAAATTTTACCTAAAAGCAGTGTTGTTATCCTTAAGTATTCAAAAGTTACTTCAAAAAACTTATACTCAGTTAAGCAACAGTACAACTAAATAGAAATAAAAGCACTAAACACTTATTCCAGATTCCTCTGAAATATTTTTCCACAATTTTGCCTTTGCTTCTAACTTTTATATTCGGGATGTGAGAAATCCCAGAATACCTGTTGTTTCCGAGTAGTTTTAATTAAATTTTTCTCTAAAACCGTGCTCCAAATCCATTAATTTAGAAATGTCACATTTGGCGCGCACCAAGAAGTTGAAAGTAGGCAAAAGTGCGCGCCAGCACCAGCACCACGCGCCAGAGCCAGCTACCAATTCTGTCGGCGATATCAGATGGCTACGTTTTTAACTTTCCATCCTTTAATATAAACTGTCTCCTATCACAAGTTTGTAAGAGACTATTATTATAGGTATTTTTTACTAAAATGGTTTCCTCGTCTATTTCTTCTACACTTGTTACATTATTGTACACTAATTTACAATTATTTTCAACAACACAATTCTTGCATAGCTTCAGTTTTCTTAAAAGCATTCCTCCTTCATAATGATATATTTTATTGTTTATTTCTACTGAGTTCTTCCGATTCTTCTATTTCTAATTTTTCTGAATTTGGTAATGGACTAATAAGTTGTATATCTTTTTGGATATAATTTTTTGAAGGTATGTGAATTCTGTGCGCAGGACTGACACATTACCTTCATTGCTAAAATTAGGAGATATCAAAAGTACTGATCCTCTGACAATTGTAAATTATTTTAGTGAATTAGTGAATTTTCGGCCGCATTCCTTGAAAATAGCTGTGATATTAGTTTTTAGGATTTTATACACGTCATTTCTTTCTACTTCGCTAGTAATAAAAGATCTTTTATTTAATGCAATTATGCAACACATTAATACCTTAGATGATAGTTTTTCTGTTTGTTTGCTAAAGAATTGATATCGGTTTGTACTCTGTAGTCTCTTTTCTGTGTTATTAATTTTGAATTATCTATTTCTTGTTTCTCTTAGTCTTGGAAATCGTCCCTTATAAGAAGAGCAATAAATGCGATATAACCAATTATCGACCGATTGGTAACTTATGTTTGCAGGCTCCAGCATGCCATGTACTATAATTTCTTTACAAAACTTTGTTAAGTACTTTTTGCATTCTGGAGGTCAACGACGGCTAAGGAGAATTTAGAAAAAAAAGTTATAAATTTCCAACTTCTGTATAAAACAGATACGCAGGCACAAAATTAATAATGTAATTTTGATTTATAAGTTTTCCGTCCTCGAGTTCCAAGCTTTATTCGCACTTCTCGTACTTCTCGATATACAATACCTCTGGCGTACCTTAAGGCAGCCACATTGATCCACTCTTATTTATTATTTATATCAATGATGCTTCCTACTTTTGGTCAGATTCAAAAATTCTGTGGTATGCTGATTTTTCGTCTCGTCTCCTTCAATCGTGATTGTGAAATGTAACATTTCGGCTTCGACCCCTTTCAAAAGTGGGGTTCGATTAATTACCTTCCTTTTAATATAATCCCTTGTACACTTGTACAGTTATGCCTTTTTCCAAAAATAATTCAACTTGACGAAACACTACTGTATAAATGGTGATTTACTTACGATACTTGACAAAACCAAAGACTGATTGAATAGTCGCTTTTTCTTCGACGAACATTTTGATGCAATTGTCAAACAAGCAATTTTGATTTTGGGTTGTGTAAAAGGTAGGCTAAGAAATGACCCTTACTAATAACTCACGGCTCCTTTATCATTCGTTCATTTGAATATTCTTGAGTATGCTTGCTATCAATCGTGTTGAGGCTGTCAAGCGTCGTGAGTATTGCATTTCGCAGACTACTTTGAAACATTTCACTTATATTGCCCGTTCTTTGCACAGATTCAATCTTCTAAAACTCGATTCTCTCCAAACTCGACAAAACAAAACCAAACCAGTTTTTGCTTTGGATTGCCTTCATGGTATTTGTAATTCTCCTGTCCTGTAGGCTTCCTTTAGTGTTTCTTTTCGTATCGGTTCTTGACAATTCGTTATTTTTTTTTTATATTACAACGACGTACTAAGTACGGTTTTCACGAACCCATCATATCAACGTCTCGATGTTGCAATTTAAATTTCGTTAAAATTGATTTTCAACAATCTTAAAATGGTACAAAAGCTAGTATTCATTGCAATACTTGATACTTTGTAATTTTGATAATTTATACTTTTCTGTAAATTAATCAGCCTATGATCAATCTTTGTAAATACATAAATTTATGAATTTCAATAATATATAATGAGATTAAAAAACAATAAATATTTAATTGATGTTCCTGCCTTCTCTGACTCACTCACTATTGAACTCTTGGTTTTTAAGCTTTCGCTGCCTAAGCTCAATATATATTTGCTCTGTTGCTATATTCCCCCTAACCTGATAAACGTCGTTGATACTGAAGGGCGCAGTCTTTACGATATACTAACCCTTAGTTTAGGCTTCATCCATAATATGACGAACCCTGAAGATGAAATTCTTCTTCTTGGTGACTTTATTTTACCCAATGTTCTATGGGTACCTAACTGTGATGACGATGACTTCCTTCCCTCATGTTATCCCACATCTGTGGTCTCTACATTTCTTCACACCATCGCTTTCTGTGGTTTGCACCAAATGAGTGATGTAAAGAACTCTATGGGAAGGCAGTTGGATCTTGTGCTTTCTTCTGATTCAACTAACACTATAGTTGAATTAGCTTCTGATCAGTTATCTGCTATTGATAGTTTTCATCCGCCCATCTTTTTTTTTCATCTGTCTCCTTCTGTTACGATGGTACTAGTATTGCGGATCCCAATCTCGAACACCATCCTTATGACTTTAGGAGATCGAACTTCTCTGAGATAACTTCTAATCTCCTTTCAGTCGATTTTTCGGCATTACTGAATAATAATGATATTGACGTCTGCGCCTCATTATTTTATAACAAGGTATGTGATTTGTTTAACTCCCTTGTTCCATTAAAACGGATTAAGTCTACATGCTCCTTTCCCCCGTGGTATAATGCCGAACTCCACAGTCTTAGGAACAGGAAGAACAATCTCTGGAAAAATTACTTGCGCAATAGTGTATTCTGACTTTGTGACCTGTTATGAAAGTTTTAAGGCACTATCCTCTTCGCTATATAATGAATACCTTCTTAGTGTTCGCGATAATATGCACAATAACCCTCGCAATTTCTTTAAATTCGTTAATATGAAAAAGAAATCGAACAACTATCCATCTACGATGTGGTATGAGGGGTCTTCTAGTAATAACGTGTCCGACATAGCAAACAATTTTGCTTCATACTTTGAGAGTGCCTTTTCTTCGGATAACTTTGAGCCATGTGCGAATAATTTTGATCATATTTTGGATCGTCCCGCTTCAACCGATTTTCTGCCGTTTATATCACGGGATCATATTTCGGAAAAAATCAATGAACTTAAATCCGACTTTTCCTCTGGTCCTGACGACATCCCTCTAGCCTTCGTCAAGTCCTGTTCCGATGCCCTTCTTACTCCATTAGCGATTCTCTCCAATAGGTACCTTCAAGTTGGTAAATTTCCTACATTGTGGAAGTGCTCTTTTATAGTGCCTGTTCATAAAAAAGGCCATAAGAATATTATAACCATTTATAGATCGCAAAGTTATCTTGCATACCTAAATTGTTTGCATCAATAATGTATTCACAGCTTATGGAGCGTTGTATTAACTTGATCTCTCCCAATCAGCACGGGTTTTTGCCCGGTAGATCAACGACTACTAACTTACTTGAATTTACCTCCCACATTATTTCTGGCTTCCAGCGAGGTATGCAAACTGACTGCATATACACGGCTTTCAGTAAAGCCTTTGATAAACTCCCTCACTCCCTAATTATATTTAAACTCGGGAGGCTGGGTTTCCCCCCTGTTCTTCTCGACTGGGTTTCATCCTATCTAAGAGACAGGTCTTACCGTGTGTCGCTCCATGGCTCTACCTCTAGAATCTTCCAGGCTTCGTCTGGTGTACCACAAGGCAGTCATCTCGGTCCTGTACTTTTCGTTCTTGCCATTGAAGATCTTCTCTTATATTAAGGATGTTGGTGACGCCGCCCTTATTCAAAAGGACTTAGATACGTTTCTGGCGTGGTGCGAGCATAACGGCTTACACCTCAATTTTGAGAAATGTGAAGCTATGACTTTTTCCAGGAGTCTTAATCCTGAAGTTTATGATTACAACTTTGCAAGGAATTGTCTCCGTCGCGTGCTGTCCGTAACTAACTTTGGGGTAAAACTTGATAGGATGCTTGACTTTACCCTGCATATTAACTATATCGTGTCTAGAGGCAGTTTAATCTTGGGCTTTGTTAAGCGATGGTCTAGAGAGTTCTCGGATATTCCAACATTGATGCATTTGTAACACACTGCTCCTTAGTTAGAAATATTGTTGAGTATGCATCTCAGGTCTGGTCGCCTTACTACGCTTTTCATTCCAAGCGTATCGAATCAGTGCAGCATAATTTTCTTAGATTTGCGCTTAGAGGGCTCCCATGGGACGATTCATTTAGACTCCCGCCCTACACCGACCGCCTACAGTTGCTCGGTTTGCCCTCGCTTGAGAAAAGGCGAAAAGTCCCTGACTTGGTGTTTATTCATCAGCTCTTGAACTCTAATATAGACTCAGGCTCGCTTGTTAGCAGGGTTTCCTTCAGACAGTCCCAACATAACCTTCGAAGACCGCCTTTGTTGCATGTTGAAACATCCAGATCAAATTATGGCATGCGTGAACCAATTAATCGTTTATGTAGGGCTGTTAATTCTTGTCCTAATTTTGATTTAACTGTTAGTTAGGTGATGTTTAAGATCTATCTATTTTCTGTGCTCCCGTGACTCTCTGTTTGTATGGTGTATTGCTGAGTTTCCTTGCTTGTTTTATTTCTGTTAATTTTTGTTTGTTTTTTGTTTCCTCTGCATGCTGGTGTGGGAGCCTCATTTAATCTTTTTGATGGAATCGGTGAAGTGTTTCTTGGCTCCTTGCCGAAGAAGTGCGCCTTCTGTGTTAGAAGGGTTAATTCTATAGCGAACGTTGATTGTAACTTTAAGTTAAAATTATTCTAAAGTGGTTTATTCTTTAACGGTGTGATCAATATTAATTTTGCACAAAATATCACCTAGCGCCAATCTTTGCGTAATACAGGGTTTACAATATTAATTACATTATATTAGTAGAAGTAAAAAGTCGTTGAGTGTATTTCGACATCAAAATATGTGACCTAACCAAACGTTCGGAAAATCAACCCCAAGGTTTTAAAGGTTTAAGAGGTTAAAGGGTACGCTATCTCCTTTCAAATTGGCCCGGTTACACTATCTTTCAAATTGGGCTCATTAATAAAGTCTAACTATACTGAGACAAGTTTTTAAACGATACCTTTTGTCAGTTCAAGGCACATATTCAAGCTCGAACGGAATTAAATCTACCTTCAGTTCAATTTATGTATGTAAAACTGGGTGGTGTCCACTGAGCCAGCCTGCTATATCCAAATACATTTGACAAAAGACCTTTACTCACGTCTACTTTGTGAAAGTTTAAAATAACCCTACTTTGGAAGCACAATTTATGCTATAATTAATTGTTTTACAGGAGAAATTTGCAATAGCCTGCCATTTTCTTGACAATAACTAATATCTCTTGTAATTCTAAAAAACACATTTAGGTTATATATATTTAATCATTATAAATCAACTGTACTTGAAATTTATTGATGATCCAGGTGTATTTTGGAGAATATCCTTCAATCATAAATAAGTTTCGTTAAAATTAAGGACTGACCTTACGAGATGAATTTTCGATTAAGAAATTGAAACCAGAGATTTATTAAATATACGCTGGTAATGCAATACTATGAAGCATTCTGCGTTTTCAAGTTTACTAATTATAATAAATTGATTTTAAGAACCTCAATTTATTTTAACATTTGTTAAATACAACCTTAATCAAACACCTTTTAATTACGACATGTAACTATCAATAAAAACTTTTAATGCCGACGTATGCAAAGGCATGCCTGCAAGCTGGTATTTTAATTATAGCAATTACACAAAATTAAGGCACCTGTTGAGCAATAGTTTTTATGATAGCAGAAAGTTTTAGGAAATTTGTCGTTGCAAATTTAATGAAAAAAGTTTGGCTCAGTTGGAAATTAAAGTTTAGCTTTCATTAAAATGGATAAATAAACACTAGTTTAAAGTTTAACTTCAAGAGCACCAGTAACAGTATTACGCACTGGAAAAATTGTATAATGTTCACTTTTATACATCATATTCATCATATCATATGAAGAAATAAATAAATCTATAAATCTACAGTGTGTTTCAGATTTATCGTACCAAAATGCTTGGGGTAATAGATCTCATCTAGTCAAGCCGAAAATTGTATGGCAGGGGAGGACAGTCTTAACCGTTGGGTAGTTACGGGGTGATTCATAAATTTCAGCTTTTCATGGTATGCACATTACTCTTTTACTTTTATGATACTGATCTATCGAATACGGCGACATCAAACAAACGCTAAAAAACTACTATCCCAATGACCTTTCCAAAATTGTCAACAAAGTTGATCTTACTCCTGCCATTGCAGGTACAGCCACTTCCAAAATATTTAAAAAAATGGTTTACGATAACTTAAAATTCAGCATTTTCCCCACTTTTCTCCAAAATTCATGAAATTAGTATACCTCTTCTTTATTTTTATTGGATTGCCTATCTTATTACCTTTCCAAAAAGTTGCAATATGGCAAGGTAGACCAAAGATTAGAAAAACCACATCCTTGAGAAATCCTTGACAACCTAATTATTTTATTGCAGAGGTGGGAAATTCTTTAAATAAACAAAAATTTTATGATAAAGGATCAAAAATGTTTGTTTTGGGTTAAAATTAATTTTAATTATTGCTGCAAAGGATTTATAAAAATGTTAGTTCAATTTTGTTTGTTAGCTAGAATTTACACCCTTGTATCCTTACGTTTTGTTACTCGTATCTGATGGAAATTTTGCTATAAAAAGGGGTCAGTCAGCAAGAATATAGTTGAAAAACAAGTCAGTATGGGTGTTTTTAAGCAAACATTATTAAACAAAGGGAGAATTTACTTTTGAGGAATACGCGGATATTATTTACTTTTTATGGTGTAATGGACGGAAATGAGAGCGGCTGTACTGGAATATCAAAGGAGATTCCCTAATCGGCGAGCACCCCAAAGAGGGGTATTTATTCGGACTTTCCAAAGGTTAAGAGAAACAGGAAGTGTAAGTTCACACGACAGGGAGACACGACCCGAAACTTCTGCCGACGTCGGGCAGCAAATAATCACCATCATGAGGCAAGACCCTGCGACGAGCACGAGAAGGTTCGGAAGATGATTAGGAGTGTCCTCATTTAAGGTTTGGAGGCTTACTTATCGAGAGGGATTTCGTACATATCACCATCACCCAGTCTTAGGACTACTGGAAGGAGATTCCGCCACGGGGCGTTTCTGGACCGAATTCTGTGAACGGATGAATCTCAATTCACCAGGGATGGTATCACGAACTTCCATAACCTCCATACCTTTTCGGAAAGTAACCCTTACAGGACAAAGGTGACCTTATTCCAGCAGAGATTTAGTATCAATGTTTGAGTTGGTATGATCGGCAACCATTTGGTAACACCATTTATTTTGCCTCAAGTTCTTAATTGTTAAATTCATGCCAACCTTTTTGACAATGCACTGCCAGATCTAATAGACGAAATCCCTCTGCATAATCGAACGGACATGTTTTACCAACACGGTTGAGCTCCAGCGCGTACTACCAGCATTCTGAAGGCGATACTAAGTGAAACATTTCCTAACCGCTAGATTGGACGAGGTGCACCGATTCATTGGCCGGCTAGAACTCCAGACCTTACCTCATTAGACTTTTCCTTTGGGGAACAATGAAGTTTATTCAAGCCCTGTTGAAACAAGGGAGGATTTAGTTAGCGGAATTTGGAATGCAGTGACGAAAGTACGGGAAAGGCTAGCTGCAATACGCCTTTAATAGGGGCTTAGAAGGAGATTGTTGGCATGCACCCAAAGTGAACAGCTTTTGTAATTTACTAAGTTTTATTGTAAAAGAATTTGAATTCAATAAAAAGGATTTTAGAGTTAATATGAGTTTAGTTTCTTTAAATTGCAGATTTTCAAATATTTCCCGATAAGTTTTCTACTTATAAATTTCAACACCCCTTCTCTACCTGGACGTGTTGTACCTTTTCGGAAAGGTAATAAGATCGGCAAACCAATAAAAATAAAAAAGGGGTGTACTAATAACATGAATTTCGGAGACAATTTGGTAAAATACTAAATTTAAGGTAATCGAAAGCCATTTTTCAATTTTGGAAATGACTATACCTGCAATGGTAGGAATTATAACAACATTGTTGATAATTTTGGAAAAGTCCTTGGGATAGTAGTTTTTATTAGCGTTTGTAAGATGTCGCTGTGTTGGGTAGATCAAAACATAATAATAAAAGAGTAATGTGAATACAATGAAAAACTGAAATATATGAATCACCCTGTAAATTCCAAATTGAAATTGCCCTCCCCACTGCCATTAAATTTTTTGTTTGACGAGGTGAGATCTATCACCCTACTCACTTTGGCACGTCAGATCTGAAACACCCTGTATACAAAAATTTAAAACGCCCTATTACGTTAAATTTTATGTACCACACTCTAGAACAAACTTATCAGGATTGTCACATTTTCGAATCCTTGAAATAATGTATTTTTTATGCTAACAACAGTGTTTCTTAATTAACAAGACAAAAGTTATTGCTTTTCACAAATTTATTTTGAACTTATTACAGGTATGAGTACATACTACTAAATTAAATAAATTCAAGCTAAAGTAATAGCGACACGAGTAATGCGAGCAAAGTATGCCGTAGCTGCAAACTGTTCCGTCGAACTAACTGATCAGTACCCAGCTGTAGGTTAATATTTTGTGATTTTGAGATCATGTGGATAACGGATGCTGGACCAGATGAAAGCAGTTGAAAGCAGACGTTTTGATTTGTATTTTGCTTGAACATATACCGCCCGCCTCGTCGAAGACTAAAGTATTTAGGGCCCCGCCCGCCATGACAAACTATAGAAGAATAGGATATTACTTTGAAGTTGGTGATGATACGTCACCGATCGGTAACACGCATAATTTAACAACAGGACGTTTCAGCGTAGTATTCCGGCACCGGAGTGAAGCGACACGAACTCTGCCATCGGATCCCGGATGGAGTTGAGTGATGCGGCCAATTAACCATCTCGTAGGAGGGAGATTGTCTTCCTTCACTAGAACCAGGTCACCCACTGTGACGGGGCAGGTCTCCTCATTCCATTTAGAACGCTGCATAAGGGTATGCAAGTAATCTCGTGACCACCTCTTCCAAAAGAGCTGCTGTATGTGTTGCACGGTTTCCCAGCGAGTTAATCGGTTGATTGGAGCGTCTAATGTGCTAGGTTCCGGAGGAGTCGTGATTGCAGTTCCCACTAGAAAGTGTCCTGGAGTTAAAACTTCGGGGTCTGCAGTGTCGAGACTAATGGGGTAGAGAGGCCTCGAGTTTAATACTGCCTCTATCTGACAAAGTGTCGTGGTTAATTCTTCAAAAGTTAAGCAATGATCACCAATAACTCGTCGCAGATGAGTCTTTACGGATTTTATACCAGCTTCCCACAAGCCTCCAAAGTGGGGCGATGCTGCAGGAATGAAGTTCCATTGAGTTCCATACACAGAGAGAGCATCTGCGATATCCTTATGAAACTGCGAGTAGTGGAAACAATTTTCTTTTAATACATTGTTAGCTCCATGGAAGTTGGTCGCGTTATCAGAAAAAATGTTACTAGGAGCTCCTCGACGACTTATAAATCTTTTCAATGCGGCAAGGAAGCTTGGAGTGGTCAGGTCTATAACAGCCTCAATATGGACTGCCTTGGTCGCAAAGCATATAAATAAGGCGATGTATCCTTTGTATATTGTTCGTCCACGTCCTCGAGCTAGCCTCAATCGTATAGGCCCAGCATAGTCGACTCCGGAATTGTAGAAAGGTCGTGTAGGCGTGACTCGTTCTTTGGGCAGACTAGCCATAAGTTGACTGGTGGCCGTTGTTTGATGTCGAAAGCATACAATACATCGATGTATAAATCGCCGTACTAATCCCTTTAACGCAGTAATCCAGTACTTCTTGCGTATGTGGCTTAGTGTGAGGTTCTCCCCTCCATGTAGGGTAGAGCGGTGCGCTAGATCAATGATCAAAACTATCAAGGATGACGATTTCGGTAAGACAATAGGATGTTTCTGCTGATAGGTGAGCGTTCTAATTAACGTATTTATAAGTATGCGTTTATTCTGGTACCGTTTTTCAAGCGTTTCCCATGCGCTTTTATAATTTGTGGCGGTAACTGGAAAATTATGAATAAGCATTGCTGCCTCACCAGTGAGATGCGTCTTAAGATACTGCAATTTTTCAACCTGTGATAGTTGCGGATTTTTATGGATGAGAGATTCAAACATGTCTCTGAATGCTGGCCACTCCAAATATTCACCAGAAAATCTGGGAAGGGTTATCTTTGGTAAGTGTTGCGGCGCGGTGGAATAGCCTGAAGCTAAAGATTGTTCCGCAAAGCTTAAATTACCTGGAGATCCAACAGGTGTGTCTTCAAGAAGGTCCCTCAGGGTTGCCTGTGCTTCGATGTATGAATTTTCTATTTCGAAGAATGTGTCATTTTTAAAATAATCTTTTAATTTCTGTTCTGGAGAGGCGACGGTCATGATTGTTTCATGAATATTATTAAACCTCGTCCAATATTCGCTGAGCAGTGAAAGACGGCTTTGAATCGTAGATTTCGTTTGGTTCTTTTTTCCTAACTTATTAAAATTTGTCAGAAAGTTTTGAATTCCTTTCATTGGAGTTTCCAGCTTGGCAAATAAAGTATCCAAAGTTTCTGGCATTGTTAATTAGATGTCTCAGAGGAACTAAGGAATTTGAGAATAAATAAACTTACCAAGCGAGATAAAGGTCTATTTTACAGTCCGAGCAATGTAATCTAAATTCATTCACTTATCTGTCTCGTCTTCAAGAACTATCACCAAACCTTAGGTTTTCTTTCACTCTAAGTAGAATTCAATAATTCACAACCATATAAAGTATTGCGATGGTTTTCTGTTTCTTCACAGTTATGTAAGATCAATTTCAATATTAAATCAATATCACTGCACCCTGCGAACACGTGTTCCGAATCGAATTGTATATTAAAGTCCCGGCGAGAAGTTTCCCGGCCGATGCACCAAAATGTTTCTTAATTAACAAGACAAAAGTTATTGCTTTTCACAAATTTATTTTGAACTAATTACAGGTATGAGTACATACTACTAAATTAAATAAATTCAAGCTAAAGTAATAGCGACACGAGTAATGCGAGCAAAGTATGCCGTAGCTGCAAACAGTTCCGTCGAACTAACTGATCAGTACCCAGCTGTAGGTTAATATTTTGTGATTTTGAGATCATGTGGATAACGGATGCTGGACCAGATGAAAGCAGTTGAAAGCAGACGTTTTGATTTGTATTTTGCTTGAACAAACAGCTTATGCTAAATGTTGAGTATGGTTAAACGGTAATTTTGATGCTTCGGAAATCACTTGAAATTGTAGGTCCACTGGCAAGATGGAGATTTACCTCGCCCAATGCTTCTAAGAGGAATTATGAAAATTATAAACTCTAGTAAAAGGTATATTTAATAAAATGTACAAAATATCTACGAACAGTTATGTTTTGAATTTTTACTCATATCTAAGTTTAAATATGCAGAGTCGTGCCTGTCCCTAATATATAACAGGTACTTAAAGAATTGTGTAAGTCAGGTATTTTTGTTTAATCCTGTGATCAAATTGATCCCCTCTCTATTGTAAACAAATCAATTTATATTGATACGTCGCAGAGTAGACATGGAGTGGGGTGTCAAAGAGAATCGAATCGCTTTCGTTACACTGCACAAATGCAAGAAGACGCCGAAAGATATATTTGATCTTTGGTGGCCACATAAAATTACGCAGAAATTTGTTTACTGTGCCATAAAAAGGTACGCTGAGACTACCTGCTTGGATGATCTGCCCAGGAGCGGCCGACCATGCACTTCAAGAACGCCAGCAGCCACAAAAGAAATACGTGCGAGAATTCGACGAAATACTCTCCGCAAGCAAAAAGTAATGGCCAGAGAGATGAAGATACCGAAAAAGACAATGTTGAAAATAATTAAAAAAAACCTAAAGCTTGGAGCTATCCGCAGATTTACTGGACAAAGGCTCTCAAACAAACTTCGTGAAATCGGAGCCACTCGATCCAAAGGCTGTTAGAGAAGTTCGCAAACAATGAGCACCGGCGAATCCTGTTTACTGACAAGAAAATTCTTAACATAGAAGAAAAATTCAAGCTTTAAAGAAGCTGTTGAGAAGATTCCCAAGGTTAAGGGAGGACATCATCCAGCATCAGCAATAGTTTGGTGGAGGAGTGGCCTATGATGGGAGAACAGAGCTGCATTTTTGCGAAGAAGTCGTGAAAGCTAAAGCCAAGAACTACCAGAAAGACGTCTTGGATAACATTTTAAAGGCCTTAAACACAACCTTGTTTGAGGGGCAGCATTGAATCTTTCAACAAGAATCGGCACCGGCACATACAGCAAAGACCACTCAGGACTGGCTTAGAACAAATATTTGTTATTGCCGTAGAAGATTGGACTTCCGGAAGTCCGGACCTGAATCCGTTAAACTACTAACTTTGGAACGTTTTAGAGGAGAAGGCCTGATTTACCGCTCACCGAAATATTGTGTCGCTAAAGGTTGATTTGATCAAAGCAGGGAGGGCTCTACCTTTGGAAGTTGTGCGTACTACAATAGAAGAGTGGTCTGATAGATTGAAGAACAGCGTAAAGCGAACAGGGACATTTCAAATAATTTTTTATAGTTGTTTCTTAAGTAGTATGTATGTAAATAAATGAATTGATTCAAAATAAATCTTTTGTCTTCTTAGTTATTTCACAGTGTTAGGGTCAGAACTTATATTACGACTATGTTCAAAATTGTCGTAAAATTCAAAACAAAACTGGTAAATCCTCTAACGGGAAAAGATATATCAAAATCGATGGCCGTTCTAATAAAGAAAAGCATAAATCCTTTGGCTTTTCCTCAACAGCGGTACCAAAAGGGTTACGGTGATTATGAGAATTAAAATACTAGTCTTATTAAAAAAAATTTAAAATTTATTGTTTTTATCGGTTTAAGTTACTTAAAACACAGGCTAGCATTTCAAACGAGAACAAAAACAATTATGCAATTTCGGAAATCTAGTGTGTATAAAGTCAATGGCAAAGTGATTGTATTTAAATGCAAAGGTACATAAAATAAAATTTTTACAGTAGCTTATGAAATGAACGGTAGTGATATAAACAAACTGTTACTAGAATATTAATAAACCAAATTGTCAGGCACATTTTCGTGCCCTAGGTGTTTATAATGAACGATGCCGTAGTATGGCTACATGTTTTTTTTTGTACCTTTTTGGTGTCCTTCTGCATAATTTCGCATTCCATACTGGAGTCCTCTATACTACACATTTTCAAGTTTATTTTCTTCGGCCGTATATTCGTCGAAGCTGCGATTATAAAAACTAAAACCAGCCTGCTGGATTAACATGCTCCTTTTCAGGACTTTTGCTTTTGCTGGTGTTTTCCGTAAAAGAAATGGCAATACTTTGATTCACACTGTCCCTGAGGGACGATACATTAACCTTTTTTCCACTGTTGGAGTTCTGGAGCTGGAGCAACACCATGGGACGATTTCCCTGTTTGGGACAATTTTAGTATGGATTTTGCCGAGTCCATTTCCTGTTACTGATATTTATGTAGATTTATTGCTGAATCTTGCAGATTCCTACCCATGTTGCACTGACCAACGAGGCTTTGCACATTTTTAGCGGTAATTTCCGCTTGCTGTTTTTGTGCCTTTGAACTTCGGTCACCTCCAGCATAGCTTATTTCGACCCTAAAAAAAAGTACGAATTTAGTGCGCGTGCAAGTACAAAATTTGTCCAAATGGAATTATCACTGTTCAATCAAAAATTGAATGCACACTTTTCTAAATTAATGAGCCCTCAGGTGTTTCCTTTCCGGGCATTCGTAAGAACTCGTAAAAACAACTTGTCATTATTTATCACACCAAGCGAAACACTGAGAGATATGTGCAAAATATTAATAACTGGCTAAATATCACCTGTCGAGTCTCTATCTCTGATAATTGCACTTATTTTCCACGAAAATGGGCCAAGCCGGCAAATCGACGCCAACTTCTTTTCTTCTACACATGTACAAATTTTGTGCGTACTTCCCGTTTTTCTATGAAATCACAAAATTCTAATCACTTTTCAAAAAATGTGTGCCCTTTGTTTTAATTAATTAATCTGTTAGGGTCATTTTTAAATCACTGTCCACCTAACAATTATTACGTTGGGGGCCGACGCTACTAACTTTTCCACTTTTTAAATTTCGTGCCTAACCTGCTTAACACCACTAGTATGAGAATGAGATCCCGTCCAAATGTTAAAAGTTAGTGACACCGACTCTAAATTTTCAGTGACTTTAGAAGCTTTACTTGCAATTGAGTAATATTCAAAGATTATTAGAGATGGGAACCGAATCGAAAATTATCGATACTTGGCATTGCAATATATCCGCATCTTTCGGTACTTAGATACAAATATACCGTTTAAAAAGTATCGATACTCAAAAGTATTGGAACCATATGGATAAAAAATTAAAAAAATTATATATGGTGTAGAAATGGCATAGAAATTACAATTATTATCTTATTGGTTTTTTGTTGTTATTGCAAAACAATTTGCCAGAACTTTATCGTTGAGAAATATCAAAATATCGATTTGCTCAAAAGATATATGCATTTGATTGATAATTTTTTTCAAATGAAAACGCATCTCAGCGGGTGATTTCATATATCCTTTTAGCAAATGAATGATTTGAAATTTCGCAAGAACAACTAAAAAAGCAGATGAAATAAGGAACAATAAATTTTTATTTCAATAGAAAATTATTTTTATTTCGAGTATTGAAAGAAAAGTATCGAGGATCGGTAGTATCGGGGGCTGGTAGTACCGATTACAAAACCTCGAAGTATTGAAAGCAAAGTATCGATACTCCGGTATATCGATACAGTATTGCCCATCTCTAAAGATTATATGTGTGCGTAGCTAGACGTGATTTTAAGTCGCCTGCGATTTTTGCAATTTTTATACGGTTTTACTCAATTTTTACTAAATATTTATAGTGAATCGTGAACGCGAAGTGGTATATAGTGGTGATACAATACTTCTTTTAAAGAAGAAAAGGGAATATTTGTTTTTGTCGAGTGTTAATTAGTTTAGTGTTTATATATTCAAATAAGGTTTAAATAAGTTTATTTAGCATAAAGCTTTCCCAAGTTCACAATTTTTAATTTGCTTTTTGGTTACTGCACTTTGTTAAGGTTTTTTCGGCTATTGCATTGCAAACAGTATCACTAATGGATCGTGAACGAGAGTTAAAGTTAGCGTTGTTAACATTTCTCTTAAAGAAGAAAAGAGCTCTCTTGGAGCTATCCTGTGCCAATAGAGTGGTGAAAAGATCGTATAGGCGTTGTGTACATGTTCGAGCATGTTTTGCTAGCCGGGCTACACAAGGATTTTACCACACGGCGGTAAAAGAAATGTTAATTGATGATGAGTGTCATTTTAAGGAATTCCTTCGAATGACGCGTCATCAGTTCAATAAACTTGTTTCCTTGGTAGCCCCATTGCTTGTTAAAAACAATGAGGACCATATTATTATATTATATTACCACATATTCTTGGCCTCCGGGGACAGTGTGACTAACACATCCTTTTTGTTCCGAGTTGGTAAGTCTACAGCCAGCAACATAATTGTAGCAGCCAGCAACATAATTGTGCAGCGAGGAATTCGAGCAGAAGTTACACATGCCGAATTGTATTGGTGCAGTTGATGGCAAGCATGGGGTAATTCAGGTAATATTTCCAAATGCTGAAGTTTTCAAGATAAAATATTTAAATATTTGAGGCTCCTCCAAAATCCGGCTCAAACTTTTTTAATTACAAAAAAAACCTTCAGCATCGTTTTACTGGCTGTAGCTACTTTCATCCGCGAAATTCTTGTATGCCGACGTTGGAGCCTTTGGATAGCAAAGTGAAGGGGATACTGAATGCATCGCTAGGGAGGCTGATCACTCAAGGCTGTAAGTGAAAAGTTAGATCCTTACTTAAATTTCAATTTATATCTTTTCAGAGATCCACCTCCACGAAAGTACGGCGAAAGAATTTTTTCTTTTCCGTACTATTTTGTAGGAGATGCAGCATTCCCGAAAGGTCGACATATGGTACGGCCACATTCTCTGCGGGGCACTCTCTCTACGGAGCAGAGAATTACAAATATTCGAATATCGCACGCCCGGCAATGCGTTGAAAGGGCTTTCGGAATATTAGTTCAACGATTCCGAATATTGCGAAAGCCCATTCAATTGAAAGTGGAAAACGTAGAGAGTAAAAAAGCATCAATTTGTTTGCACAACTGGCTGCCAAGTGAGCCTTTTAAGAATGCGAACACAATTGATGACGATTCAGGCTTCCGTGATTTACCAGGTGGATTTACCAGGTGATTTACCAGGAGGAAGGCAACTGGTCGAGATGCTGAGCGAATGAAGGAGCACAGCCTTTCCAATGGAGGGAATTGTAAAAGGTATAACTTTAATGTAGATTATTCATACAAGTACCATATTTTTTCCGTTTTAGATTATAAATTAAATAATGTCCATAATCCCTAGAGAGGTGTTTTTAGTTAACTTAGCATAGTTTAAATTTTATTCTAATTCAATTTCGCTTAACACCTCCATTATCGCCATTTGGGCCTTCATAACTTTGGCAGGGGGTAAGCTGCTCAATTTGGACGCCACGTACATTCCGAAATGATCGTTGGCTGCCTTTGGAGTAGCTTCCGCCAACGAGGCAACGATAAATCGAATCTATTTCTTCAATCTCTTGTGGTATGTCCGCCTCATCAGGAGTTGAAGGCTGCCTTCTGTTGCTCACGCCGGCAGAATTCAGTGTACATGTTGTCCTGTACAATTAAGATGTTATTAAAAATGATAAAGACAATAAATTCGAACTTACTTTCGAGGCGAAACAACTTAGTCCAGGAAACAAAACTCCTCCGCATACCTATACGGCTTCAGCCTCTTCGCCGCTGATCCCGAAGGTAAATCCATTTCCTTCTTGCTGCGAACAGAGGATGTCCGCAAATTTCTCCATCTCTTCCGTATTTCTTCCCCTAGAAACATAAACTTTAAAATAAATTTTCTAACACGAAATTTTTTTGTTATACCAGGGAACAGCAGCGAAAGCTCTTTCCACGCTTTTGCTACCCGGTTTTTGTCGTGGTACTCCGCTTTTCCGGTGTCCCGCAAGCAGGACCTCTTTTCAACCTTTCTCAAGAAGTCCCGAGTGCCGTCCTGCACTTCTATTTCTATTAAATGTATGGCATTATTACGATTCAAATAAAGAAATTTTTTAAATTTACCTTCAAATCCAAATTCCTCGCAATTGCAGTCATCATCTTGCGGCCCACAAACTTGCTCATTTGCTGTTAAATGAAATAAAATACAAGAATTTTAATTTTAGTGCGAACATGGATTATATATGTAAACAAATCTGGAAAAAATTGGGTTCTTTAAAATCATTTGTAATAGGCTAAGTATAATTACTGCAATACAAATATACAATGCAATAATCAAGTGACACTTTGAATATTGCCTGATACTACTATTTCGGTGTACGCAAACAGCGATGGAGAGGCTCCAAAAATGACGAAATGATGCGATGCGGTGTATATTAAATGTAATAGATACACTCCAATTAGACTGATGTTGGATACCTTGAAATGAATGATTTGTAAGAAACTAATTTAGGTAAACGTACTTACATTTATACGCAACATCAAGATGGGTCGATTACCTGATTACTTGAGTACTAATAAATTTAGTAAAAGAACCCGAATGACTTACAGTACTTGAACATGAAATTTAGCTGTATGGTGCACTAGTAAGAAATGGCTTTTAACAACATTGCAACAGAGATTGCAAATATACGTTTGTTGGCTATGCACTCTCATAAGATATTAGTTTTCTTCTACAACAACCTGCATAAATCGTTTCAGCATTTCGTTTCATATTTTATGATCTTTCACAATACTTTCATGTGGAAAAATAAGATCACATCACAGATTCTGATAGTAATCAGTATCACATTCCTGGTTACCACTTAGTGCCGCTCTTCTCTCCTCAGAGGGGAATCGCGGTTTATATTAGAAATGATGTGCCATTCTCCCATCTCCCTCAATTCTCTTCCACTAATCCAGAATTTAAATATGTCTGGATTAGATTTAAACTCTATCGGTACATTATTCACTTCTGCTTTTTATACCGCAGCCCGAATATGTCTGACACTGACACTGTGTACTCCTTCGATAAACTGTCTTCCGATATCGATAAGATTTTGGAATTATCCCCCTCTTCTGAAATCGTTCTTGCTGAAGATTTCAACGTCCACAACACACAGTGGCTCAGGCATTCTTCTACCACAAGGCCCGTCTGGAAGACACGTCGAGTTATTTAGTGAGTCTTTTAATTTACAGCAACTGGTTGAGTGTCCGACTCGTGTTCCTGATACTTTGGGGCACAACGCGCATCTTTTAGATCTATTTCTAACATCGCATCCAGAAAAATACTCGGTTTCGGTGACGTCTCCCTTGGGTAATTTGGACCATTCCACCAAAAGATTAGTGTGGTATTATAAAAATGCTGATTGGGCGGGACTTAATAAATATCTCAGAGAGCTGGATTGGTCTGATTGCTTTTCTATGAAGGACGTTAACAGAAGCACCGAATATATCTTGAACATCCTATGGTTTGGAATGCATCGCTTCATTCCTCATAGCTTCAGGAGCATCAAACCAACTAACACCAATTGGCTCAATAATGACTGTTTCGCAGCCATTAAAAAGAAGGAAGCAGCCTTCCAGACACATAAATTGTGCCCTTCAGAAGAATTGAGACGTATCTATAGAGATGCGCGGAATATTTGCAATTCAGCAATTAGTCGGGCAAAGTTCAATTTCGACCAGAACATCAGACGGAAGGTTTTTTCTACCCAAAAGGGTAGTAAGGGTTTCTGGTCTCTAGTAAAAACCGTTAAGAACAATTTCACCTGTTCGTCAACACCACCATTCATTTATAATGGGAATGTTTTTACTGACTCATTGGACAAGGCCAACCTGTTTGCTGCTAATTTTGCTGCTAACTCGTACTTGCCACCTTCATCGCAGCCACTTCCATCTCCGTCACAATGTACTAGTAGGCAAAAGCCGTTGCACTTTCGCACTCGGGAAGTTTTTAGAGTACTTTCGAAACTCGACGTGTCCAAAGCTACTGGGCCTGATGGTTTCTCGCCCCTTGTTTTAAATGGGGCAGATCAAATCGGGTTACGTTTAATGCATCCAAAACTCAATGCTGTTTAATGTCCCTTAAAAAACGCCCAGTTCACCCCCAACTCATTTCAGTCCACGGAGTGAATATACCCAATTCACCCTCCCTAAAGATCTTGGGTATTGAGATATCCAGCAGTCTTAGCTGGACTGATCATATATTTGCAATCGCTAAAAGTGCGATGAAATGTTTGGGTTTTCTACAGAGATGTAAGAAATATTTCACCCCACCCGACTTAGCGTTGATCTACAAGTCCCACATTAGGCCTAGACTTGAACATAATTCCCATATTTGGGCAAGGGCAGGACACACCGCATTGTCCGCGTTAGACAAAGTTCAGCGTAAGGCTGTTAAACTTATTGGCGATTCCTCAATCTCTGAGGGCCTTGACTCTCTGGAACATCGACGGAATGTCTATTGTCTCTCACTTTTTTATCGCTATTTCCATGGCCATTGTTCTACCGAAATTGCTAGCCTGATTCCTTGTAGACTCATTACAACGCGCGATACAAGATCTACAAGTCGCTCCCACCCCCATACTCTCCGGGTCAAATTTGGACGTACCGTCAAATTTCGGGAATCTTTTCTTAGCAGAACAACACGAATCTGGAACAGTTTACCATCTTCTGTTTTTCCCTCGTCTTATGAGCCTGAAACTTTCAAACGAGGCGTACATCGACACCTCCTTCACTCAAACTCCTAACCCATTTCCCTCAACCTTAATTCCTTTCCTGCCAAGGCTGTGCTTTAGCATCATAGGGCATCCCCTGAGCTTTGGCAACATCAGATATAAAAAAAAAAAATTTAAAAAATCACTTATTTTCTTCAATTAGTTCATGGGTTTTCATCTGAACTATAGTAATTGTGCCATTTGAATGAATGTGTGTTACACCTGAAGGAGTTATCTCAACTAGTTCCCCTTACGTTATGGTAATACTACTCAAAACAATCATTTACTTTTTTCTTCCGAGGTCTTCACCGCTCTTGACTTCGATTAGGTGTCGTTATTGAGTTTCCAATAATATGAATCGGAATATGCTGTATATGCCTCCCTTCGACATGCCTTTGAACATGTTTCTTTAATATTATTTCCTGGTTAAATGAACTCAGGTACATATACTTAAATTTGAACTCTGTTTTGCATTCTATTGTGCTGGTCCAGACCGTGAAGTGTATAGTCTCCGACTTTGTGTCACGATTTTATCCTACGGTTGAATTTATTCTTGAATTTTAAATTTTTTGAATCGAATTAATTAATTTTCATAATTAATAACACATAATAAGTACATATCACATTAATTTTCGCCATTTCCGAATCAAAAATTACTTTAAAATTACTTTGTTGTCACTTAGTTATAAACTGTCACTTTTGATATACAAACCAATTATGTTTGGTTATGTTTAACAATCGCACCAAATCAAGAGCATTGCTGCGATTATTTTTACAATCGCAGCGACGTTAG
Source organism: Leptarthrus brevirostris (assembly GCA_964036015.1). NCBI lineage: Eukaryota > Metazoa > Arthropoda > Insecta > Diptera > Asilidae > Leptarthrus > Leptarthrus brevirostris. Next base: position 135,743,695 of record OZ038371.1, on the reverse strand, counting down.
ACAAAGCCAGCATCTCAAGTAACAGGTATATGACTTCAGCCAATCAAATTACAGTCGCATGCCATGAATCGCACTCGGGAACGAGGGTTAAGCAACAACACAACAGTAAGGTACTCACAGTGTCATCGTCACCCAGTTTGAACACCAACACTATCATCAGCACCGGCGGGTTGTTGACTAGCTATGTCATCACAAATTATGGATGAATGCAAGTTCACAGGTTTTATGTTGGAGATGAACAAAAAATTGGAAGACTTGAAGACCTATTTCCAACAACAATTCGCTGCACTTCAAAGCAAAATCTTAAGTGTTGTCAATCTAAGGCTTGCTGAACTTTCCACCACACTCACAACACTGGATCAACGTATTGATGACCTTTAGAGGCAACGTCACTCTCATGATTTGATCCTTAACGGAGTTCCATACACACAGGATGAAAACTTGACACACATTTTTACCACCTTATGCACTGTCATTGATGAACCAACACCTTCAGTGAATCATGTTTTTCGAACCAGAGATAAAACTAATAACCGCGATACCAGCGTGATAATCAAGCTGAGCAGTATACGGGATAAGATTTCCATCCAAGAGGCCATTACCCGAAGGTATAAACAAACTCGGCAACCATTAACACTACGACTTTGACTTTGATCAAAGAATTTATTTACAAGAGAGTCTAACGAAGCGTAATTATTTACTGTTTAGGGAAGCCCATCGACTAAAACGACAGAAACATGTGTTGACTATATCGACTTTCAATGGTCGTTTTTTTGTGCGTCATAAACAAGAAGATCAACTGCAGATGATAACTGACCAAAGTACATTAATTGCATTTGCAGCGGCTCCTGATCTATGACATGAGGATTCAGTTTGGGGCATTAGCATTTCTGCACAATTCAGTTATTCATAGTATTTGGATTAATTCAACTGCCACCTATCTCTTGAATTTAATTACCACAAATTTTCTGATAATTTTTATTGACATTTATTACTTCTACTGTGATATAGATTTTACCAGTATTGAATCATTGTTGAAGTATTTCTATAAATATATACTTCATCTCCAAAGTATGGAATGTTTAACATTAATTGCTGTGACCTTTTCATTTACTTCTCTTCTTTCATTTCCAAATTGCATAAAAAATGATTAGAGATAATGTTACCTCTTCTGACGTCCTGAATAGTACAAAAGCATTAATTGGGATACTGTGCAGGCAGCATGAGGGATTAAGAGTGTGCCATTTTAATGCGCAGAGCCTGTTTCCCAAGATTGATGAGTTTAAAGAAATTTTTAGTTTATCACTTTTGGATGTCGTTTGCATATCTGAGACATGGTTAAGGGTCATATTAGTGATGAATTCGTATCTATTGGGGGTTACAGATGTTTTCGTAATGACAGACAGGAACGGGTTGGAATATTCATAAAATTTAATGAGCTTAATTAATTGAACAGCGATAATACTAACGTAATCATTAAAATTTTTTGCAAATTTTTCACTATGATATTCTATTATTTTATATTAAAACATATCATACAAGGTTTTAAAGAAATGTTCAATGCTGGGGCATTCCACGCGAAGCGGACAACCAATAATTTGGAAAAAGTTATGTATGACCTATTTCAAAGGTAATTAATCATATCAAGAAACTTATATAAAAATAAGTAAAATAGTGATTGCATGCTCTTCGCAGTCGTGGTATCGAATTCGAAATTGGATTTTTTTGTCATGTAAAAAATCCAAAATTAATATTTAAAATTTCATTTTGACAAACTTCGACCTTTTTAATTTTTTTTAAATAGCTTAAAAATTACTTGAAATGTATAGTAAATGCCTGTTCAGTTTCATAATGGGATCTGCATTCGAAAACAGTGCAGCGCGTAGTCGGCGTTTGGCCAGTGCGATAGTTTTGTATGGGAACATGAAAAAATTTAAGTTTAACTTCTCTATCTCCGATACGAATGCAGATCCCATTCTAAAACTTTACACCTATTATTTATGAACTATAAGCTACATTTTGAGATAAAAACAGAAATTTTTAAAAATGTCGAAGTTAAGTAAAATCCGATTTGATATGCTTACTTCTGGTTTTATATACGAAAAAATTTTTTTTTTTAAACTCTGTAAGCCAAGAAAAACATTTATTCGTCTTAAAAATAACACTATTTACTTTTTTTTCTATCACTTTGAATAATAGCAATTTTTTTTTTATAAACCCGCTAATCAAGTTTTGTCAATTCTTTAAAGGCTTATAAAAGGGAAACTAGACTTCATAGAAAAAAATTTAAATGTACATTCATTCAGGACAATTAGAAGTATATTTAAACCTAATATGAACAAAATCCAGAACCTCACATTTTTTTTCGCTGTCCGCTTCGTGTGAAATGCCCCTGCTGTGGAACAAAGCAAATCGTCCTAAATCCGCTGAAGTAATGTTTAGAGTATTAAACATAAATTTAAGCTATCCAGGCGAAACACGTTGGAATTTATTATTCGATTCAGTTAAAAAAATACTGCGAGTAAAAGAGAAAATAAATGGACTCTGTCGCAAGTCGATATAAAATTTACCTAAAAAGAAATGAAATTAATATAATTTCAAAGGTAAACAAACTTACTACACGCATCCAGTCCACGTCCAGAATCCGAGTTCCCACGGTGATAAATTTCCTGCATACAAAGTCCTCCTCCTAAATCTGAAAAAACCACAAACAGTCAATAATTATTAAAAATTAATAATTATACTTATCTGAACGAAATCCTGCAAATTCCTTCCTGCTAACTAAACACACAAATAAAATCAGCTGTTTCTTGACAGCACATACACTTCTGTCACTAAACTTAAAGTGACAAACAATACGACAAAAGTGCCGCCTATACATCAATAATTAAAACTTTAATTGCAATTAAAACTTTAAGTGCAATATTGCTCTGTTGCACTTGTTGACAGCAATGCTGCGCTAGTCACTCCTATAGGAGAAAAATTGTATAAAAGCCGCTGCAGTTGCTGGAAAATTTAATTCTGGTATCGACCGAGTTCAAGGCAGGTATTCACCGCAAAAATTCCTCTTCCTATTTTATTCTGGTTTACGCCGAATAAACTTCTTCCTATTTTATTCTGGTTTTTTCACCGAATAAACTTTTTTCCTATTTTGTTCTGGTATTTCACCGAATAAACTTTTTTCCTATTTTATTCTGGTTTTTACCGAATAAACGTTCCTATTTTATTCTGGTGTACACCGAATAAACTCATTCCATTTTATTCTGGTTTACACCGAATAAACTTTGTTCTATTTTATTCTGGTTTTCACCGAATAAACGTATCCTATAATATTCTGGTTTTTACGCCGAATACATAAATTCCTTCATATTTTATTCTGGTTTACACCGAATAAACTCCATTCCATTTTTATTCCGGTTTTACATTATTCTCGTTCATTTTGGTATACACCTTATAATCAAAAAATATAAATTATACTAACATTTGTTCTGATGTTAGCCGAATAATTGTTAAACGTAAATGTCAAAAGGAAATTGACTTCAAGTTGCTAATTTGAGGTTTTTATCCAATAAACGTGACTTGACATAATTCTAAAGCTAACAACATACATTTCGGGATAAAAAATAATCAAACGCTATTTACTACTGGTTTGATCCGTAGTTAAATGGTCTTTTAATTGTGTTGCCACTAGTAAAATTAAAGAAATTTTGAATTCTTTAATAAGGAGATATTAAATGATTCTTTTTCTCTTTTGCAGATATTGCTGTTTACGTATCATTTTGGATAACTCTTTATTGTTTGAATTATTATTATTATTTTTATATTTTGTTGAATTAGTATTTCTTATATTATTTTTCTTCTTCTGCTACGAAAATTTACACAAAATGAATTCAATTACTTAAAAGAATTGTGTTCTGTCATGTCTCCCCTAGCAGAAACATTGGATTTTTTACAAAGTGAACATTGCATGTTATTTGGTTATCTAATCCCATCCCTAATAACACTACAAACAAAGTCGAAGTAAATATATTTGTCCGGTTAAATTAAAATATTAAAGGAAGTAGCCATTGCATTGGAAAACCGTTTCATAGAACGCTTTCAGGTGTACTTTTCTTTATCCTCAGATGTAAATGATTCTATAGTTGCATCTGTTTTATGTGCAGATGATAAGCTCAAGTGGTTTCCTGCATTACAAAACACTGCCATAGACTGCAGTCCAAATCATATAAATAAGATCGTTCTACAATATGAAAAGTGAACTATTGATAATTTTAACAACTCGCTTTCAAACGTTATTGCAACAGAAAATAAAAGCTCTAAATTTTTCGACTATGGTCCAGAAGTTACATTTCATCTGTTTTTCTAACTCTATTTCTAATCAATAATAAAAATAATTATTCCAGATTCAACTACGGCTTCAGCTTCAGCCTTAAACATACACGAAGGTCAATTAGAAAAGCAATACCATCTTTTCTTGTATGATCCGAACTCTGATATTTGTATGCTGGAGAAATATGCAATACTAAAAAGCCTATCTTTACGCGTCAATACAGCATTAAAAACCGTACCACCTCAAGTGGCTGTACTCCTTTTATTATTAAAAAATAAAAATAACAAATCAAACAATCTATATTTTTAATTAAAAGCCCCAGCTGTTTAACACTTAATAATCTAAATAATGAGAATAACTCTAAAATAATGCAAATAATGCTAAAATAATGATGCTACAATTAGCTACAGGTAATGATGGTAATGCAAAATTTTTCATTATCATTATGAGGTAATGCTAATGATAATGCAACATTTTTTCATTATCTGTAATGCAATAGTGCATTACATAAATAATGCATTATGAGGCAGCTGTGGTAGATACCTGATAAAAATAGCGTCTATAGTTTGGACGGCCAGCACCTTGTCTATTATCACCATCATTGCTTTGTAGAATATGATAGATATTCAACTAAGTTCTTATCAAATTTCAGTTTCACTCACACGAGTTTCAAAAAATTTGTGTGTGCGCAAAAAAACATGTAATTTGGTGAAAACTGTGAAACGATAACGCAAATAACACGGACGTTATAGACCCAATTCCGTCACACACGTGCTCAGTGAACGAATCTGTGATTTTTGATTGCGATAGTATTTAAGCCACAAATAAGTGTTATTTATTAATAACTTGTCCGTCACATCGTGATTTTAAAATAAGTTTTATGTTCAGACAAAAGGGAGCTGAGAATTTTGGCAGTGCCCCTAAAGATAGGCAATTTTGGTTTTTCGTGAAAAATTTTAAACGTACCAGACTTTAAGAAAATTTGTTTTGCTGTCCGTATTCGAACACATATTTTAAAGATAATTTTGTACATTTTAATAATTTTGAAAGTATGTCGTAATTTTCGACTGAGGCTACTTAGGTCATATTGCACACCGGAACAGAGCATACCACCAAGGATCTATATAAAAACTTTCATCACGGAGAGTGTATTAGGACAAATAAAAAGGCTTTAAGACCAAAAAACCACGATCTAAGAGGGACAAGACACTGAGCAACAGGTGTCATGCAGAATAGTGCGGTATTGGAACCGAAGAAATAATAGACAAGTGAGTAGATGATTAATCCCACTAGGTCGGCCATACAGCAGAGATTTACATGAAGCAATACCAAAGGCGTTATTGCAAAGGGGTCCCCCGACAAACACCGTAGACATCTGCCCAATTTGCAGCATGAGAGTTAAAGGTTATAAGGGCATGAGGCAACACATGAGCCATCAACACCCAGTGGAGTATAACGCTGATCTGGAAACAGAGAGTAGGAATGCAAGGACAACATGGACGGAGGATGAAGTGAATGCGCTAGCGAAAGCGGAAGCGGAATACGAGGGGGATGATCTGTATTTCCACCTAATGTCCATCATATAATGAGAAGGTAAACTATCACCGAAACCGTCTACTTGAAAGTCAGGAGCATCAAGAAGAGCAACAGCCAGACCCACACGGAGGAGTTATCAGCGGAAATAAAAGAACTTATAGCGAACATCCCGTTGGAAGGTCTTGACAAGGCGGCAATATCAGTTAGAAGACATATGGTCCGGGAAATTAATGACTCCAGCATGGAAGCCCTTGACTTATGGTGCGAGGCATTGACGACTCAGTACAGACGAAGACCAAGAAGGAACAACGGAAACAGAAGACCAACCGTTAAAGAAGACATCACCAGGAAACTTCAGGACCCGAATCTTGGGCAAAAGCAAAGGCGACGCTTGGAGTTCAAACTGGCTCAATACCAATTCAATAACGTCGCGACATTGCGGGGAGTATATCTACTTCCCATTGTTATGGCAACAGAAAAATGGGATGTTATCAGGAAATTCTTAAAAAATGATGCTAAGGCTATATTTTATTATGATGGGATTGCTATGTACAAAGTGAACTCATAAGGGGAAATTTTAGGGAGTTTCAAGATCGATCGCCTGCTGAAAACAATAGAAGTTAAAAATATAAGGGGAGGGGATACAATTGACGCATATACATATACGCCTAAAGGTGAAAGAACAGTTGTGTTACTGCTTAAAAGTTTCAACTATGTAGTCCCAACGGATGAACTAGTAGAAGAGCTAAAAGAAAGATAAGATTAGATAAGATAAGAAGGGACCAGTACGTGTAATAGTAGGAGTTAGATCAGTAGTATTGACATTTTTGGAAAGGCCATTAGCATAGAGATAAAAATAAAAGATTGATGTGCATACCATGAAAAACTGAAATTTATGAATCACCCTGTAATTCCCAAACGGTTGAGATTGCCCCCCCCCCCCAGTTGAGATCTATCACCCCACTCATTTGGGCACGGCAGATCCGCTTCTTATTGCTCGATATTGATAGCAATAAAAGAAACGCGATCAAGAAGTACGTCGAGGAAGTCATCCCGACGTATAGTGATAAAGAGTTTGTAACGCACTTCAGAGTAGCTAGGGACATTTTTGATTACTTAGTTCAGAAGTATGATGAGTCGGCAGATTATCGGAAGCTTGAACAAACCAAAGTATGTAGCGCCAAAGAACACATATCTCTATTCCTGTGGTTTGCCGGACATGAAGCGTGTTCTTTTAGAGACATTGCGGACAGATTTGACCTGGCTGTGTGCACTGTTCACAATGTAATCAACAGAATTATCTACTTTATAAGTTTTATGTCCGATGAAGTTATTCGTTGGCCTACTGAAGACGAGAATAAAGCAACGGCTGCGAATATAAAAAGTAAAACTGGACTTGATGGAGTTATAGGTAATGTTAATAACTTTATTTTATATTCCAGATGTTTAATTAATTTATCAAATTAGGTGCTATTGACGGAACCCATATTAGAATTGATCCTCCAAAACGTTCAAAAGATGACTACATCAACAGAAAGAATGTAATTAGCTTATGCTTGCAAGCCATCTGTAATGAAAAGAGGAAATTCATTGACATTTTTGTTGGGTTTCCGGGTTCAGTCCACGACAACAGAGTGTTCGAAAACTCTAATATACACTCCCAGCTGCCACGGCTTTGCGGTGACTTTTACATAATTGGAGATTCGGCGTACCCGTGTTCCTGATTTCTTATTACACCATACCGAGATAACGGACACTTGACAATTCAATAAAAACATTTTAACAGAAAGTTAAGTAGTGGCAGGATAATCATAGAGCATTCCTTCGGTATTTTAAAACAACGTTTCCGTCAGTTATATTGCTGTAAACTTCGCGGAGTTGAAAAATTATGCCACTTTATTCGAGCGTGTGTAGTCTTACACAATTTATGTGATAAAGACGTTTTCGAAGTACAGGAAAACGCTAATTCACAGGAGGACAATAATGACGTAGACGGCTATATAGTCCCTGAAAGAGATACTTCATATAGAAACCAGCTATGTAAGGAAGTAAATAAAGAAAATATAAGTTAAGTTATATCATTATAATAATATATTTAAGTCTATTAATTAAGTATAATAGTAATTAAGAGTAATATAAGAGTTCATTATTTACATTAAAAAAAAAATATAAATGGAGAAATAAATATAACAGTTCATTATTTACAAAAAAAAAATTTTTAAAACAATTTATACAAAAAACAAATATATAAAAAACTATTTTTGCGACTTCAATAAATTCAGGTAGTCTTCAAAAAGATCTTTCTTTCTTTTTGCTTCCAGGTTTTTTTTTCTTAAGTTCATGAGCTATTGTTTTATATACATCTAGTTTTCTTTCTTTGTACTCTTCCGATTTTTTCTGTAGTTTTTCTTTGGACACCCTCCAGTCCCTTATTTCGCAAGCTATCGCTGAACCTCTCTCCTTTCTGTTTCTGCTTTCCCTAGAACTTGTGGCTGTTTCCAGGCTGCTACTTCCGGCCGAGTTTTCATTTTCATCTGCAATTATGTAAAGATTAACATTTTGTTCTCATTAAGTGAAAATTCAACATACCTGAAGTAAGAGATAGTCCTGCATCCCTCATTAATGTCTCCCTAAGCTTGCCTAAGCCGACACTTGGCAGCAGGCATTCCGGAAATACGGAGGGTCTCTACCATAACGTCTTCAAGCCTCTGTAATCATAATATAATTAAAATGTAAATTTTTTAAATCTTAATAAATTATTACTTCTCGAAGGCGCACGTTGCTCTACTCCGCCCTGTTTGCATATTATTTGTGGTTTTTTTTTTTTTTGAAGCTGCGTTCCAACGTTTTCCACTTTCTTTCGATCTGTTCAGGCTTAAATATGTAGCCTTCTGCCTGCATTTTCTCTGCAATCGTTTTCCAGAGCTTATTCTTCGTTTTAAGGCTCTGAGTTTTTCCTACCATAGGTTTGTGTTCCTTATCTAAGGAAATGAGCAGCTTCATCTGCTCTTGCAACCAAATAGCTTTGCTTAAAATATCAATATTTATGTGTTTTATAGTAACAAATAAATATGAAATAGAAAAAAATTAAATATACAGTCAAACATTTTTCATTTACCCAAGTTACATGACAAACTGAGCTGCAACTGAGCACACTTCAATTTACTTATATATGATATTTATTAATAATTATACTAACTTGGACTTTCATCACTGTCACAATTTTCGGTAAAGTCATTTTGGATTTTCGCATCTTCCAATTCTTCCAAATATTCAACCACGTTGGGTTGTAATTTTGAATCTAAAAGGACACTTTATTTATAACCAATTCAAACATTTTCTAAACATACCTTGAATACTACTTTCCAATGATGAAAAATATTCATTACTGTTGTTTTCTGTATGAATATCCGGGCCAGTGATTTTGGCGTTATCATCATTTCTCATTGAGCATTGCAACAGTTCTTCCCTAAAAGTTTCATCTACAAAAGTATTAAATATAATTATCATTCAACAAATTGTTATCCCATAAACCTGTCTCAAATTTTTTGGCTGTGTTTGGTGAGCATGTCACACAAAACATCTTTCCACACGAATTAACCATTGTTACTTAATGCATTTTCTTAAATAATGCTTTTAATTAACACTTAATAAATAAAACTCGAAATACTTTGAAATATGTTGATCTTAAACGTCAAAAAGCTTCACTTCAAATAACTCGATTTTAAACGTCAGAAAGCTGCACCTTGTTTAAAGTAGGAGCAGAAAAGTTGGCTCTAAAACACTCTAGATTGCTGCTCTTTTCTCAAAGAACATAAAAAGCGCAAGAAGATTTCTACTCTTTTCTCAAAGAGCACCGACTAGAGTAGCAAATGGCTCTTTTTGGCTCTTTTTTACTCAGAGTGGCTGTAAAGAACAAAACTATTCTGTCATCTGTACTGTCATTTGTTGGCGTCGTGCTCCTACGCTGCATGCATTATGAAGGTTTGACCTTCTTCGCGACATTATACTCAAAAACAAAATAAAACTAAACTCACACGTTGTTTATATTCGTTTATCCGTGGAACTCTTCAGAAAAAGTGTAGCATCAGGAAAACGTTTAAATCAGCACAGAAAATGAAACAATGATTGTATTTCTTTATTCATTCCACAGAAGGAATGGCATGCGATATCACGTGGTACAGGAATATTCGGAATAGAAATAATAAAAAAACAGAAAAGTATAATCGTCTGACAGTTCAAATGGCAGTTCTATACAAACATTTTTAGGTTTTCTTGTGTAAGGTGGAATTTTTTAAAATTAACATGGATTAATTCCTTTGGTGACTAAATTAGCATGGCAATTATTTTATGATAGTGATAGTGAAGATGATGACGACGTGTATGTTAGTGATAGGAGAGTTATCGCTAAAAACACTGGATTTTTTTAAGAAACTGTGCCTCGGTTTGACGATCAACAATTTAAAGTTCATTTTCGTCTTTCACCACAAACTTATGAACTGCTTTTCAAGGATCTGTTATCTTCAAGTCGACATACTGATGTGAAGCTTGGACAGCCACCTCTTAATTTTGAGAAGCAAATTCTGATCGCGTTGTGGTATCTCGCAAACACAGAATGTTTTCGGTAAATTTTGCAATAATCAAATAGAATAATATTATAGTTCGTTCTGCGTATACAGATCAGTCGCCGATAGGTTTGGAGTATCAACGAAGGCTTGCTGGAATACATTATGCTTTATATGCAACTGTATTCTTCGTTTTAACCGGGAACAGAAAATAATAGCTTGGCCAACGGCAGAGAAAGCTATGAAAACGTCAAATTATTTTTTTAGAAAAACAAATTTCCCAGGTGATATTGCTAAAAAGTTATTTGTTACATTAAATAAAATTTTAACAATTTAGCAGTTATTGGTTGCATAGACAGAAGCCACATTAGTATACCTGCACCAAAAGTTCATCCTGAATCATATTTTAACAGGAAAAAGTACCACTCAGTGTTATTACAAGGGGTCATTGATGAAAAAATGATTTTTACAGATTGCTAAACTGGGGAAGCAGGATCCATTCATGATTCTTGCATGTTTCGCAGATCGAATCTTTACAAACGGATTTCAAATGGTTTGTGTTATAGAAAATACTACCGCATATTGACTGGTATGCAATTTATTTAATAGGGTCCGTAACTATTCCATATGAACAGCATTATATTTTGGGTGATCAAGGCTATGGATTAAAACCTTACCTTCTGATTCCTTTCAAAAATAATGAACATCTCTCTAAAGCCCAAAAAAATATATAATCAAACTTTGTCTTCAATTAGAGTGGTCATAGAAAGAGCATTTGGCTTACTTAAAAATAGATTCCGGCGCTTATACGGTTTACAAACCCGAAAGCCAGAATTAATTCCCTTGATTATTATGACTGCGTGCATTCTGCACAACGTTTGCTTAAAACAAGGCGACTGGTTTGATTTCAATTTTGTCCAGGAAGAAGAAAGTGATATTGAAGTTTCACCTAATCAGTTGAATGTACAGGGTCAAGCAAAACGAAATCAAATTGTACAACAATTAATTAATTAAGATTTTGAAAAAATAAAAAGTTATATTTTAAGATATGATATACCTGTTTTCTTGATAAAGAAATAACCTAGTTATTTTCATATTGTAGGTGAGTATCTCAATCGCTATACTATACAATGAAGCATACTACAATTTATTTTATAAAAATATTTATTTCAATTATTTGGTTGTCTTTTTTAATTAAATTTAATGAGGCACATATTATATATATTATTATTTATGACATAAACCTACTCCTTAAAATTAAACAGCCTTCATATTACAAACTAAAATAAATAGCCTCCTTGGTGAAACACATAACTAAAATACTTGGAATTTCGACTAAAAAATAACAAGGCACATAAACACTTGAAAATGTAACTGAACATTATTAAGGCATGAAGTTTATTCCTAAAAACTAAACAGCCTTTGTATTGAACACAAAACAAAAATATATAGCCTTCTTGGCGAAACACTAACAAAAATAATAAAATATATACAGCACTTGTTTATCAGTCCTTATTTATGCTTTTCACTAGCGTTTCAAACAAATTTAAAAATTTATCCATCCTCGCCATTTTCTCATTACGCCTCTTTGACCGAGCAGCTTCGATTTCATCCACCTTTCTTTTCCTGACACTACTTGGACGGCGTGCAACATCCCTAGGACCTTCTTCTAAAATAACGTCGACGAAATCGTAGTTCTTATCAATAGCACTTCCATTTACTACGACAACGCTATCATCACTGGAACACGTTGCTGGTGGATTCACTTCTCGATGTTTATACATAATATTATCCATGGCCTCAAAATTCTCCCAGTCCTTCCTGTTGTTGCCACTGGTATTATTGTGGCCCTTAATTTTCTTATACATGGCTTTTAAACCCTTCCATTTTCCATTGCACTGATCCACGGTGAGCATTTTTAATCTTTTCTCCTGAATTTCAACTGCAATTTCTTCCCACACTTTTTTTTGCAAATGTTGTAAATTTTGCAAATATTTTACATACAAATGCAGCAAGCAATTTATATCCCTTGGCGTCCATCTAATAAAATTATCGTTCACTGCAAAATGTATTATTAAATAAAAAATTTACATAAATTCTTAATTTACTTACAATTGTTGTTATTACGCTCCATTTTGATGCTATTGTACCAATTATGGTGATGGGCTGTTGCGGAAAATATAAGTACGTAAGTACTGGCAACCATTACTATCAGTGCCATACAATATTTTGTATGTCCTGGCATGGTCTTGTGCTTTCCGGTACACAGATGGAAAATGTTTTCATTGGAAAACTGGCTCCATAGCCCGAATTCCATACAGTGGGCCGAGGCCCTAAGGGGCAAACTGTCAATAGACAGAGCCAACAACGCTACACGGTCTTCCGGCCTTGACCATCATATACTTGAGGTGATGCTATTAAACCTCTGCCAGCATAGGTAGGAGCCTCTCATGACACCCATGGTGATCCTCCTAAGGACGCACATTGGAACCTTAAGAGCATCAAGGGTCGCTAATGACTTAGCATGCCATACCCCCTTCCACGAGATGGTAATTGCTCCATATTCTACCGTGGTGTAGTTGGTGTGTGCACCAACTAGGTCAGTGAAAGAAGGTATATCCCTATACTTCTTAATCTTGGAAGAGTGCACATCGTCAATGTTCCTTTCCGACACTATTTGTTCATCAAGGACTATAGCCTTGTCGTTTTTCACCAATATCAGATCTGGTTTCCTGGGGCCCAGCGCAGTTTGGAAGACCGTCTCCCTATGAGCCAGGTAGCCCAAGCTACCAGTTTTATTTTGAAGTGTAGTCACCACTCTATCATGTCTTTTGACCCGACCGCCATGAGTTCTATGACACACCTGAATTGTATGATAATTCGTTTCGGTGTGCGGGCAACCACCGCGACACATACGATCACCACGTCTACCTCTCATCGTTCTGACTCTAGAGGGGAGGGCGTTAAACCGTAATTTTAGGGAGCGAACATAGTCGGCCCCAGTCATGCCATAACCACATCTTATCCAAGATGTGTTTATGGCTGACTGATGGACACGAGCTAAGTCGCGACCGTCGGTCTTCGTCAACAGCTCTCTTCCCCAATAGGCTTTAGAGGCTTTTGTAATACTGATGACATTAGTATTACGTGATGTTCTTGATAGATTGGCTTCCACGGATCGATCCGGTAGCGTCGGTTCGTCCTCTCTTTCCCCAGTAGATGCCCGTGGCCAGGAGGGTAGCCCCAGTCTGTCTAAAAGACTCTTGTGCTGGAGGGCCTCCTTAGTCGCCTGTGCGCTGCACATACGGGACACCAGTGAGTCGGAGCTTATTTGCGCTGACTTGTATAGTCGTTGTAGTCTAAGCGCGGGGACCTGCTCCTGCAACTTGGGTAAGCCCAAGCCCCCAAATCTGATATCAGCATAGAAAGTACCTAGTGCTAAATCGGCTGGTAAGTGCAACCACTTTCGTAGATATGCACGTACTCGACCGTCCATCATCCTCAAAACGGAGCCAGTGACAGGTATGGAGGAAACGTGGCAAAAGGTATTTACGTACTAAAACCACCCTTTGTTGTGGCTTAAGAGGGGCCTTGTCGATCCTCTCAAGGATGTAGGCCGGTTGCATTCTTCCGGACCTTAGCACCTTGGAAATCTATACCGAGATACTTCCATTGATCCACAACCGAAATTGCTTTCAATGGGAGTTCCCCGATATAGGCCCAAGGAGTCTCTAATACCTTTGCTTTTTTCACTTTTCCTGACTGGACTATGGAAAGTGTGCTTGACTTTCCAAGGTTAATGGACAAGCCGAGGTTCTCGATTGCCTCTTTGAATAGGCGCAGGTTCTTTTGAAGTCCTCGCTGAGTGGAAGATATTAAAATAATATCGTCAGCGTATGCCAAGGCATTGACTCGTGAACCGTGAATCTCGAACCCAACGTCACAATCTACTTCTTCAAGGGCAGCTTCCAACACTGTACTGAATATCAGTGGCGACAATGGATCACCTTGTTTCACTCCACGGCATACTTGGGTGGTGTATTCTTTTTCTCCAATTTGGAGCACCGTTTTTTCATCAAGATACACAATTTCGACATACTTGATGAATTCCCTCTTACAACCCTTGCGACTAAGTTCTCCAACGATCGCATGGTGTGAGACCGTGTCGAATGCCTTAGTCAGATCAAGAGTTGCCAGATGAACTTCTTTCAATTCTTTTTGCGCCTTGTTTAGAATATCTTGCCGTACACACAAGTTTTCTCCACAACCGTCCACAGGTAGGAAACCGCGCTGTCTGCAGTCGTGTTTGTTATTAGCTGTGTATCGATTTGCCAGGATTTTGTGAAACTCTCTGACGACTACAGAACCAATTGAGATGGGTCTCAATTGGTCACACCCTAGTGTACATTCATTCTTCTTCTAGTTAGTAGTAGGTCAGAAGGCAGTTCGAGACTGAGTAGCAAGATGTTAAAAAGAAGAGCTCTCTCACATGTACTAATATTTAGCCATGATCGAGCAAAAATGCCGTCTATCCCAGGACTGGTATTCTTGTCCAGGCCAGCTGTTTCCACCTCTTCAATGGAGATGGGCTCCCAGATGTTAGATAGTCCACTATCAACAATCTGGTTGGGGCAGGTATATTTTTTACTCGGCTGCTGGAAGATGTTGCTCCAGTGGTCAAAGACCCGCTCATCGGACGGATCCTCTCTACCTGTCAACCATGTATCATCGAGGACCGCCCTCGCGCCGATTTTTAATCCTTTTCGGAATAAACCCTGCAAGACAGCATATTTCTGTTTCTTCTTTTTGCTACTATTTCCAGTGATGTGCGGGGCCTGTTTGGTGATGTCAGGACCCCTAGGTCGTCTGAGGACCTTTAGATACTCATGGAGCCAATTTAGAATATCAGAACTAACGTGCCGGCCTATTATGGCGAAATTAGCAACGTCTACTAGCTTCCTACCCCGCGGAGTATTCAAACTAGCGACTGCTAAGCAAAGCTCTTTCACTTTGTCGATGACGACTCTATTTGAAGGAACACTGGGAGCACCAGGTACATCAGTTTCAGTACTAGCCTGAAGTTCCTGAATGTATAATGTAGTGGATGTGCTCTGCGCCTGTGCACACCTTAACCTCGATTAGAAGTAAAGGATCTTCCACAGATGTCGCATATGAATGCTGGTTCGGCATAATTTGCATCATCCAAGCGTGCAACATTAGCTGAATGTCTATCGACTAAATTGTTACGCTCCTCACCAGAGATTTGCTGATGAGGACGACCATTTTCTTCTTGAATACTTGTAACAATTTGGGTTTTAGTTCCAGAGGTCGGGTCGTTAGCCCTATTCCAGAACCCGGTTATATTACAACCCCACGGACAGCCTTCTGACGGCTATAACTCGGATTTGTCCGCCGGCCACAACTTACAAGAAGAAGTGGGTGGGAGGCTCACGAGGAGCATTTGAACTCCCAAAAAGCCTAAAGACATATTAGCCAGACTCGAAGAGCCTGTGGCCCGGCGAGAACCACAAGTAGGTTTGTAGTTAGGCACATCTATGACACTCTTAGGAATCAGTACAAGCAAGCTCGCACCTTTCCGCAAAACGACCTAAGAGAGTCATAGTTACTCCCGCCAGCTTTGACAGCTTTATTCCGTTTATTCCATCTATGACCCTGGAATGAAAGGAACGTATTCTGAACGTGCCGGATTGAATATATAAACACGGAACACAAGGAATGGAATATACGGAATGAATAAAAATACTCTTTTAGCGTATTCCGAACATTCGGAATGAATAAAGAAATACACTCAATCTTTAAGTGTGGTATCTTCTCTAGATGCGTAATATAGATGTCAATAGATTTGTTTACACCGCTATTTATTGAAAGCTTACACAACTTGAATTACGCCACTTAAACAAAATGAATTACAGCCTTTTTTTCCTATAAAAAATCCTTAAAACCGCATTAAAAAAATATTGAGGGTGCGGTTTTGTGAAGTTAAAATTTTTGGTTGTATGTATTTTTGGATGAAAAATCTGAAAAAAAGTAAAATAGAAAAGTTCCGCTGAAAAAATTAAAAAATATATTTAAAGATCTCGACAACAGTGCAACCTATCGGTTCCAAAACTATCCTATCCTTCAAGCTGGAACCAACCATACACAGTCACAAAATTTCATTGAAATCGGTTGAGTGGTTTCGGAGATTAGCGTGTACGTGACACGTATGTTTTTTTATGTTAAGAAGATGATTGCATGACATTTTTAGTTTAACTGAATTTGCAATGCAATTTCATCGTTCATTTACGCATTTATTAGTCTGCTCTATGCATATATTTATTACTTCAATGCACGAAATGCTTTTCTATTATCTATTCAATTTCATAAATTCTTGCAGGTGGTAAGAGCAGCAGAAATCAGCGACGCTCTACTTTACATGATTTGTAAATAGAGTATGCTACTGCCAACACCAGAAAAGAAGGGCTTCCGGTCGTATGCAAATAATACTGTTCCTTTGTAGTTGCCTGGGGCCATGGGCCCAGGGATCGAGACCAGATCTCCCTGTGGGTTTTTAAAATTGAATAAAAAAAACTTTTCTGGGCTGTTGCCTAGCTCGCAGCAATACAAAACAAGTCATTCAAGTTTCTTCACTTCCCTTCCCCTAATTCCCTTCCGGCCACGCTAACGCATGAAAGGGTTGTCCCTTAGGCTGTGCAAATTTATGATTTAATATGATATTTGTTAAATATATAAGTTTATACGTTGTAAACTAAACTAAATGTCAGCGAGAAAACACTATGTGTAATTTGCTGTCAGTTATATTTAACAGTACGTGTTTATCTTAACTTAACAACTTAAATAACTTAACTTAAACTTAATATCACAAATAAAATGGAAAATAAGGCATTGACGACTTTAATGAAACAAATTACGTGTTACTCGTCTGATATAATTAATTAAAATCACTTCGATTAAAACCGGCAAAATTGCCTAACAAATGTCAAATATCTGCCTGCATTCATTGAAATTCATTAAATGCAAGTGCAGAATTTTCCATTTTTTTGCAGCGAAACAAACACTACATTTGCGCTAAGTCTACACTTAAAGCGAAATAAGCACCGTTTGATGTAAATTTTGCACTCAGTATGTGCAGTGCACCACTTATGTTTGTAAATAATCAAAATAATTTGTATCATTTGATACCGATAGAAATATATCGATATATTTTTTCAATATATCGATACTGTCGATATATTTTTTCAATATATCGATACTTAGTATAGCAATGATTCAATACATTGCGATGCCAAGTATCGATATTTTTAACTGCATACTGCCGCGAAATTTTATTTAAATGAAATATTTCTCTAAACTTTGTTTTTTGAACGCTGTGGATATTCAATACTTTTACAACCGCATTACTTTCCTAGCAAACTTTTACTTGCAACGTTGTTGCCTTCAGTTGGGAGGCGAAGCAAAACATTTTAATTGCCTTTACCACGAATTCGCAGTTCTCTCTAAAGCTCTGATCATCAAATATTTCATGAACCCAGCGATGCGTATTTCTGGAATCTCTTTGGAATGTTTTTAAAAAAAATGTTTTGTATTTATTTGTGTTGATCGTATGCTTTGAGTCTTTGGGTTAAACAATTGAGCATATACCGTGCTTACACATAATTTTTGCATCTCTTAAATACCCAAAATTTAAAATAAGCTAAGAGAATAGACTCATATTCTTAAAATCTGCTTTATTCCCAAATTTAGGTCATTACATAGCATAAAAAAAAATTTTAGAGAACAAAGGAAAACATATACGAAAAAATTCGAAAACCACAAACAATTAAGGAGGAAGTTTTTTTTTAATTTATCAGATAACCGTTTTACAATAATTAATATGTGATTTAGTAGTTGCGTCGATTATTACTCGCAGTGAGAAGTGTGTAACTCAGTTCGTGAATTATTAGGTGCATGGAAGTGTTCCCTCCCGTAATTCCCGTAACCCATCGTGGGACATGGAGCGGGAGAAGAAGTTCACCCGATTTGAGACAACGATTGCAAATGGAATCCGAACTCCTGACATTTTCTCTGCAACCCCTATGTCCTTTTTTTATCGTAGTCTGTTGTCAGCAGAAAACAACCATGAGTCGCCGCCGGTGGGATTCGAAACTGGGACATCTGGGTCGGTAGGCAGATACGTTATCACTTACTCTACCGGCGACCTAATAAGTGTTATGAAATTAAAATAGCTTTTTTTTAACGATGTGGCCAGAGCCTAGGGGACAACCCGGCTTCGGCCGGAAGGTAGAAAAGACAAGGAGTGTGAGGGAACTGGAATGTATTTTTTTTGCATTGCTGCGAGCTAGACAACAGCCCAGATACGGAGCAATTCAATTTTAAAAACCCACAGAGTCCTGGTCTCGAGCCCGGGAACCATGGCATGGTGGTCGTGCCACTCAACCAATTGATCCAACGTTGATAAAAAAGAGAATGCAAATTACGATTGAAGAAAGAAAGTTCTTTATAAAATATTTTAATAAAAGTAAAAACGTAAAAAAGTTCCAAAAGTTTATATTATCCAAGGTAAAACATTAAGAGAAGTTGGAAAACTGGTAGGACGCAGCCATACAGCAATAGGTTCGAGTATGAGGGAACTATAAAGAATAGAACTGAAACTGGAAAATCCAAAAGTTTGCGTTCCTAAGCAAACGGAAGAAGTAGCTAAGATCTAGGGCTTCACGATACTCGAGATATTTCTCGCTGCTGGTATCGGTCTTGACACGATACCGAGACCGGCAACGAGACCAATATCATTGGTAACAGTGCGATACCGAGAGCGAGATTGAGGTGACGAGAGTGGACGAGATATTAGTTTTTATCATTTTATTGTGGACAATTTTTTTTAGTTGTTTCAGCTTTTATGTCGCTCCGAAAAATTTCAATTGTGTGATTTATGGGGCATATAAGTACACACTGCTCTCCTCAATCGCTTCTTTCTACATTATTTCCCTCTTCAGATATTTGCGCTTTATCCCCAATAGCAAACAAGAGCCTTTGCTACCTTATTTTGTCGATGGGAATTTGAAGAAAATGCATAAATACATAGATATATCACTTGTCCTCGCTCCCCGTTATCCTACCGAAATACCCTTTTTTTATCTTGCCGAGAGCGAGATCGCACCGAGACTGGCCTTTATCTCGCCGAGATTGCGACGAGAGCGAGATCGTCTTCACCTTGACTAGACCAAGACCGAGATCTGCCAAGGTCTCGGTCTTGTCTCGGTGCCGTGAAGCTCTATTAAGATCATTGGGTTGTCCCTTTTCGCAGAGACCGTTCGTAATGCTCTAACAAGAGCTGTTTATCAGTGACGCGTTGCCAGAAAAAAAAACCTTCTATCAATAAAATTAATTGAGGAAGGCGCCTGGAGAGGTGACAGATCTTACCAAGTAAAACAAAAAATTATGTGGCAATCTTAATCGTTTTGGAGTTGCAGGGTGTTTCATAAATTTGTAATTTTCACGGTATACACCTCATTAACTTTTGATCTTCTCAACGCAGCGTCAACAACAAAACGCCAAAAAGCTACTACTCGAATGACCTTACCAAAACTTTCAAATACGCATTAAGGCCGAAACACAATGCGAACAACACAACATTTTACGACGATAAAAACGCTGTCATTTGATTTCAAAAACACGTGAATGTATAGTGCAAAGTACAAAGCGGGCAACACAACATTTTACCGCGTAAAAGTTAAGTGAAAATTGAAATTTGTTGCACGCAGTGGGCCCGTTCAGTAACGTGAGATTTTGGGCTAAGTTCAGTTACGTTGTTTGACGTTTATAATGATTGTTATGACCGTTTTTTTGTTTTTTTTGGTGCTCCTCATAAGCCAAAACTGCGACGCAAGCCACTTTAATTATTCGTTTTAATTTACTTTTTGAAATTTTTGCCACTGTTAATAAAATTAAACCAAAACAACACAACTGGCAGAATTTTATTTCCAGAATGACAGTTCTTTACGCGGCTCGTGTTGCCGTCATTGTGTTTTCACGGGCGTACTTGTTGCCGTTTTTTACGTCGTAAAATTTTGCGTTGCTCGCATTGTGTTTCGGCCTTTAGGCTTCTGGAATGTGACATGCAGAACGTGATGTTTTTGGGCTGAATTCTTTGCACGGATGAATTGAAGTTCACCGGGGATAGGTTAAGTTAGGTTGCAGTGGCGGTTAGAAAAGGCTGTGTCTATTTACCACCCTCAAAATGCCGTGTAATTTCCGTGTATACGGAAAGTATACAGAAATACACGGAAAGTTCACAGAGCTACACTAATCAAACAAATCCTGATTAATACACCTCTTCCTCCCAGAAGGTTTAATAAAAATTTTACGGAACGTGTTGCACTTACGTGTAGTTCCGTGTACCACCATTTGACAGTGGCCGGTGTGGATCCTGACCATAACTCTACATTGCGACCGAGTTAGGCCTCTTCCCATCTTCTCTTCGCAAGGTCTAACAGCCCGTCGTTAAGAGATTTGACAACAGCACATATTGGAGTAAGTACTTGTTCCGTTTTCTGAACTTTCATTTCAGCTCCTCTCTTTGCTAGAACATCTGCCGCTTCGTTTCCGGTAATGCCTCTGTGCCCAGCAGGGTTGAACTCTCCTGTTTGTGCTTTCAGTCTGCAAAGCTCTGTAGCAAATAAAGAGGGATTGAGATTTAAATTCGTTGGACCCAAGAGCCTCTAGTGCCGCTTGGTAGTCTACATATATACGCCACTTCGGTCTGAAAGACGATGCAGTCACTGCGAATTCTGTAGGATAAGTATATTTCGAGCTCCCGTCAATTTATGAATCACCCTGTAACTCCCAAACGGTTGAGATTCCCCCCCCCCGCTGCCATACAATTTCTTTCTTGTCTAGTTGAATTTATCACCCCACTCATTTTGGCACTTCAGATCTGAAATACCCTGTACATTACCTTTATGAATACGTTACATTGATCCTAAATTATAAATAATAAGAATAAAAAATAAATAAAATAAAAGTTTAAAAACCAAAATCCGACTACGCAAAACCTGAGAGCAAGCATAAGATATTATAGGAGAAGGTCTAAAACCTGGTTCAATATCAAAGGACTGGGATTAAAAATAGTTGGTGCCGAAGTCCTTCGTTTAGATTCGATTTCATTTAGATTTTATTAGATATTTGGCCCTCCGACTGCAACTACTTTAATCTAAGACTTTTGTTATTGAAATATTAGTTTTTAAACTTAAATTTTTTTATTTCTTTACTTTTTCTTTACTGACTTGAAAAATAAGCACTGCGTTAAGTACACATTTTTCGAAATAAGACAATGTCATATAAAATTTTTAACGAGACTAGAGGTCAAGCTATACGTAAAATATAAAAATTAATTCGTCAGCAATTAAAGGAGACAAGGCTTTGTAAATTACGTTCCTTTGTCTTGCCGGAAGGTTGCTTGATTAATTCTGAATATATTTTTACATCCCTTTATGTAATAATTCTCTCCTAACAGTGTCTCTTATATCCTTTTGAAGTTAATATATATTACGTCAAAAACAATACCGGACTGTATTTAAAAAGTAATTTCCTTTTAGTAAAAAGAGATTGTCGTTTTTTTAAATATTACTGTTTGACATTTTCGACTGTGACTCTCAAAATGAAATCTTGAATTGAGTTAAATTAAAATTTTTTATTAGTTTATCCTGAGAGAAAATGCAGTATGGGAAAATAAAGTGCTTTTATCGTTTTAATATGTACAAACATACGAGTATATGGAATTTTGAGAGATGCAGGGGTGCAAATGCTACTTATAAAGTAAGATAGCGTTATATGAGAAAATCTTGCATGGTTCTAAACAGGGTTTTGAATCGATACAAAATTTCGCTCCAAATATCGCTCCAAATCGCTCCGGATCGGATGGGTGCGATATCTGGGTCGATTCAGCCTGGAGCGTTATAAAAATATCGTTATTTTCCAAATCTCTAGAGCGATATTGAATCGATTCGGAGTGATTAGAATATCGCTCCACTGAATCAAAGGAATATGTTTGATAATTATAAGAAAGTGATCCTCAGCTGCAACTTAATTACGAGGTGTTTTATACTACGGGTGATGGGTAGGCTGGTGGATGCGTGGTGGGTGTTGGGATGTGAATGGTGAATAAAAGGAAGAACTGTAGTAATTATAAACGTGTACCTCACCTATAATTTAATAATTACAAGGTGTCTTGAACTTAGAGTGTTTTGGGAGTTAGTGAGATGGGTTTGGTGGGTGGGGAATTGGCTGGAGGGTGAGAGGTAGGTGTGTGGTTGGGTATTGAATCAATTTGGAGCGATAAGAATGTCGCTCCACTGAACCAAAGAAATAAGTATGGTAATTTTTAGAAAGTGCTCCTCACCTGCAACTTAATTACAAGGCATCTTGTACTGAGAGGACTTTTAGAGTTGGGGTGAATTGGTGCTGGGTAGGACTGGGTGATAGCGTGGATATGTGGTGGAGGAATTCTTTCTGGAATATAACGTATTTTTTTTTGAACTTAAATATAGCGAGTACGAGGTAAGAAGCATAGGTGATGGTATTGGGGGTCTCTTTCTGAAATATGATGGGTAATCTTTCAATGCTCCCAATCTGAAACTCAAATATAGGGAGTGGGGTTGTGAGTCAAAGTGGTGTTGAGTGGGAGTGGGGGATAGGTTATTTTACTTATGAAAAGATTTTAATAGAAAAACAAAATCATTTATTTGGCCGAAAATAATTTGTACATTTTTATAAACATTATGTATTCTAATAATTCAGGCGACACTCTGCTACGCAAATGTGATAAAATGAAACGAAGCATAGAAAAAAGCCTCTCTACAATAACTTGTGTTGCAGGGAGTGCATGCGCGACATTTGCTAGAGCAGAGAGGTCTGGACGAAGGTACTTTTCATTATCCCAGAATTTAAGAAGATTTTCATCTTTCTTTAGCCGTGGCCTTTGAGTAAATCAGTCCAGCTTAGTTAATATATCCGCCCTTGAGGAAGATGTCAGATCGTCATTCTCGTCAGCACTAGCGATTGTATCGGATTCACGGCCGTCTTCTCCTTGTGGAATGCTACCTTTATGCAGCTCTCCAAGGCGATTCCAGACTTTGCATAGATATTTTTTGGCTCTAACTTGATCGCCGTTCGACAGAAGTACATTATAACGAGGATCAAGAAAAATGCTAGCGAGGAAACCATCGTTACTGAAAAGGAGGGATTCTCTAGTCTTCATATTAATAGCCACTGCCTTTGCCAATGGAAGTCCAGTCTTTTTAAGCTGTAACTCACAGTTTCGCCAATTAGCGAAGCAATCTCCTGGAGTTAGCTGTTCTGCTTGAACTTTAACGGTGGCATCACGTGCAGGCTTTAGAGCATCTTGCAGCTCTTGAACTCCATTCAGAATCAGTCAGATTAAGTTCAGAAATCTTTGCTGCCAAAGTATTGCATACATGTTTCGCAGCAAATACTGCAATAGCCATGTCATAGGTTGACGACCATCGTGTTTCGCAGTCAAGAGGTGGTTTCTTAATTGACAAATTCTCAAGTAACAGGTTGGAGTTCGAAGTTTCCGAGCTGCATCTTTAATTTTGGAAATTATGGACTTCCATTTGGGCATTTTGATTTCATCTCTGATGGCTAGTTACAGGGTGTGAGGAACACATCTGAAACCTCGGAGAATGTCATCATCAAGTTGCAACTCATCATTGTTGCAATAATCATCAATGCTCCTTGTTCCTCCTCCTCCTCTTCGTTCTCTACTTCATCACCAGAAGCAGAGTTATCTCTAAAAGCTGCGGTATCAAATGCAATCCGTTCACTGGCTGCTATTTTTCTGAGAAGAGTGGACGTAGCACTCTTGTTTGACGCATTCGCATGAGTTATCGCATTCGCATGAATTATCGAGTAAAATTTTTTTATATTGATGGAGTACAAGTTTAGTGTTTCAATGATGACATCTTTAAGGTTTTGAGCGATGTGGGAGGTCTTCATGTCCCCGCACGCGAGTGTCCTCAAAATTATCCGGCCGCTCATACAGTACTGTAGGTGAATTCCAACAAATGATCGACCCAGCCTACTTGCTGTGTAAATTTTGAGGCAAATAAGTTTTCTTTCAACCTCTTTGTCAATTTGTGATCGCAGCTCCGTGGCCTCGTAAGAAATTTCTCCGCGAACCTTTTCTGAATTAAAAGTCAGTCCCATAGTCTTCAATAAGGGGTTGATGATTTTATGAGGTTCAGAGTCATCCACTGCATTCAGGGGTCTGCCGTTTTCTGTAACCCATTCAATGAAACCATCCTGTACAGTTTCCGGAGTGATCTGAACGGAATATACATGATGCTTTTTTGATTTCTTCGTAGATGGTTCTGCTTTCTCTATATCTTTATCATAGTCCTCGTCAGCTTCTTGCGTATAGTTGTCAGCTTTTTTAGCTAGCAATAACTCGTACTCTCTTTTGTGGTGTCGCTTTAAGTGTTTTTCGAGATTTGATCCGATCCGTCTGTAATAAAGATACAGATTTCATAGTTAAGTAGGTACAAAGTACACAAATATCAAGCATTATCGCTATTGTATTTAAATTTCATTTAAAATACAAAAATGCTACATGGAAGCAATCACAACAAAGTGCAGCACAAAATTAACCTTATATCCAAATAATATATAGTAAAAAGGAAATGGCATGGATGAAATATTCTTTTCAGTATTATATTACAGTAGACTAACAAAAATATAAAAATCCGAGAAATTTAAAAGAAATACACTTAGAACTTTGAAAAACCTTCCTGTTTTTGGGAAGTCAATTGAAATTGTGCAGTAGCTAATTTTCGTGAAAGTTCTGTATATACCTTTGCTTGCTTCGAATGTGCATAGGAATCCAAAGTAATAAAAAGTAAAAACTAAAATAGTTTTTAAAAAAAAGTTGAACCGACTTCACAAAAGGCGCTAAAAAGCATAAAACAATTTTTAATTTTATATCTATTACGACATTTTGAAGTCGGTGCAAATCAAACAAACCAAACAATTACAACAAAAATATTTAATAGTCATTCCTTATGATCCCGTAAGCTGAAACGTTCAGGTAGTATTATGGATTATTTTCAGTTTTGGTTCTGTAGTTGTTTTATTTGTTTAATTTGCACCGACTTCAAAATGTCGTAATAGATATAAAATTAAAAATTATTTTATGCTTTTTAGCGCCTTTTGTGAAGTCGGTTGAACTTTTTTTTAAAAAACCATTTTATTTTTCAGTTTTTAATGTGTCTTCTACTCTATACAACGAAGAAAGAACCATCCAAATCGATCCACGCGTTAAAAGTTAGTTTTAACCCCCTACCCCACCCCCATTCCACTAAACTTTTTTTCTCATGGTATCAATCAAGGAACATACTCTACCGAACAGAAAAGGAATCATCGAAATCGGTCCACGCGTTACGAAGTTAGTTATAAGACCAAATTATTCTCCGATTAGCAAAGGGGGACCACACTCTATACAACAGCTAAAGAAACAGCCAAATCGGTCTACGCGTTACAAAGTTAGATTCCACCCCCCTTCTTCCACCCCAACCACAACAACAATTTTTTTTCTCGTGGTATCAACCAGGGAGCATACTCTACCCAAAAGAAAAAGAAATATCCAAATCGGTCCACGCGTTACGAAATTAGACTACTCCTCCCCTCGTCCAACCCCAAACCATGGGCCAAATTATTCTTCTTTTAGCAATGGGTGATCACACTCTATACAACAGCAAAAGAACCATCCAAATCGGTCAACGTGTTACAAAGTTAGGTTCAGAGACCAACGTCCACGTTAAGTATATCCATTTATCTCTTTCGCAAGTTTTTAAGATATTTACATATATCTCCTCTTGGTTATTTGATAATATAATATTATTATAATATATACACCCCCCGCAACAAAAAAAGCCGCACGTGGAAACAACAATAACAACGATTTATTATGTAATTTTTCTGTATTTTACATTATTCACATATAACCCAATTAAAAATTATGTTTTATGCAATATGTAATTTATTTTCAGTTATAAAAATTTAGTTTTACGCTAGAAATCAAAAAATGCTTCATTTTGTTCAAATTTTTAATGCAATGTTATTTCATAAAAAATTAAAAATACAGTAGGCCAACAATATCTCTTTATTTTTATTAAACTTAAAAATGTATTTTCAAAACTTAAAGTTTTAAAATTTAGTTTAAAAAAAATTAGTGCTTTGTAGTACCGCCCTTTGCCTTAATAACGTCTCGAACCCTATGCATGTATGCAACTGTACATAGTGAATATTTTTAGCAGAAGAGTGCTATTGCACATCAACAACCGTTAAAAGCAATTTGGACATCTTGGAAACTATTTAGCACGAATTGAGCCGGGAAGATATGAAAAAGTAAACCCCGTGCGGATCTTTTTGTTGCGGGGGGTGTATTATATATATATATATAATATTATTATATTACTTTAAGTTTCATTAGAGAAATTTAGATTAAGATATTATCTTTGCGGATATTTGGGCTGCATGCAGCCTTTCCTCCTTTCCCTCATCACTGCCTTCACTCTTCTCCACTATCTAACACCCGCTGTTCCTCCCACTCCCTGCCGACACCAGCTACTAAACCCCACCACTCGCTATAGGTCAGTAAAAGAGACCTTGTAATTAAATGTCAGGTGGCACTTTTTAAAAATTACCAGTCATATTCCAGAACAAACACCTTACTCATCATCTCTCACAACCCACCAATCTCCCACACTCACCACACACCCTATCACTCACTCCTACCCAACACCCATTTCCCAAACTGTCTCTCAGTACGAGACACCTTGTAATTAAATTGCAGATGTGGTGTACTTTATAAAAAGTACTAGATATATTCCTTTGATTCAGTGGAGCGATATTCTATTCGCTCCGAGTCGATTCAATATCGCTCCAGGAGCGCTTCGGATCGAATGAAATTAAAAATAATAACGATCCGCTCCGGAGCGGTTCGATAACAAACTTGGAAAATAACGATCCGCTCCGGAGCGGTTCGATATCAGACTTGGAAAATAACGATCCGCTCCGGAGCGGTTCGATATAAAATTTGGAAAATAACGATCCGCTCCGGAGCGGTTTGATATCAAACTTGGAAAATAATGATCCGCTCCGGAGCGGTTCGATATTTTCATAACGCTCCAGGCCGAATCGATTTGTGGAGCAGAGCGATATTTCGTATCGATTCGGAACCCTGTTCTATACATTAAAGGTTAATTAAGCATAAGCTCACGTTTTCCTGGCATTTTTAAACGTCTTATTTCTGGCTTTTTTCAATGCTTTAGATGTTTATCTTTCAAGACTTCTTTATTACTAATGAACGTTATTTCAAGAATTTTGAAGCTATAATGTAAATACAAGAATTAAGGAGATCCAAGAGGAAAACCTGGAGAAAGTTCTGTGAAGAGATTGACAATCTACCTACAACAGCACGACTCCAAAAAGTACTCTCAAAAGATCACTCCAATGGCATAGGCCTAATCCAGAGAACTGATGGTTCTTACACCACTGATTCTGAGGAAACACTGAAACTACTCTTGGAAACACACTTCCCTGAGTGTTCACTGACAGAAGAAAATAGAGGAACTCAATCACTCCTTGTGCGCGGTGGGTCAACACGCAGATTGAGGAGCACCTCGGGCAAAATCTTCACAGCCGGGACGGTAAGGTGGGCCATTAACTCCTTTAAAGCCTACAAATCTCCTGGTGGCGACGGCATCTTCCCAGCTCTTCTGCAGCAGGGCTTAGATGATCTGTTGCCAATAATCACTAAAATATTTAGGGCTAGCTATCAACTCAGCTACATCCCCAGTCCGTGGAGGCAGGTAAGGGTCGCTTTTATACCCAAGAGTGGAGGGCGACCAGCGGACCAACCCAAGGCATATCGGCCGATCAGCCTATCCTCCTTCCTTCTCAAGTCAATGGAGAAAATCACTGACCAAAATATTAGGTACGGTTGTCTGACGCATATCAGGCAGGGAAATCAACGATAACAGCACTACACAATCTGGTTGGGAAACTGGAAGATGCTGTTAATGGTAGGGGCATTGCCCTTTGTGCTTTCCTAGATATTGAGGGTGCTTTTGACAATACGTCTTTCACGTCCATCGAAGGAGCGGCCACCGATAGAGGTATTGATCTGCCGACGGTTCAATGGATTGGGGCAATGCTGAGTAATCGGAACATCATAGCGAGGCTGGGGGACAATTCGGTAACAGTAAGTTCCACCAGAGATTGACCTCAGGGGTTAGTTCTTTCCCCACTGTTGTGGTCACTTGTTATAGATGATCTCCTGGTCAAACTGACCAACGCTGGCTACGATTGCCAGGGCTACGCAGACGACCTGGTCATTACTATCGAGAGCAAGCAGGATAGAATCATTTCAAGAAGACTGCAAAATGCTCTGAACATGGTACAATCCTGGTGTGCTAGGGAGCGGCTCAGAGTCAACCCCAGTAAAACAACCGTTCACGTTATACCGTTCACAAGAAAAAGGAAGCTAAGGCTAGAGGCTCCTACTCTTGAAGGAACACAGATAGAATTCTCAAGTGAGGTCAAATATCTAGGAATAATTCTAGATCAAAGACTCACTTGGAATCCTCAACTTAATAGGGTTACAGGGAAGGCTATAAGTTCCCTATGGTCCTGCCGAAGACTCCTTGGGAAGACCTGGGGACTAAAGCCCAAAATGGCCCTCTGGGCATATGAAACAATCATAAGACCCGTAGTCACCTACGCAGCTCTCGTGTGGTGGCCAAAAGTAGAACAAAAGACAGCGCGATCCACACTGCAAAAACTGCAGAGATCAGCATGTCTAGGAGTTACAGGAGCCATGCGCACATGCCCCACGGCAGCTATGGAGGCCCTACTAGACCTCCCCCCCCCCCCTTTACATCTACATCTAAAGAAGGAGGCTGCCTCAAGCGCAATAAGGCTGACTGGCGCCAATCTCCTCACAGCAGGGAACTGGTCTGGTCATAGCAAAATCCTTGAAGAATTCAAGGGTGATCTGGTGATCAACTCAATAACAGATATTATGCCGAAGAGGCATAACTTTGACATACCATTCAAGCTGATCCTTGAGAGCAGAGATTATTGGCTTAGCAATAGACATATCTTTGAACGGGGATCTCTGGTTTGGTACACGGATGGATCCAAGATGGGAGACAGAACGGGCATCGGGGTCTTCGGACCAAGATCAAGGATATATAAATCGCTTGGTTCTACACCAAAGATCTTCCAAGCAGAGATACATGCCATCGAAATCTGCGCACGCGAAATTGCCAATAGAGGAATACGCGGTGCTAAAATATACATTATGTCTGACAGCCAGGCAGCACTTAAGGCTTTAGGATCCTACACCTTTGAGTCTAAAATCGTCTGGGACTGTCTCACTGCTCTCAAAGAACTGGCCCGGAGCAACAGCATCACGCTGGCATGGGTACCAGGGCACGAGGGCATCGAAGGCAACGAGAAGGCGGATTACCTAGCAAAAAAAGGTGTGGATTCTCAGTTTATTGGACCGGAGCCATTCTGCGGCTACTCAAAAAGCCGAATAGCAATGCGTATCCAGTCATGGGAGGACGACTGTAAGCACTCACACTGGATAAATATCCCAGGGTCAAGACAAGCAAAGAGGTTTATAACCTACTCAAAACAGAAAACGAAGGAGCTGCTCTCACTCAGCAGACCAGATTTAAGGCTGATAACAGGACTTTTAACTGGTCACTGTCACCTGGGCTACCACCTAAAAAGGTTAGGACTGGCTGATGATGACACCTGTCGTTTCTGTCTAGAAGAGGAAGAGACTGCGGAACATATCCTCTGTCACTGTGAGGCCCTTGGCCGCATGAGGCTTAGACACCTTGGTGGGGCTTTCCCATCGCCGACAGACATAGCCAAGATAGCCCTTAGAAAAATTTTGGGTCTGATAAAGGAACTAAAAATTGACGGGGCGGCCTAATACTGAACCTGGATCAGGTCACAAAAGATCAAATTGGTCGCAGTGACTTAAGGATGCGGAAAGTCCTTGATCCAATCCTTAATAATAATAATAATAAAGGGATAAAAGATCATTAATAAAAAGAAGAAATAAGGTTGGTGAAAGAACTGAACCCTGAGGTACACCGGCATTGATTTCGTAGGAATCAGAGGTAATTGTGATTCAAAAACTTTAGATATGATCGACGTTAGTGCAATTGGTCTGTAGTTGGAGGGGTCGCATGCCTCTCCTTTTTTAAGTATCGGCTGGACATGAGTCGAAAGCTGCAAAATTTATCATTTCACTCCCTCTCTCTCTCTTACTATCCCCCACCCCCTCTCCAAATCACCCCTCTACATCTACCTCTCCAAATTTCGACTCCTCGCTCCCTCGTTTTCCTTATCCTTAATTTCCTGCTTTTCTAGGTCCTTCCCATTTTCCATCACTCCTCATTGATGACTACCTCTCTCTCTATCTCTCTTTTTTCTTCCTTTGTCTTGCCGGTGGTAAATAAGTTCAAACAGAACTCGTTTTGTTTTTAATATCAATGGACATGTTAAAGAATTTCAATACTGAGAGGACAACAATAAACAATAATTTAAGCATACAACAATTAATCATCTTAAATTAGATCTCACAATGTAATAAAGTTTTTAAAAGCCTTGGTTTTCCCTAAAGAGCAAGGAATATAGATGAAATGATGATTGATACAAACTCATTGATAATTTGTCAGGACAAAATTTTGTTTAGTCCAGTGCTGGTAGGTTTAAAAATTTACAAAAACGGCTGGGATTATCTTGGTGACTTAACTAAATTTTTCCGGTTATTTTAGGCATGTTAATGATTATCCCCCCGAGTTTCAGCTTCCTATCTATAACTTTATTTCTTAAAATGTTCGCCACCTTTTTTGGAAAGCTGATAGAAGCGTACCGTGCTTGGTTGGGAGGTTAGGTTAGGTTAAAGTGGCTGCCTAAGGAGGCTCACTTGGGCCAAAGAGGCCCATTGTGATACCACGTTGAGTCTACAAAAACTTTAGCAACCCCCATAAAAATAACCTAAGAAATGGGAGGGTGGACATGTTACCCCCTGTGCACCGAGCCAGTTCCATGTCTCCAGTGGGGCCAGCTCTCGGGAAGTCAAAATAGATTTGACTAGGTTGGGAATGGTGTACAGACCTAACTCGTCGTCGGGAACCATTTTGAACTCCTGATAAATCGAGCCTTACATCAGTGGAGCATAGTTCGGTTAACTCTTCAAAGAAGGAGGAGCCCAGAAACCGGTTCCTACGGTTAACAAGGGCCGGACAGTTACCGAGGAGGTGAAGAATGGTTTCCTCTTCCTCTTCGTCAATGCAATTCATACAGAAGTCGTTTGAAGTTGCGCCCAGTCTATCGGCGTGTCTGCCTATGAGGCAGTGACCCGTGATAACGGCCACGGTACTGCTAATGGTTTGCGTCCGTGTAAGATGAGCTTCCTTGACCGTTTAGGGTCAAGATTTGGCCATATCTGTCGGGTAATCAGGCAGGTGTTTTCCTTCTGCCAATTAGTGTTTGCAGTCCTGAGAGACTCCTGTGAGAGTTCCAGTTTGCATGTGGCCAGCGGTATGCCCAGGTGGTGGTAAATGTCCGAATCAGGACGAGTGGTACCGATTCTCGCTAGTTCGTCCGCTCTACAGTTGCCCGGAATATCACTATGTCCAGGCACCCAGATGAGTCGTACTTTCAGATGCTCAGCTATATCATTTAGTGCCGAGTGACATATTATAACCGTTTTGGAGGTGGTGTATACTCCCGTGAGGGATTTAATAGCGGCCTGACTATCTGTGAAAATACATATATTGTCTGTGTTTAGCGTTAGATGAATCAGGCGGTCCGCAGCTGCCTTTATAGCCAGGATTTCCGCCTGAAACACGCTTCAGTAGTCAGGCAAGCGGAATGAGACATCGAGGTTCAAATGTTCCGAGAAGATGCCTCCACCCAC
This sequence comes from Leptarthrus brevirostris, assembly GCA_964036015.1. Lineage (NCBI taxonomy): Eukaryota > Metazoa > Arthropoda > Insecta > Diptera > Asilidae > Leptarthrus > Leptarthrus brevirostris. The sequence continues at coordinate 135,711,222 of OZ038371.1, read as the reverse complement.
TTTGTTTTCTAATTTGGAGCCGTCGGTTTAGAGATGCACCGACTCCCCCCATTGGGGAGGACTTTCTTCCCATTCCGATCTGGTGGGAAAGAAGGAGTCAGATTTTATTCCAAAGATAGGCTTGGGCGAGGTATAGTCGATATTGCTGGCAGTTCTACTGTCCAATATTTTGGAGTGACCGAAGTCAGTTCGCTTCCAGGTCTGGATTGAGTTAAACCTAATAGCATCTGAGGATGCGGTTTGGTTACCATAGAGATCCAACGATAGAAGATGGAGAATAGTATTCAGGGCTTTAGAAGGTGTGGTTCTAAAGGCAACTGTTGCCATCCTCTGAACTTTATCCATTGCTTTGTGATGGGTTGATACATTTAGTGCCGGCCACCATACAATGACCCCATACATAAGTATAGGTCGTATGACACTTGTATAGAGCCAATGCTCAATGCGTGGCTCCATGCCCCATCTTTTCCCTATAGCCTTCTAACACGAGTACAGCGCTACTGTGGCCTTTCGTACTCTTTCCTGGATGTCAGGCTTCCAGGTAAGTTTTCTGTCTATGTAGGACTAGACCTAGATACTTAACCTGATTACTCAGTTTCAGCCTAACCCCGTTTAGTGTAGGGCAGTTAATAAGAGGTATTTTATACCCCCGAGAGAAGAGCATTAACTCTGTTTTGTTCGGGCTTATACCCAGACCACACCCATCACTCCATGATAAAATCCTGAAGAGGGTGTATTGTAACAATTCAGCCAGTGTGTTGGAGTGCTTACCTGAACATATCAGGGCAATATCATCGGCGTAGGCGATAACCTTGTGACCGGACAACTCCAGGTCTGTGAGTAACTCATTCAAAGTTAAGTTCCATAAATGTGGTGAAAGGAATCCTCCCTGAGGGGTACCTCTGGTTACCACTCTTTGGATACTGGATCCTTCTAAACTTGAGACAATGACCCTGCTTTTTAGCATGAGGTCAATAAGTTCAATGAGAGGATCGTCAATGTCAAGCCTCCTCAAGGATGCCATTATCGCCTCTGACCTGATATTGTTAAAGGCATCCTCAATATCAAAGAAGCCTACAAGTGAGTTTTTTTGTAGTAGCGAAAGCTCTATGCTTGTGGTAAGTTCGTGCAGGGCTGTTTCTACGGACTTACCTTTACTATATGCATGTTGCGATAGAGGCAACCTGGAAGGATTGATTGTCTCTTTAATATATACATATAAGAGTCTTTCCAAGGGTTTGAGCAAGAAGGAGGAGACTAATGGGCCTAAAATCATTGGGCTTATAATGTGATTCTTTTCCTCCTTTATGGATAATGACCACCTTCACCTTCGTCTCTGAGGATGGAATATAGGTGAGGTTAAGGCAAGCCTCATAAATGACCATTAGCCACGGAATAAGTATCTCGGAAGCTAATTGAAGTTCAGCTGGGATGATGCCATCTAGTCCCTGAAATTTATAGGGCTTGATGCTTGTTATCGCCCATTTCAGTTTTCTCACATTAAGTACCTTGTGGACCAGTTCTTGGCCGCTCGAAGTATCCGGCATTTCAACATCAGCGGTTGCTGAGCACCCCGGAAAGTGCGTGTTGAAAAGGAACTCGAGCGACTCAAGACTGGATGAAGTCCAACTACCATCACTCTTGGACAAGAGACTTGGGGTGATGGGCGTTGTTGAGAGGATTTTCCGCAACCGACTCACTTCAGAGTAGCTTTCGATCTTATTACAGAAGCCCTCCCACGAGGATCGCTTTGCTTTCCTAATCAATTTTTTGAGGCATTCTTTATAAGAAGTCCAGACATAAGTTCTTTTCGCTTGGTTAAAAAGTTAACGACACTCCTTTCTTAGGGTCATGATCTCACTCGACCACCACGGAGGTTTGGGCTTACCTCTAGGGACCCTGTCGGGGCAAGAAATTTGTGTCGCCGCATTACACGCAAGCGTCAGGATGTCCACCACCTCGTCAAAGGTTTGTTTGCTTTCAATTACGGGCGAACCTGTGATAGGCAGGCTATTTCTGAGGACCATCCTGTAGAGGTACCAGATTGTCCTTAGCCTGTTTTTATTAGTAGAATACATCTGCTTATGAAGTGTTATCCCAAATTCGATATAGGCGTGGTCGGAGATTCGTGTTATCTCGGCGCAATTCTGTCGCTCTTACCGTAACTTCGAATTGAAAAAATTGGAGCACCTCGAATGAACTCAGATTCAATATTTAATTCATTCATAAGATTCTTCCTCTTTATATAACAAATTTGTGATATGAAAATCCATGCATAACATGTTTCATAATATATTCCTGTATTGCATTTCATTATTGATATTAATACCATAATAAGGAGGAAAATAAGTAGAATAAACTTCATACCGCGAAAAAGGATACCTTTATATAAAACACTGAAAATCGCGAAAAGGATACCAACAAAATAATATTTTGACATAATTATAGAGTATCCAGATGATGTGTTTCGCAGTCTTTCCGGGTGGTAAAACACACACAAGGTGAGCCAAAAACATTTAATCAAGCAAGAAATATCGTCATCGTTACAGGCTTTGCAAAGTCAATTTAAACTCATGTGGGAATTTCCACCATCAACCTGTATATTGCGTAGTGGAAGCTAAATAACAAAGCCAAAGGCTGAGTAATTTCTGATGGATTCAATGTAATCAAAGCAAAATTTTACCATATAATCATAAAAACAATAAAAGTTATTTTTCGTTTGTTAAAAATTGAAATAAATGCCAGGAACAACATCGGATTAAAAAAAGTGGGTGTGTGCTTAAGACCACACGACAGAAGTGAAACTTCTGATTTTCTTATTTTAATAGATATATCCGTACCTCACAGCAAAAGCATAATATTAAGTCCAACATTTAAATTTTCGGGTTTTTTTTATCATTATTCATATAAATAAGTAATCTAAATGTAATCTAATGTTGTTAGTTCTACGAGTTTACTCTCATGCCAAAACTCCTATAGTGTCCCATACAAAGTTTCACTCCAAAAATTATTTATATTACGCACCTTACTCCTGCCAAGGCATTGCGGTTAATACCCTAGGCAAACATCCATCAACATAAGTTTTGACAGCAATCAGCTGTTTAAAGTAACGTGACATTTCACAAAAGTTTTTAATGTAATAAAGTGGTTAAATAGCTCAAAACGGGAAAAAGTTTTCTTATCGAAACCTTACAAAATTAAAAGGGCAGAGGAAAACTATCTATAAAGAAATAGATGTAGAAATTAGAAAGGAAAAAAATCCAGAGCGATTTCTTCGACACTTGTTCGACCCACTCAAAACAAGTTTCCAACATTAACTCTAAAGTAGCTGCTTGTCAGCGTCACCTTTTCGCGATCTTCTCCTTTTGTCCTCTTTTATTAACCAAGACCTCATTTCTAAATCTTTTACTAATATAAAAAAAAAACAAAAAAAGGAAAAGGAAAGAGTGATATCCTGATAATATTTAAGTCTCCAGACTGACTGTGTCTACACCAACTTTAGCAAGGCATTTGATAAATTCCCTCACTCTGTGATTATGCTTAAGCTGGAAAGGTTGGGTTTTCCGCCTTTATTGATCGACTGGATCTGCTCTTACTTAAAAAATAGGACTTACCGTATGTCTTTCCGTAATACGTGGGCTTCCTTGGAGCGACCCTCTAATTCTGCCGCCGTACTCAGATAGGCTTAAGCTCATAAAGCTGGACTCTCTTGACGTAACATCTCTAAAACTGCTTTCGCTTTTGAATGTCTTCAAGGTAATGTTGACTCTCCACTCTTGTTGTCTTCTTTTAATATATCGATTCCGAGTCGCTCCTTGAGAAATCGAGAATTTCTTAAAATTCCGCAGCATCGCACAAATTACGGTTTTCACGAGCCCGTCACGTCAATGTCTCGGTTTTTTAATTCGCATTTTAACAGCATTGATTTTAATCTGTCGAAAAATTCTATGAAGGCTAAACTTTCCTAACTACTCTATTATTGTTTTGTAATTATGTATTATTAATTATATTTCTAGTTATTTTTAGTAATTATTGTAATTTTGTACATATATGAATATACGATATGAAGATTTTCTCATGCGTTAGAAATAGTTATGATTCTTCCTGCATTCAGGATGATTTGAATACCTTCAGGATTTGGTGTGAATCAAATGGACTGCAACTTAACCTAGATAAATGTGGAGTTATGTCATTTTCTAGAAACATCAATCAGCTCGTCTTTGATTATACCTTTGCGGAAACTACTATCCGTCTTGTGGAGTCCGTTACTGACCTAGTGTAAAGCTAGACAAAAACAAACTCGATTTCACTCTGCACATAAACCATATCGTATTGGGGATTAATTCAGTCCTAGCTTTTGTTAAGCAGTGGTCAAGAGAGTTTTCTGATCGACAGACCCTAATTCTTTTATTTTTTTTCTTTAGCTAGACCAATTCTCAAGTATGCATCTCAGGTTTGGTCAGCAGAACTTTGTTAGGTTCGCACTAAGGGACCTCCCGTGGAATGATCCATTGAGGCTTCCTCCTTATGAGGATCGCCTCCGATTCCTTAATATGCACTCGTTGGAGGAACGACGTAGAGTTGCTGACCTTGTATTTATTCACCAGCTTTTGAACTCGAGTATATATCCTCGCACTCTCGCAAGTTTGGTTACTTATAGGCATACCCCGTATAACTTAAGGAGATTGCCTTTACTAGATGTTGTTCATTCTCGGTCTAACTATGGTATGCATGAGCCTATTAATCGGATGTGGAGAGCCGTGAATAGGTGTCCTATTTTTGACCTGGCTCTTACTATGGATTTGCTTAAACGATCTCTGTTATCTGTGCACCCCTGATTGTAGTGTTTGGATGTGTTTTGGTTTCATTGCATGTTGGTGTGGGAGCCTCATTCACCTCAATATATGTTATACTCTGGTGAATAGGTCAATTGATTGAAGACTTCTGCCTGTGAAGTGCGCCTCCTGAATTAGAAGGGTTAATTCTATTTTAATCTCACCAGTTGCTAGTTTTTCTCTAATTTTCAACATATGAGATCAGAAGTAGATGGAATAAGCTCTCACAGTTAATAATAATAAATCCTCACGTCGGCAAATTGTGAAGCAGAGCTCAGTGCTTCTCCCTAAAATGTAGCTTGCAGTGAATCGAAAAATCAGCGAAAGCGCTGGTCACTGGGTTAGGATGATGGAATATAATGGTAGCTGTTCTTGGTTCAAGACTCGATTTCGCCAATTGCAAATTTTTCTCTTATGACAAAAACTTAAATTAAAATGCTACTTCCTTCAGTTCTATCTAAGGCTTTTAAATCACTCATCACTCATTTGATGAAATATCTAGAAAATAACAATTTTATTAACGATTGCCAGTACGATTTTAGTGCTGGCCGCTTTACCGGAGACTTACCAATTGCTTCGATGGCGCATTGGAATCATTGTCTCCATAACTCTAGATTATCGTCGCTCTTAATATTTCAAAGGCTTTTTTCTTCAATTTTATTAATTTTTTTGATAACACTTGGTGCAATTGGCTTGATAAAATTGTAAATTTTACTAAAATAAAACACTTGGGTCGGATTCCACAAAACTAATATTATTTATTACAGCTTTTTTTTAAATCAAATTAACAAAAATGCTGACGCGTTTCGCTTTCTTAGGGCATCCTCAGAGCTACTAACTGATCTAATCTAAGTGCAAACTCCACAAGAGACTCCACTACACACAGAAACTACAATAAAAGAATACCGAAAAACCTACACATGTGAATAAAAGAGAAATGCATTTATTAACAAAAATACTTTTTTTTTTTAATTTGATCTTAATTAAGTCTGGTTCTAGAAGTGGACTTTTATTATTGAAGGCTATCTGATCGTTCAGCAAGATCCAACCTTCAGCCTTGGATTTTTTGATTTCATAAATCTCGTATTTGGGGCATTTCACGCGAAGTGGACAACCAACGATTTTGAAGAAGTTATGTATGACCTGTTTCAAAGGCAATTAATCATATTAAGAAACTTATATAAAAATAATTAAAATAGTGATTCTTATAGGAAATTGTATGTTCTTCACAGTCGTGGTATCGAATTCGAAATTGGATTTTTTTTCAGGTAAAAAAACCCAAATTAATATTTAAAATTAAATTTTGACAAACTTCGACATGTTTAATTTTTTTTAAATAGCTCAAAAAATAACTTAAAATGTATAGTAAATGCCTGTTCAGTTTCATAATGTGATCTGCATTCGAACACAGTGCAGCGCATAGTCAGCCAGCTAAATGGATAGAGAGTTTTCTGTTTAGGCGTTCAATCCGTATAAAAATAGACGGAATTACATCTGATCACTGCGAAATAGCTGCCAGTGTTCCTCAGCATTCGGTTCTCTCACCAAACTTACTTACTCAAACCCAATCCTATTGAAAGTTTCGCCGACGACAGCACCTTTGATTTCGCGTATTCTTTTGATTCCGTAATGAATTCTCGTGGGAAGTTTACAGAAATCAACCCAGAACGCATGTTTTGATCATTGATTAGTTGGTTGAAGTGGCGACAGAGGCTCCTCACCCAGGGTCCAATGAGCACAAAGGTGTGCCGCGATGGGTTAAGAGATTGGTGCCGTTAAAGTTTAGGATATGGATGATCACCCCAAGTCTTAGCCGTGAGACCTATTTAAGATCATTACAAAAGGGAAGCTGCTGGTGCGCGATGCCTAGGTGAAGTAAACAGGGGTTTCTTTCTCGTTCTCGTCCTCGCAGCTGCGGCAGTGTGTCTTGAAGGGAATAAGAAGTCTAGCCGCATGAGTTCCCACCGGCCAGTGCTGCGTACTTTTGTTGAAGGAGGTCCACATCGCCCTAGATGTGGCACACGTGGATAGGTTGCTCCAACTGGAGTTACCCATGGATAATTAATGCGATAGAAAACGCAAACCATGCGGCTCACATGGAAATATGAACAGTTACCACAGGGGTGCCTTGTAGGACAGTGCCCAATACTGCCAGAGTACCGGCCCGCCCAATTCCCTCTATGCCCCTGTGATCTGGCACCCAGAGCAGGGTAAATTAAAAATGTTCATAATGGCGGATACGTCCATATCTCGGTAGTCATAGCTTAACTCAACTCATATAAAATTATATGTTCTACATTAAATATACTTTAACTCGAAATGCATGTTCTACTTTTTCATTAGATAGAGTATCTTTGGAGGCTTAAAAAAGCTAATAAATAATTCTACATAAAAAAATCTCATGAAAAGGTGTCTTCACTCTATTCCTTTTTGCTTTGTCTTGTTTATGTGAAAATCTAATTAGTATATTATCACTAAAGCATAACTGCTTGTAAAGCATAATATCTAAAGTAAACATTTTTTCATTACTGAGAGCTGATTGCAAAAAAACATTGAGCACAATCAAGTTAATGATGATGCCCTAAAATGTTTTTTTTATTTAATATTTACAAATTTACTATAGAATAAGCTTACTAAGATACATCGCTCATTTCAATTGTATGTATAAAGAAAAAATATCATCACATCAGAAAATACTCCGATGTCATAAAAATATGATAAGGTTCTTATGATTTATTATGGTTTCATTTTTATCTACTTCGTACACACGATATGGCCATATTGAGATGAAATAAAAAATTTAAAGCTCACAATCAGATTATCCCTTTTAAAGTAAAATTTAAGTAATTTACGTTGAACGAATGAAACATCTGTGTGTGGGCGTCTTCTGAGAACTTTCTACCTGATATCATGTTATTATTCAAAAAGATAACATTAAGAAGGCCTTGCTTTTAAACAATATTTTTGTAAGCACGTGGAATGTTTGAGGATGCCCTATTAGTAGGTACGTTAATCTATTCCATCTTCTAATGCTTAGACCGAAAGCGAAAACACTTCTTATTTAATAAACATGTACACGTCCTATTCATCATGTTTACTATTGGGGCTTATGCATATAACATTTTGTTATTTTTAAAGAGAGTTTAAAATATATTTACCTGTAAATACATTCTGTTTCCCGGAAATTAGGATTAATAGTATTTATAATCCCAAAATAAAATCTTCTACTTTGATTTTTTTGTTCGGATAAAGTAGGTCCTCTCTCTAGTTCCCGTGAATTTCACCAGATTCGAGGTAAGTAGAGCTACAATTTCAGATCGATTCCTAATCATCATTATTACTTATCACTAATACTACTAATTATCGTTATCTGTTATGAGTCGAAAACAACAATAGGTCGCAGCGATGGAGTTCGAATCTGGGCCCTCCGGAATGGAAGGCCGACATGGTACCACTTACATCACCGATTACTCGATTAGATTATATATAATTCTTTCGTGTTACAGTAGTTAGTTACATTGTAGACGTTTCCAAAGAAGAAAAGCTATGACTTAAATAAACCTCTGTATAAAGTATATGAACGTCTGAACAAATGCATACATATCTCCATATTTCTCTTGATGTAGGATAATTTTAAGGAATTTGAAGATTGAGCGACTATGATTGTAAAGTTTCCTATATTTATTAAAACTAGCTGCACGTGCCCGGCGTTGGTCGGACTTTTGGTAAGTGACCGTTTTCTTTATTTGGTGGTGTCTACACCTACAATATATTTAAAATAATATATGTAACAAGTTTGATGTATATAGCTCAAGGCATTTCAGAGTCAAGTAAGTTATGAAAGAATTTTTCAAAACGGTGCAGCAGTTCCGTTCCCTCTTCAACTGTCTACCACCCCATTTTTCGAGGACCTCGCCGTGACTATCTGATATCAGGGGCTTAGTTGAGGTCATTGGAAGCTTCAACTGGTTTTAGGTTTCCACTCTTGGGGATGGGAATCTAGCCTGGTATCATAATGGCCCATCATCGCCTAAGTGCGCCTTCCCCCAGGGAAGTTGTAACGTGTTTTTCTGGTTTAGACGGTTTTGGTTTTCTCCAGTAGATAAACTCACCGGCTCCACAGTCAAGGCTTTTGAAGAAAACAAACCTGTGCCTAAATATAAAACGAAATTTATTCAATGCGTATTAATGAGTATTAATGAATTTTTTTTTATACGATGTGGCCTAATCCTAAGAAACAACCCTTTGATGCGTTAGTATGGTTTTGGCCGGAAGGGAATTAGGGTAAGGGGAGTGAGGAAGCTTGAGTCTTGTTTTTGCATTGCTGCGAGCTAGACAACAGCCAGAGACAGAGTGAATTATTTTAATTTCTTAATAAAACCTCACGGGGAGATCTGATCTCGAACCCGGGGCCTATGGCATTGTGGTCGTGCGGCTCAACGCATTGATCCAACTCCGTCCGTATGGTACTTATCCTTTGTCTATTTTTTGTGGGTGTCTCCAAATAGACGAGATGGTACCTCTTATTTCGTCGCCTCTGCAGCGATTAAAATGCCAAAAAACTAGTCAGTCGTCATCGGGATATTGTTCTGTCTGGTGTTATCATTGATCTGCTCTGTCTCGCTGTGACAACGGTCGATGTGCATCAAGGTACTGCTCTGTCTCGATGTATTAATGACTGCCACGGAAGCACGCTGAAGAGAGGGCAAGTGAACGAGTGTCCAAAGTCAAAGTCAAATGAGATAGCTAGGGAACCACGCTGATTAGATTAGTGTGATACACCAGGGAGGTACGCTAGTGTAAGAGAAATTAATGTTTGTCCTTTACCAGGGAGGCACGCTAGTACAAGGTACAGTACAGTACAGTGCTAGACTATCTTATTCAAGGGAGGTACGCTAGCGTACGAGGAATAAATTATTGTCCAAGCAACAGGCAGGCACGCTAGTGAAGGAGATAACATAATAGCAAAGGAGGCACGTCGTCTAAGCGGGTGCCTTGGAGGTACACTAAAGAGCGTTCTAAAGTGTCTACACCAGGGACGCACGCTAGTGTAAGAGGAATGAATGAGTGTCCAAAAACCAAGGAGGCACGTTGGTGAAGGAGATAAATAGCCAGCGAAGCACCAAGGAGGCACGCTAGTTCAAAAGAGACGACTAGTTAACTAGGAATGATCGCTGGTTATAGTAGTGTCTTACACCAGGAAGACACGCTAATGTAAAAGAGAGAACGAGTGTCCGACGCCAAGGAGGTACGCTAGTGACGAAGATAAAAATACTCATCTTACCGAGGACCAATAGGCTGATTTTAATTTACTTTTCGTAGCCGGAGAGGCACGCCGGACACTCGAACTTACGCTATGTTACCACTGGGCGTACTCCCGCGCGTTGATGTGGTCCGTCCAATCGTTGATCAGGTACGGACTGCAACGCTGCACTGAACGGCCGTATGTGGTCCGTAGCTCCAAGTTACCTAGAATAAAATTACCTCGTTAGTGGTTGCGGTTGGTCGGCTGGCCTGTGCTGTCTCAGTTGGTTGCGGTCTGGTCGACTACCGGATTGCAACTGAGGAAAATATTGAGCCGATCTCTCTTATATAGCAAGTGGCTTCCACTTTTATCCAATCTCCAATTATCTCGGTGTTGACTACGAGTTCCTCTGGGCTGCTCCACTGTTGGACTGTATCTGCTTCTAGTCGATGTCATCTTTTGGATCGGCGTTTCGTGCAAAGAAAAACTAAATTCCATATTCAACGGCAGCAAAGCTAAAGAAATTTAGTTTTTCTCTGTCAGAAACGCCGATCATGTTAAAGAATATTTATATTTCTTACATCGCTCGAGTTTTTAAAAGTTTTGTTTTTTATAATATTTGAAATAAAAGTTTTTTTTTCAAATATATGCCAACATAAGTACCTGTGTTTACTGTCCTCACTGTGTCCACCATCGAGTGATTCGAGTGATTCTGAAAAGGTTTTTGCTTTAATTTCAGGTTCAGGTACAAGATCGAAGATGCAATATTTACGTATTTTTATGTGGCAGGAAACATCAACTGGGATCTTGAGAACGATTCTGCAGAACGCTCTTGCTTATTGTTAAGTGACGATACTCCATAACTAAAGCCGAACTTATCTTTTACTCCCGATGTTCAAGCTGTTGATTTAAGTTTTGCCTTGCCCGGTTATAAATTGAGCGGAAGTCGTTTACCTGGATTTTTGTTCTTACATATTGCAACTGAAAAGTAATTGCCATACCAAAGATGGTACCAAATTCGCTGCGTTGGTATGTTGTTTTTAAAAGTTTTCTCCTTTAAAATTAGAATAAGATGGATTAAGTTCATTTGAAATAATTAATACAAAAGTAGAGTAATTTTGAAATAATAAATAAAAAAGTAAAGTAAAGTAAATAATAACTTACCTTTGAAACTGTTGTAGCATGTCCTTTGATAGAGCAGTTGCTTTTTTTCTTTCTTTCCGAACACTTTACTCGTTAATGGAATAATCTACAAGAATTTCTTAATTTCATCAAATAGAACTAACACAAAAGCACCCTATGTTCCACGAAGAACAGTTGAGAAAGCTCCTTTGAAGAATGCTTAAGTCTGATAGATCATGTCTACCTTCTTACGTCCTGATTTTATCATTATACGTCGATGAACTGTATCAAATGGATATGATACTATATCAGCTACAGTAGTTACGGTCTGGGCGATTGCTCAACTGATGTAAATTGGTGTATTTTTGGGATCAGGAAACATACCACGAGAGGTATTATAAAATCCGAAATACTTAGCACGACTAAATCCACGATATAATCCAACAAGGCCATCTGACTTAAATATCACTACACATGCTTCTAGATCCACGTAGTTGATCAAAAATGTATTTGGGTGTAAATGACGTTAATTTTTATTTGAACAAGTATAAGAACGAGGAGAAATTTGTTAAATAGATATGAATACGGAGAATTTTAAGAAATTTCTTATCGGACACAAATTTAAATAAATCATTTTCAGCTATTATTACAAAATTTAAAAAATTTTTATTGAAAATTAAGAAAATGTCACAATACCTCCAGCCAAAACAGACAAAATAGCGTTCCATTGAACGCCTACTCGCGAGTACTTGCGAGTACTTTGCCAGTTCCAATGGAACGCAGCTTGTTCAACGAAACTACATGCGACGCGGCAGTCTAAAATAAACAAAAACAAGAAATGTTTCAGGGCATACTTCGCCCAGCAAAATTTCTTGACATATCTCAGCTGTCAAGTTGTCTCCACTCAAGACTGGAAACAAATCGGATATCATTGCATTCGAATTTCCAAATACGCATGGCTCAATTTACAGCGAAACTTAAAGCTGGAAGTATAGCAAATGGTATGCCACCCTTTTTTAGCCAACTTCGATGTCATGTAGGAGAAATTCACGTGGACTTAAATACGAGGTCCAGCTGGAAGGTTATTCAGTTCTTGGCAGTTTTTTCGTAAAATCCCTCATTCAACCCTTTTTTTAATGGCTAAAATATTTTGGCGTGTGCAAGGAGATGAGCTCGTATAAAACGCAATAACTTCTGTTCGGAGTAGGTTTTGATAAAAAGTATGCATTATGAGCTTTTTAACGATACCTCACATGTCTCGATCCGTTGGCAAATGTGGCAGATATGAACGTTAAAACTTAAATTTTCTTTTAATTTTGGTTAAAAATCTTCCTTTATATCCTCTGTCCTTAAAAATGTCCTTAATAATAATATAGTCATGTCAATATCTTCAGTCCGTCAAAAGTTATTAACATGATAAGAGTCACTAGAATATTCAATTGGAAAAAAATGTATGCCATTAAACTTAAGGGGGGAAGCACATGAAGACGTTTTCACAAATCGATTTTTTTTATTGTCTTAATGGATAAGTATATGCTCTAAGAATATAATTCCAAAATTCCAAAAGCCTATCGAGAAAATTGTGAAAGATATGCCACTTGAAAGTGGTCGGCGCCGATCCGGCCCAGCGCGCCTGCTGCGCGCGTGATTCCGCTTACCGGATTTTTTTTCTGCTCTGGAATTTAGAGTGATGAATGCGACTTTGTTAAAGAGCGTTCTCGACGTTTTCAGTCCAAATACCGATTTTTCTGAGAATACCCCTCTTCTTCTCCTTATCTGCATCTTTTTCATCAGTTTTTCGGGACAAACTTTAAACGGCGTTTTCTCAACACCATGTTTTTAAAATTGGCGTAAAAGATTACAAATAAACTAGTGAAGCGATTTTCTTCATCCAGCACTCATTTTAAAGGGCATAAAAAACTACTCTAAATAGACTACGGACATAGCAAAAAAATCATTTTAAGACCATTTTTGACGCGAAAATAATCAAAATTTTTGCAAAAAAAGCCAACTTTTCCTTTCATGCCCGATTTTTATAGTTAATGTTCGAATTTCGAAAAGATCGTAGTCTATCTAGAATAAACAGCCCCCTCGAGTATAAAAATGTTTGGTTTTTTGATTTCAGATGAAAATTGCGGCCAGGAGAATTTACGCCGATTTCGATGTCGACACGAGTTACGAAACCCGCCAAAAGTTGATTAATTTTTTATTTTTCAAAATTTAAAAAATGTTTTTTCTCTTCGTAAAACATTGCCCTAAATACATATAATATCGATTTCATGTGGACCTTTTTCATTTTCCCAAAAATAAATCCCAAAAAAGTCCTTTTTTCGGGCACTTCATGGACTTCCCCCCTTAAGCGAGAAACCTCTTACAAGATTTCTTGTGTTTCAAGACTCAGAGTTCAAGGTGTTCAAAGTGACCCCCATTTTGACGAATACACAACCTCGTTTTTCGTCTTAAGGATCTTATAATTATGTTGCTAAGTTCGATCTACCTCTCAATCTCTCGCAAGCCGAAATTATTTTATTCATCAGCTGATCCCATGAAGTTATTGGACGTGAGTAAGCCATATTTTTAATATGACCCCACAGATAAAAATCAAGCGGATTCTGAATTGGGGATCGGGCCGGCCACGAAACTTGACTTCCACGTCCAATCCAACGAACGCAGTAAGTTTGCTCCAAATAATTCCGGACTCGTACATGGTAATGTGGTGGAACACCATCGTGCATGAACCACATACTTCTACAAACAGCGAGAGGTAGATCATCGAAGGCTACTGTTTTTCAAACAGAAGTTATTGCATTTTATATGAGCTCACCTCCTTGCACACGCGAAAATATTTCAGCCATTAAAAAAGGGCTGAAGGAGGGAAGGATTTTACGAAAAAATTGCTCATCGTGAACGCTGATCGCAACACTATAAGGAATCGATCGGAACATGTTGAAACACTTCTTTACGAATCACCCTGTATTTGAGTTTTCCATTTTTTTATGTTAGATTTAGAATTTGAGTTGAATTTCGTTTTGCGTTAACATCTACCTTTCTTCGATTGATGTTTTAATACAGAGTGTAATTTCTTGTTTTCATTGGAACGGAGAATTTTCTTTTACCCGCACGAGTTCGCGGACTACAAAACCGCGTGGCCGCCAACAGGTGTTTAGGCTCAGCGCTCGCCCACCCCTTCTTCAACGCTTGCCAGGGTAAATTGCGCAAAAGGGAAAATATTGCGTAACAATTTCTGAAAGAAGAAAAAAATTTTTAAATTTCAATGAAATTAATCTTCCACAAATAAAAACTAATTATTCTTCTGTTGGAGATGTGGAATACTGAATTAGGCTTCTGGGATGGAATTTTAAATTAAGCTTTCAAATGAGGAATTCAAAACTAAACTTTTGAATTGGAACAGAAATACTCTTCTGTTGGTGATATGGGATACAGAATTAAACTTCTGCGACCAGTATTGCACTTTTCAAATTAAACTTTGAAATTTGGGGTTGGGTGCGAAAAATTTATCTCTGAACGACGAATCGACGCCATATTGAAAATCTCGCCTGCTTTTATAATTCCAGGTTAGCGGATTTTAGCTTTCTGTAATCATAAGCTCGCTTTCCTGGTAGTACTTTTGTCTTCTTCTTTATCTGAGATATTCAATGCCATTCATAAGTGAAAATGTCAAGTAATATGAAAGTGAGTTACGAAAATATTTGGTAAGTTTGTTTTTATAATGATTTTGTATTCTCTCTCTAGTCCCTGTGGAGCATAAGCTGTATATTACACCGACTCTCCACATGGCCCGGTTCTGCGCCAACACCTTCAACTGTGGCTATGACTTGCTGATCTGGGTACCTCCCTATCGACAGGTCTTTACCATGTCTTACGCGGTCTCCCAATTCGGAGTCTTCCTTGGATTCCGTGGGGATTCCAATCTAGAGCCTGTTGTGCGATGTTGTTTGGCCCTCTTCCTAGTGTGTGACAGCTTCACACACGCTTGTAGCTAAGATGTTTTTTTAAAGGTCACTTTCCAGAGTTTTCGGAGTTTTGCGCTTCTGGATATGTCACTATTGCGCCAGATCTTAGCAAGAGTATTAAATGCAATTCGAGCCTTATTGATGCGAGCCTGTACATAAGCTTCAGCTAGGGCATCTTCTGTAACTATGCTTCCGAACTAGCAAAATGTATCCACATGTTCTATTAACTGTTCTTTAAGATAAATTACAAGCTGTCTCCTGGAGTCCAAGCTCATAATTTGATCTTAGCAGCATTGATCTTAAGCCCTGCTTTGCGACCTTCTCTGCTCAGGGCGTCGGACATTTGGTCTACATGACTCTGTTTGTTTGATAAGAGCCATACATCGCCGGCACAGTCCAGGTGGGTAAGGTATTTAAAGATTTTTCATCTAATCCTTCGCGATGGGTGGTCGTCATTTTCGAATTGGAAGGCAAAGTTGGTCGTGCAGAAATGGGATTTGGGACAGCAGAAAGCTGGAGAAAGGATGAATATTTGTATGGATTAGATTTTTAATTGCAGTTTTTTTTAAGGTTTACCAGCATTACTTAGTCAGCAACTCATTCTGATGGCATGGATATGTCTGGTTGTTTGTTCCCTCAACCAGGTGGCCAGCAAGTAAGCCATAATTTTTGAAGAAGAAAGAACTGTGAAAACTTATCAGACTCAATTTTCCGAATGAACTTTTAATTGGGAACTTCTTCACCGTTTCTCTTCCATAAAGAAACCTCTCAGAGATCATGAGATTTTGTAGGAACATAAAACCCGCCCGTGAGCAATTAGTTGGGCCATTGACCACCACCGTAATCAATGATGCCCTCAAATTCTAGGTAAAAATTGAACAAAATCGGATATAACCTATGGAGATAGCCGCACTGAAAAGCCATTCGGTTATTAAAAATAGCTTTAAAAAAAATGTTGTACCGACTTCACAAAAAGCGCTAAAAAGCATAAAATAATTTTTAATTTTATATCTATTATATTTTGAAGTCGGTGCAAATTAAACAAACCAAACAACTACAACAAAAGTATTTAATCGTTCTTCTTTATAATTCCGTGAGCTAAAAATTTAAGTAGTTCTATATATTGTCTTCAATTGTGGTTGGTTAGTTGTTTTGTTTGTTTAATTACCCTGACTTTTTTTAAACTATTTGTCACTTTTTAGTGTCTTCATATGTAGTACATATGTATTATGTACGACTCGAAATGCTCACACGAATAAAGCAAATTCAGAAGTTAAAGAGCTAGTGTACTCTAAAGAATGGAAACTTAATTATTCAAATCCGCAACATATTACGGAATTAGTCACGGTCACCATACCCTCACCTTAGAAAATTCTTTACATGGCCCAAGTTCGCCACCGTACTCTATAGCAATGGGGGATCACACTTTATAAAACAACAAAAGAATCATCCAAATCGGTCAACGCCTTCCGAAGTTAGCTTTTACCCCATTCCCCCACCCCACCACCACCAAACATTTTTTGACATGGTACCAATGGAGGAACATACTCTACCCGACAAAGAAAGAATCATCCAGCTCGTCCACGCGTTACGAAATTAGACTACCCCTCGCTTTCCCAACCCCACACTAGGACCAAACTTTTTTATTTTTAGCAATGGGGTATCATACTTTATACAACCGAAATACAATTATCCAAATCGGTTCACGCATTACGAAATTAGGTCTCACCCCTTACTCACGCTCCACCAAAATTGTTTTTGACATGGTACCAATCGGGGAACATACTGAACGCAACAAAGAAAAATCATCCAAATCGGTGCACGCATTACAAAGTTAGACTACCAACCCCCCCCCCCCCCCCACCACCACCACCACCACACCCTGTGGCCACATTTTTTCCATTATTATCAATGGGGAATCCTACTCCAAACAACAACAAAAGAGTTATCTAAATCGGTCCATGAATTACGAAGTTAGGTTTCACCCCCACCCCACCAAAATTTTTTTGACATGGTACCAATCGGGGAACACTCTGCCCAACAAAGAAAAAATCAAAAATTTCTAATAAAAATTCTGAACTAAACCGGTCAACTCAAGCAAAGTCAGAAATATTAAAATATTTCTTAACGCGATTCTTTTGGCTCTTCCTCATAAAAAATAAATATAATAATGACTACTTAGGGATATCCTTAAGAGATAGACATATACCATCGCGGAATTTCCTGAAGGCCTTTTTGAAATATACATTTCCGTAATACAATATTTTGAAGGTTTAGCAATGTGCCCAAAAATATTTTTTTTACGAATTGTTTACAAAACTTTTCTGCTATTTTCGTGAAGACTTTCGTTGTCGCCAATTTTTCGCGGTATTTTTGATTAAATATATGATCCATAAAGAGTTTTTTTTGCAGAATTTTAAATGACTAAATTTAGTGATCAAAATGACGAACACTTTTTTCTTTACATGAAAATATCATTAAAATGTTTTAAACAATTATCCAAATTGATTAAAGAGCAAAAAAATGGATTAATTGTACTTGAAAAGTTTACAAAAGATGACGACGTTGTTCAAAACTGCAGCGTATACATATCAAATTAGTGTTTTCTCCTGTTATTAGGAAACCGCGGAAAATTTCGCGAATTGACGGATTACCATCATCCGACTGTTGAATTTCAATAATAAGGGACGAAAAAACTCATGTTCTTATATATTTTAGGTATTTCATGTAGTTTTAGAGTAATTATGTTGATATGTACATGTTTGCATGTTTGATTTGTTTATGTTTACATTTCATGTTGACTTCATTGTTTTGATATTGCTTTTGTTTTAGTTATTAAGAATTTCTTGTAAATTATCATTTCATGAGCAATAAAAATAGTTTGTAGTGTATAGTTATTCGAATTTACTTCATTATTTTAATTTCAGGTACATTTATCTAAATGACCTCCACCAAGTGTTAATCGAAAGGAAACTCTCTGATTAAGCAATATTTGGCCAGTATTGGTATTTTATGAAATTGATGGACTAAAAATCCTCTTCATAAATAATTCGTACTTAGATTTAAAAGTAAGTACTTATAGGAGTTAAGTTGTGGTGGAAAATGCAAGTACCACGCTGATGATGACCAGCTTGCACTTTTGGTCGAAACATTCATCATTTTCTTTGAGCGCTTATATTTTTGAGCGAGCACCATCCCAAAGAAAAATTGTTCCTCCTCGTTTGTGGAAGTAAAACAAGTGCTTTAACTTTTTTCACATTTATCTTCATTTGTGGCAGTAATTCAGGTACTTCAGGTGAGTATTTTAATTGTATTAGTTTGTTTCTTTTTCAGGTGAGCTTTTTGAGCACCGTATCTAAATCCGTTGCGTAGTTAGGAGAACTAAGTGCACAAAAAGACAGACGCGGATAGCGACTTTCTTTTATACTATTAAGAGAAGAGAAAAGATTCTGAAAATAGTATTTTTCATTCCCTAAATCTTTGCACAAATAATTTACGAAATAATATTATTGTTTAAGTAAATTTCTGGAAAAAAAAATTCAACTAATTTAAATTTTGTGGTTAGGAATAAAACTTGCTGTCTGTTTCGTTATTTTCAGTTAACTCACTGCAAATCTACACCTAACATTATCTCTTATTTATTTTTATATGAAAAAGCTTGCGTCTTTAAACATATGTTAATTTTTATTTATCCCTACAAACAGTGCACTTACAGATAGGAGAAAATTTATTTTCATAATTCGGACATTTATGGTTATCTAAACACGTGTGTCGGCTAATAAAACGGGTAAATATCTAGAAAAAGTCGCCCATGCTATAAAAACTGACTTTAAAAAGTACAATTTATAAATTTACTGTAACCATATGTGATAATATTACAAAAATTTCCCACAAAAGTGTTAAATCTCGGATCTTTAAGCCAAAAGAGCCATCATGGTGAAAGGTTTATGGGATGAACGTAATCCGACTCAACCGAAAAATTTTCCGGTCTGGGTAAATAAAAGAGCTAATCCAATGAAAATTCCATGAAATTTAAACCTCTGTAATCCAAGAAGCATTTAGGAAGTATCTATAAACATAAGGGCATTAGGACTACGTCAACTATACCTTTATCCGTATACATATGAGTGGATTGAACTACGGTTCGCGCGTCCTTTATGTAATCTGATTTCCCTCAAAAATTTACGAAACTTTATTGAGTATATAACCCAGTAGGAAAAGTGAGAACCACTTCCATTACGGGTGGATGAATTACTATATGAATACTCGTATATTCATAATAAATATAAATGAAAATTTACAACAAGGAGTTATGTATAAACCTGTAACTAACAAGTAGGTTTTATTTGTGGTAATTTAAAATTGAAAATACATTCAATCACATGCCTCTTAGCGTGATTAAAACTGGCCAGAGTATCAGGTTTGAGGAGTTTATGCCTATTGTGGCAGAAACTTTCCCTACAGAAGTTGTGCTGGTTCACTCTTCTGTGGATGAATCGAAAAAATTATATTTCCTCGGTAGAGTTATTCGTCCTTGGTGCTTTTATACACCAAAGATTGTTTTTAACAGGTGGAGTTATCGTCATCTCCGGGATAAATGGATTATCTTTCACAAAATGGTCCGCAGGTGAAGGTATCGTCCTCTGCGATATAAATATCTTACAGAAATGATTGTTCGTTGCAAGATGGTCCGCAGATGGAGGTATAGTCCTCTGCGGTATAAATGTCTTACGGGCTGACTATCTAATTAGGTGTCAGCCTCTCGGCAGGCTAGAGAAATTTTATTTCTCCGGTAAATTCGTCCCACTTAGGATCGGGTCTAGATGCGTAGGATTGCTGTTAGGAATATGATCCAAGTTGTACGAGATCTTCTTGATTTCGACCTAGCGGAATGAGGTTCGCACGGGGATTTTAAAATTTGCCATTTTTATTTTAATGGTCTTTTCGGCTATCCGGAAAAAAAGAAAAAATATAAGGGTGGTTATGACACCAAATCATTTAACTTTTTTTTTTTATATTATTAATTCTAACAAAACAATCTTCAACAGTATATCCGTTTTCTCAATTCAAATTTTTTCCTGACAGTTCAACCAAACAAAGAAATAAAAAAAATGATGAACATGATTTGAAAAAGTAAGTGGTTCCCCTCCTGGTTCGATCTCCTGGTCAAACTGACTAATGCTGGCTACGATTGCCAGGGCTACGCTGATGAACTGGTCATTACAATCAAGGGCAAGCAGGATAGAACCCTATCAGTAAAACTGCAAAATGCTCTGAATATAATACAATCCTGGTGTGCTAGGGAACGGCTCAGAGTCAACCCTAATAAAACAACCATTATACCATTTACAAGAAAAAGGAACCTAAGGCTAGAGGCTCCTACTCTTGAAGGAACAAGGATACAATTCTCAAGTGAGGTCAAATATCTAGGAGTAGTTCTAGATCAAAGACTCACATGGAATCCTAAACTCAATAGGGTTACAGGAAAGGCTATGACTGTCCTATGGTCCTGCCGAAGACTCTTTGGAAAGACCTGGGGACTAAGGCCCAAAATGGCCCTTTGGGCATATGAAACAATCATAAGACTAATGGTCACCTATGCAGCTCTAGTGTGGTGGCCAAAAGTAGAACAAAAGACAGCGTGATCCACACTGCTGAAACTGCAGAGGTCAGCATGTGTAGGAGTTTCCTCCTTTACATTTGCATTTAAAGAAGGAGGCTGCCTCAAGCGCAATAAGGCTGAAGGGCACCAATCTCCTCTCAGCAGGAGACATGTTCTGGCCATAGGAAAATCCTTAAAGAATTCATGGGTGATCCGGTGATCAACTCAATATCGGATATTATGCCGAAGAGGCATAACTTTGATATACCATTCAAGCTGATCCTTGAGAGCAGAGATTATTGGCTCAATAATAGACATATGTACCTTTGAAAGGGGATCTCTGGTCTGGTACACGGACGGATCCAAGATGGAAGACAGAACGGGCATTAGGGTCTATGGACCAAGATTAAGGCTGTACAAATCGCTCGGTTCTACACCAACCATATTTCAAGCAGAGATACATGCCATCGAAATCTGGGCACGTGAAATTACCAAGAGAGGAATACGCGATGCTAAAATATATATCATGTCATGACAGTCAGGCGGCACTTCAAGCTCTGGGATCCTACACCTTTGAGTCTAAAATCGTCTGGGACTGTCTCACTGATCTTAAAGAACTGGCCCAGAGCAACAGCATCACGCTATCATGGGTACCAGGGCACGAGGGCATTGAAGGCAACGAGAAGGCGGATTTCCTAGCAAAAAAGGCGCGGATTCTCATTATTGGACCGGAGCCATTCTGTGGCTACTCAAAAAGCCGAATAGCAATGCGCATCCGGTCTTGGGAGGACAAATGCAAGCACTCACACTGGGCAAATATCCCAGGGTCAAGGCAAGCAAAGAGGTTTATAACCTACTCAAAACAGAAAACGAAGGAGCGGCTCTCACTCAGCAGACCAGATTTAAGGCTGATAACTGGACTTCTAACTGGTCACTGTCACCTGGGCTACCACCTAAAAAAGTTGGGGCTGGCTGATGATGACACCTTCGATTCTGTCTAGAAGAGGAAGAGACAGCGGAACATATCCTCTGTCACTGTGAGGCGCTCGGCCGTATTAGGCTTAGACACCTTGTTGGGGCTTTCCCATCAACATTAGATATAGCCAAGGCAGCCCCCAGAAAAATTTTAGGGAACTAAAGATTGATGGGGCTTCCTAATACTGAACCTGGATCAGGTCACAAAAGATCAAATTGGTCGCAGTGACTAAGGATGCGGTTGGTCCTTGATCGAATCCTTAATAATAATAATAATAAAGTGGTTCCCCGACCGTCAGGAGATTTTAATAAAATTCGGCACAGGTTCTCCTCTTGGCGACTTATAAGCTAAAACGAGATGCTGTTTTTTTTTAACCTTTGAGGGCGATGTTAGTACGTAGGCCTATTGTCAGCCTTATATATTTATATAAATCTAAAAACCCACAAATCATCCTCTTTCTAGTTTAGGACTTGTTCAACGATACCGTGCGATATTTTCGTGTCATCTCACTTTTGGGATACTTTTGTTTCTGTCTGCAATGAATTTTCATCGTATTCAAAAGGTTGAAAAATTAAAATGTTTTGCTTATATTTTAGTATGCTAAAATTTAGTGCTTTTGATTTGAATTGGAGTAAAGGTTGTTGATACTTCTTTTAAAGAAGAGAAAGGAGTATTTGTTTTACTGCTATCGAATTTTATTGCATTGCAAATAATATTTTTCACAATGGATCGTGAACGCGAGTAAAAGTTAGCTTTGTTGACACTTCTTTTAAAGAAAAAAAGCTCACATAGAGTAAACCAGTGCCAATAGAGTCATAAAAAGTTCTTACAGGCATTCTGTAAATGTTCGGACCTGTTTTGCTAGACGGATACCCAAGGATTTTAACACACGACGGTAAAAGAGATGACAATTACTGCAAACTGTCTTTTTAAGTCTTTGTTACGAATGAATCTTTGTCAGTTCAATGATCTCGTTTCCTTGGTAGCCACATTGCTTTTTAAACACAATGAGGTTCACCAAGGAAAAATTCCATGGAAAAAGGGCTGTGTGCATAGCCCTAAGGTGAAAAAGTGAATAAATATTCGTGGAACTTAATTATGTTCACATATATTTGCTATTCTATGCAAAGTGAAACCTATACCTCTAACTTCCAAATTGATAATAACAAATGAGAAAGTGTCTTAATATTTTGTACGCGAGTGTACATTTGACTAATCAAATTCGTACTTGTGCCAATGACTAACCAAGTTAATTAAATATTATAATTTAATCCTTTTTCTCTTTTAGAAACCGCTTACATATTTGAAGTTTTGTATATTTCTCTTATGTAAAAAGAAATTTTTTTGAATCCTACATTTCAATAAATCGCAGAATAAAAATGTAGATCAATTCAGTGGCATTATATGAAGTTGTATATATATATAAGATCACTAACGCTTTTCGCTACAATTTATTTTTTCATTATTATTTTTTGTATTACCTACTTAATTTTTGAAAGCAAACCTATTAAGAAATCTGTATGAAAGTAAAGAAACTAATACCTAGCAAAACCAAAGTAGATTGATACATATTTCACTATAAAAAAATAAAAGACTTTATAAGAGCTCGTGTGTTACGTCAAGGCCAGTGCAAATGTTCGCATTAATTCATGGGAACACATATTTTCCCATAGACTGGCAAAATTAATCTTTAAAACCGACGACACATTATCAGCAGAATTATAATGAAAGAAAGAAATTAGAAATTAAATTTAATTAAAATTTAATTCGATAAATCCTTAAAGTTTTATAAATTCCAATATAATGAGATCAGAGGAAGAAACATACAAGCAGATAGCCAAATATCATAAATACGAAACAGGCCATGCAGGAATAAATGAAAATTATGAAGGTTTGAAACGACTGATATACTTTAAAAATCTAAAAGAATTAGTACAAAAGTACATCAATAACTGCGATACATGCAACAAAGCTAAACTCATCACACCTAAAATTAATTTAACGCAACCCCCCTCAGATATAAACGAAAGAGTGCATATAGACACTTATGTTAACAAAAAGCATAGCTTCATAACTTTTATCGATAAATTTTCAAAGCATGCCATAGCCTTATTCTTAGAAAATAGACACAGTTCAACTCTGATAGAAAAAATTAGGCTATATTTTTCAATCAAAGGAAAGCCTAAACACATAACAATGGATAACGAGTGCAACTCTACAAACGTAAAAGAATTCTTTAGAAATGAAAACATAGAGATACACTTCACCAAACCAAATAGCCACACGGGAAATTCAGACATTGAAAGGCTCCATAATAAGATCAGCGAGAGATTAGGAATATTAGAGACCGAAAAATCTGATCTTTATGTCCAAGAAAGAATGTTCAAATGCACAGAATGGTATAATAGGTCAGTTCACTCCACGATTAAAGCAAGACCAATCGATGTTCTAGAAGGCAAGATTGATAAGGGTAGGAGTTAATAAATAGAAGTAAGATTAATAAGTTAAATAGAGAAAACAAAAATAGGGAAGAGTTTGTTCCAACCACTACTGTCAAAAATTATAGGAGTCTTAGGCATAAACACGAACCTAGATATAGGAAACTCAAATACGATAACGTTCACCCAATTAATATTAAAAGACCAAATAAATTTTCAGGTAAAATTAATATTGACAATATTCTTACTGATGCTGACACAAGCAATAGGAGCAACCCTGATGATAGAAAAAATTGAAAATGATAATAGGTTCGCCGAAATCAAACTAGGCCAAGTACAAATCACTAAGAACTACGACATAATATTACATATATGTAATAAACCCCGAAGAAATAAAAAATATCATTTCGGCTTTAGACTCTAATTTAGAAGATCTTAATTTAGAAGATCTTAATTTAGAAGACAACAGACCTCAGAACTAGAATCCCTTAAACATATGGTACATACCATTAATCCACACAAACACAAAAGAGGGCTCTTGAACATAATTGGTACTGGATTCAAATGGATGTACTGGACAATGGACGACGATGATCGACAAAACATAGAACAGCACATGAAAGTACTAGACGGAAATAACCACAACATAATAAACCAAACCAACAGACAGGTATACATTAATGACCTCTTTAACAAAACATTTTCTACAATTAAAGAAGCCATCGAAAACGACAGCAAGAAAATAATTGAACAACTTAATAGCATCAACAAGGGTAACAAGATAATAATATCAAAAATCATTTATATAGAAACACTTTTTAAAATAAAAGCAATTAGTAGAACATGTCCAAAACAACATAGCCTCTAGTAGATTACGAATAACGAGTAGTAGTATATTAACAGGTGAGGAAATTCAAAAATATGATATAGATTTACAAAAGCTTCAAAGCCTTAAGAAAATAAAATTGTTTTTGCAATTAAAATTCCAAAGGAAACATTCCACACCGAATTATATTTTATCCCCCCATGCCTAATCAAGATTTTGAAGAATTGATTGTAGAAGAACAAAAAATTGTCAAAATAAACAATACAATATATCAATACACACAAAATATAGATTATAAAGACTTAAAGGAGTTTACCTAATGTATTAAAACAAAAAATTCTGAAGTCCAATTAAAAGAAATAGAAAAAGCCCTACTGCTGTTAAAGAACCATGTGAATTCAAACCTTAGTAGTAGTTGCGATGAAAGGAATCAAAAATTGAATGGAAATTACTTGTTAACTTTTAATAATTGTGAAATTTTTCTTAACAACAAAACATACAAAAATAGAAAAGAATCATTTGAACAAAAATTTGTAATACCAAGTAATGTTAAAATACCCACCAATAGAAATAAGCTAACATTTGACGATTTGGTAGTAAAGCAGATTCAAAATCTAGAACATATAAAAGAACTTAAGTATGAAAGAAGAAGTCACCTGTATATTAATATTGCAATAGGATTAGTTATCTTGGTAATATTTTTAATTATATTTTTCTTGTATCTGAAAGTAAAAGGACAAATAACATACAAAATTAAGGGGAATTTTCTTCCAAAGGAGGAAGATGTTACGTCAAGGCCAGTGCAAATGTCCACATTAATTCATGGGAACACAAATTTTCCCATAGACTGTCAAAATTAATCTTTAAAACCGACAGTTTCAGCAGAATTATAATGAAAGAAAGAAATTAGACTCTGCAGATAATGTCACACGGCTGGCCAACAACGTGATCTCTCGAAGAGAATAAAATTAATTTTACAGAAGTCAAGTTAGTTAAGTCGTCGGTGTTAAGCTAAACGGACATATATATATATATATATATATATATATATATATATATATATACATGAGTCATTTTAATTTTCGGATGCTTTTATTTCCTAATACCTCAGACGAATGTTACTCGGTTGGGAGGGGACAGCTCTTGACGGTAAAATCCCCCTATCCCTGACTTTCCTCCCGCGAGGGAGGGGGCAACTTTAAAATTTCAATTGGGATCCCATACTTTTTACAGCAGATTCGAATGCTCCGGTCAAAAATACGAAACTTTAGTCTGAAAAAATTTTTGTTTAAAACGTAAATTTTTTGAGATTTTGGAAGGACAAAATTGAAAACTTTGGAAATTTAAAGATTTTTTACTCAAAAATGGTTAGGTTAACAGAAAAATTCCAGAGGAGCAAATGTGCTTAGGTTTCTTCAGGGAATCGGGCCAAATTTTGTGAGAATCTTTTTTAGAAAATTTTGGATAAAAAAATTTTCAAATTCAATTACAATTAAAAAATGCAACATTGCAACAAGGCATAGAATGCGGCTTCAAACAAGATGGTGCTTCAGCAGTTTTCACATCTCCAGACTTTTACAACTAAAGAAGACATGATGGATCATATTCGTCGAGCTTGCATTTATTTATTTAAGCTTAATACAAGCTATTACGTAAAAAAAATACAAAAATAAAAAATAAAATACAAGCAATAACTTAATACTAATTCAACAGACTATAATAAATGAATAATAAGAATAAATACATAAAAGGTATAAGCTACAATATGAGCTATATATATTGATTAATGGCAGAGGGCGTAAGGAAGAAGAATTAAAGTAGGCGATCAGGATCAAGATGGGCGGGGTCAAGATATAGGGCTTTGTGGAGTGATGATTTACTCATATGGAAGTCAAAAGAGGAAAGGTCGTTGACTTTTCGTAACATCCTGGTAATAGGCTCGCTTTGACCGTAGTTTGTGCGATGGCGGTCGAGTCGGAAAAGGGGAGTGGACCTAAGGTTACGGGGATTGGTATAGATGGGTAAAGATTGCAGGATGGAGGGGCAGTCTATGGCACCAGTTAATAATTGTTAGATGAAGAGAATGTCGGAAACATCACGACGTTTGCTTAGCGGTTGTAAGTCGATCAGTTTCAGACGGTTTTCATAGGGAGGAAGGTTGAATCTGTCAACCCACGGAAGATCACGTAGAGCGAAGCGAATAAACCTACGCTGGACAGATTCAATCCTATTAATGTGAGTTGTTTGTGTAGGGGACCATACCTGGCTGGCATATTCAAGGAGAGGTCTAACGAAGGAGACGTAGAGAGATTTGGAAACATAAGGATTGGAGAACTCTCTAGACCAGCGCTTCACAAACCCTAGCGCGGAGTTAGCTCTGTTAATTATGCTGTCAATGTGGGAACGGAAATTGAGTTCACTATCACAGATTATTCCTAAGTCACACAAAGAGGTAACGATAGGGACTGGTACGTCGGTTAACATATAGACTCTCGGGGTGGCGGTAAGACGTTTGCGGGAATAAGAGATGGACTGGCATTTGGAGACATTGAGCTCCAGAAAGTTTTTCATGCACCATGTGATGAATGAATCGAGGTCTTCTTGCAGGAGAAGAGAGTCGGTAGTGGAGGAGATATGTTTGATTATTTTCATGTCATCGGCATAGATGGACAACTCTGAGTGTTTGATGACACATTCAACATCATTTATTGTGAGGATAAAAATCAATGGACCAAGGTGGCTGCCCTGAGGGACGCCGGAACGAGCGACAATAGGGTTAGAAATGGATGAACTGAAAAGAATATTGTACTGACGGTTGTTGAGGTAGGATCGAATCCAGGAGATGAATATGGGGGGGAAGCCTAG
Organism: Leptarthrus brevirostris; assembly: GCA_964036015.1. NCBI lineage: Eukaryota > Metazoa > Arthropoda > Insecta > Diptera > Asilidae > Leptarthrus > Leptarthrus brevirostris. Next base: position 135,683,339 of record OZ038371.1, on the reverse strand, counting down.
GCGATCGAGTTTGAACAAGATAACGTTATGGGAGATCTTGTCGAAGGCTTTACTAAAATCGGTGGCTATAACATCAACATCTTTACCGTTTTCCAGGGCACATAGGGTTTTAGAGACGAAGTCAGTAAGGTTGGTGGTTGTAGATCTACCTTTGAGGAAGCCATGCTGGTAGAGTGAGAAGATAGACTTACAGTGGAAGAACATGGAATCATAGACCAATTTTTCGAATAGTTTAGGTATGGATGATAATTTAGCAATGGGTCTGTAGTTGGACACATCGTTCTTGCAACCTTTTTTGAAGATGGGAATAATATATGAATTTTTCCATAATTGAGGGAAAACCCCTTGAGTGACCGAGAGACGAAAAAGCAAAGTAAGGGGTTGGACTAGATGCATGGCACACTTTTTCAGAACGATGGCCGGAATGCCATCAGGACCTGGGTGAAAGTCGTCCTCAAGCCTATTAATACTGGCGGCGATTAGTTCAGGATCAGGGTCAAAAGATGAAAACGACGTTTGAGTGCATTTGTCCATGAATGCAAAATAGTTAAGGTCGGGTTGTAGAGAATTGTCGCTGAAAGATTTACTGAAGAAGTGTGCAAAGAGGTTAGCGATAACCTTAGGATCAGATGAAGAGGTATTCTCGAGCTTTAGGGTGGAAGGGTAACCATTGGATTTCTTCTTAGAATTAATAAAGCTATAAAAACGCTTGGGGTCGGATATGAGGCTAGTTTCCATCCGTTGGAGGTACTCATGGTAGAGGGTATCACAACGTTCAGAAAAAGAGGTATAAGCAGATAGATAGGAAGAATAGTCAGACTCAGTCTGGGTTAGAAGAAAAGTTTGCCAACGTTTATTTCTCCTGTTGCGAAGAGAGCGCAATTCTTTGTCGTACCATACAGGGGATGAGGAGTAGTTTTTACGAGGAAGAAGAGGGATAGATTGTGTAAGACAAGCGTGTATTTCCGAGTAGAACGCCTCTAAAGCAACGTCAACTGGGAGATGTTGAGGGATATCCCCAATATTAGAGTTGAGGAGCAAGTGATTTAATTTGTCAAAGTCGCCTTTACGAAAATTGAAGGATAAAGAAGACTCGGAGCCTGAAATGGCATGAGGGTGCTCGTAGGAGAAAACGAGGAACAAAGGAGGATGGTGACGGTCGAGGGAGGAGAGAAGATGGTTGCTTTCTGCGACAGCCGAGTTAACTGGGTCTGAAGGAAAGATTAAGTCTAATTGTCTGTCCAGGAAGTTCCTGACTCCGCTTACTTGAAAGAGACCTGAAACGGAGAGCTGATCGGTAAAGAAGGCTTCTTTGGCCGAAGATGCGTTAAGGGGGACAAAGTGAGAACAGTCCTCGGACAATGACCATTGGATACGGGGGAGGTTAAAGTCACCCAATAAAATAAATTCATCGAACGCGTTAGCGTTCTCAAGCAGGGTATCGATCGCTTCGATTATGGGCTCGTAGGCGTCAAGTGGTTGAGAGGGACGAATGTAACAACAGAGAATGTACAGAAGGCACTTATTTAGTGCTATTTTTATACATACAAATTCTGATATTGTAGAGTCGGAGGTCTTTAGCAGGGTGGCATCATAACGGTTGTGAGCAGCTATGAGAACCCGCGACCTGGTGGCTCATTGGTGCCTATACAACCGTCAACACGGAAAATGGTATAGTTTGGAGGGAATAGTTCGTTGTCGAGAATTCCGGGTGTTAGATTGGTTTCAGTTAAGGCAAAGATATCGTGCGGGAATTTGTGAGAGTTAAGGAAAATATTTGTTGTTTTTCTACGAAGTCCTCTTACGTTCTGGTAATAGACCGACAAGCTGTTGGGGAGAGGATCTTGATCGGAAACCGCGGGTGCAATAGAGGGGAAGTCAGAAATAGGGAAATCAAGGGGGTTAGGAACGAAAGTAGTTTAAGGAGTCGTTACGACTTTTTTGAAGATGGGAAATACGGCGAGAACTGACGTACGCAGCATAGGTAGATAGATCTTCTGAAACCTTATGGGAAGGTATGTTGAATGATTCATGGTATTTAGTGAAGAGTTGGAGTAAAACTGATGGGTCTGTGGGCAGGCCTTCTTGTTGTATACTTAACATGACGTTGGTGCTCGTTTTACCTTCAACACAGACAGAGTTCGGTTAGTCGTGGAGATAGGCTAGAAATAGACGTACGTTGTCATAAATTCGACGGTCCTGTAAACGGGACAAGAGGTATCGTCCATCGCTAGAATCAGCAGAACGCAAAGTCAATTTAACTGTAGGTGGGAGAAGGGGATCGATAAATGAATGATGTTCGGATAACGGAGTTTTGGCTAACGGAATGGGCGGGTTAACGGAGGTAGAAGTTGATTGAGACGGGGCGACAGTGTAGGAGGATGACGGCATGGAATTAGGTGGGCATGCGGAGGAAGTAGCGGGTGCAAGATTTGGCGTAGATAGAGGAGAGGTGGGACAGACGGAAATCGGAGCAGAGGTGGTGGAGTGGTGGAGCAATTTCAAGAGAAACTTTGCTGAGAACAGTGCAAGATTTTCAAACGTGTTTAAATTTGTGCCTTGAAGCAAACGGAGGCAACTTCGAACATCCGCTTCGTAGTTAAGTAATAATTAGTGAAATAGTGGGAGATAAAGCAACGCACTCTTTAAAAAGCACCCCAAAGAGTGAAAGGCAATGGGAACTTTAAAAAAGCACCCCAAAAAGTGAGGGGCTAGAGGAACTCACTCCAAAAAAGCACCCCAAGGTGAATTAACTTACTACATTCACATCCTTGTTTCCGGGTAATGCTAAAAGTAAGGTTAAGGCCATTGCCACTTGCAATTAATCAAATTTTTTAAATTAATTGAAACGCTTATTTAAAATGTAACCTTGATTTAACTTTCTCAAGGTCACAACAATAAATTAACTGGCGTGCTGTGCAAACGTCCTTTTGTGTTTTCCCTGGCTCCGCAAATTTTGTTTGTAATTTATTGTGCAATAATTTCTGGTCTGTGTTGTCCAGCAACTTTCGCTCTGTAATTTAATCTCTAATAAATTGTGCTGTAGAGTGAGATTAATTACAAAGTTGTTCTTATTTATTTATCTACTTATTTGTTTATTTTGTTATTACTTATTCTTTTCCATATATTGTTCTGTTGTTCGTGGCGATTTGATTTTTGCTTTTTGTCCATTGGCTGTGCGGGTCATTTCTCTTTTGTTAATTGCGTGCCATTGTTCTTTATGTTTTTTCTGTTACATCTTTGTTTCCTGCCCTGTGTCTGTGCCAGCCCCTGGTTTGTGTGTTACCCCTGACTCTGTTCCGGAGAGGCTGGACAGACGACCTTATGCGTCTCGCTCCATACCCCCGGCTGCTCCGGTTCGGGAAGAGCGCATTCGTTCGCCTATACTTCATGCAGGTGATGCTGGCAGTTCGCTTGGCTTTTGTGTTCCTCGCAGTAGAGCAAAACGACGTTCCCACACTGCCCTTAAGTATGCCCGCCGCTTACGCACCCTTGATGTCCCCGCCTTGCCGACAGAATTTTCGAATAGTGACACTCACGGTTTAGGGGGTGAGGGTCTTCGACGACCCAGCTTTCCTGACTAAACGTCCGAACAGTGAGGGCTTAAACTTCATTCAGAGACGCAAGTAACAAGCCGCAAGTACCAAGCATTTGATACATATGACTGATTCCCAAACAAGCCACATTCAGAGTACCAAGTAAGCCACATTCAAGTACCATTCAAAAGTGACAACTTTAAAATATTCGAAAAAATATTTGAAAATTGATAAAATGGATATTGATGAAGATTCTGAAATATTATTTATGTTTTGCAGTGCTATTTTTATTTATATGGTTATGTTGGATATGGTAGTAGATGATAGAAGGCCTTGGAGAAGAGAAATTTATGAGGCAGAAGAACGCAAATTAAGTGGCTTTTTTTAACAGGGTCTTTACAGTAGTTCAAAACGGGGACGAAGAAGAATTTCGAAAATTCACAAAAATGGGAGTTTCCCAGTTTAACCTCCTGTTAAATTTGCTAAAGAACAAATTAACTAAAGTATCCGACAGGAAACCTATAGATGCAGAATGTAGGTTGGCTTTAATTTGGGTTTGATAACTGTTACAGTCCTGATAACTACGCCGATAGCTACAAAAATGGAACTCTTATTCTTATTCCATCATATAATATTAGCCGATGTTGTAACGCCAAGTTTTTATGTTAAGAGGTTCCCTAACAGATTATTTATTTTTAAAATATGGAAATGATAATTAAAATTATATTATATTGCAACATTTTAATAAAATAATTCAACAAAAAATAATTAATTTAAATAACAACAAAACATTATAAAATAAATAATAATAAATTCAAAATTTTTTCCCTCCATTTTAAATTTTCAAAATTGACTCTCCGCCGTTGACAGCTATCAGTATCAAATTTTAAAATTTTCATATCATGGGTAGAAAGCATCATTTGATACTGGTACCAAATAATACTTGCTACCGCGAATGTGAACGCTTTCATACATTTTCGTTGGCCTGAACTTAAATTTGATACTTGGTACTTGCGTCTCTGAATGTGTTTCAGCCCGGACTTTATTGCCTGTAGAGGTCGCCCTGCGCGGGCTGAGGTGGGCAGCTGCCTACCTTTTTGTTCTGGTGCTATCGCGCTTAGACCGGCACAGCGGTCTATAGTACAGGAAACGAAGCACGAAAAAATAGGGTTCCTTCGAAAAATTACCTACAGGAATTTGACTTGATAAATCGTTAGGGGGGCATAAAGAAAGCTTAACTCTAGATTTCCGAATTTCCCCCCCCCCCCTGTTTTTGAGAAAATCCAAAAAAATTTTGAAATGCGTTTTTCATAATAATGTAAATGGGAAAGTTGTTCGTCACAAAAATACCTACATTTTTTATTTAAACAATTTTTTTGTAAAACTTACCGTTCTCGAGCTGGAGCTTGCCAAAGTGTGAAAATTGTACTTTATTCCATATGGAATACGCGACTCAGCGCGGCCATAAAGTACAATTTTCACACTTTGGCAAGCTCCAGCTCGAGAACGGTAAGTTTTACAAAAAAATTGTTTAAATAAAAAATGTAGGTATTTTTGTGACGAACAACTTTCCCATTTACATTATTATGAAAAACGCATTTCAAAATTTTTTTGGATTTTCTCAAAAACAGGGGGGGGGGGAATTCGGAAATCTAGAGTTAAGCTTTCTTTATGCCCCCCTAACGATTTATCAAGTCAAATTCCTGTAGGTAATTTTTCGAAGTGTAATTCTTTTATTTCCTGTACTACTAGATGTATCATTGTGTCTAGGATTCATCCGGTTACTTCTGAAGGCGATATTGGTGATCATATATCTTCATAGGCAGGCGTTTCTGGTGATATTATCGACTGCAGACGAAGCATTCCTGCTCACGGCTGTGTTGGTTGTACGTATACCGCTGTCTTTACGGTGTTTGTCCCGGAAGACGCCTTTACGGCGGTTGTCTCTCCGGATATATGGCCCTCTGGTTCTATCGTTTGCGAGTTCATAAATTTTCCCTAAGGTCGCGATCAGTGTCAATGTTCATCCGTTCGGGTAATACTTCATCAGCATCATAGATATATAACTGCGAGTATTTTGGAAGAATATTACATGGTGGACGCATAGAGTTACTTATTTTATGATACATCCTTCCATGTATCCTGTAAACGAACGGAGAAGTAAAAGACAAAAGAGAATTATACTTCCGATTATATTTTAAAAAATTTGCAGAGTCTGAGTGTCTTCCATGCATAAGATCCAATAAAAGTTGTGGATAAGGACCCAGTGGAGGTATTGACACTTTGCCATTACCACAACAACGTGCATAATTTCCACGAGTTTTCCTTTCATCGCTGAAAAATTTTGCTCTGCAATTAAGACAAATATTGTCAAATGCACCACAATTATAAGGCGGGATAATATCTGATATATTATTCAAAGATACCCATGCTGGTGGAAAATTATAATTTCGTAAAGGTGCAGAAAGGTTTACGAAATCGTCAGGAATGTCATTTTCGACATTGTCGCCATACCATCTGTGGTTGATCACAAACTACAGTTTGATGTATAATTTCCAAATTAGAATCTATATCTGCAGAATTATTTGAATCCAAATCCTCATGATTGTCTGCAGATACAATCGAACTACCCTTTCGATGTTGCCGTCGGCGTTTAGGAATGCGAGAAAGAGTTCGTTTCCTCTTTCATTTTACTGCAGGTTTACGAAAGATTTCAGCACCCGTATTTTCAACAACGAGTACTGCTATTGAACTTGCACTGAGGATATCTTCCATTCATGCTCCGAATGGAATAGGAACAAACAAAATGTTCTCAGTCAATACTGGTATAGGCGGAAGCTCATTTTCAGAACCATCCGAATCATATGTTTGCATAATTTGATGAGTTGGAATCCTTCCAACACCAGAGACCGATGGTTTATTAATGTCAACTCTAATATCATGCAAGTCGGCATCACAAGCTCTAGATACTAATGTATGTGAGGCCGCTAACGTGCTATTAGGGATACATTTTTCTGTTAAATTAATTGACTCAGACACATTTGCAGTGATGATAGCTGCACCCACCACAACTGCATCATTCCCAATCACAGAAATATTGGTCTCAGACCCTGATATCACTTCTGAATGGGTCACCTTAGTACGCTTTCTTTTATTAATTCGGCCAATAGCACTCTTTCTCCTCGGCATTATTTTGAAATTAAATTCAAATAAGACAATAAGAAATGAAGAGAAGGTAAAAATCAAATTAGAAATAATTTGACTTAGTTAAGAATAAGGGAATAGACTTATCTCAAAAGCAAATATCTGAAAAGAAAAGAAACAAATATTACTATATTTTTTCTTTAAGAAAGTTGAGGGAAAGATAAATAAACCTATTATTGATGTCAGAGTAAAAAAATATATATTGGGAATACGCGAGTATAAGGAGAAATTATATTTGTTCTTTGGTCTTAATATTAAAACATTATGCAACCATTATTATTAATTCATTACATAAGACTTGCCTAAAAAATTATATTCTTCAATAATAGCACCGATTGCTTGAACAAAACAACACAGTACAACTTCACAACATTTACGTAGACTCTAAAACCAAAATTACAAATAAATTAATTCAACATAATGATTGTCACATAGCACGCTCCATACTTCAACAAAATGAATAAAAAATAGTAACTTTTTTTAAAATAATTCACCTTGAATAAAAATTGAAAAGAAAAAACTTCATATAATGAAAACATGTTCCGAACATTTTTACATAAGAATAACAGCCCTTAAAGTAAAAGCGAAAATGTAATTCCAAAAGAATGTAAAATGGAGCAAAAGAAATAAAACAATACTTGAGTTTCTTATAAATTTTGAGTCTAATTTTTAAGAATGCATATAACATAGTCATTGACACTCCATACTTTTACAAAAAGAACACAAAAGCGTGTATTCTCTTTTAAAAAATGCAACTTTAAGAAATTTTATATCTTTAAAACATGTTCAGAACATTCGACTGCCCCAACGACGACTCTAAAACCAACAATTTTTAAACCAATTATAAAATAAAAAGTAACAAAGCGCAGTGATTGACGCATTATTCGCTCAATACTTAACCAAAACACAATAGACTGTAGTTGAACGCACTGCAAAATTAGTGCAGTATGCCTATATCTGGAAAATGTAAATATAAAGTGTATAAGGAATCTCTTGTCAAAAAATATACACTTCTGCAATTCTTTTTTTCATTGCATTTTCACAATGCAAAGAGATAATTATTTATCAATATACACTAATCAAAACAATTAAGGGAACAAAAAAAATATCTAAATTTTTTAGTGATTTTTGGCGGGCTGTATCTAAGCGAGAAATAATCGTATCGAGGATCTGAAAAAAACGTGTTAAAGCTCCAAAACTCTAGTTTTTGAAACTTTCAGCCAAACAATTTTAAAGGTCACGGTGCTCACGCAATTCAAAGGAAAACATTTCAAAATTTTTAGTCATTTTTTTTGGTGCACGGACTCGGAAATTTTTTTTTTATTTGACCACCCTATGAACCAGATAGCCTGTTAATTCAGCTTTAATTATCTTTTTTGAAATCCTTGATACGTCGATTTGTCGCGGAGATATCCGATATTAAACGAAAAAGGACGCTTTTGTATTCAACCATGGATCGTACAGAAAATTTAAGGGCAGTTTCGGAAACTGGAATACATTTCCTAAAAGAATTCGTCAAGACATAAAAAATAATAATTTTTTTTATCCATCATTTCAATTTTGAAAAAGTCAAAAAAAGTGACTTTTTTCTTTGTTTTGGTAAATTGACCGCATCTTTGCAAATACTGATGGAAAGGCTAAGGTTTGTAGGAATTTTTACACCTCAATGTACGCACAATAGCCCTGTAAATCCGCAGATCGATCTATTCGACGGTTCCTTCGGCCCGATCGGTCAAAGTTTTGGAAAAAACTAAAGGAACAAGAATTGTGATCTCAAACATCGTGTAATCTTCATAAATATATGACACCAACAAACAACAGAATTGACACATTCAAGATTTGAAAGGAAAAGTAATTTGTAAATTATATAAAATAAATAATATTTATTAAAATTTAATTTTATTTAGGAACATGGATACATCGGAAAGACAACCGGTAACACCAACTGCAAATAAAGTGCCAGCTGCAAATAAAAACTTAGTGCAGACTTAATTTCAACAATCAAAACGTGAGAATCAACCACGGAAGAACGAAGGTCCAACTGAGGTAGCAACAGGGGTTGGGACTGAAAATGCATCACATCATCATTCATCACATCAGAAACCCAAATGGAAATATAATGTTCGAACCAAATATCAACGTGCAAACGCCAATCGGCCATATTCTGCTTATATTTTTAACATTAGAAATGTTGAAAACATTAACCAGTATAAATAAATAAATAAATAAATGTCAATAAATGTTTTATAAACAATGTTTTTTTTTATTAAACTTGGTATTGAAAATTTCAGAGGCATTTCTACACACGAATGAGGTAAGAAATAACATATACACTTCCTCCTCTATCAATGTGTATCAAGAAACCTGCTTTGTTTTCAAAATCTTCAATAGTAATTAACAATAGTATGTACCAAGTTCATAATGAAAATAATAAAGAATACTCTGAAAAAGCAACTATAATAATTATTATAACTTTTTAATCAATTTACTAATTTCAATGCAGTAACTTTTAAAATAAAGCAAATGGTTCAATACACTTTCCCATACATTTTAGTAGAACTAAAAAAAGAAACTGTTATTAATCATAATGTTACGAAGATAATTCATATTTGATTCTACTTAGCAATACCTTTTATTTGATACAAAACTTGCCAGGAATGGCGAAAAAAAATTCGAAATTTTTCTCTGGGTATGGTCCAGGATTTCGTCATTGAAAAGGTCCTTGCTACAGGTAAAAATTCATATCTCGCCAAATACTGAACGGATTTTGGTCATTTAAAAACCAGAATAAAGTAGCTTTCCAGTACTATAACCCGTGCACCTCCAAGGTTTCATTTGTACCCACCAATCGATAAATCAATGAAATTATAAAAATCTTTAAAATGTCAACTAAATATATAAAAATATAATATAACAAATTTAAATTTTTTAAAACTTTACCCGATTGAAATGAAATTTTAACCATACCTACGCATTTGCAACCCCTTTCAAATAATGGTAGTGACTTCTGCGAAAATTGAAATTTTTTTAACAAATTTAGCAAAAAACCCCAGTCAACCACATATTTCAAACATTGTGTCGTGTATTGTTTTTGTACTACTGTACTTATATCCACGCAAAGTATTTCACAATTTAGCCAATAGTATCCTTAACCAACTGTTAAAATAATTACTAAAATATTTCAATAAACGCTAAAGTTATTGGTACTCAAACATGTGCAACCCCCTATAAGATGAGATTTGCTTACCTTATTTGAATAACCGCAAGTGAATTTATTTAGTGCAAAATGTTAACTAAATGTAAACATTTAAAAACAACTTAAGTAAGAAATTATATCTATAATTCCTCCTCTATCGATATATACCGATAACCTGCTTCGTTTTCATTGATCTGTAAATTTTTCCGATTTTGTAGATTGATTAATCGCCTTAAAAGAATCGATATCAATAGATCAAACAGATCGATTCAATTTATTTCAACATTTTGAAATTACAATAAGCAATAACGAGTATTTTACAAATGAAAGAGAAGCACACCTTTTGTGTCACGCATTTGCAAGCCTAACCTTCCCTAATAATAGTACAAAATGTCCCAGAAACATTCCAGGAATATTTCCAAAAATCGTACCAACAACATTCTCGTAAATGTTTTGGGAATGTTTCTGGTCTCAGATATAAAAATGTATGTCTTTGGGATGTTTCTTTAAATAATTATTGAAATGTTTCTGGGACATTTTCTTCAGTACTAACAAAATTTTGTTTCGGCCATTTGCTCACTGGCAACCTCAGAATGTAGGGTTAACAAGGAAGAGCATTCAGCTCAGAAAAAGTGGAATAACCAGCCCACTTCTTGCGTGAATGGAAGGAACACAAATTTTGAATTTTGGTAGAGTGGTCAGGAAGAAAAACATTGTCAACTAATTGACTAATAATTCACCCAGTTGACAGAAAAACATTCTCAATTAATTATTCAATTATTTACCCAGTTGCTTTCAATCGTGTATGCTATTTTAAAACAGCATATCTTACGTACACGTAATTCTAACACATATTCACTAGTATACTACTCAAAATAGTTATTGTAAAAGATGAGATTTGGTTAGCCTTCTCCTTTGCTTTGAAGATAATTCCTGAAAGTCCGATAGGTGCCCCAATAGTTCCTATAATCTTATGAAATTGTCTTCGGACCAAAAAACAATTTGTATGAAAACTAAAAATTGCACATTCCAAAATCAATTATTTCTGATCTACGCAACCAGATACCGATGACAAAATCATGCAGTAGATAATTAATCACTGAACAGATAGCGCTCTTTGTTCAAAATTTAACATTTGTAAGATTATCACACAGATTTAAGATAAAATGCAAAAATTTCACAGTTCATTTTTGACGCGTCTTATATCTATTGATCGGAATCGGAAATAAATAATCGATTCGAGCTAAATCGGTCCTGCGTAAAATCGATTCTAGAATCGGCAGATCGTTGGCTCAAAAACGTTCTTTCGAGATCGAATCGAAGATCGTCCATCCCTAGAACAGTCTTTTCTGAGCACTTCCATAAGGAGACTCGTAGGATGGAAATGATTTAATGTGTTTTATTACCTCTTCTCGTCTTTCTTTTCGAATGTACTTCTGCTCTGAGCTCGCGTTCTTTCTGCCCCTTTTATCTTCTACGCTAGAGCCACTTAGCATTTTTAATTGCACTGTTCGGAGAAACCTTGCAGTTTCACTAAAAATTTGCAATAAACATTTTTTGCAGATTGCCATCTCTGAATTGTTATTGAAAACATAATTAAACACGACATTTCCGTATTTTTTGTGCTTTAATAGATTAGTTGCTCTTTTCTTTTGATTAACTTTTATTCTTTGACACATATATCCTACGCGAGAAGCATAGTTTCCTAAATGCTAATACTCTGTAAATAAATCATTTCGTAATTCCCTAGTTACCTCACTGTCGCATGTCATTAGGCAGTCGGTTAAATCTGAGCTATAACGTGCAGGTATTTTTACAGGAAATGTATTCCTTTTCTCAGTTTCACTTGCTTTTTTCTACTTTTTGCTTATAAATCTGTTTTTCCTATCTGAGACTACTACATATAAGATACAGATGTTTTACCAGTCATGTTACATGTGGAAGCATCTGTGCTATCAACATCTTCTAAGTTTACATCCTGTTCATTTTTTCGCTCTCAGAAAACAAACCAGGAAGTGCTTTATTGCTACGTTGCACTATGACATTTTTCGAGTTTTAGAGAAAAGATTCCCAAAATTTGTGGGCATTGCCACTCCAAAACGGTTGGGAGTAGGCACCCTCTGCCTTAAAATTTATTTTATATCTCGGCTACTATCACCATTTTGTAGAGCCGCGTAAAACAGAATATTGTAACATGAATGGGGCTCTTCGGGCTCGACGGATTAATTAAGACACTTATTTACAGTCACAAGTTTTCACATTACGTTTCACTTTAATAATTAACACATTCCTTCACTGATTAAAATACAACTGGATATTCGCATTATCACATGTGAACACTTCGCAGTCTAAATCACGACTAAACTAACCAGGCTACTACTCAGCTCTATTTATACTACTTAGCTTAATTCCTGAAACGTCTGCCACTTAGCTCTAGATATTTCCTTTACACATTTTCACCTCACATATTCACCATAGGTTCGAGTCATACTTGACTTTCCACGTTTGACATTTCCTTCTGTAGATTTGTTAGAAAACGAAAAAGTTCTAATAATTAGTGATTTTTAAAGCTCAAATCGCCTTAAAGGCCAAAACTATTAAAAGTTTCAAGCAAAGTGCGTATCCTGCACCAACTCTAATTGGAATTAGCCAGTTTATTCATAAAAGTTTTAGTACCGGGTTAGGTTCTTGTGAGGTTAGTTTTCAACCTCACAAACTCAATCATTAGGAATTCCGCAAATTAAAATAAAATAACAACAGAAGGCACACAAGGGGAATCATAAAAGGAAAACTGATCAGAGAAAACAACTCATCAGGGACGGGTGTAGGAAACATCGCACCCGGCCCAGCCAAAAACTCTGAAAATGCGGAAAAACCGCAAAGCATACAAGGCTTAATAATATTCTGAAGTAAAAGCTATACGACATCACTCTGAAGAATAGAATAAGAATAAACCAACGAACTACATCGCAAAACCTAAACTAAAAACGCCTGAGGCGCACGTGTCGCAGACACATAACGGTTCCACAATGAACTGCCACATACGGGAGTTGGAAGCCGCTAATATTATGGCGTCCCAACTTAACTTAATCCCTGACGGGACTATTCTGGTTTTCAACGAATTCAACACCGAGGAAATTAAGAACTTTCACAAGGAACTAAGCATGAACGTGAATTTTGAACTGTCTCCAGAAAGCGAAACCGCGCCGCAGGAGAAATCTAACGCTCACATACCAAAGGACAAGGTACATAAGAACCAAAACTCGCCAACTATCAGCATGGATGACAAAATGGACAGCGGCCGCAATCCATGGAGACTCGTAAGCAACCGAGGTGTACCCAGACGGTTAACGAACTCAAATACCCCCAAGGATAAGATGTCACAATCAACGTCGACAGCAGTAGATAAAAGTAAGCTAAAACATTTAAATTCAAATTTTATTATTGACAAATTAAACATGGTAGATGATAATAGTAACTGTAGAAATAAGTTTAACATTTTAAATAAAATTATATCAAAGAACCAAAATGGCAACTTTAACAAAGACTTACTGAGACTGAGCGTAACTAAACGTATACAATAAATAGCGATTTTAGGGCCAAAGAAGGTGTCCACCACTTATATGGGGAGTGGTAACAAGACTGACAATATTTATATCCAGGGAGAGGGTGCCATCACCTCTGGCAAAACAATTAGCACAAAATCAAAACCCCCTCCAATCATTGCAAGGGACCTTAACGTTAGCAGTGTTACAGTCGCGCACCAAAGCACGCATAGTAAACCTCAACTCAGGGGCATGTAAAATATACACCGACAGCAAAGAGAAAAACAACCAATCCTAAGCCTCATGAGTAAACATGAGATCGAATTTTTTACTTACTCTTCTAAGGAAGAAAAACCAGTTAGCTTGTTGCTCAAAGGTATACACGAGTCAACCATAGAGGAGGAGGTCCGAGCCGAATTCAGAGATGCTTTTCCAGAAACAACACCTCTGAAAAAATCCGGGTTTGAAAAAATCAATCCAGAAGATTGAAATACCCTCTGAACCACTTCATTGTAAAACTTGATCCGAAATCAGACCTAAGAGAAATTTTAAACACGAAATTCTTCCTGCTGCAAAGATTCACGTGGGAAAGGGTCAAAAGTGAGGCGCCAATACAATGTTTAAATTTCCAAGGATTTGGCCAAATAGCGACCAACTGTGGTCGCAAAGCATACTGTCGAAAATGCGCAGGCGAACACGCCCCCAGGGATTGTACCGCTATAGATAACGAGGCTCAAGGGAACAAGTGCATTAATTGCGACTCAATAGAACACCCGGCCAATTATAGAGGATGTCCCAGCTTAAAAAAAAAAGAGCAACTCTAATAAAAATGTTTAAAACAGAAAATGCTGCCAGGAAAGAATTACATTCCTCTGACCGCAAACTAGTACTACCGCAAAAAAGACAGGCCATTTTAATGTTCATATTCAAAATGTGATATGGAGAGTTCTAAGACAACATTTCTAGAACTAAACACGAGTTCACTTATAGATAGAGGAAGTAAGGTCCAACTGAGCAACCTCATGGAGCTACAGAACCCAGAATTCGCCATGATTTCCGAAACAAGACTTAGTACAAACAGACCTAACATAAACATACCGGGCTACAATATACTGAGAAACGACAAAGGGCTGGGCGCTGCCGCACTAATAAAAAGTAATATTGAATTCTCCAGAGTTTTCCTTGATCACATGCTAGTTCCATTGGTGCTTGCTAAAATAAAAACTGGGAATACTTTATCCGGCTCAAATATGCTATTGGGGAGCATCTATATTCCATCCAACACACCCAACCAAACTCTAGTCAGAGAGCCTCAAAGGCAGTCAACTGTACCACCGGGGAAGTTGGAATGCGAGACATATGGGGAGACTCCGCAGAAAATGCAAATGGCCAAAGAATTTTCAAATGGATTTCTGATGTCGGACCTACATCAGGGCTGCAAATTATATCCCCCTTTTCCCCACTTTTACGAGGAATTCATCCATCCTAGACTTCTTCTTGAGCTGAAAAACTCAAAACGGCATTCTACATGGATAGTGCATATGTGGAACGGAGGCCTCCTTTTCTGACCACCTGGCCGTGGAACTCGTGAGGGACCTAGGCGACTACCCAATCCTCCTCCACTCTCCTACCCTGATGAAGGACTAGACAACTGTTGACTGTCCCGAATTTCAAAAGGACCTAGAATCCCTAGTAGCTAATACTCCCCCCCACACACACACACCAACATCTCTAACCAAGAGATAGACAATTGGATAGAAGAATTCAACTCCCATGTCCGCGAGTTTAAAAGTAGACATATAAAAAAAGTCTCTCAGGAAAGCCAAAGAAAGCACCAGAAACTCCCTAAACACATTAAAAGCCTTCTCAAAACCAAAAACCAATGGGTGAAAGAATTAAGGAAACAATTTTTGCGCACACTCAAAAGGACTCTGCGGAATACAAAGCTCTCCTATCTCGAATTAACTGTCTCCACGAAAGGTCAACATACACCTCAATGAACGATTCCAAGACCGGCTCAAAAAAATAGAGCTAGGATCAAGCGCATTTAAGGAAATCTACAACATCGTAGGCAAACACAGGGCAACTAAAATTGATAAGCTTAAGATACAAGACCAGGAGACCTCATCGCCATACGAAATCATATCAGCCTTCTACAGCTTCTACAAAAACCTATACGAAATCAAGCTTCCAAACCACAATAACGTACTTGTGACCCAAGTTGAGGAAACAGTCAGCAACTCCTTGGAAAGAAACTCTGATCGCAACAGGCTACTGAAGCCGAACTTCATGCTTTCGCAGGACAACAACATGGCAGACTCCACAGAGGAATTTAAGATGAAACCCGAGGATCTGCAGGTTATCATCAAATACAAGATCAATGGGAAAAATCCTGCGGACCCGACATCTCCAACTTTCTAATAAAGAGACTGCCGGAAAAAGCACTGAAATTTCTCACTATCATCTACAACCAATGCTTAAACAACAGCTTTTTCCCCAAGGCCTGAAAAATAGCAAAGCTAATTCCGATTAAAAAAAAGCCATGCTCATGTGAAGTGGGAGATTTAAGACCCATCCAAATGTCGGCAAGATAGTAGAGAGAATTATCGCGGTCAGATTCGAGTAATTCTGCGACTTGGACAAGGCCATCCCGGGATATCAGTTTGCCTTTAGAAGAGAACACTCCACAAACCACGCCCTAATCAAGCTCTTCAGCGATGCAACGTACAAGTTTAAACCTAAAAAATTCACTACCGTTGCCGCAATCGACATAGAAAAAGCGTTTGACAGCGCCTGGCATAGAGGACTTATCTTCAAATTAATCGCCCACAACGTCCCGGATCAGCTAGACAAGATATTCTCGTACTTCCTAACTGACAGAAAACTTTACATCACAATCGAAAGGTTAAACTATTGACGTAAGTAAAGGGTTAAGAAACTATTGACGTACGCTCGGGAGTCCCCCAGGGATGGACCCGCACTGTACAACTTCTTTCTATCCGACTTTACTCATATACACCCTACCGGCTCTGAAATAATGGAATCAAGGGCAATCCTATACGCTGACGACACACTAGTCTACGCCCATGACAAAATACCCCAAGATGCCCTAGCTAAAGTCAAATCACATTTAGATGAAATCAATGAATACTATAAAATTTTGGGCATTAAAATAAACTCTAACAACGCACATAACAGAGGACACCCAGGCATCGCCAGCATTTCGAACTCCACCGTGAAGATAGCTTCATACTAGCAAATAACGAATTAAAATACCTGGGCCTGAACATCAACAACCTTCTCAAGCTAAACCCGCAAGGGAAATTTGCCCTCCAGAAAGCACAGAAAGCATACGGGATACTCCTCCCACTACTTAATCACTCAAGCCTCAACGTCAGAACAAAGCTGCTGATATACAAACAGCTAATTATACCGACAATTACTTACGGATTTGTAAATTGGTTCCACATATCTCCAACAACAGCCCTGAAGCTTGAGACTTTCGAACGTAAAATATTAAGATATTACACGGGGGCTTACTACTGCTCGATAAACAAGATATTCTCAAACAACTATCTGTACTCCAAGGGCGGAATCACACCACTCATCAACTACATGATAGGACTCTCGACGAAAATAGTAACAATACTAAGATATTACGAAAGCCCAATCCTTAAAGAAATTTATGACAGAGATGCTTTCTCAAGTAGATGACTATTATCTCTCACCTATAGCCTTGGTAAACAGTAGAGTTCTCGAAAACCCGACCCGCGGGTACCCGGTTCCTATCCGGGTATCCGGTTCTCACCCAGGTACCCGATTTAAGTCGGGTACCCGGTCACAGGGATCGGTTCCTCTTGATATCGTGCAGTAGTATACATATAAATTCTATTAGTTGAGTTGCTAATTCTTTGACAATTTAAATTTAAAGCAAACTTAATATAAGTTACTTTGTATAAAAGTTAAGCCGATGAAATACTGATCATACAGGTTTTATGTGCTCGCAGTACTGCGGATTTAGGGCAGAGATAAATACCGTCGCAGTTTTGAAAGAATTAAGGCTATATTTATTTAACATACTACATCATGCTTTTGACAACACTACCAGTAATGTCAGTTACTCCCACATAAAGCAGTACAGATTCAGTTTCAAGGCCAACAGAGGAAATTTTGCATTTCACTAAGGAAATGTCTAGTTTCTTTGGAAATTACAGATTTTTCTGTAGTGAAGTTACAAAATACTTATGGTGTTTTCTTACAATAATGTTTCGCACATTATTAGAGATACGTTGTTATCAATTGGTGTATCTTGTTAATTAATAGGGGTAAACTGTTGTTTTAATGTTATAATTATCTCTAAGCTCCCAAAAATGCACATATGCGGTTATCGAATGAAACCACAGAATTACAAATTTATCCTTTTTGTTAATTTCTAGGATCAGACTTTTCATGTAAAGCTAGAAATTGTTTAAATTGAATGGCCAGGAATTAATCTTCATCCTCATAGACGCATTTCATACGAAGTTTGCCTATTCTGGAATGATTCAACAGAAGCTCCTTCACCTGGCGTGGCATTACGCGTTAATGTTACTTTCATATTTAACTATGTGTGTGTGAATGAGCTGTCAAATACACAATAGCGAATACAAATTTCCAAAAACAAAGCAGGCCCAGGAAATAAAATCAGTTCTGGTTGAACTTCTTCCGCTACCTCTCAGTCATCTTATCTTGAAAATCGGGAATAATTACGCCGTGTGTGGGATGGATCATAGAGAACATCTGCGCTGTTATAAAGGCAGAAATAGGTAACTGAGAAATTTAGCAGACCAGAAAACCCTTTTAAAAAATGTCTGGTACGACAGAGTTTACAACCAAAGTCTTCAAAATTGGCTTCCATGATAATAATTTATTATTAATGAAATTTCTATATAGAATTATATTTACACGTAGGCTATGAATAAAATTGAAAAGAATGAAAAGTGCAATAAAACTCCCACGTTGGAAAGTAATTATTTGCCTTATCCTAACTTCTGTACACTTCAAATTGTAATTCTTAATATAGAAGCAAAAACGAGCTAAGTAATTAAAGTCCAGGTTACATTATAAGTACTTTCTAACTAACCTGTCTTGAAAGGCCGGTTTTATTTTCAACGTTAATTTATTCCTCCTTGTGACTGCAGAGAAAGAACGTCAATGAGGAAAATTATTTCAATAATTAGGGCAAGTTGCTGTCGGGCTTTCTTTAATTATTACCTGAATCTGACTTCCCCTTTTGGTTTGATTCTTTTTAATTTATGTTCCACGAGTTTTCTCATGGAGATATCTTTTCCTAAAAGTAGATAAATGTAATTACTTGGAAGGATGAAAGACTCATCAGTTCATTATATTTTTAAAACTCATGGATTTTTTTTTTGCTAAAAGTTCTATTTTACTTCAAGTCGAGTTTAGTAATTAGGTTCTGTTATCATAATTACACGTTTTTTACTATATAAATTCTCTTTTGCTAAATCTTCTTTTGCATTCAAGGGTTATAGTCCAGCAGAAATAGGGTTCGAACAACAACAAAATTCGTTACAGCAATATTGTCGAACAAACTCTTGTAAAAGAGCAAAAAATAAACCGAGCCGACAGCAGCTATCCGGGGTGGAATGGTATGGATTTTTAGGGGTTGAAAACAGTTTTTCGCGATTTCTGGCTAAACTGTGCACCCTATCGAAAAAAGTTAAATGTGAAAGTTGTAGGAAATAAAAAGATCTACAACTTTTGCATTAACTATTTTTACCCTAACCTCAAAATTTTTCGAAAAAATTGCGGAAAACCGGTTTTTTGGTTTTTAATTTTTTTCCTTGACAAAAAAATTTCTATGAAGCTGAAATACCTTTAAGTGTTGCAAAATGGCAGTAATTTTTTCAGAGGGAAATATTTAGAGGTTGTTGTTAAATTTAATTTAAAAAAAAGCGAAATTTCATCTGCGATTCTTTTTAAAACGACGCTTCCTATGGAGTTCTGTTTTGGCTCACTTCCTCGTTATTATGTCTACTTTCGATAAATGTTAAAAAAAGGTATACCGCAATGGAAAAATGACCGGAAAATTGAAAAAATCGAAAAATGACTTTATTGTGGTAATTTGTATATTTATCGTTAATTAATTGTTATTAATTAATAAAACCATTCGAATTTTGTTATATTCACGTTAACGACGATTATTCAGAAACAAATTAATGAATAATTATATGCCATTGTTATGTCTACTTTATTTAATTAACAAAAAAGTATAGTGTGCATATTTATGCCTTCTACGATCGTCGTACATAGGATTGTTATTATCAAAGAAAACATAAGAAATGCACATCCCAAATCCAAATGTTTTTATGAACAATTTTTGTTTTTTACTCCAAATCAATTAGTTTACTGAACAATATGTATTCATACAATAGGTAATGGAGTGGATCAACAATGATACGGGTTTTGGAGAGTGGTTTTCAATCATAAGACAGTATTTGCATGTTGCACAGAACAAGTTCATATTAATAGTATTTCTATAAATCAAAATTGTATACAAAATAATACGTCATGAAAAAATCGGAGCATTTCACTGCCGGTCTCCCCAAATTGAAAAAAAGTATGAATTAAAGTCCTCTTCATGACTTTTTCTCTAATCTTGCTCTCTTTGCAGAGTGTTGGAAATTTTCTTCGTCAGATGCAACAAAACTGAACGATTCTTCAGTGTTTTCGACAGTTTCATTGAGTACCTACTGTTTCAGTTACACTACATTAATCTGTTTCCATTTCTGCCGAATCACTTTCGTCTATAGAAACTTGCAATTTTCTAAATTAAAACAATTTAAACACCAGTTGGTACATTTCATACCATCTTTTCTACAGCCGCATTTTACAGAAGAACAACCCTTTTCACAGCTGCAACAAATAGTTTTCAGGAGATTTGATTTATGCTCTAAAACAATGCTCTTTTGCTGCCCCTGTTGCTGGAGGTAATTTTTCCAATTTAAAACTTGATTTAAACGTGGCTGTCTTATACATGTCAAACCGTAAATTATGCAGATCATGTGCTTTTTTATCGTGCACTTGCTTACAAGCATCAACTATACAGGGTGTTTCAGATCTGACGTGCCAAAATGAGTATGGTAATAGATCTCACCAACAAAAAATTGTATGGCAGGGAGGGGGCAATCTCAACCGTTTGGGAGTTACAGGGTGACTCATACATTTCAGTTTTTCATGGTATGCACATTACTCTCTTATTTTAATCTCTTGATCTACCTAACACACACACAAACGCTAAAAACAACTATCCTAATGACCTTTCCAAAAATGTCTACGCTACTGATCTAACTCATACACGTACAGTCCAACCCAAAAGTGAAAAAAATTTCTTGCGATTACACAAAATTCAGCATTTTCCCAAATTGTCTCCGAAATTCATGTAATTAGTATTCCTCTTTTTTATTTTTATTGGATTGCCCATCTTATTACCTTTCGAAAAAGGTACACCATGGCAAGGTAGAGACAGGACTAGAAAAATTACAGCCTTAGAAATCCCTGACTACCTAATTATTTTATTGCACTTAAGGTAGGAAATTCTTTAAAGAAACAAAATTTTTAAGATAATAAAATAGTTTTTAAAACAAAAGTTGAACCGACTTCACAAAAGACGCTCAAAAGCATAAAGTAATTTTTAATTTTATATCTATTACGACATTTTGAAGTCGGTGCAAATCAAACAAACCAAACACCTACAACAAAAATATTTAATCGTCATTTCTTATGATCCCGTAAGCCAGGTAGTAATAGATATAAAAGGTAGTAATAGATATAAAATTAAAAATTATTTTATGTTTTTTAGCGCTTTTTGTGCAGTCGGTTCAACTTTTTTTTTAAAACTATTTTATTTTTCACTTTTTAGTGTCTCCGACTCTATACAACGAAGAAATAACCATCCAAATCGGTCCACGCGTTAAAAGTTAGTTTTAACCCCCTACCTCACCCCCATTCCACAAAATTTTTTTTCTCATGGTATCAATCAAGGAACATACTCTACCGAACAGAAAAGGAATCATCGAAATCTGTTCACGCGTTACGAAGTTACTACCCCTCCCCCACCACCACCATAGGACCAAATTATTCTCCTATTAGCAATGGGGGATCACACTCTATTCAACAGCAAAATAACCATGCAAATCGGTCCACGCGTTACAAAGTTAGGTTCCACCCCCTTCTCCCACACCAACAATTTTTTTTCTCGTGGTATCAACCAGGGAGCATACTCTACGCAAAAGAAAAAGAAATATCCCAATCGGTCCACGCGTTAAAAAGTTACACTACCCCTCCCCCACCCTAGGCCAAATTTTTTTCTCCTATTAGCAATGGGGAAGCATACTCTGTACAACAGAAAAAGAACCATCGAAATCGGACCACGCGTTACAAAGTTAGGTTCCACCCCCCTTCTCCAACACCAATAATTTTTTTCTCGTGGTAGCAAGCAGGGAGCATTCTCTACCCAAAAGAAAAAAAATATCCCAATCGGTCTACGCATTACGAAGTTTGACTACTCCTCCCCTCGCCCAACCCCCTACCTTGGGCCAAATTATTCTTCTATTAGCAATGGGTGATCACACTCTATACAGCAGCAACAGAACCATCCAAATCGGTTCACGTGTTACAAAGTTAGGTTCCACCCCCCCCCCCCCCCCCCCCCCTGCCTAAAAAAAATACAAAAATGTTAGTGCAATTTTGTTTTATTGCCGACATTAGCTTGTGGTAGCTATGATTCACACCCTTGTATCCTGGCGTTCTGTTACTCGTACCTGATGGAAATTTTGCTATAAAAAAGGGTGCGTCAGCAATAATACCTATCAGAGTTGAAAAAAAAATCAATAAGTATGGGTGCTTTTAAGTAAAAATTGTGTAGCAGACGGAAATGAGAGAGCGGCTGTACTGGAATATCAAAGGAGATTCCCTAATCGGCCAGCACCCCAAAGAGGGGTATTTACACGGACTTTCCAAAGGTTAAGAAAAGCAAGAAGTATAACTTCACACGACATGGAGACACGACCCGAAACTTCGGGAACTTCTGCCGACGGCGAGCAGCAAATAATCACCATCGTGAGGCAGGACCCTATGACGAGCACGAAACGAGTCTCAAGGCGATTAAAAATGCCCTCATCTACGGTTTGGAGGGTTATTCATTTATTGGGATTACTTTCATATCAAAATCACCCAGCCCAAGGACTACTGGAAGGAGATTCCGAGAGAAGACTGAAATTTAGCACTTGGCATCTGGAGCGCGACATTGACGACAGAGCATTTCTGGACCGAATTCTGTGGACAGATGAATCTAAATTCACCAGGGATGGTATCACAAACTTCCATTAGCTCCATACCTGGTCGAAAACTAACCCCCACAGGACAAAGGTGACCTCATTCTAGCAGAGATTGAGTGCCAATGTTTAGGCTGGTATCATCGGCAACCATTTGGTAGGACCATTCATTTTGCCGAAATTTATGCGGACTTTTTGGACAATACACTACCAGATCTATTAGAGGAGAACCCTACGGATAATCTTTCACCAACACGATGGAGTACCAGCGCATACGGCTAACATTGTGAAGGTAATACTAAGTGAAAAATTTAATAACCGCTGGATTGGACGAGGTGCACCGATTCCTTGGCCTGCTAGATCTCCAGACCTTATCCCATTGGAATTTTTCTTATGGGAAACAATGAAGGATGAAGTTTATTCAAGCCCAGTTAACACTAGGGACGATTTAGTTAGCCGAATTGGGAATGCAGCAATGAAAATACGGGAGAGGCTGGCTGCAATACGCCTTAATTTGATCTTAATATATTTAATTTGTTGATTTTTATAATATTCTCCGATAGGATTTCTACATATAAATATCTACATATTTTCTCTACGTAAACATGTTGCACCTTTTTGGAAAGGTAATGAGTTGGGCTATCTAATAAAAATAAAAAATGTGTGTACTAATTACATGAATTTCGGAGAAAATTTGGGAAAATTCTGAACTTTAGGTAATCGCAAACTATTTTTTTCACTTTTGGAAGTGACTGTACCTGTACTGGTAGGCGTTACGTCAAGATTGTTGACAATTTTGAAAAGGTCATTGGGATAGTAGCTTTTTAGCGTTTTTTTATGTCGATATGTTGGGTAGATCAGAAGATAAAAATAAAAGAGTAGTGTACATACCATGAAAAACTGAAATTTATGAATCATCCTGTAACTCCCAAACGGTTGAGCCTGCCCCACCCCCATGTCATACAATTTTTTTTGTCTAGTTGAGATCTATCACCCTACTCATTTTGGCACGTCAGATTTGAAACACCCTGTATACGTATGTAAATAAATAGTAGTTTTTAAACCTAGACATCATATAGTATAGACTGTGCACGCAGACGGGACCGACACTACTACTCCACTATAAATATGAAAATTACCACGAAAAAGGCGATTTTTTCAATTTTCCGGTAATTTTTTTCATTGCAATATAACTTTTTTACCATTAATGGAAAGTAGACATACCAACGAGTAAGTGAGCCAAAACAGAACTCTGTAGGAAGCGTAGTTTTAAAAGGAATCGCAGTTAAAAATTTCGCTTTTTTTTAAATTAAATTTAACAACATCTAAATATTTCCGTCTGAAAGAATTACTGCCTTTTTGCAACACTAAAAGGTATTTTTTGCCCAAGTTTTAGTTCATAGAAATTTTTTTGTCAAAGAAAAAATTAAAAACCGGTTTTCCGCCATTTTTTGAAAAATTTTGAGGTTAGGGTAATAGTTAATACAAAAGTTGTAGATCTTTTTATTTCCTACAACTTTTACCTTTAACTTTTTTCGATAGGATGCACAGTTTAGCCAGAAATCGCGAAAAACTGTTTTCAGCCCCTAAAAATCCACCTCATTCCACCCAGATAGCGACAGCAGCTATTTCGATTTATTGTTTCCTCTTTTATAAGAGCTTGTTCGACAATATTCCGCTGTAAGAGTGCTGTAACGAATTATTTTTTGTCTTCTCATTTTTCGCCTATTTCTACTGGATCGATGAAACGTAAAATTAGACGAGTAATTTTTACACTTTTCTGTTATTTGCAGGTGAAAATTTTCAATAACTTAACTTGTTCAAGATCGTATAAATAAACATTTATTGTATAAAATATCAATACAATTTTTTTATTTTATTTATTGGTTGCCATTACCTTTTGAAAATAATATAATGTAAGTGATCACTCCTGGATTCTTTAAAAAAAAAATGAATCCGCGAACAGCAATTTTGACGAACATAATCACAAAAAATAATCCAGGGATACTTTAAGTAACGAAAAACACTTGCTTTTTCTACAATTTAAGTACTTTTTCGTTTTTAGATGAGCAACGCGTTTCGACCTCAGAAGTCATCATCAGGCTACTAACAAAACTAAGCTCTCATGCAATAGCTATAGCTTACATACTACCATTTTTCAAAATTTTATCCTACGTACATGCAATCTTATGTTCTAATTATTCAAAAGCATATCTAAAAGTGGAATAAGTGAAGTTAATTTGATCATTTAACAACTGAACCTTTTTCCTTTTCTCTATTTATTTCTAGGTTTTCGTATTTTTCCAATATTTCACCTAAACTAATATTATGTACTAATTTTAAATTATTAGTTGACTTAGTATGTCCCGTATCCATTAAATGTTTGCTTGATTTATTTCTTTAAGCTTAATGCAAGCTATGACATAAAAAAAACTGAAAAAACTGCTAAAACCTGAGTTACCGCGTTTCGTTAGTAGCCTGATGATGACTTAAGAGGTCAAAGCGCGTTGCTCATGTAAAAACGAAAAAGTAAATTTATTGTAGAAAAATCAAATTGTTTTCATTTTTTAAAGTATCCCTGGGTTATTTTTAGTGATTATGTTCGTGAAAACTGAAAAATTTTACCAAGTACCATCGAAAAACTCTGTTTGTTTTCTTAAAGAAGCAATTTAGAGTCGCACGATAAATATCAAATTTTAATTCATTTACCAACGATTTAAGATAACTAGAGGGAAGGAAATTTAGGATGATCATGATCGCCAATTTAAATCAGCATTTCGAAAGATATACGATCGCAAATGTTTTGTTTCAACAAATTGGTTATTTCTCGAGATTTATCCTATGCTGTTCGACTTAGCCGAAACCACATATCGTAATCGTATAATCTGTAATCATGCTTCTGTATCGTTCGCCATTCACAGTGCTAGTAGCTACGGCATTTTAATTCTATAAATTTAATGAATTGACGCACAGCGTCATAAATAGAGTGGTGAAGTTCATAGATAGTGTATATTTTAAACAAAAGCCTAAGTGGACATTTTCGCACTTTAAGGTTAGGATATTTCATAATCCTAACGTGATGGGCAAATTTTACAGCCACATTCCCATGTGTAGTACAAAATTACATTTTGTAATTAAGGCGACTAGGCAGCGATTATAGGCCGAAAGTTGGAAAAAATTCAAATGGCTTTTGTGAAAAACTGAAACAACATAGATATGTACATTTTCTTTTTTGGGCACGATTTTACTTTCCGTGGCACATGGATTTGACGATGAATTTCAATAAAACACCGCAAAATGAAACGAAAATAATAAATAATTTTTTTTGATATCTGGTTTAGATTTCAAGATATTCGATCTTGAAATTTTGAGAACACATCACTTGTGAAAACGGCCGACCTTAAAGACGCGGACTTTTTTATTAAACTTTCTGGGAGCAAGAGGTGTATAAATAAGTCTTTTAGTTCTTTTATTAACTTGCGTCCCCCCCCCCCCCCCCCCCCGCCCCCCACCCTGGAAAGGAATATATTTCCAGTTTGTTAATAAATCTCCTAAAATATTCGATCTTGAAATTTTAATGACACATAACTTCACGACTTGTCAAAATGGCCGAACTCAAAGGTAGCGCGAACTTTTTATTTAACTTTCTGCGAGGAAGAGGTGTATAAATAAGTCATTCCGTTTCCCCCTCCCTGCAGAGGCATATATTTCATTGGTTAGTTAATAAAACACCTAAAAGCCTAATTAATACATCTCTTTTGACAAGTCATGAAGTGAAGTGTTTTTAAAATTTTAAGATCGAATATCTTCAAAACTAAGCCAGATATCCAAAAAATTTATTTATTATTTTCGTTTTATTTTGGGGTGCTTTATCGAAATTCATCGTCAAATCGGTGTTCCCCGGAAACTAAAATTTCCCCCTTTTTTGCAACGTTTTTATCGGAGTTTTGGCTAACAAATTCAGTGATTGAGGTTTGAAAAATATATGTCTACACCCCTTAAAACACTAGTATTTCTAAAACAGCAAAAACTTTGTATACCTGTTTAATCATCAAAATAGTCTAGTCAGATGGTCGAAAATAGTTCTTATAAAACATTTTCGGCAAGCATAAATTTTTGAAGTGAAAACTTCTTTAGCGGCGTTGATCGATTTTTGGTAGGGGAAAATGTTATGGGTCCGCGTCACCGACATGCTAATGTTAAATTGTATGATGTGCGCGTTGGACGCTTTTTGGATGGTTAAAATCTTGTGAGTTCGCCTCACTGACATGATATATATGTAACTATAAAGGGCCCCACAGACACACTATGAAGTTCGGTGAAAAATGCTGCACGGTATAATTCGTACAATAATTATTTCAATTAAGCTGCATTTATATTTTTTGCTGGGCTTGCGCAGCCAATCATATGTTTTGACTAATAAATAAACCATATAAAAATTTATGTAATTTTTGCTCGGAGTACCGATAGATGTGAAAACCAGACTAATATTAATCATTTTAATTTACAAGTTATGAAATTTTAAGTTTTGATACTACAATTAATTGAAAATTCAGAAAAATCCGCTGTTATTTCATAGTTTTAAGTTTTCACTTCTGCCGGCAGTGCCTATGAGTTTTTTCTAGATCTGTAGAAGTATTCGTGTGAATATAAAACTCAGTTGTTGTGATCGCAACCGCCTACTCGCTCACCAGCCAAATAATTTAATTTTTAATCGACTTACCAAAAACAAAGAAGCTCTAAGTTCGACATGAATTTTTTTTAATTCTTTTTTTGTGTCTTATCGGGCATAACTTCGTAACGCGTCGACCGATCTTGATGATTCTTTTTTTTTTGGTAGAGTATGTTCACCGATTGATACCATGTAAAACAATTTTTGGTAAGGTGGAAGTAGGGGGTGGGGGTGAAACCTAACTTTGTAACGCATGGACCGATTTGGATGGTTCTTTTTTGTTGTATAGAGTGTAATCGTTACCAAGTTTGACAATCCCTCCCTCCACCATAGGCCAATTTATTTTTTTCTATGAGCAGGGGGTCATACTCTATCCAACAAAAAAAGAAGCATCGAGATCGGTCTACGCGTTACAAAGTTAGGTTTCATCCCCATTCAACCCAAAAATTTTTTTTACATGGTATCAACCGGTGAACATACTCTACCCAACAAAACAGAGTCATCAAAATCGGTCAACGCGTTACGAAGTTATATCCGTTCAGACATAAAAAAATACACTTCGAACCTAGAAGCTCTTTGTTTTTGGGAAGTCGGTTAAAAACCACCTAAAGTTACAGCCAACTCAATGAATTCTTCTAATTTGTTTTATTTTTGTCATTAATTTTTAATATTTTTACCTTTTTTCATAATAAATATTTCATTACTTTTTATAAAAATAAACGGGTGGCTTTAGAATTTTAATGGAAATGTACAACTGACTCGCCAACAGTTCAGAATTTGTCACCAGAAAAGATAACATATTTTGAAAGTTTAGGCCACCTGCCCATATAACATTTTCAAAATGTACGTCTTATGGTTGTTGCGCTGACCATTGCAGCAGGAGTTAATTTGACTGGACTAACTTTGATTGACTCGAGTACTGAAACATGCCATTTAGAAATACTAGTGCTAAAGTTCACCGGCAGTGACTCGGATAATCTCGAATAAAATAAAAAACGGCTTTTGATCGAGTGAAATTAACTCGACGTGCCTCAAGTGAGATACTGAATTTAGCCCACGTATCAGAACACTGCTTTTTGTGACCATTTTGCCTTTTAGCAAACAAGGTCGGAATTCACGGTTGGACGGATTCAAAATTGTTTTTGTTTCATTACTGGTTAATTATTTGTATAACAGGTCCTTTATTTTATTCTATTTCCTTGTAATTCGAATTCCGACCGTTCACCATTCTTATGTTGACCTTTCAAATGAATCCACACAGTCTGTACGGCGCTTAAACAAATTTTGGAACACGAAACATGCTAGGTAAATTTACAATTGACTGAATGGATACATGAAATGTAGTAAATTTTATGTACATAAATTATAGAGAAGTTCCCTTGTGAATTAATCAGTGTGTCTGAACATTTTGCTGAATTACTGCGAAAATATTTGCATACGCTTGATGCACAATGTATCAAACAGAACACTTCGTTAATGTGGTTAAATTGACAATCGTTTGGTTTACATACACTTAAAACTTGAGTACCTACACAAGCATTTTAAGTAAAAGTAATAAAATGTTATTTAGGCGATTTAATGGGATGAATGGAACACCTGCTGTTCTAAGGATTCACTCGCTACCGAAACAAACGTGAAAGTTCAATAAACTTCACCATCATAGCTTGAAACCTATAAGAAATCCTATTGTAACAAGAAATTACTGATGGATCCCTTATTTCTCCATGCTATTTTTGAATACATATAATGAAAACTCGCACCCATCGTGAGATTGATAACTACCTAGGCCTACATAAATATTAGAATATTAAAGACAAGGCCTTTTAACGATTTAATTAATATTTACCCGAAATGTGAAAATAAATAAGCCCGGTCCGGAAAACGATTGAATTCGTTTGGTAATCGATTATTATAGACCTACACAATGGCCAACATAGCATGTCCAAAAGAACACTACAAATTTCGTGAAACAACCCAAAATCTATTTTTGAATTTATCCAAATAACCTCATTGGTAGTGTTACCAAGCCTGTCACCCACTTCACCGCTTACGGGGAGATTTAAATGAGCCATTAATGTGACAAAATGTTTGTTTTAATTGGAAACATAATTTTTCCAAATTGAGCTTAATTCCCAGATCCTGTCAATGATTTTTGGGGCAATAATTTATTTCCGCTAATAGCTTTCGTCAACCAACACCCACCCTTCTCATGAAAATAAATGTGATTGAGGGTAACTGCGCCTTTTTAAGTACCAAGAAATTCCATTTAGCCCCGAAACTCAAATGCCAGGAGTAATTTTATTAAAATGAATTCAAACAATTTCGATACTCCCATTTATTCCTGGTGTCTAAGCGGGAAATTTACTTTAAAAATCTCGACAGCAATAGTATCCTGTAAAAGACGTAATGCCCATTAAGCCAGGGGCTAGCAAAATCTAAAAGGAATGCGGTATTGCTTGGTATATGATGAAAGTTCAACGCCACCGTTTGTTTTGACTGAAGGATATTGCTCGTAAATTAGATAGATTCACGACTTGGTAATATGTGTTCTTAATTACATTATGTTGACGTTTAATTTGGTGAAAATAAGATTAGCAGTTGTGCGATGGAAATACCTATCCCGGTTCCCTTGAGAATGCCCACTTATTTAATAGAACTCATTTCGCATCGCCACCGTCAATGTTTTCATACCGACAGTAATCGTCTTAGAAAGGCTTTGGCAGGTTGCCTGGTAACTTCTTCGATTGGTTTTTAATGGTAGAATGAAGTAGGTATACTTTTTTTTTTTTTTTTTTTATATATATGATGATGCCAAAGCTCAGGGGATGCCCTATGATGCTTAAGCACAGCCTTGGCAGGAAAGGAATTAAGGATGAGGGAAATGGGTTAGGAGTTTGGGTGAAGGAGGTGTCGATGTACGCCCCGTTTGAAAGTTTCAGGCTGATAAGACGAGGGAAAAACAGAAGATGGTAAACTGTTCCACATTCGTGTTGTTCTGCTTAGAAAAGATTCCCGAAATTTGACGGTACGTCCAAATTTGACCTGGAGAGTATAGGGGTGGGAGCGGCTTGTTGATCTTGTATCGCGCCTTGTCATGAGTCTACAAGGAATCAGGCTAGCAATTTCGTTAGAACAACGGCCATGGAAATAACGATAGAAGACTGAGAGACAACCGACATTCCGTCGATGCTCCAGAGAGTCAAGACCCTCAGAGATTGAGGGATCGCCAATAAGCTTAACAGCTTTACGCTGGACTTTGTCTAACGCGGACAGTGCGGTGTGTCCGGCCCCTGCCCAAATATGGGAATTATATTCAAGTCTAGGCCTAATGTGGGACTTGTAGATCAGCGCTAAGTCAGGTGGGGTGAAATATTTCTTACATCTCTGTAGAAAACCCAAACATTTCATCGCATTTTTAGCGATTGCAAATATATGATCAGTCCAGCTAAGATTGCTGGATATCTCGATACCCAAGATGTTTAGGGAGGGTGAATTGGGTATATTCACTCCGTCGACTGAAATGGGTTGGGGGTGAACTGGGCGTTTTTTAAGGGACATTAAACAGCATTGAGTTTTGGATGCATTAAACGTAACACGATTTGCTCTGCCCCAAGCGAGGACCATAGAAATGTCGTTGTTTAATCATCTAAACATGCGCTCTCCATTGACTTCTGTAGCATTTGCACGAGAATTCATTACAGAATCAAATGGATAAGCGAAATCAAGGGTACTGTCGTCGGCGAAACTATGAATATAATTGAGAGTAAGGGATAAAAGAACATTAATAAAAAGAAGAAATAAGGTTGGTGAAAGAACTGAACCCTGAGGTACACCGGCATTTATTTCGTAGGAATCAGTAGTAACTCCGTCAATTACTACACGAATTGAACGGCCTGACAAAAAACTCTCTATCCATTTAACGAGGGTAGGGTGTAGACCAAATGTTTGAAGTTTGGCTAAAAGGGCAGCATGCCAGACTCTATCAAAAGCCTTTGAAATATCAAGAGCGACGATTTCAGACTCACCAAAATTATGAAGACAATGATTCCAACGTTCCGTTAGAGCCGTTAGTAAGTCTCCTGTTGAGCGGCCAGTGCGGAAACCGTACTGGCAATCGTTGATAAGATGGTTGTTTTCTAGATATTTCAACAACTGAGAGTTGATGAGTGATTCAAAAACTTTAGATATGATCGAGGTTAGTGCAATTGGTCTGTAGTTAGAGGGGTCGCATGCCTCTCCTTTTTTAAGTATCGGCTGGACATGAGCAAGTTTCCATACACTTGGAAACATTCCTGTTGAATATGACAGGTGAAAAAGTTTGCGCAGAGGTTTAGCCAAAGCAGAGGCGCAGCATTTTAAAACAAAGGGCGAGAAACCATCAGGGCCAGTAGCTTTGGACACGTCGAGTTTTGAAAGTACTCTAAAAACTTCGCGAGTGCGAAAGTGTAGCGTCTTTTGCCTACCAGTACATTGTGATGGAGATGGAAGTGGCTGCGATGAAGGTGGTAAGTATGAATTAGCAGCAAAATTAGCAGCAAACAGGTTGGCCTTGTCCAATAAGTCAGTAAAAACATTCCCATTATAAATGAGTGGTGGTGTTGACGAACAGGTGAAATTGTTCTTTACGGTTTTTACTAGAGACCAGAAACCCTTACTACCCTTTTGGGTAGAAAAAACCTTCCGTCTGATGTTCTGGTCGAAATTGAACTTTGCCCGACTAATTGCTGAATTGCAAATATTCCGCGCATCTCTATAGATACGTCTCAATTCCTCTGAAGGGCACAATTTATATGCCTGAAAGGTTGCTTCCTTATTTTTAATGGCTGCGAAACAGTCATTATTGAACCAATTGGTGTTAGTTGGTTTGATGTTCTTGAAGCTATGAGGAATAAAGCGATGCATTCCAAACCAAAGGATGTTTAAGATATAATCGGTGCATTTGTTAACGTCTCTCACAGAAAAGCAATCGGACCAATCCAGCTCTCTGAGATACTTATTAAGTCCCGCCCAATCAGCATTTTTATAATGCCACACTAATCTTTTGGTGGAATTTAGGTTAGTGGTTGTCAAAGAGGAGATGGAGAATTGGGCGGAGATTAGACAATGGTCCGAATTACCCAAGGGAGACGTCACCGAAACCGAGTAGCCAGCAAGAACGATTTCAGGAGAGGGGGATATTTCCAAAATCTTATCGATATCGGAGGCCAACTTATCAAAGGAACACACAGTGTCAGTGTCAGACATATTAGGGCTGCGGTATAAAAGACAAAAATGAATGATGTGCCGATAGAGTTTAAATCTAATCCAGACATAATTAAATTCTGGATTAGTAGAAGAAAATTGAGGGAGAAGGGAGAATGGCACATCTTTTCTAACATAAACCACGATTCCCCTCTGAGGAGAGAAGAGTGGCACTAAGTGATAACCAGGGATGTGATACTGATTAATATCAGAATCGGAAACAACCTTGGTTTCGCTTAGTGCAAAAACAGCCGGATTTTCCGCGATCAAGTGGCAGTAAACCGAAAAATGGTTACTTTTCAAGCCACGAATGTTGCAAAAATTAAATAAAAATTTTTGCATACTCCCGGTCTTAATTTGCCCAAAACAAAACAAAACCGTACACAAACACAAGGACTGACGAACGGGATCCACAAATGCGAAGCAAAGCCGCCTCTGTGAGAACAATGCCAGCAGCAGTGTTATGCCTGCTGTGCTGAACTTTGATCTCGACAAAGGCAGCCAAATGCTCAGCAGTGGAGACCCGTTAAACGCATTCAATGCAGCACGATTGTACTACATTGAATGTTGGATGGAAAAAACGATATGAAATGGAACGAACTCACCAGACTGTGCTTTCAAATAGAGCATAAAAGCCCCTCACCCCGGCAAAGATGGCAACAGCACTTATATATTTTTAACTTAAAATCGCGCTTTCGCAACCGAATTTAAAGTTTATTTTTTTATTGGGGGCAAGACACGGCGGCACGTCTGTCCCCGTCAGTAGTTCAACTCAAAAACCTAGGCATTAATTCCAGGTAACTTTTAGAAATAAACTGCTACGATTTTCTTTATCTAATTTAATAGAAAAAATATGGTAATTGTTTACTTTAGCTCACAAACTTCCGGTGAGCTTGACCTTGAAATATATTATTTTTCACCTTCTTTAGGACTACACATGGCAACAGTAAGCGCTTCGACCACCTTCATTTTTTTTTGACGGCCACAAAACAATAAATCATCTCACCTCCTTTGGGAACCAATGTATATATTCAGCACCCTGCTTATTCTCACTCATAACGCGTGGACCGATTTGAATAATTGCTTGTTATTGTTCAGAGTATGTCCCCCACCGCTACTATGAGAAAAGTTTTGGACCTTTGGTGGGGTGGGGGAAGGGTGGCCTAATTTCGTCACGCAAAGACCGATTTGAATGATGCCTATTTTGCTACATAGAGTATATTCCCCAATTGGTACGAAGGAAAATTTTGTGGTAGCCTAACTAGCTTTTTTTATATATGACCGGTATGGCTTCGTAACGTGTGAACCGATTTGGATGATTTTTTGTTTGATGACAACCTTTTTCTTGTATACAATTTGTTCTTCCATTGGTACTAATAGAACAATTTCGCACATAATGTGAGTGAAGGCTAACTTCATAACGCGCGGATCAATTTGGATGATTCTTTCTTTGTGGTACTGGTACTTTTTGGGTCTCAGCCAGCAATTTTTATTCCTTGCCAAAATACTTATTACAGTTATTATAAAACTTTTTTTAAACTTTACATTTCATTGTACATATTAGAGCAAACAAAAAGAAAATTTTTAATTTTTCCTTTGGATTGTATCTGACGTGGGCGACGCAGTTCTGAGTAACAAACTAGCAGCGACTGACTGATAATTATAATGTCGGAAATTTAGAGCAGTTTCGTGTGTATGTTGTTCTAGTCAACGGAGAAGTATCAGATATGCACGACTTAGTAAAATTCATAATGATAAAAGGATTCTCAGGTCATCTTATAGAAAATTACACCAACTTTACAACCCAACTTGATTTTTCTGTTTAGATCAACTGGAGGAATTATTTTTCAAATGCCATCAAAAAGGAGATTTTTTTTCCGTCGACATATACCGGTCACAATAAATTGAAGGTTTTTTTATGTATTAATTTTATTAGGAAAAATGTAAGTCTATATCTGTTTTATACTACTCCAATCTTGAATATTTTTTTAAACTTTAACCGGAACTAGGTCCCCTTAAGCAATCAAAACAACTACATCAAAAGTTTTTAATCGTCCTTTCTTATGATCCCACGAGCTGAAACGTTCAGGTAGTTTTATATCATCGGGTGTTCCAAAAGTATGGAAGCCCCTAAATAACTATTCAGGACCGCATCCTACGAAAAAATGTTTCCGACAAAAGTTGAAGGGTTTTGTCCAAGGAACCTATTGGCGACCTTTACTTTGATCCCAGGGTCATTTTGTAGGTTATTTCAAGGTCAACAACTTTTTTTTAAATGGGACCGCATATTTTTGACTCCGGAAATGAAAAGGTAGGAAAATTTTACGTTCAGATAATGTACGCCTAGGATCAAAATGATCCATAGAGGTCAAATAAAGGTCAAATTTAAGTTAAAAGTTAAAAAGTTGACCTTCAAGTGATCTTCAGAAAACCTTAAGGTCAATATGAAGATCACTTATCGAGTCTTTAGATCAAATTCAACTTGCGTATGTAGAGTTATACGCAATGTGATTTCAAAATTCATCAAAAAAAACTTTTAGAACACCCGGTATATTATCTTAAATTGTGGTTGGGTAGTTGTTTTGTTTAATTTGCACCGACTTCGAAATGTGGTAATAGATCTAAAATTAAACATTATTTTATGCTCATCAAAAGAATAATTAAAATCTGTCGACAGGTTACGGAATTATACCCGCTCACATACATAAGAAAAAAGAAAAAAAATACATGTCGAATTTAGAACCTTGTTGTTTTTGTGAAGTCGGCTAAAAATATTTCTTATATGGAAACAATATCTATGTGAGAGAGAGAAAGTTATATACACTTTAACAAGCATGTGCTGTTCCTCGGCGTGATACAAATGTGTTACTTCTTTGTAATCCGTATAAAGAGCAGAAAACAAATTTATACTGACTTAAGTTGCCACGGAGTGCGGGAGAGGGGCAATATCATCCGTTTGGAATTTACAGGGTGATTTTAAAATTTCAGTTTTTCATGGTATTCAGATCACTCTCTTATTTTTAATTTCTCCGAAATTCATGTAAATAATATACCTCTTTTTTATTAGATCCATCTTATTACCTTTATTTATTCATTTACAATATTTCATCAATGTGCTGATTACTACAAAAACAAAAAACGAAATAAAAAAACTAAATAAAAACTAAATATAACCACTATAACAAATCATATAAAAACAAAGAACAAGCAGAGAATTCGCAAAGTATAAATTCAGAAAACAAAAGTGCTAAAGTAAATAAAAAGCAAATAAAAAGCAAAAAGCACAAAAAAACCAAAAAGTAACCTCAACAAAGCTGACTCCTCACATGATTAAGCGATAGATGAAAATCAATGCAATTAAAAGCGGAATTAAAAAATCGCGACATCGAGGTTATAGGTTCATTTAATCCATAATTAGTACGATGAAAGGGTAACCGAAGAAAGTCATGATTCCTCAGGGGGCGAGCCGGAACCGATATGCCAAAACGACCCAAGAGAACAGAAGAATCAATGGACCCACGAATGCAGTCGAAAGCAAAAAGGATCCCGGCGTTACGGCGTCTCTTTTCAAATGTGTCCAAGTGCAGAAGTTTAAGTCTGTCAGCATAAGGAGGTAATATAAGGGAGTTATTCCAAGGAAGGCCTCGAAGGGCAAACCTAACGAACCTCCGTTGAACAGCTTCAATGCGATTGACATATGACACATGTCACAAAATGGTACAATATGGCAAGGTATAGAAGCGATTAGAATAACCGATTTTAGCTCTTGTCAGCCGGAGTTCAAATTTCGATTACACTATAAAAAGGTGTCAGTCGGCAAGAAAAAGAAAAAGAAATCGATAATTACGGGTGTTCTTAAGTCAAAATTATTAAAAATTGGTAGAATATACTATTAGGGAATACTGGAATATTATTTACATGTATGGTATAGTAGACGGAAACGAGAGAGCGGCTGTAATGAAATATTAAAGGAGGTTCCCTAATCGAGGGGCATCACAAAGTAAAGTATTTACATGGGCTTTTCGAAGGTTAAGAGAAACGGGAAGTGGAACTTCACACGGCAAAGAAACTCGACCCGAACCTTCGTAAACTTCTGCCGACGTCGAGCAGCAAATAATCACCATCGTGAGGCAAGACTCTGGGACGAGCAAACGAATCGCAAGACGATTATAAGTGTCCTCATCTAAGGTTTGAGAGGTTATTTATAAGAGTGATTACGTTCATATGACCCCAACCCAGGCGAAGGACTACTGGAAGGAGATTTCGAGAGATGAAGAAGAAGCACTTGGCTGCTGGTACTCGACATTGACAACAGGGCGTTTTTAAACCGAATTCTTTGGACGGATGAATCGCATTTCGTCAGGGATGGTTTCACAAACTTCCATTACCTCCATACACGGTCGGAGACTAACTCACACAGGACCAAAATGACCTCATTCCAGCAGATTTTTAATATCAATGTTTAGACTGGTAAAATCGGTTTCCATTTGATAGGTCCATTAGTTTTGCCGCAAGTGCTCAATGGTCTACGCGGCCTTTTTGGAAAATATACTGCCAGATCTAATAAAGAACATCCCTGTACGTACATAAGCAAACGGATATGTTTTACCAACACGATGGAGCACTAGTGCATGCTGCTAACATTGTAGAGGCTCGCTAGATTTTTTTTATACGATGTGGCCAAATGCAGACAACAGCCCAGGGACGGAGTGGATTATTTTAATTTCTTAATAATAACCCTCGGGGAGACCTGGTCTCGAACCCGAACAACTCCAGATTTGCATACCTTACCCCATTGGACTTTTTATTACGGGGAACAATGAAGGATGAAGTTTATTGAAGCCTTGTTAACACTAGAGAGGATTTAGATAGTAGAATTGGGAATGCAGCGACGACAATACGGGAGAGGATGACTGGAATAGGCCTTAAGCAGGGAATTATACGGAGATTATTCGCATGCATCCAATGTGGCGGTGGACATTTTGAACAGTTTTAACTTATCAAGATTAATTGTAATTATTTTCAAATTCAATAAAAAACGGGAAGTGGTTGGAGCACTTGCCTTACTTCGTAAGCGAGTGATTCTCTTTGGAGTACTTTTCCAGACTATTCTCTCTATGGTTCCTTTAAGCCTTTGTGTGGCATATGGCGGCTATTATAACAACGACCCTCCACTTGGTCCAGTTCTACTCCAACACCTTCAACTGTGGCCACGGTTTGTTTATCTCTGTACCTTCCTTCTCTACGGATCTTTTCTTCCTTGGATTCCACGGGGATTCCAATCTAGAGCCTGCTGTACGATGTTCTTTGACTCTTTTGTTAATGTGTGGCCTATCCATTACCACTTTCGCCTGCGAATACTGGTATATACCCAATCTTGGCCGGTTAGTCTGTATAGGTCTTCCGGTCAATGGATGTTACGGATGCGCCGGAAACACCGGGTTGTACCTTAGATGTTATTTGACGGGACACTTTCCATATTGAACAGCCGTATAACAGAACAGATTTTACGTTAGACTCGAAGATCTGGAGTAGTTGTAGTTTCGTGCTAAAAATGTAGATGCATAAGGATGTTGTTATCTAGTATTAAATTGAATTCGATGTGGAAAGGACAAACTAAAAATCCTACTCTTGTATACGGGTCACCTACTCTTCGAATAACGGTATACGGACTTTAGTGCTTAGTTCTATTGAATGTTTAAGGGTTTTTACTTGTAGGGGTTCTCTTAATTGTACGCTCCATTTCGGGTGGCATAGATTTGGGTTGATAATGGAATGTTTCGCACCCGTGTTCACTAAAAATTTTAGCCGAATGGTTTTAGATTTTAGAAATATATAGGGTAAGTTGCTTGGGAGGCTTTAATTGGAAAATGTTATGGGCGGTCATCTGCTTCGTTTATATTAGGATGTAGGAAATCTACTTCCATTGGTTCGGGTCTATCGAAATTATTGTTTCTTGCATTATTATTAAATCTAGTGAAAGCATTTCCTGGTCTTTGAATATTCAATTTCTCGATACTGGTCGATTTTCTACATATGGGGGCTGGGAATATTGCTATGATACAACGGCGGTAACCTAGGTTGTTGATAGAAATTCTGTCTAGTATTATCTGGAATATGGCTTCGATTATAGTTTCGATCATTGCCTCTCATGCGATTTCTATTAATTTGCTTATTGCTGTCTTGTTGAAAGTTGTTTGGTGCTCTCGTTTGAAATGGGCTGAGGTAGGCGTATCCGCAACAGAATATTTCTTTATGTCTCCAAACTTTCTGGGTTTCTACAATGAAGAATTGAACGCATGGGGTCTGGCAAAACCTAAACTACAATCTATGAACTGACGAATTTTACGTATACACATAAGACCAAAGTGGACTGACGTTTTATTTAATTTACATTGCTGCTTATGACAGCAGGGAGACCGGGACTTATGGACCGTGACTGCTTGCGCTTTGAATGAAAAAAGACTAGATTTAATCAAAGATTTCTTGTTATTTCGGTTAATAAAGTGTACATGTTTTTACTTTATTGAAAAGACAATTTAGTCAGCTTTAAGTTAATATATGTAAGACGTTTTCTTCATACGAACTAATAATTTTGGCGGTAGGGTGGGTTTAAGGAAAAATTATACCCTGGCTTCCATAAGAAACAATTCAGTAAGACCATTTACGGCACATACAAAAGTCCAGTTCATGGCTTGTACTTTACGCTGGTTAAGGTTCTGGTAATTTGTTCTAAAAAATCGTTAGTGCTGAAGTTTTGTCTGATTCGACAGCGCTAAATATTTCTTCGCCGCTTTCGATTGTTTTTTCAATTTTCATTATAAAAATCTACGCTATTTGTTTTAAATCTAACTGACCGGAGTTCATCAAATAACTCTTCTATTGTCAGTCTATCTCGAAAGCTACTTATGAGCGTGGTTTCAATTTCGGTCCACGACGTCGCATCAGTGCCACTTGCCAAATAAATTCTATAACTAAATCTTCTTAAAATTGTAACAAAAATGCACGAAATTATAGAAAAGTGTAACCACTTCCAAAATATGTTTGTGATGATATAAAGTACAGGCGTTGTAAGAACAGTCTATTGAATAACTATCCCGCCGCGCTAGTTACAGCTAGGTTAAGATAGAGGTGCTCAAACCTTTTAGGTAAGATACTGTAAGTGTATCTGTACAAGAATTCCTGAATTTACTTGGGACTCCGCGGACGCGCACTACTTCAAATATTGCCGCGTGTAGAAGGACCCTTAAGTCAAAGTCAGCCGCATCAATATTGTCATTCATATAAGGATTGCTTTCTCAAC
This sequence comes from Leptarthrus brevirostris, assembly GCA_964036015.1. NCBI lineage: Eukaryota > Metazoa > Arthropoda > Insecta > Diptera > Asilidae > Leptarthrus > Leptarthrus brevirostris. The sequence continues at coordinate 135,643,304 of OZ038371.1, read as the reverse complement.
ATTCGAATAAGAGCCAACTTTTAAAATCATATTGGATTGTATTCACTTCCCTAGACATTGAACATTTGTTGACTGCACATTAAAACCGCAGACTAATGTCTATCAATTCTACATAGCTACGGGACTCGAATGAGAGCCAACTTTGCGAAACCTTATTGAAATGTATTCATTTCCTTGCAGCTATCCCCATTAATAAGCAGATGGTAGAAACTACTCTCTTCTGTACAAAGGATATCAACAGGCATCAGAAACAGCAGGTGACGGCAACTAGTCACTCGCTGTGATCCCGTGTAGAAGCTTTCAACATTCATCTATCACTCACAACAGATGGAACACGCTGCCACAGTATCACTGTTTTGCCAATTCGCTTTATGTGAGGTTAACTGACAAATTTTAAAATATTTATGTTTTGCCGTCAAAGAATAAGTCATTCGAGCAAAGTCTAAAAAAACATTTGACTGAGTATTACAATTCACATGATGCAGTATGATGTATAATGAAAACACTTGTTAATTCTACAAAAAATTTTTAATTTATTTATAAAAAGTGTAGCGACGCGTTTCGCCCTAGTTAGGCATCTTCAAGCTACTACGACTAATCTGTGACTAACTCTCATAGCCAATATATTAAGTATTTACGTATATAAATTAACGGAATTCTTTCTTTCCTTTCCTTTATTATTAATTTGAGAAATCTAATGTAATTAGAGGGCTGTGATTATAAAAATCTATTTGGTCGTTTAACAAAAATGAACCTTTTTCTTTTTCGCGTTTTATCTCCAGTATTTCATACCTATCTAAGGGTAGCCGCACACTGATCGAGCAAAACTGCTTAAAACTGACTAAACGTGCCTAAATGTGCCTAAACTTGCTCGAAGGGGGATACATCTCGAGTAAGTAAGTTGTGCGGCACACACTGGTAAGGCAAAACGTTTTTAGTTGTTTAGTCATAATAAAACACATTTAGGCGTGCCGGACGTTGTTTTTAGGAAAAACGTTTTATAGTAAAACAACTTGCATTGCTATTCAAGTCAGAAAATTATTTCTTATTGCTTGGGTTGTATAACTTTTACAAAGTGACATAAATATTAAGTATGGATTTGGTATATGACTATAGCATGAAGGAACACCATAACCGTGATAGCTATGCTATTTATTGGATGCACCCATAATGTTCTCTCGACTTCTTCTATTTGTGAAATCCAATTCCACAAAATTACTAGAAATACTTCGTCTTCTTCTTATAGGAAGACATTGATAGTGATAATGTACTTTCACAACAATAACTTTCACTACTAAAAGCTAAATGAAAATATTGACAAATTACTGCATCAGGCAAATTGTTTTCACTTCAAACAAAATGTTTTCTCTTCAAACAAAATGTTTTTCGATCAATCAAAACGATTTCAGCCAAAACGCTTTTAGGCGGTTTTGCTCGATCAGTGTGCGGCTACCCTAAGATTTTACCCCCGTTTAAATGATGTATTAATTTGACTTGGTCAATTGATGTGGTATGTTCAAATTCAATTAGGTGCTTACACAAACCAGAAATCGGACGGTTGTGTTTTGCAGCCGATATATGTTCCGAAAACCGATTTTTTAACGTTCTCTTCGTTTTTCCTACATAAATACCTTCACAATTATTGCATTTTATTTTATATATGCCACTTTTATTCAAATCATCCACATCAGGTTTAAATTTATTATTTAAAAGCATTTTACCCAGAGTTTTGTTATTAAAGAACGCAGGTTGTATATTGCGTTTCGATAGGGCACCTTGTAATTTTTTAGCAACGGTTTGTACATAAGGAATTTTTCTCCATTTTTTTTATAAATTATTTTTTTTTAATTAATTTAATTTAATTTATTTCCATCAATCCCAGTGCCAAAATTAAAAAGAATTTTATATACTCGTGTCCGTGAAAAGATTTATGACAATGAATCTTAGATAGGTATGAAATACTGGAGATAAAACGCGAAAAAGAAAAAGGTTCATTTTTGTTAAACGACCAAATAGATTTTTATAATCACAGCCCTCTAATTGCATTAGATTTCTCAAATTAATAATAAAGGAAAGGAAAGAAAGAATTCCGTTAATTTAAATACGTAAATACTTAATATATATATATAATATATAGCTTGAAGATGCCTAAGTAGGGCGAAACGCGTCGCTACACTTTTTATAAATAAATTACAAATTTTTTGTAGAATTAACAAGTGTTTTCATTATACATCATGATGAATAACCAGAAATTCTACCAAGTGCCTACAAAATCCTCAATTTGTTCACATGATGCAATCATGTAGCCCACACCAAATGAATCAAAAGCTTGCCTTGCTTTATTGTTCCTTACGAGTGCAAATTCAAATCAAAGGCATTTAGTCATGCCTCAAGGCAAGGGTATTGAACAGCCTACACTGCGAAAACGTGACTGACGCAGTTCCATGATCTGTTGTTTTATAAGACATTCTTGTGCAAGTTCTTTATAAGAAAAGACGAGCAATAATGTGTAAAATTGTTATCTGTTCGTTTTTCATTAAGTGGATCGACCAACGTATTCCTGTTTTTTTCAGATGAATTTATTACGAAATTCCATAGCACTACTTGTTCTTCATCCGCACTGGTTGCAATTTCGATAAATTCTGAACAGTTAAAAGCATTTCTGCCTTATGATAACCCACTCCAACTTAGTCAAATGCATTGATATGACTAATGTGCCTCGGCTTGACTAATCCGGTGTGGGTTGGAATAAGGGTAGCCGCACACTGATCGAGCAAAACCACCTAAAAACGTTTTAGCTGAAATTGTTTTGATTGATCGAAAAACATTTTGTTTGAAGTGAAAACAGTTTGCCTGATGCAGTAATTTTTCAATATTTTCATTTAGCTTTTAGTAGTGAAAGTACAGTGATAGTGATAATGTCTTCCTATAAAGAAGAAGAAGAAGTATTTCTAGTAATTTTGTGGAATTGGATTTCACAAATAGAAGAAATCGAGAGAACATTATGGGCGCATCCAATAAATAGAATAGCTATCACGGTTATGGTGTTCCTTCATGCTATGGCTCTCCTTTCCAATGAATGACTTGCTGTGTGTCGTGTGGGTTCAGCCTAAGGGTAGCCGCACACTGATCGAGCAAAACTGACTAAACGTGCCTAAATGTGCTCGAAGGGGGCTACATCTCGAGTAAGTAAGTTGTGCGGCGCACACTGGTAAGGCAAAACGTTTTTAGTCGTTTCCGTCATAATAAAACACATTTAGGCGTGACGGACGTTGTTTGTAGGAAAAACAATTTATAGTAAAACAACTTGCATTGCTATTCAAGTCAGAAAATTAATTTCTTATTGATTGGGTTGTATAACTTTTACAAAGTGATATAAATATTAAGTATGGATTTGGACCCTGAAAAATTATTAGTTTTAGTGGAAGAAAGGAGAGCCATATATGACTATAGCATGTAGGAACACAATAACCGTGATAGCTTGGAAAGACTTTGGGAAGAAATAGCAAATGATATGAACGCTTCAGATAAATTGAATTTACTCTTCTCTGCATGTAAATTTTTAATCATCATTCGTTTTCGATATTTTAAATTGCAACACTGTTAGGAAGAAAATATTTTTTTTAGAACATTATAATGAACGAAAAGAAAATCGTACATAATTTCCTTTAGATAACTGTACTCTGCGATCTTGAAGTTAACAATTTCGTAAAAAAAATTATAGTAAATACTTTTGGTCCGATATTCCGTTTGGATGTGAATGTAGATTAAGTAGGTATTACGGGAGGAAAAATTTGGAATCAAAAACTAAAGTTTTAAAAGAATCATTAGAATTTATTTTAAGCAGTGTGTGGTTAATATAATGACATGAATAAATAAAAATAACATTTGTGTGTTTTCAAAAATTAAATTTACGAACTTAAAATTGAAAAATTAACATTTTTTAGTAACACTTTATACGTAAAAAGAATAACATAAAAAATGGTATAAAAAAAATAATATGTTTAAATGACATTTGTTCAACTTAGCTTTTAATAAAAAAAATAACATCCTGCCAGATCATAACATTTTATCTTTACTATCGCATGCATGATGATTAATGATTTTCGTATATATTTGGTAAATGTCCTTGCATACAAACAAATTTATTTTGCAAAGGTAGAGATCCGTGCGTGGGATTGAAATATTTTAAAAATTTGTTGCGAGTAGCGACACCAATATTTGATAGCCTTCCCGTACTGATATCTTCGGTTTTATCATCACTTACCACATTCATTAATTCATTCTGCAGGTCTGCAATATTTTGTTCCCTTAATCTAATAATTTTGTGTAGAACACACGTCGCCAATACAATCCACTTCACTTTTTCGGGATTTAAAGAAATTGAACTTTCAAGAACCCTAAATTTTCTCTTCAGCATCCCAAATGCATACTCCACTACTCGCCTTGCTTGTGAGAGACTGTAATTGAATATCCGTTTTTCATTATTTAAGTGTTTTTGAGGAAAGGGCCTTATTAAATTTTTTAACAGAGGGTACGCCTCATCTCCAACAAAAACAAATTCAAATAAGTTGTTATTTATTTTCACAAACACTTCTAGAAGTTGGGATATCCAAACCTCCATTAAATAATAAGTTTCCAAAATTAGAAACCCTCAAAAGAGCTCGATCACTACTTCGTCCGACTTCTCCAACATCAACAACCAAAAGGTTTGCATCTGAAATTTTTTATAATTGTAATATGCCATTTATCGGGCATTGTATTCGGATGTGTTTGATATCAATATCACCCAAAGAGTTCGGAAAATTCCACACGTGTGCAAATTTCTTTGATACTTCTAGCCATTTTTCCATGGCTAGTTGTTTCATGTACATTGGAGAAAGGATTTCCCAAATTTTTATGCTAGTTTCAATTACAATTTTTCCAACTGTAGTAGCTTCAACACGGAAATAGTAATGTAATGATTGGAAATGTTCTCCTGTTGCTAGGTATCTAAAAACAAAATAATGGCAAAAAGGAAAGCGGTTATAAATATGTAGTATGTATTAATTGTGAAAGAAAATTATTTTTCGAGAAACGTTCAATATGTTATTACAAATGTAAAACATTTCAAATTTCAATAATCCGATGTTAATCTAAAAATACATAATTTTTTAATAACGATAAGCTGTTAACTTATAACATTTAACAATAAGCAACTCGTAATTTTTTCTTATATCAAGTAAATAAGCTAGCTATCATGACGCATATGTATAAACAAAAAGCTTATATTTTTTCAGGTTCAGACTGTAAAACCAAATGGAATAGCTTACGAAACTCCTATGCAAGGGTGTTGAGGGAATCTAAAAATTTACCGAGTGGTTCTGCAGTTCCAAAGAAAAAGAAATAGTATCTTTTTGATGTTGTCTTTTTTAAAAAATTTTGTAGGCCAGCATAAAAAAATGGCAAGCAATTTAGAATACACTGAGAGGGAAGACAATATATTGGCCGAGAACTCAAATACGTCGCCTACAATTGCTACAAATGAACTCAATAATGAGACATTCCAGTCTACTCCCCCTCCCCTCCCTCCCAACGCACCACCAGTGGAGTTCCGACCAATGGGAAGAAAGTCAAAAACTACGGCTGCTGAAATTGTAGCTGGTCCTATGGTAGAATATTTACGCGCGAAGACTAACCCGCAGGAGCTACCTGAGGATCCCGATTTATGTTTTTTTTAAAGTGTTTCTAGTGATATGAAAAAGTTACCTCCACGTAAGCAACGGCAATTTAAAAGTAAAGTACTCTCTATTTTAAATGGAATGCTAGATGAAGAAGAGAATTCAACTTCAATTTCTGGATCGTCCAGTTCTTATAATTACTCCAACATTGAGCCTATTCCTTCAAATAATATGTCTGACATAAACGCAGAGCAACAACGTTTAATTTATGTGACTTCATTTACACATCCCACCGCAACAACAAGTAATGCTACTTATTGTGCAATAAATTCACCGCCTGGGGACTGTACTTATTTTCAGAGGAAGGTTTAAAGTTCCATTATGTGAGCGTCTTTAATGAATTTTTATATTTTTTTGTTCACAGAATTTTTTTTTATTTTCTATTACGCATTTTCATTGAATATTTATTAAGTTTTTTATAATTAAAATTAAATATAGATAATAATAAAGGTTTAAAACTATTAATTTTAATTTTTCTTACCTTAATGTAATAAACAGTCTTTCTTCAGGAGATATATTTCTTCGACAGTTAGTATCTTACTTTAAAATGCTGTCTTTAATCATTGATAATACATAATCAAATGTATTACAACTTAGTCGGGTAAAATTACGAAATTTTTCTTCATCATTTCGTAACTCGCTTATAAACGATAAAAGCGTTTGTTCCACGGTTCTTTTTCTATTTATTGGATGCGCCCATAATGTTCTCTCGACTTCTTCTATTTGTGAAATCCAATTCCACAAAATTACTAGAAATACTTCTTCTTCTTCTTTATAGGAAGACATTATCGCTATCTAGATCAATAGCCCCGAGGTCGGGGCTTTTTGATACAAAACGTATTTTTTTCAAACGCAATTTTCACCCATTTCCCCTGCGCGGATCGGAAAACTGTATGAAGCAAATTTGTAGCTCTGATATTTTTCTACAAAACTGCATCATTCATTTTTTCTGTCTAATGCAACAATTTCCCAGAAAAAATTTATGACAAATGTTGTATCAAATAGCCCCGGTCTCCCCTATACATATTCTATGTTTAAACAAATTAATTTCGGGCAGAAATCCCATAAAATTTTTTTTTATTTAGATTATGTTTTCACAAATTTAAATTACAACGTTTTCATTTTTAATATCGCGTTACTACTACTTGTACTTATGTACATTTACCTATTTGATTAATCAACTTCTTCCTGTTAGCTAAATAAGTCTTTTACAAATGAAATACTTATTACGATTCCTACTTTATTTTGAAATTTCTCAAGCTGGCACCATCAACCCAATCAGAGTATACGACGGAGTCGTTTCGTAAATGGTCAATTACTTTAGCCTATGTTAGAAGCTCACGCCCTAGCTGACCTTTTGGAAATAAAACAAGATTTATTGAACACTTTCTTCCCCGTATATATTCGAAGTCCTGCACCGCTCCGCAAGAAAAGTCTAAGCAAGTATACATTAACTTGCCTGCTGCTTCCGCTTTATTTAGTGCTCTTTTTACCCCTTGCATAAACTCTGTGAAAAAATTCGCAGATTATAATATAATTTTTCCAAGGAAATAAAAAATGTGGCCGGAATGATTTCATCCTGCTCCTAGAGTATAAATAAAAGCATCACGTAGGAGATAAACGACCTTCAGAGGCAGAAAGTTCTCAGCCTTTTACACACAAAACGTGTTCTTGGGTTCGCACATATTAAGCGTATTCAATGGGGGTCGCAGCGCTCAGCGTAACCGTAAATAATAAGGCAAAAGTAGGCTTTCAATTAACAGTTTAATGCCATTTTTTATATTTTAAAGGAAATTTAGTGTACACACGTAACAATTGTCCTGGGAGTCTTTCTTTTACTTTATATCATCAAAGCATGTCTTAAGAATTGGCAGAAATTTATACAACCCCGCCAAAATGAAATCGATTTCCCTAATGCGTGTGCAGGCCGAAATATCATCTTTCGTGTTTTTGCTTATATATTTTTTTGTTTAAATATGTAGATACAACTGACAAGGTAAGTACGCAATGGTTTACAAATTCGTTTCCTTAAATACTAAATTATGGATGTATTGTATGGACGTTTAGGATGGCGAGTGTAGGTGGGAAATTCTACTCAGTCGGATTTGGAAGTATCGCTGCATCCCACGCAACTCTCACTTACTTTGCGACAAAAATGTCCTTGGAGGTAAGAACTTCCTTGTTCTATTACAATTTCATGGCTTCTTCATTAATTAATTAGGAATAGCAGAACACTTTACACCAGTAAAATTGTAGTGGATGTTTCTTTCCTGAACAACAATTTTAAACCTTATTCCTATCAATTAGCCCGTAAGTCATATACGAAGTACATGATAGATAACTGATGAAATTTTCCTTAACCCAAAATCGTTGAATATGAATTAAGTATTTCGCAGTCGTATTTCGATAAATTAACATTTTTTACATATTATTTCTGCACAGCTGTTTTGGTTTAGAAAGTTTCTTAGCAAATTGATAGATTTGCAGAAAATCTTACGTTTTTCAACCTACTTCCTATTTTTTTATATGACCGGCCATCATTTCGTAACGCGTAGACTGATTTTGACGATTCTTTTCTGTTGGGTAGAGTATGTTCCCCGATTGCTACCGTGTCAAAAAATGTTTGGTGGGATTGTGGTGGGGGATGGATATGAGCACTAACTCCGTAATGGAAGGGCCGATTTGAATCATTCCTTTTAGGATTTCGTACCTCAAAACGAAAAAAAGGAACCCTTACAGGATCACTTAGTTGTCCGTCTGTTTAATGGCTGGCTGTCAGCCTGCCTGTCAAGACACGTTTTCTCAGTAATTCGCTGGTTATCGAAATGAAATTAATATCAATTAGTCCACGGTCAATCAACCTTCTAAGTGAACGGAATCATGCCGCATATTTTGACACTCGCAAATAAATCAAAACCTAGGATCTTTTAATTTGGCAAAAAGCAAGATCTCACAGCATAAATAAAGGAAAAAATCCGTAAAGTGTTAATTTGTAGTTATATCACATGAAAACATATTAAAACAGATTACGGAACCCTCGGTGCGCGAGTTAAACTCGCACTTGTTCAGCTTTTTTTTTTAATAATGGAAAAAAATACGCATGCCCAGATTTGGTTGATTCTTTTTCTGATGTATAAAGTATGTTTCCACATTGGTAACGCGACAAAATTTGAAACGGTGGGTTTTGGGTGGGATAGGTGGGGGGGGGGGGGGTGCATGTCAATTTTTTAACGCGTAGATCAATTGGAATGATTTTTTTTTGTTATATAAAGTACTAGCTGCGTGTTCCCGGCGTTGCTCGGACTTTTGGCAAGTGAGTGTCGTTTTCGATTATATTTACATTTCAATTCCTTTCAATAGAGATGGGAATTGAATCAAAATATATTGATTTTTGGTATTATAAAAACTTTAATCTTCCGATGCAGTGTATCGATGTTATCGACAAAAAAACATCGATATTCAGATAATATCGGTATTGTATTTGAAAGTATAGCAAATTGCTCTTAACGGATGTAAACATGTCTTTATATGAATAGACAAACGTCATTTGAAGTACTTTCTTAGGTAGAATAAAGATTATAGAATAAACAGGATAGTCCTTTACAGAAATGAGCCTTGTACGTGAGACCAGCCAACCTGCTCGTTGGGAAGATGATGCCCAGGAAAGGGAGGAAGATAAAACTGACCTGCCAACTTCTACTTGTGATTTCCGTCCAAAGCGTTCGTGAAGAAGATTTTTGAGTTTATGTAGAAATTAGAAGTAAATTATTAATTTTATTTGACTAAACAGACAAAGAACATAATAAAGTGTTTTAAAAAACATTTCTCTCCAAATCTATCCTAGGAAAGGATAGGAAAGATTTCATAATTTGATTGTGTGCGACTGTGCGTAACTGAAATGAAAGAAGTTTTTAACAATTTTTATAATCGAAAAACTAGTCAAGTGAATAAATAGTTTACGATTTCTTTTCGTAAGTTGGAAAAATTAGTTAACTTTGATTAAAAAATGCGCTATATCAATATACAAAATGACAATGGACAGCTGATGTTACTCACACATGGAATAGTTGTCGTTAATTTTGGTATAATTCCACAGATCGTGTTTTTACTAAGGAGAGAGTGTTTCCTGCTTTTTGACATCTCTTTAAATATATCCCTGTTACAGAAAACGAACGCGACTTGTGTAAGGAACAGAAGGAATAGAATACGCAACGGAATCAACGGAGTAGAAGAAATATGTAAACATAAAGGAATATTCCTGCCAGAAAGTGGAAGTCAGATTAAACCAATTATTAAATAAAAAAATTTTTGGGTTTTAGTTCTTTATATTATTTAAAATGAATACAAAAGGCATAATCCAACAATAAATTATGTATTTATTTACAATTATTACTTTCTTTTCCTTCCCTTTTGATACTAACTTGATTGCTGACAGTTTTATTCCGTTTATTACATCTACAACTTCGGTACAAAATTATTACGTTCTGAATGCGTCGGTACTAATAAAAAACCGCGGAACATCAGGAATAGAATATTCTGAACGAATAAAGAAACACATTAGGTACAATGAATATAGACAAATTTTTCGGATCGACTTCGGTCAAGCCGACTTGAAGTCGATCCGAGGTTACATGACTTTCAAGTCGACTTGAAGACGGCTTCAAGTCTGCATGTAAATGTAACCGTGGTAACTGGGAGTTGTTTAGAATTTCGATACTGATACTATCTGAGTATCGACGTAAAAATATCGATTAAAGGATTTATCGGGTGTTGCAAGTATCGATACAAAATATCGAGGCAGGATCGTCCATCTCTACCTTTCAACAATCAACGGCAATGTAATCTTTCACCTCAGCGAAACCGAAAACTATGGATTATCACACTAATATCGATTAGTTAGTTAGAATAGGGTTCTTGGGCTATAATAAATATAGGAGGGCGAAGTCCCTTTATTTGTGGAGTCCCAAATCCTAGAACCTCTTTTGTAACTGTAAATATTTTAGATACATTTTATTTAAATCTAATAAAAAAAAATATTTTTTATTTAAATTTATTTAAACTTTTATTTTAATTTTATTTTTAATTTTTCCAGTCAGGTTATTCTGGCTAGACTAAATTATTCATTTACAATTTTTGTATCCTACTTTACAATTAATATATAGATAGGTAGTTTATAATTTTCTCTGTAAAGAGTACAGTATTTTATAGTCAATGATTGAATGATTATTATATTTTTTAAAGTGTTTGTGTTTCACAATATTCACACACTATTATTAGTTATTTTATCTCTATAGTCTGACTAAACATAATCAAAGTGGATTTATTTAACACTAGCTGACCCGACAGACGTCGTTCTGTCATAGGGCTTCACGATACGCGAGATAATTCTCGCCGGTGCCGGTCTCGATACGTTACCGGGACGACAGCGAGACCAATATCATTGGTAACAGTGCGATACCGAGACTGAGATTGAGGTGACGAGAGTGAACGAGATATTAGTTTTTATTATATTATTGTGGAAAATTTTTTTATTTGTTTCAGCTCTTATGTTGCTCCGAAGAATGGCAATTGTGTGATTTATGGGGCACATAAGTTTACACTGCTTTTCTCAATCACTTCTTTCTACATTATTTCCTCCTTCAGATACTTGCGTTTTATCCCCAATAGCAAATAAGAGCCTTTGCTACCTTGTTTTGGCGAGGAGAATAATAAAAAAAATGCATATATACATAGATATATTAATTGTCCTCCCTCCCCGTTATCCTATCGAAATTCCCTTCTTGTATCTTGCCGAGAGCGAGATCGGACCGAGACTGGCCTTTCTCTCGCCGAGATTGCGACGAGAGCAAGATCGTCTTCACCTTGACGAGACCAAGACCCAGATGTGCCAAAGTCTCGGTCTTGTCTCGGTGCCGTGAAGCCCTATTCTATCAAAAGCTATTGAACTGTGGCAGTCTCACAAACTTATCTTTTCTGGTCAAGTTCTGGTGAAGGCGTCTCTTATAAAGTGTTCATGTCGTGATGACATCTTTAGTTTTCAGTAATGGTCACCAGAACAGATAAGTTTGTGAAAGTAGCAAATATGTAATTTAAACAAAAAATTGAATATAAACGTATTTCAGAGTGATCACTTTATTTACTGACTATCAAATTATTACCGTGATATCAACAATAAATTTACATGTTAATGTACTTTACTTTTTTAATGTTAATGTACTTTTCTATGTATTTTTAATGTTATAATCATAAGCAACAACTACTTACATAATTCAGTTTTCTATTTCGTACACTGCAGTACTTTAGTAATATTGTGTTAAATCATATTTTCATTGTAATGCTCTATGGTACACGATATTTTTTGTTTGATTACATGGCGCGTAAACAAACAAAGCTTTTGGTTTTTCAACACGGGAACAGGCAACATACAGTTGTCCACGCGAGAAACATGGGTTTTCAAGATTAATGCCGCAAACACTCAATGACTGCCCCTGGGATTTAGTTATGGTCATAGCGAAGGCAAGCCGCACTGGAAACTGCGGTCGTTTAAATGCAAATGGTAAGTCAGTCGGAATCATTGGGATGTGTGGTATTTAAACGTCTGCTTCTTTATACTTTCCGTTTAGAATGATTGCCTTGATCACGTTGTTCAGTAATTTTTTCACCGCTACAAAGACGAGGTTGGTTGATATATCACAACATTATGATCACCGACCACACACATCACATTATCCGACCTTTAATTGAAGATTGTGAGGCGACAATCCTGCAAATACAGGGAGTTCAAAAATTTGGGGTGACAACATCATCTTGGTTAGCAGCGGAATCAACTGATTTGTATGTCCTCAATTCACCGGCAATTTCATTTTGAATTTTGAAATTGAATTCATTTACATCCATGTTTTTGGCAGCCAATCTATCTCTTTCGCTCAACCAAATATGATCTCTGTAATTTTGAGCAACGTTTGGGAATACCTTTTGAATGAGTTCAGTTTTTGCTTCAGTAAACTGATAAAAATTGTTAGGAAAGTCAGTCAAAACCTGTCAATGAGTTGTTTTGAAAATATTTCTCCAGATCAATCATTTTGCAACTCGACATTCTTGCATATTCTTGCTTAAATTTAGTATCTTGACGTGTTTCCGCAAAACGAAGGACTTTAAACATGCATTAAGTTCATCAGCTGGCGTCAGTGATGCCAATTCAATGATTTTGTCACCAAATCTGGTATTTTCGAACACCTCCCTAGTAACAGAATTTTTTTCTCAGACACGTCTAAAAGCTGACGATTTTTAACTTCTACCGTCGTGACTTATGATGACTTTAAATGCAGTGATGCCAAATAAGGGTTTTATCACCAAATCTGGTGTTTTCGAATATCTTTCTAGTGAGAGATTTTTTTTCTGCGACCCTGTGATTTTGAACCTCTTCTGATGTCACCAAATGTCTCCAACTTTTTGACGTTTTAACGTAAATATTTGGCATTTCTTATTGTTTTTGACTATTTTGTACATATTTGCTGGGCTACCACTGAATTCAGTTACAACCGGTGTTGTACCACACATTCACACTAAAGGCATGTGTAACACAACTCAAACAATTTCCTGTGAAAGTTCATGATTTTCCAGCGGGACCCTGAAACTTTTAACGCTTACGATAACAGGATCGCCCACAAAATTAGAACTTTATCACATTCTAATAGTTCTCTGTTTCTCCTACCTTTCCTTTTACAAATTGAAAGAGAGAAATTTCACGACGCTTAAGTAGATGAGATCAGCTGTGGATCAAATCAAAGTGCACTTGAGTTCTTAATGAACACCAATTAAAGGTAAATGCGCACATTATTCAGGTAAATACAGTCTTTTATTGAGTAGTAGTATTTACGTTTTTGTAACTAAGATATTTCTTATATTATATTGGAAGCAATTTTGAAAAAAATTTATTATTTTGTATCTGGTGACTTTTTTTAAAAAAGGGTTCCTTTTCAGTCCTATCTAGTGACACGCTTCATCGACGACTTGACAACACTCGCTGGCGTTGACCGTGGAATCACTGGCAATGTTTGACGAAAATCTCCTGATAACAAAATTATCGCACCACCAAATCGGTTTTTATTGTTCCGCAGATCTTGCATGGTTCAGTCTAATGCCTCCAAAGACTTGTTATGTGCAATCGTGTATTCATCCCACACTATCAATTTACATTGCTGCAAAACCTTTGCCATTGCAGAGTTCTTCGAAATGTTGTAGATCGGATTTTCGTTGCTTTGTATATTCAACGCCAATTTTAGCGCTGAACGGGCTGTTAGAACGCGTTCCAACAATGTATCTGCAATGCCTGATTAAGCTAGGGCGAGTCCAATTTCATTGTATGAGCGAATTGTTGCTGAAATCAATGAAATCAAAAAAGTTTTTCATGTACTACCGGTAGAGTCCAGGAAGTAAATCCCTCCGGTTCCGTCATTAACAGAGTATCAAATATATACTTTTGTTGTTGGTTCAACAGCGGAAGATTTATTGATTTTAAACCGTCTTGATTAAAAGCGTCGTACATCGAGCGATTGGGCGCGGCCATGCCTAATTAAGATAATACTTTGTTTGACATCATCAAGAAAATTCTTCGATTAATCGATCTCAACTCACCATACCTAGAATTGACAACTAGGAACAGTTTGAATGTGATATAGAAAAATGTGGTTTTTGTGTTTTTCCGGGCAATTTTTTTCTTTATAAGAACCTTCTTCGGACTTCAAAAAATATTTGAAAAAAAAAATTTGCCGAATTGGTCCAGGCGTTCTCGAGTTTTGCGCCTAGCCGTTCATTTTTATTTATATAGATAGATTAATTTTCTCTATAATTTTTTTCCGTCACTTTTTCAGATATTCTAATAGTTATTCTACTATTCGGGGCGGAGAGGAATCTAACAAATTAAAGATCATTAAAAGCAGGCCAGCCGTTCTTGAGTTATAAATGATGTAACTTACCCGACTTTGTTTTATTTATTTAGATATTTTATTAAAATAATATAACCAAACTGATGAAATTTAAATTAAAAATTAATAATTAAGTTTGTAGCTACCATTACAATTGTCTTATCCCCAAATCATTTGAAGGCATCGGTAATGTTATTAATAATAAATGTAATACTAATCGGAAAGGAATCTCTATTTAGAGGACTCTATTGTTGATTACATTATTTAGAAATGCGAATCCCTGCGCTGAAAAAACTTTTTTAAGTAGCTGCTGGTCGACCTATGGCTATTTTGTCTAGACTTACTTGAATGAAAAATATATTTTAATGATAGAACACCTGAGAAATATTTCTTTAACTGAAGTGTTTTTGTCTGCCAGTTGATTGTTGGTCAACCTATAAGAGGTAAATAAATTACAGAATTAATTGTTAGAATAATATCGAAAGTGTTGTTAGTGACGGTTTTAAAAAATGTTAAACTTATAAGGGTCATTCCACGATGCATCGACAAGCTCCGGAGGAACTGTCTTCAGCGATTTCACCGATTTCGCTTAAAGTTGGTTTCCTTATATGCGTTATTGACAGAACTAAAATATTTTGCACAAATAACGCTAATTGCTGCATCTCCAGAGCCTTGAAAATTGAAAAAAAATCGTTGTTTGCCCTTATGATATAATTTCAAAAATTTATATCTTCGGATCTACTGGGCCAATTTCAATAATCTTTAGCATTTTATAAAGGGTAGATTTTATATTTTCTAAAAGAATATGTTCAGGGACATTTTTAATTAAAAAGAAAATAACGATAACGGTTATATCCTAGATAAAATCCTTGATGGGTCCTACAGAGATTTTTTCATATTTTTGAAGGTCTACAACTAGGCTGTGAAAATTTAAAGTTGGGATCTCTATGGGTTGATATGCAATTATTTTTATAAACAAAATCGGCAAAAATCACTGCTTATTTAAATAAGGGTTCTAAGTAGTAATGATTGTACCGATATGAAGTGTGGTGATTAAAATTGTAAAGAACGGAAAGCGTTGCAAGGAAAGATATATAAAGGAAACATTAGTTTTGAAATTAATTTGATTTTTTAGTTGGAATTTTATTTATAAATTATTAAACACTAATTTTCTTTCCTTTTTATCATATTTAAGTTCAAAATACGGTAATTTTTGAATTTTTGAAAAAAAATCACCCCGTCAGACTATAACTACTAGATTATTTTACAAGATTCGGGGGGAGTTAGGATGCAGACAAGAAGGCGCCATCTAATTCATCAGCAGTCCATTTAGACACATTAAATAAAATGTTAATACTAAAAAAAAAATTTTTGTTTTTCTTGTAGCTGAAAGTTCAGTAAACAATCTGGAATCAAAAGTTAATTTTTTTTCACCGTATAACCTTTACTTAGTTATCAGCGTGCGCAGGGGTATGTGACCCCTTAATTAAACTTAAATAAAAAGGAACATACTATCGCTTGTTGAATTTTTGAATTTCTGGTAGATGTTCTTTTTATAGTTGTTGTAATTACTAAAGATGTTTTCTTTGTGGGAATCACCTTTTGTTTTGATGTAGTTCTTGATATTTCCTTCTTATGTTGATTGTTGTCATTCTTAACTGGTCATGTTGTTATAATAAGACAGTTGCCGTACCCTTGGTGGGGACACCTCTTATAAAAATTTTTTGCTTGATGCCTATTCAGTTGAGTTTTTAAAATCGATAAAGTACCTTACATTGGTTTGGGGGGAGCGGAAGGTACTTTATGATTTTAAATGTTGGGAGATTGATTGTTTTTAATTTCTTGTTTTTCTTGATCTTTGTTGTTTAGCTTTAAAATCAATAAAGTACCTTATTCTTATCCTTATCCTTATGTTGAAATGATTAATTGTCGTTTGCTGTTGGAATCAATAAAATACCTTACCTTAGATAGAGAGTACTGTATGATTTTGAAATGGATGTGACGAAATCTTTAACAAAGGGGTTACCAATCCGGAGAGTCTGGATTTCTAATGTAATTATTCGTCGAATTATCGGGTTGTCGAGTCGTCAATGTAAACATCTGAATCGTTGGGCCGTCAGGGTCACTAATGCAAATGTCGGGGTATCGGGGTTTCGGGGCGTTGGTGTCACCAATGTATTGTTGCAGTGTAGGGGTCTTATGGCTCTCGCAGGGTTCTCAACCGTCCTATAATTATAGTACGTGTACTATAATTTGACCAGCCGTACTATCCGCAATCCTTAGTCCATTATATGTAGTACGCAAATGTACTATAATTTCACTTCGTCGAAATTCGCTTTAGGTTGTTTAAAAAACGCGCCAAAAACGCTCTTTAATAAAATAATTTTCAGCCGCCTGCAATGCCGTTTTGCGTAGTGTATGAAAGATTTAGATTTGTACCGCGGAAAAAGCACTGCTGTTTGCATGTACTTATGTGCTATTAAAATATACTGTCAAGCGCGACACTCGGATTTATATTGCTCTTTGCTTTGGCAAATGCCTTCCAGTGATTGTTTAATTCTAATAATGTAAAGTTGAAGAAATTACATGGGAATTTATTGTTCTCGACAGTTCGGCATATTTACAGTCAGTAAATTGGAATATTCATTAATTTTGCCGTAAGTATATGTTTTTCTCCAGTGACTAAATTGTGTTGTTAAGAAAAATGCTGAGCACTGCGAGATACCAATGGAAAATTTCAATAAGATCAAACATACAATTGATTTTTATATGTATGTAATTATAGAATTGCTGTGTCCATGCATGGAGGCCTCGTGTAGTGGATGATATTAGGTCTGTTCACGTACTTTTTGATCTGCAATATTCTGAGTAAAAATGTTAAATAGGAGAAATTACCAAATACCAAGAGTACGTGAACAAGTTTGAGTAGTCGTGGACAACAACTAAAGCAATAACTATCAAAGTGACAATAAGTGCCTTTATAACAAAAGTACTCAACTTATTTCTTCGAGTAAATTTGGACTAACATTTTAAAGTAGGAGAAATGTTAGGTCAGCAAATTGTCCCGCATTTCGTGAGTACGTGAACACGTTTGGGTAAAAATATCATAATGCATTTATCCAAAACTAAGTACGTGAACAGACCTAATACGTAATATGCAATACCAAACTACGGCAAGCTGTAAATATGAAAGGTTAAATGAAAAATCGCATAAATTGAAAGAATTACATGCATTCTTAATGTTATATTTTCTTAAAAAATATTCAAAAATTGGTTGAAAGTTGAAAGTTTTTGACAATTTTTTTTATAATTCTTGATTGTGTTCTCATTCTTTTGTAAACATATGAATTTCTTGACATTATTACGACTCTCCAACTTTTCTTAACAGATAAACATTCTTTTACAATTTCATATTATTTTCATTTCAATTTTCATATTTTCCGGGTATTTGCAGTGATTTTCATATGTCCTGCAGCTAGGCTTCTGCATTTAAACAAATTTGTCTTAAAAATTCTGTTGATAGGCTTTTCAGTTTCGGGAAATAAAAATGGCCTCAGAAGAAGAAAACACCTCGCCAAATACATCAATTATGAAATCACCCCCTTAGTACAGTCAATCTGGCGAAAAAAAAGTCATAAGGCTGCAAATCACTCCAAAGTGATGAAACTTGGTGAGTCGTTAAAGAATGATGAAAGTAAGCTTACCTGGCGATGGCCACCTGCTACCTGTTCAAATACTCAAAAAAAAAACTCAAAAAAATATTTTGAAATGCATTTTTCTCGAAAACTATGCATTTTACAGAAAAATTTATTAAACAAAAAATGTAGAGGGCATCGTTATCTACAATTAATGTCATTAGTGCTATGTCGTACAACAAAAAATGTGCGCAGTAGGTGGCGCTAAAGTGCCAAAAAAAGTGTTTTTCCACTTTTTTGTCCTGAAATTTTCATTTTTCAGTTACGATTCAAATGGAAAAATTGTTCCTTTTAATTTTATAAACAACTTTTATTTCAACATTTTTTTCATACAACTTACCGTTTCAAAGTTATAGTGTAATACATATAGCGCTGTGTGAACAGCGCAGTGATGCTATCGGTAAGTTTCTCGGTCCTATTGTGACTTTCTCCGGCAGCTTTAGCGCCACCTACTGCGCACATTTTCTGTTGTACGACATAGCACCAAGGACATTAATTGTAGATAACGATGCCCTCTACATTTTTTGTTCCATAAATTTTTCTGTAAAATGCATAGTTTTCGAGAAAAATGCATTTCAAAATATTTTTTTGAGTTTTTTTTTGAGTATTTGAACAGGTAGCAGGTGGCCATCGCCAGGTAAGCGATGGAGTGATGTGCACCCGTTTTTGCCAGATTGACTGTACTACCTGGAAAAACCAAGAAACACCGAGCACAACAGTTTAGAAACGAGTGGTTAAAAATAGAAGATTATAGCAAATGGGTACGTCCTACAGCAAAAGATTCACAAAAGGCGATATGCATATGGTGTGATGTAACTATAACTGCGGAACTGCATGTCATTGAAAAACACAAGGACTCTGGCAGACATAAAAAACACAGCAATAGTCAAGAAAAGCTAGTTTCCATAAAATGCTTTATCGAAAAAGGGGATAAAACTCTTAATCAAGTTGCAAAGAGGGCAGAAATCAAATTGGCTGGATTTTTCGTAGAGCACCATTTAGCATTCAATGTAAGGGGCCATTTTATTGACTTGCTTAAAGACTGTTTTCCAGACTCCAATATTCTCAAAGATGTGCATTTGAAGCAGACAAAGGTTACAGCTGTTGTCAAAAATGCTGTCTGAAAAACAAATTTTGACAGAAAAGTTGAAAAAATTCAAGTTCAGCATAATGGTTGATGAATCTACTGACCTTTCTGCAACAAAATCAATGTGCATTTTAGTGAGGTAATAAAACAGTTTTTTTGACTAGAAAAATCTCTTCAAATGTTCTTTTTTTCCAGATTGTATGATCCTGATGTCGCCACTCTATTCTGGGACCTGCGATAAATATTTGTTCACTCTGCCAAATCTTTGCCTGCTCCATCGGCATTGCCTCCATCAATGAACGCATCATCTAATGATCAACACTTGTTCAATTGTATCGAAAAATCTTTTAACGAGCGCGGAGTTACATTTGAAAATGTTCAAGGATTTGGTTCGGATGGATGCAATACAATGTTTGGAGATCATAATTCCGTAATTAGTCGTTTTCGTTAAAGTACTCCGGGTTTATTTTCCTCGAAATGCCTATGTCACTCAATGCATTTATGCGCGTCTGAAGCTTGCAAAAGTTTGCCTCGAACATGTGAAGACTTGACTCGAAACATTTTCCACTACTTTCACGCCAGCTCAAAGCGAATGTTCCATTTTAAATTATTCCAAATATTCCTTGACGTGAAAATGCATAAAATTTTACATCCATCCCAAACCAGGTGGCTTTTAGTTCATGATGCTGTTTCACGAATTCTTGAACAATGGGTAGCTCTGAAAGATTTTTTTATGGCAAAGCGAACGACTGAACGTTTACTCGTCATTGACCAGATTAGTTCTGCAATGAATGATCTAATTATTCATTTATTTTTTTTTTGTTGATTGGGTACTCCCTTAATTTACGAAGTGAATAAGATATTTCAGTCTGAAAAACCCATGATCGCCAACATGTACGATTCCGTTCGTTTAACGTACGAAGAATTGCTGAAATCTTACATAGATTGAGATAACGTTACAAAAACTGAAACTGCAAGAATTGTTCCTTCCGATACATCTAAATTTTTACTGCCACAAAACATGTACCTTGGCGTTGATGTTATGAAGTATTTGTCGAAACCAGAAATTCAAAAAAACGTGAGTCTCAAATCTGATTTTTACAAAACTTGTCAATCTTTTCTCATCGTTGGTTGTCGAGAAATCAGGAAAAGATTTGATTTCGACAACTTACTTTTAAGAAATATATCCGTTTTCAATCCTTCAACAGCTGTACTTCGAAAAACTCGGCAAACCATGCCAGGTTTGATATCTGTTTTGCAAGCTTTGCCTCGCACAGTTTCGGAGGAAAAATATTAATCAATTGATGATGAATGAAGAATGCTTCCTAATACAGAATTACCAGAACATATCAAAGTCACAAATGACATCGATATATTTTGGCACAAAATTCTCCAAATCGATGAAGATGATCAGCTTGGAATAACTTTCAAAAACTTGACACAATTTGCACTGGATGTTATTGCGCTACCTCACTCTAATGCTGACTGTGAGCGCATCTTCAGTGCTGTAAATTTGTCAAAAACTAAAACAAGAAACAAACTTGTCACACCGACGATGAATGGAATACTTTTGAGCAGGCAGCGCGTGAAAAATTGTGTTCCTTTCGAGCCTTCTGCTAAAGAAATTGCAAGTATGACAACCAAATGTTTATATTCTAAGCCCTTGCAAAACCAATGTATTATTGAGTCTGAAGCAGTTTTTATACTACCCAGGAACAATGAAATTCGTACGACAAAGATAAAAGAGTGATGTGTCCGTTTGAAAGCTAATGTAAGGATGCTATGGAAACCAATTGTTTAAGATATATTTTTTATTGTTAGTGTATTTCATCTATAACTTGATGCATAAAAAAGAAAACCAAAACATATTCATTTAAGTAACAAATTTAAAGATTGTTGAGTACACTTTAGTAACAACCAATTTCGTACGAGTTGTATAGGTGACAATGAAATTCGTACGGACGCGCTAAAATGGGGTAACATCCCCTTTAACTTTAATAACTGCTTGTAAACGCTTGCACATTGTACTAACCAGTTCTTAACACTGAGTTTGAGACGTAATGTCCCAAATACTTTGTATTTTTTCTTTTAATAACGCTTTTGTTGTGGGACGGCCTTTATGGAGTTCTTTTTTGATTATTCCTCACAAATTCTCCATTGGACTCAGATCGGGACTCGAAGATGGCCACTCCATAACAGTTATTGAGTTGTTCACAAACCTTTTTTAGTACTCCTTGAAGTATGACACTAGCTCCATCTTGCTGGAATATAACACTGTCATTTAGATGCAGTCGTCCCATTGATGATAGGAGTTGGTTTCGTAAAATACGTTGATATTTTTCGGAATTAACAATACCATCAATAAAATAAAAGTCGCCCACTCCTTTGGAGGACATGCATCACCAAATCATTACTCCACTACGAAACTTAATAGTCCGTCTCAGACAATCGGATCCAAATGCCGCCGATTTTTTGTGTTCCTCGTTCATCACCCACGCGAACGTTAAACTTGTATTCGTCACAAAAAAGTACTATGTTCCACTGATCTTGAGTACAGTTAATGCTCTCTTTAGCCCAGGCTAAGCGTTTCTTCTTTTGCGCCCTCGTTAGCAATGGTTTTTTTTCTGCCTGCAACAAATTAAGTAAATTTATCCGAGAAGCCTACCTTGTAGAAACCGTAGCCTGGGTGATACGAGGAACACAAAAAATCGGCGGCATTTGGACCCGATTGTCTGAGACGGACTATTAAGTTTCGTAGATGAAATACACTAACAATAAAAAATATATCTTAAACAATTGGTTTCCATAGCATCCTTACATTAGCTTTCAAACGGACACATCACTCTTTTATCTTTGTCGTACGAATTTCATTCTTCCTGGATAGTATTCACATTATCATTTTCTTCTAAGATTTTTAATTTAATTATTTTGAGCAGAGTCCAAATTATATTTATCATTAATAGAATTCTAGTGACGAATTGAGAAATAAGAAAATTAAAAAGATGAGCCGTGGCGAAAAACTGCAATAATTTAAGCTTAAGAAACCCTCTTTATTCGCTTAATAAAATACTTTCCATGTATAAACAGTACAAACTGATAGATAAATAAACCAAATCTTATAAAAGTAATGTGACATGATTTGTGCAATTAAAATTAAAATAAAAATTTGAGTGAATTTCCGTACACATTATTTGTTACGCCTTTAATGTATTAAATTCAATCACAACATCATTAAAATAAAACGATTTTGCACTCGTGATATAGGAATTTACACATTTTTGTATTGGTGTTGTCGTTTTTACCAAGCATACTATAATTTTCAGGTTGGTACTATAATTTCACTACCACGATACTACCTCTCACTCTTGCCGACCTGAGAACCCTGGGCTCTCGTTACTTAAATATTAGCTACCTTCAAATGGACTGAAAATGGGACGTAGTCCTTCCAATACTCAACATTAACGTAGTATCTACAATAGAGATAATACATACGGTATATTTTTATATTTATTAGAATCGCCCTTATTTAATTTTAATTTGGACTTTTTACTTATAATTTTTATTTTGCTCTTGTCAGTTAGGCTTATCTGCACTTTCTGAATTATATATATGTACTTCAAAATTTTAAACATTTTTTATTTCCAATACAATGAAAGAAACTTTATTTGTATTCTCTACAGTATTTTTGTATCTGTGAGTAAATGATAATTTTGATTTTCAAAGTGTTTGTATTGCACATGACTAACTTTATCTATTTGTGAAATTTTATCGGAATATTTTTGACAGTATTCGTGATAGAAGGTTTATATATAGACTTAGACTTAAGTATAAATAAAAATTAATACTTGTAGCAATCGGAACATTAATTAATAGAGAGGGCGTAGTCTTTTTAAATGTAGAGGCTCCAATCCTAGAATCATTTGGTATATAGATATATGTATGAGGAGATACATTTTATAAAAATTTATTAAGAAGTCGATTCGTTTGAGAAAATAAAATACTTATTTTTTTATGATGTGGTTGATGATGATGATGTAATGATGCTGTCATTAGATCCGTGGTATCTGTCTAGTTCTCGTAAGCCTTTGTTAGGCATGGGGCGGGAAAACAAATTCATCCGATTCGAGACAACGATTGCAGGCGGACCTACAATTTCAAGTGGACTACTGGAATTTTCTCTGCAGCCTTTTTAATCGTAATCTGTCGTCAGCAGAAAACAACCATGGGTCGCCGCCGTTGGGATTCGAACTCGGGACCTCCGGATTGGTAGACCGACACGTTATCACTTATTCCATCGACGACTTTCAGATTCACAGAAATCCAGGTCAAATTTGCGAATTTCAATAAGACGAATATATGGGAATATCTTGTCGTTTCACATGGTATTGACATGGTATGGGGTGATATCGTTACTGTATGTCTGTCATAAGCGTTAATGTAAAAGATCAGATTAGGGTGTATCATGTACCAAGAATTTAATGAATTTAATTTTCAAAACCTAATAGCAGTTACATATATTGAATTTTTTTCATGAATCGTAATAAATGCGATAACTGGAGACGGAGTTGAATCAATTGGTTGAGCGGCACGACCACCATGCCATGGTTCGAGACCAGGTCCCCGTGGGTTTGTAAAATTGAATTAAAAAATCCGCTCCATATCTGGGCTGTTGTCTAGCTCGCAGCAATGTAAAAGCAAGACTTTCCAGTTCCCCCACTCCATTTACCCTATTTCTCTTCCAGCCAAACCCATGCTAACGTATCAAAGGGTTGTCCCCTAGGCTTTGGCTACATCGTAAAAAATATAAAAACCAAAATTTATTTCTCAAATAACAAACAAGAGTTGACCACAGAATTTTGATTAATAAGCTTGGAGCTTACTTTTACTTTTCTTCTCCCGCCTGTAAGCTTATAAGGTCATACCTTACAGACAGATTTCAACAAATTGTTATTGGAAGTAGAGTCTCTAGTGTTCTCCCTGTCCTTTCTGGAGTTCCTCAAGGATCAATCCTGGGACCATTGCTTTTTTCAATGTTCATTAACGACTTAATTTGTGTGGTCGAGCATTGTAAATATCATATGTATGCTGATGACTTTCAGCTCTATATTTCCAAACCACTTGGATTGATTGAGGATGCGGTTTGTCGCGCTAATGAGGATCTGATGCATATACAATCGTGGGCATTGCTTAACAAGTTGACACTTAATGCTTCGAAGTCTACCTCTTTAGTGATCTTTAAAGATGAGCTTGATGTGTCCCACTTTCCCGTCTTAATGTTAAATGATGAGATTATTCCGTACAATAAATCAATTAATAATCTGGGAATCATTTTTAATCAAACCCTGAGCTGGAATCATCATATTAATCGTGTTATCTCAAGGGTATTTTATACTCTCCGTACACTCTCAGCATCAGCAGCATATACTCCCCAAAGGACTCGAATGTTCTTGGTCAAATCACTTTTGGTTCCTCTTATCACTTACGGATGTGAGATCTTTTATGCACTTGACTCTTTATCTTGGAGAAAACTCAATGTGGCTTTTAATGCTGCTATTCGTTATATTTATAGTTTAAGACGCTTTGACCATGTCTAAGAATTCTCCAAATCTGTGCTTGGTTGTACTCTTAAATCATATCTCGCAATTAGAGTAATTTTGTTTATGCGAAATATTATTGTGAACCAGAAACCTACTTACTTATTTAATAAATTGAATTTTGCACAATCTGTAAGAACATTTAACTTAATTCAGCCACGTTTTGGTTGTCGTGTTTCTGAACGTCAATTTTTTGTCCAATCGGTGAGACTGTGGAACGCCCTCCCTCGTGTTATAAAGTGCTGCAGCAACGGCCGTAATTTTAGATTACTTCTATATGATAAATTTAAATAGCATTATACATATATCAGTATTTTTCAGATGAGTTGATATAGATATATAATATTAAGTATTTCTTATACTTAGTAATTATTTGTTCAGTTTTTACTTTTTTTTCTTTTTATTTATATTTTGCATTTCTTCTAGCATTCTTGATGATTATTTTTTAGTTTGTTAGTTTATTTAACTATGTATTAATTAATTAGCATGTATTTATTGATTTTTTTTATGTTATTTTGCATATATTTCTGAAGTATTAATTCTTTTCTTATATCATTCCTACACAAATGTATAAATAGAATAATTTAATTGTGTAGTTGTTCCGGTAATAAATGAATATGAAATGAAAAAAAAAAAAAAAAAAAACTGGAACAGTGATTTCAAAATTTCTTAAGTCTATTCCTCACTCCAAAGCGCCATTTATTCTTGGTTGTTTTGACGTTCGATCAAAATTTCCCCAAAAAAAAATCAAAACACTCCGTAAAGGAACGATTCGTCTAGAACTCTTGCTTAAATTAAATTTAATATTTGTAAGCTCATTTAAAAAAAATCAATATTTCAATGTCATTTCTTCCTTTACAATCAATAAGTTTTGAACAAAAAGAAATATTCTCTTATAAGACATATATAGGAAAGGAAACAATTGACGGAAAATAGTGAAAGATAAAAAAATTCTCTCCATACTTTCTTGGCAAGAACTGATAAGCAACTGAGTGATTGAAAAGGTGGTAACAATATTTTACTTGTTGATATCGTACAATATCTTCCACTGTGTGACGACACTGCGCGTGCCTGAAAACGAGGGGAAATGAGTGAACTTGATCAAGAGGGAAAATGTTGAGTGAAAAAGCAAATTGAATGAAATACATAGCCATATTGAATGGACTATTTTATAAACGTGGAACTGGGAAATACCCCAAGAAACAATCTTGGATGGCGAGAGTAAAAGGTGGTGGAATTTCAACTAATTTTAAAGCAACCAACGAGCCAATAAAATGTTATTTTAACTAAACTAGCTATAGTGGGCGACAGAAAATTGCACAGAAGGACTTCCCTAAGTATCTTAATAAGTTTCTAAACTTAGCATATTCTATGTGACAGGGAAGGGTTGGGAATAAACCGAGAAATTCCTTTTCACATTTCCTAGTTAAATTAATGTCGGGTTTCAGTTTTTGCACTGAAAACTCAGCCGTTAAACTGAAACATGTAAATTGATTTCGTTATGCGTGGACCGATTTAGATGGTTCTTTATTTGTTGTTTAGACTATGTCACGTGGACTAGTTACGATAATTCTTTTTCTGATGTATAGAATATATTTCCCCATTGGTACCCCAATAAACATTTAATCGTGGGATGGTGGTGAAGGACGTGGCATTTCCCAAGCTCTTACCGCGTGTACCGATTTAGATGATTCTTTTTTTGTTATGTGGAGTATAATCCACCGCTTCTGCTGCGAGGATAAATTTTTACCTAGAGTGGCGGAAGGGTAGGCTAACTTCATAACGTGAAGATCATTCTTTCTTGTTGTGTAGAATGTATTCCCCCATACCAATTGATCCAACTCTGTCTCCTATATGATTGTATATATATATGTATATACTATGTTTCATATATTATATGACACCCCCAATTTCCACCATTATTAAATTTTAAAAACAGCACTGTTGTATACAATTTATCTTTATGTTTATGTTATAAAATTTAGCTGGGATGCCGAATCGAGAAGTGCTCTACAAGGTACGAAATATCCATTAGCGTTTTGAATGAATACAACGGCGGTAGCTAAAAAGACTTGATTAAAGTTATCTGGGTTTCGTGTAGAACGGCAAGCATTTAAAGAGATTTGAGTCGAATCTTGTTGAAAAATAGAGGGCTGTGACGTAGACGTGGGTGACGTTTCATTTAACTGTTTGGAAGTCTCCTCAGTTGTAGACATGTGTAGTAATGAATGATGTCTGCAATGACAATGGCGACATCTACCTGACTTGCATGTTTTAACATTATGCCCTGATCTGAGACAGTTAATACACAAATTGCGAAGTTTTATCTCTTGGTAACGATTAATTTTATGTAGCGCGATAAATTGAGGACAATTAGAGATATAATGGCTGGTTTCCTTGCAAAAAGTACAAGTGCATGAATTATTAAAAGTAATTAAGGTAATTTTTCGAAAGTGATGGTTTGTTTTCTTAAAATTACAATAAGATGTACTTGCCACTTTGTTGTTTACTTGATCGGTAGAGGCTTGGTTTTGGGCCACTTTCTCCATCGTTTGACACCTTCGTTGTATGAATGTTGAAAGGTCATCCCAAGACGGTATGAGATCCAATTGTGCTTCGTCTTCCCATTTGAATTAAGTTTGTAAATTGGATTTGTGAGTTATAATATGAATTAAAAAGCCATCTGCTATCTGCCCCTTGTTAGTCATTGATAACAGAGCGTGCATGTGCAGCATCGCTAAGATTCCTTAGATGGTTCACTGATCCATTTTCGACCTTTTGAAGTTTGAAAATTTCATCAATGTGAGCCTGACATATGAGTCTTTTATTATCAAAGCGCTTTTTTAAGAGGTTAAGAGCGATATCATAGTTTCCTGCGGTCATTTTGAGGGATTGTATTGTGCGTAGTGCGTTCTCTGTTAGGCATGAACGAAGATGCTGGAATTTTTCCACGCTAGAAAGAAGTTCATCGACGTCAACGAGTGTCATGAACATAGAATAAAAGTCCGGCCGCTCACTGTACTTTCCTGAAAATTTTGATAAAGCTAGCTTAGGGAGTTGAGCACTTCTATGTATGCCAACAGAAGATTGATCACAGTTAAGAGTTATCGAACCACGAACTTTTTTGCGAGCTAAGTAAGTTAATAGTTTAGATTTATTTGCACAATATGTTTCTTCAAAGGTTTCGCGCTCGTCACCTTTGGCTTCTTGTTCGTCTCGACAATCAAGTTTTGTTTGCACTGTACTAAAGTTAGCTAGATAACCTTCTAAAAGTCCTAGCCTCGTTTCTAACTCTGATTCATGTGCATTTTCACCTAATTTTTCGATGTAATTTTTTAACTTTGTCTGTTGACCTTTTATTGTACCTCGCTGTACTTTCAAATCTGAAATTGTTTTCGAGTTTACTGGATCCGAAGCCGAACTCATTGTAGTTTTACAAATTTATGGATTAACGACACTTAGCTAGATCTGTATCACTGGCTGATCAGCAGTATCCCCGAGTAAAATCACCGCACTACGAAATGACCTTTCATGTGATGAGGCTTTGTTGGTTAGCGGAAATTGCACTTGATCTAATTCACTGATCTTATCAGCAGCATGCTCGAATAAATCACCGCACTAAAAATAACCTTTGTCCCCCTAAACGCCTCTTCCGCCAAAGAAGCCTTTTTTACCGATCAGCTCTCTGTTTCTGGTCTCTTTCAAGTTAGTGGAATCAGAAACTTTCTGAACAGACAATTAGACTTAATCTTTTCCTCAGACCCAGTTAACTCGGCTGTCGCGGAAAGCGAACATCTCCTCTCCTCCCTCGATCGTCACCATCCTCCCCTGTTCCTCGTTTTCTCCTACGAACACCCTCACGCCCTTTCAGGCTCCGAGTCTTCTCCTTCCTTCAATTTTCGTAAAGGCGACTTTGAAAAATTAAATCACTTGCTCCTCAACTCCAACATTGGCAATATCCCTCAACATCTTCCAATAGACATTGCTGTAGAGGCGTTTTATTCGGAAATACACGCTTGCCTTACACAATCTATCCCTCTTCTTCCTCGTAAAAACTGCTCCTCATCCCCCGTTTGGTACGACAAAGAATTACGCTCTCTCCGCAACAGGAGAAATAAACGTTGGCAAACTTTTCTTCTCACCCAAAATGAGTCCGACTATTCTTCCTACTTGTCTGCTTACACCTCTTTTTCTGAACGTTGTGATACCCTCTACCATGAGTACCTCCTACGGATGGAAACTAGCCTCATATCCAACCCCAAGTGCTTTTATAGCTTTATTAATTCTAAGAAGAAATCCAATGGTTACCCTTCCACCCTAAAGCTCGAAAATACCTCTTCATCAGATCCTCAGGTTATCTCCAACCTCTTTGCACACTTCTTCAGTAAATCTTTCAGCGACATTTCGCTCCAACCTGACCTTACCTATTTTTCATTCCTGGAAAAATGCACTCAAACGTCGTTTACATCTTTTGACCCTGACCCCGAACAAATCGCTGCCAGTATTAACGGGCTTGCGGATGACTTTCACCCCGGTCCTGACGGCATTCCAGCCATAGTTCTGAAAAAGTGTGCCATGCATCTAGTTCAACCCCTTACTTTGCTTTTCCGCCTCTCGGTCACTCAAGGGGTTTTCCCTCAATTATGGAAAAACTCGTATATTATTCCCATATTCAAAAAAGGCTGCAAGAACGATGTATCCAACTACAGACCCATTTCTAAATTATCATCCATACCTAAACTATTCGAAAAATTGGTCTATGATTCCATGTTCTTCCACTGTAAGTCTATTTTCTCCCTCTCCCAGCATGGCTTCCTCAGAGGTAGATCTACAACCACCAACCTTACCGAATTCGTCTCCAAAACACTATGTGCCCTGGAAAACGGTAAAGATGTTGATGTTATCGCCAACGATTTTAGTAAAGCCTTTGACAAGATCTCCCATAGCGTTATCCTGTTTAAACTTGATCGCCTAGGCTTCCCCCCCAGATTCATCTCCTGGATTCAATCCTACCTCAACAACCGTCAATACAATGTTCTTTTCAGCTCATCCATTTCTAACCCCATTGTCGCTCGTTCCGGCGTCCCTCAGGGCAGCCACCTCGGTCCATTAATTTTCATCCTTACAATTAATGATGTTGAATGTGTCATAAAATACTCAGAGCTGTCCATTTATGCTGATGACATGAAAATAATTAAACATATCTCCTCCACAACCGACTCTCTTCTTCTCCAAAAGGACCTCGATTCGTTCACCACATGGTGCATGAAAAACTTTCTTGAGCTCAATGTCTCTAAATGCCAGTCCATCTCTTATTCCCGCAAGCGTCTTACCAACACCCCGAAAACATACATGTTAACCAACGTACCAGTCCCTATCGTTACCTCTTTGTGTGACCTAGGAATAATCTGTGATAGTGAACTCAATTTCCGTTCCCATATTGATAGCATAATTAACAGAGCTAACTCCGCGCAAGGGTTTGTGAAGCGCTGGTCTAGAGAGTTCTCCAATCCTTATGTTTCCAAATCTCTCTATATTTCCTTCGTGAGACCTCTCCTTGAATATGCCAGCCAGGTTTGGCCACCCACGCAAACAACCCACATTAACAGAATTGAATCTGTCCAGCGTAGATTCATTCGCTTTGCTCTAGGTGATCTTCCATGGGTAGATAGATTCAACCTTCCACCATATGAAAACCGTCTAAAACTGATCGACTTACAACCCCTAAGTAAACGTCGTGATGTTTCCGACGTTCTCTTCATTCATCAGCTACTAGCTGGTGCCATAGACTGCCCTTCAATCCTGCAGTCTTTACCCATTTATACCAATCCTCGCAACCTTAGGTCCACTCCCCTTTTCCGACTCGACCGCCATCGCACGAACTACGGTCAACGCGAACCAATTACCAGGATGCTTCGAAAAGTCAACGACCTTCCCTCCTTTGACTTCCATCTAAGTAAATCATCCCTTCACAAAGCCTTATATCTTTATCCCGCCCATCTTGATCGCCTTTCCTAATTCTCCTTCCTCCCAGTCTAAAGTTATCATTATCATAGCTTATATTGTAGCTTACATTATCTGTTATGAATTATTGTTTATTTTAGTTTGTAGTATTTATTTTGTTATTTTGTATTTTTTTATGTAATAGCTTGCATTAAGCTTAAATAAATAAAAATAAAAAAACCTTGTTTGTTAGGATGAATTGCACTTGTACTTACAGTGTGTGATGATTGATGTTGATGATGTGATGTAGATGAACTAGTGCAGTGATGATTGACACGTGTCGCTACCTTTTAATTGATTTTCCAGATATTGGCAAATATTGTCTCGAAATATTCTCTGAGCTAGAGCTGGCGATAAAACTTGTTGATCTGAAGTTGGTGCGAGGAAGACTGATGTGGAAATCTTGCGTTGAGATATATATCTGCACGTTGGTTGTGGATGTAATGCGAAAATGATGGTTCCAGCGAGTATACCACGATATAGAATTTCCTGGTTTAAATATCCGGCTCGAAGGACCAATGTTAGATAATCTAAGAGTTTTTAGATTATATTCGCGACAGAAGCAGAGACCACAGAAGGAGCGAAAAACAACCAACTGTAGAAGTAAAACACACTTGAATCTAGCGATAAGAAGAAGAAATTTTATCTCTTACAGAAGTTCTATATATAGTATTTCAGGCGGAAAACAATACTGGCAACTTACAGATTCTAACTAAACAATATTTCTAATACAATGCGCCTTAAGTGATTAGTAAGAACTTGAAATTAATATTTTAAATCTATAATTTTAACATTTTGAATAATTCAACAGAGAACCAAATAAAGAAACTTAAGTAAAGGTCATAAATTAGTAAATAATAGCCATTCGATTGGCTTTTATTAATTCGAAAATCCTACTTCTCATATAACTTCCAACTCTCAAGCCCTCAATAAATATACAAGTAGCTATCCAGCTAGAAATTTCCACAATATTTTCCCTATTGAACGTATGCTTAGGGGCCATCTGCCACATGGTTTTATTAAGACATTCATTATTGTTTTGCGTACTTTTACCTCAACAACGTTCAAGAAGTTTATCATCTGTTAATTTTTCATAAATAGGCTTAACATGTTTTTGGACCTTAGGATCTAAAGCTGGTTTATGGACATAGGGCACCAACTTGGCTCACAGTATTGATGCTGCGGATTAGAATCCGTCGATATTTTATATCATATTTCCATACCATATACCATATTTCATTCTTCATTTTCTCGAATCAGAATTTCTTATAATAGCTAAACCGCAGAGATGCCAGACATTATGGAACAAAAGTCGCCGAGCCGTGGCGCTAAAATCGACCAAAGTTGCCGCGCCATTATTTGAAGTAGCCCAAAAATCGACTTTTGATTTTATAATCAATCAAGTCTTTCAGATTGTTGTTTGTACAAATTTCATGTTATATTTATTACAGCAATCACAGCAACAGATACAAGTAACAGAAATTTAAAATTGTGGTAGAGGCGTCGTGAAAAACAAAAAATACCATATTTGGTAGGTATTTAATAATGGAAGTGACTATTTGCACTTACGTATACTTACGTGTATTTACGTGTACTTTTGAATTCGGGAAAGTTCCACTTTTACGTACTTTAATTTTTGACGTACATAAATACACGTAAGTGCAAATAGTCACAACCTTTAATAATTCACCCAGTCGCTTCCAACTATTTATTACGCACATTTTAATCTTTTAGGAAATAATACAAATACAAAGGATAGCAAAAGCAACTGCAGGGACGACAGAAAAACAATTTTGATGTCGGCTGTATTCAGAATCAGATATCCACGACCTAGAATAAAGAATTAGAGGAAGAGCAGAAACTTAATTTAATAGCGTTTTCGATGGGTCTCTTTCAGCACAGTTTCCTTGGCGCACTGTTTCTGACGTTTTCTTGTAGTGGCTGGCCCACTGGTCAATGAAACATTTCTTGCGAAAATCTATTATAAAACATTTTAAAATATTGTTATATGAAAATATATAGCTTGGATAACGTTTTAAGCAGAGCTTGTCAACAAACCAATTTGTAAACCACTAAAAAACCGTCGGACAATTCGAACTGTCAAAACATTTTACGTTTGTAGTTGTAAAAGTGGCTCCACTGAAACCAAACCGCAGTGCCAGGAAGGGGAAATCAGTAGTCCACTGAGTCTAGCAATTTTGCTGTCAAAAGTCCCATTGAACATGTTTTGATAGCAACACTTCTAGAATAAATCGAAACTCGTTGTGCACTGAAGTCCCATCGAAAACTTTATTAGTGTAACAAATTTCTTATGCGGTAGAATTTCGGGCTATGTCGTGGTAGCAACCATACAGGCGTAAACTAAGTCAGATTTAAAGTTGGGCCAAAATTAAATTTAAAATCTCGATAATTCGTTAAAGAATAATTTGATTTTAACCTCTTTGAATAAAATATTTAAGCTGCATATTAATTTTGACGTTATATTATAAGTTAAGCAATTCATCAATTTTGGTTTTAATTGATTAAATCTTATTTAAGATTTCCTATCGATGCCCCTTAAAATTTTTTTTAGCGCCACCACTTGAAAGAACACCCAAGGAACAACCACGGAACATTAAATCAGTTTTCATGTTAACCTCACAAACATTCATACAAAACTTTCTAATTATTTGGGCACCAAAAAATCTAACACTTCGTGCTGCTTAATTTAAAAAAATTCTTTTCTTTCAAGCAATGTCGGTTCACAAAAATCAAAAAAAGGGTCTAATAATTTTATTACAATAATAATATACACTTTTAGTAGGAGCTATTTTAACAAATGCAACAATATTTAACTTAATTCACTTGAGGAAAGAATTTTCACGCACAAAAGTAAACAACCTTTGACAGTACGAAATATATTTGTCTCTGTTATGTAGTATGCTTTTCTCTCTTTTAACAACCATAGCTGATTTTAAATTCCTCGAGCAGCTTCACTCACGGATAGCAATTTTACACGGTACAGCGCATCCTCTAGTTCTTTATTCTAAGATCCACGACGTGACGACGGCATTGAACACACTTTTATGTTTGAGCGAAAAAATTCCATTGCGACAAACGTCAATTTGATATCGTTCGGAGTTCAGTAAAAACTCGACAGCAAAAAATAATCTGCTGTCACGTCGGGTTATTTGATTTCGATTAGCCAATATGAACTGTTGCTGTAGGCTGCCGTGCATTCTAATTCAGCGTATAGCCCAAAAGCGCCCAGCAAGAGTTAAAAATCGCCCAAAAAGTGCCTAGTCGCAGAGAGGAAAATTTTCTCGCCCAACTGACGGCTAAAGTAGCCCAATCGGCGAGAAATCGCCCGACTTGGCAACTCTGCTAAACCGAAATATGTTGACATTTCCTTCATAACTTTTCGGGTCAGCTTTGTTGTTTTTTCAGGATTTTGTGGTGGTGTTTTGGATTTTTTATCTGCTTTTTTTTTAATTTTTTGTAATTGTTACTTTTGTTGATTTAGTACCAGTTGCTTTCAACTTTTTCTTATTATCTTTTTCTTTTTTTTCCTCTTTTATTTTCTTTAATTGTTCTTGTATAATTTTTCCTTCATTTGTTATGATTTTCTTAGCTTCTGTTAAACGTCTAAACATGCGATATAATTTTCATATTTCACACCGTTAACATTTTCCAAATTTTTAAATAGTTCAATGACCCCATCTACCTTCATCTTGCCGGCCTTCCATCATGGTTATTGCGACAAAATTCAAAATTTTTAGCTTCATACTACACCTCGAATTCCTGAGGACTTAGTTTCTTTTTGTTTAACAAAATAATAACGAATATTAGATTTTGCAACTAAATCTAATACGTTGCCAGTATATTTTTCGATAAGAGTTACTACACCAATTAATGACGAAATCCCCTCTTTGCCCACAACTAACCTAGATGCATTTTCATTTTTATCTTTAGTAAGTTTTTCTTCTTCTTTATCAGCTTTTTTAGTAACTGCATCAAAAACAGTCTTAGTTTCTAATTTTATATTATCTAATAGTATAATATGCAGTTTCACTAAAAACATTGGTTATGTCCATCAACGAACAAAATAGCCGAACACCATTTAAACCATGACCTAATAATTTGAATACAAATATTAACCTTCGATTAATTTCAAAATTGCGACCGCCACTTTTTGGAGACGAGATGGAATAATGTGATTGGAACAATTGCATATTACATGTTTATTAAAACCTAAGCCTATTTCACAAAATTTTTTTTACACTTTACTAAATTAGATAATGTTTGAAAAAAAGTTAATAATGAAATAATACAGTATTGAGTACACGGGTTTTCACTAACACTAAATTCGGAAGCATTATTCAATTTCTTTGCAGAAGTACTAATATTTATTGGATATTCACCACTATATTGATTGCCTGAAAAAGTTCTTTTTTTTCTTTTATTACCATTTTCGTTTATTTCACTCGGGAAACTTTTTCTTCCGCTTCTTTTTTGCTTTCCAAATGAATCGGAATGCTTTAAAAAATTTCGCACTACGCAACGGCTCCGCCCCGGTTTCTTTCAAATCTCATTAACGCTGTTATCTTCATCCCGAAAGGATGATTCTTTTTTTCGTGTCTGTTAATGATGTTCCACGCGGTCACTACTAATTTTTACCACCACCTTTAACCACTTTGACCGTAACCTTACGTCTGTTGTCTTCTAATTATGAAACGGGCGCAATTATAAATGTAGAAATTGATCAAGAAAAATAGTTTTTAAAAAAAAGTTTAACCGACCTCACAAAAAGCGCTAAATAGTATAAAATAATTTTTAATTTTATATCTATTACGACATTTTGAAGTCGGTGCAAATCAAACAAACCAAACTAT
Organism: Leptarthrus brevirostris; assembly: GCA_964036015.1. Lineage (NCBI taxonomy): Eukaryota > Metazoa > Arthropoda > Insecta > Diptera > Asilidae > Leptarthrus > Leptarthrus brevirostris. Next base: position 135,607,407 of record OZ038371.1, on the reverse strand, counting down.
TAAAACAAAAGTACTTAATCGTCCTTACTTATAATCCCGTGACCTGAAACGTTCAGGTAGTATTATGTATTATCTTCAATTCTGGTTCTATAGTTGTTTTATTTGTTTAATTTGAACCGACTTCAAAATGTCGTAATAGATATAAAATTAAAAATTATTTTATGCTTTTTAGCGCTTTTTGTGAAGTCGTTTCAACTTTTTTTTAAAAACTATTTTATTTTTCACTTTTTAGTGTCTTCTACTCTATACAACGAAGAAAGAACCATCCAAATTGGTCCACGCGTTGAAAGTTAGTTTTAACCCCCTACCCCACCCCCATTCCACTAAACTTTTTTTCTCATGGTATCAATCAATGAACATACTCTACCCAAAAGAAAAAGAATTATCCAAATCGGTCTACGCGTAACGAAGTTAGACTACTCCTCCCCCCACCCAACCCCCCACTATGGGCCAAATTATTGCTCTATTAGCAATGGGTGCTCACACTCTATATAACAGCAACAGAACCATCCAAATCGGTCCATGTGTTACAAAGTTAGGCCCCCCTCCCACGCCAAATTTTTTTCTCCTATTAGCAATAGGGGCTTATACTCTGTACAACAAAAAAAGAACCATCCCAATCGGACCACGCGTTACAAAGTTCGGTTTCACCCCCACCCTACCAAAAATTTTTTTTACATGGTACCAATCGGTAAACATACTCTACCCAACAAAAGAAGAATCATCAAAATCGGTCGACGCGTTACGAAGTTATGCCCGGTCAGGCATTAAGAAAAAAAGTCGGTTAAAAATTGCGAAACTTTTTTTTTTGTAAGCATTACTTAAAATGTCAACCATTAACCTCTTGTGGGGCATGGGTCGGGAGAACAACTCCACCCAATTCAAGACAAGGATTGCTAGTTTTGTAATAAAAAATTTGTTCATTTGACGATAAAAAAAATGCTTTAAGATTCTGGGCGATATATATGTATAATAATGGACTTTTTTTATAAATACTGCCTGCTTTTAGCTATATTAAATATGATGTCCAAAAAATTTTTTTAGACTCAATTTTTTCCAACATTTTTCTCCCTTGATGTCAAATACGAGTTCTCAAATGGTAGACTTTTACTTTATACAGTACTTCCGAGGGTCTATCGAATTGATTTTCAAGGGATAAAAAATCCTTACGTACTTATGGCGAGTTTTATAATTATCAAAAGATGTCCTTTAAAGGACGAGATAGTCAAAACAATATATTTTACTCAATGATAGACAATATTGTACGAATTGAATGGTGTTACTTTTTTGCCCATTTGTGGCCGAAAAGTTGAAGCTTTGACGTGATCGAGTAAGCAAGTTGAAAGTATTTAGGGATAGGGGAGAATGTGATCTGTACGGTCACAGTGTATTGGCATATTTCACAAGAAATGGCTGCAAATGAAGTACTGGAAAATGGGGTCGTTTTTTACAAACTGTAAACCCAAAATATCAAAAATGGCCAAACGGAATTCTCAGGATGACATAGCACTTATGGATTTATGTCCATTAGACCACAAATGCAACAAATATATAAAAATGTACCAGATCAACATTTTTAGTTCAAAATATAGTACTAGAATATTTTTAAAAATATTCAAAAACTGTATCTCTGGTAAACTCTCTTTGGAATCGCTAACAAAAATTTGTTTTTTATTTTGTACTAGAGCTTTTTCAAGTACTACATGATTATTTTTTAAAAAAAAATTTCTTGGGGTGGGAATATCCGATTGAGATAAAAATCAAAATTTTTCTTCGTTTTGTGATCCAATCAATCTAAAAAAAATAAAATAATAATGCCAAATAAGGTATATAGGGAATTAAATTAAACATTGTCCCGCCACCAATTTAACTGTGTACTTTCAATCCAAAAGATTTCATAGCAGATTTATTATCTTGAATATTCTACAGGCGGTACTATCCCCGAACTCAGAAGCAGTATCTACTCCAAAAGTTATTGAACTTCTACCTATAAAATTTTATATATCACACATATTTTTTTCGCAAACTTTCAATAAATCAATATTTAGCAAATATTGCCACAATTACCGCATAAAAACCGACTGTTTCCATTCATTTAAAATTGATTTATTTAGATTGTATAAAAATTTTGTAGGATCAAGGTGAAAATTACATCAATCGTTAGGTAATGGGATGTATGTATGTAGATCATTATGTTTTAGCTTGTATTTTTGTACTTTTTATGTTATATCTTGTATTAAGCTTAAATAAATATAAATATAAATCATAAATTCCAGACGAAGATGCATACATATTGAGTTATTAGGAAAAGGAAAACGGTGGCAGACGACCAAAATGCCGATAATAGTCACTGTTGAAAAGCTTGGAAAAATTCAAAATATTATATCTTCGGCAATTTTCAATAATCATTTCAAGCACAATTCTAAAATTATCACGGTAAAAATTCAGTGGGTCAAAAAAATACACCTAAAACCGGAAAAATTAAAAAAATAAACTTAATTAATTGAATTTGTTAAAGAAATTTTCACTCACATTGAGGTGAACCGGCAAACTGTTCCCACTGACCACGTTCAATGCAATTTGAAGCGAAACGTTCGGGGTGAGTTCCAATAATAATACTTTATAATTTTGTTTATTTACGCGGATAATCCGAAAAACTGACAATGGTAGTGAACAACCGCGAAAGCCTTAAAAGTGTAGTGACTACACTTATTTGAAAGGGATGAAAACACCAAATCCAGGATTTTTTTTATTTCAATTCGGTTACATTTTTCAGAATAATCGTAGATTCTTCACTTCTTCAGAAGTGGTCAATTATTTTGGCTGGACAATGATGAGCAGTATACAAATTGATTTTCGGTTATTATCGGGATGGAGAGCGAGGATACAATGCACGTTAACAAGACAAAGAAAATATATTGTTAGCACTATGTTTTAACCATATTTGACTAAAATATTAAAATTTTTTCAACTTCGTTGCCAAACCCGATCAATAATTTTATGCTCATAAAAAGGAAATCCCATCGGCAACAAAATAATATCCCGAAAACCAATTTTTTTTTTTCTAAAAAAAGAGCTTTGATAGGTTGTTTCACTTCGGCAAACAAAGAGAACTCATATGTTTTCAATGTTTAAATAACACTTTCAAATAAACTTTTTTAACTTCAGAAAAGGGTGCGTTATCAAGTTCAAAAGCTATTAACATTTTCGAATTCAAGTAGGATGAGGAGAGAGGATACATTACGTGTCAAACAAGGAAAATAAAAAGAAATCAACGATTCGATTCAAGACTATTAACAGCCCGCTCTTATCGCAATTCAACATATTTTGAATTTAAACACTTTATTATTAATTCCACAAAATTTATTGGTTAAGTTAAAAATTTGTATGATCTTTAAAAAATTTTAAACTTAACCAACAAATTTTGTGTAATTAATAATAAAGTATTTAAATTCAAAATGTGTAGAAATATATTCCAGCGAACAATATCCGAGAAATCGGTTAATTCAATTCAACATGTCTACCTGAATCACAAACAGGTTAAGTACAGGCAGGAAAACTGAAACGTAAAAGAATGGTATTTCTGTACAATCGAAAATTTTGATGAAATATTAGTGATAGAAAGTTGACAACGGAAGAAATGCCACATATATTCGATACAAAATACATTTTGCTTCTAAATATTATCATAATAAGAGAAACTTATCTAAGCAAACGTGTTGATGGGAAATTGCCAATTTTTGTTGTAAAAAGTTGTTTTAAAGTTCATTACACCTCGGCAATAAAATCAATTGATATATCGACGTTGAAAAGCAATCTTGTCGTATCTCAAAAAATGCAATTTATGCCGTATCTAGTATTAAATCCATGTTACACTAACTTTAGGATAATTTCATCTTTTATGTCTAATGACCGTTACTCGAAGAATTACCTTTCTATCTTCTCTGCTTAAAGAGTAATAAGCTCTACTGTAAACCTCCATTTTCAAGATATGGCAAGATTGCTTTTCAGCGTCGATATGTACACGTTGTTAACAATAGATATATGTTATACAATAGACTAAACAATTTTTTTTTCAACTACGTATATCAGTTCTTCTTGTTGCCGAAGTGCAAAGTTTTTTAATTGGATTTAAATTAACGTCATTTCTTTCCTATCAATACTCTTTTTCGTTTTTTAGAAACATAAATTGTGGGGTATTAATTACTGAAGTATTAAAAATAAGTCAGAGGATTATGTTATTTGAATCAAAATTCCCGCCAAAGTATTTTTAATTAAGTTTCTTATTTCGCTATCTGCTGAGATTAAACGTCAATTAAAACGCAATAGGGTGAACACTCAATTAAAGCCAGTGCAACAACTGTTAATGGAAATTAGTCAGCGGAACTGTTGCTAAAAAATGCAACAACTAAAGTTCCATGAGAATCGGCATTAGTGTGCACACCAAAGTATTGCTGGAAAAGTTTATCTTAATTAAGTGCTTTGCCAAGAGTACTGTTTTCGCCACCATTAGGCAGTTTTGATTTAATTATTCTGTTCACAGTGTTGTTGAAATGTTGTTGGTGTGCACATTCAAGTGAAAAATTGAGTTGGATAGAGTAGACCAGAAAACTTGCAAATTAAAAGCGATGTTAGCGCATTTAATTAAGAATTTCATTTTTATTTTACCACCAGGTGCTGTTGAGTGCAATGAAACCCATACCTAATATCTACGTAATTTGGTTTTAGTTGCGGTGGTAAGAAATTGAATATTAACCAAGATGCAGCAAATTCTGGCATAAGGAAGTAAGGTTTCTTGAATTAGTCTTCAGTGAGTTGAAGAAAAATTAAAACTAAGAATGCTCCAAGGGACATTTCAAAACATAAAGTAGTGTGGAGAAATAAAGGAACTCGTATAACTAAATGAGAAACGAAAAAATTTTATGAGATGGTGAGGGGTATATCTCCCCCCTCCCATGGTATGACATTTTTTTACGATGAAAATAACCAGTCTTACATTTTACGCATATTTTCTACAGTTTTAGTGTTATAGACGTTATTAATATCCTATTTGGTGTTAAAGACTGAGTAAATCTCTTTTGTTACCGCTAATAAGTTTTAAAAAATCTATTTTCAAAATTAAATTTTCGAACAAAAAATCAATTTTTTCTTTCAAACGCAAATATTTTGAAAATTTATCCTATTTTTTTAATTCAAAGGATTCTTAAAGTGCATAAGTAATAAGTGCAAGTAACGTTCAATCAAAATTATTATTTCTTTCATTATAATGAAAATCTTTATCGTAATATTTTTCAGATATAAATTTAACGCACGTTTAATGTCAATATTAATGAATAGTTTAATAAATTTATTAAAAGAGGTATTGCTCAGTCAGAAAGACAAAAGCAGATGTGGAAGGAAATCAAAAACTTAGTGATAAAATAAAATAAAAATTAAATTCAAAGTGAAAAAAAGGCTTATAGATTTAATTAACTTTATATAACAAGTATAAATATTAGCAATTGGAGATGGAATTGGATCAATTAGTTGAGTATCACGATCACCATGACATAGTTCCAGAGTTCGAGCCTCGATTTCTGCGTGAGTTTTAAATAAAATTAAAAAATCCACCCTGTCTCTGGGTTCCTCATTTCCCTTACCCTAATTTCCCTCTGGCCAAATTCATTCAAACACATCATAGAGTTGTCCTCTGGCCTTTAACTGCATCATAAAAAATATATATACATATACAGGGTGTTTCAGATCTAACGTCCCAAAATGAGTGGGGTGATAGATCTCAACTAGACAAACAAAATATTGTATGGCAGAGGGAGGGCAAACTCAACCGTTTGGGAGTTATAAAAATAATAAAAATAATAAATTAAAAAACCTATAAGAAACGGATGGTGTAAGCTTTGCAAAATCGAGGATTTTCAATTCAGAAAAAAATACTTTACAAGGAATGTTAACAAGCTAAAACTCCAAAATCTGATTACCTACGATGCTGAAAAGTTTTTCTTAATCTGTAATAGTCTGCTCAATTTTTTCGATAAAGACCTTTATTATGGAAGGAGGATGTTCAATTCAATGAAGGGTTGAAGATAATGAAATGGTTAAAATTGATAAATGATATAGCAGAACGTGCAATTTCTTTGTCAGAAAACTTTAATGGCAAAACAACTCGCGGTGAAGATCAATACCAACACTTGCTATAAGGAACTCTATCGAAATATTCCAAGCAAGCTATATCGAAAGCGATAAAGAAATTATGAATTCATAAAATAATTAGGTATTTATGTTATTTTGTTGCGATAACATTTCTTCTTCATAAAGTGAAAATAAAATTAAAATTCGTAGGTAGTTTGTCGTAGTTGCATAAAATTATTTCATGAATCATTTTACGAACATGTAACAAAAAATATTAGGTGTATTTCACTCTGAATTTTGTTACTTTTGAACAGCTGAGGAAATTAAATTTCTATATTAATAAAACCTTTCGTGCAAAAAATCACTTTTGAACACAAACCTCATTCAAAAATATGTTGACTTCAAAAAAGGAGAAAATGGCACTCAATTTGGATTGTTTTATGTAGGGGAAATTGGGGAATTGTGGGCTACGTTTTTATTTTGCCAGATATCTTGAACAAAAATCAAAATTTTTTCAAATTTCAAAAAGGCATTGTATTCTACGTGTGAAAAGGTTACGGTAGATTTTTGGTTTTTTTTTTTCATAAAATTTTGGTGGATAATAAAAAGTTAATGTTTTTGAGATTTCAAAAATTGTTGGGGAATTGTGGGCCACCACCTAAATTAAGTCGATACCCAAAAATTTCTGTGTAAAAACTTTATTGAAAGATTGGAAAGACAAATGAATTGTTATTAATTGAAAAAATGAAAAAAAAATTTCTGCAACCATCAATCAGATATGGAATTTGGGCACGTGAACGTGTTGGCAGAGGTATGGACACATTTTGCATGTACAACTCGACCACATTCGATGCATTTAATTGAATTGTTTTTCGTCAGTTTCTTCGGCATTGATTCCAAGCAAAGTACGCAGAAGTCAACATCATCGTCGTCATCCGAAGAATCACGTCACAATAAAAATGTGTATGTATGTCAAAAATGTCGAAACATCGCTGGCCTACAATTCCCCACAAAAAGTGGCCCATGATTCCCCACAAGCTATGTTTTGACATATGGCAGCTTGGTTATGACTCGACGAAATTTCATGCGAAATTCCTTTTGTATATTGAAATGCCAAGGTACAACGATAATTATCAGCATATTTACCTGAGTTGATTCGTAACGATGCGTTGGAAATTGATGCACGAGAACAACACAAATAAATTCTTGAAGAAACTTTTTTTAAGGCTAGTATTGCACAGCACGCTAGGGACGTATACACTGGTCAACTACCAACGTAAAAATATGCTTGGGGTAAAAGAAGACTTTGACATTTGTGTCGCACTATACAACTCGACATACGAACGATAGATGGCGGTGGCCCACATTTCCCCATGGACCACAATTCTCCACTTTCCCCTACATATGTTTGGGCACAACACCGTTCAGCGTGGACTGATTTGAATGATTGTTCTTTCGTTATATTGTGAAATATACCATTGGTACCATATCAAAAATGTTGCGGGTACGGTGGAGATGACGAGAAGGGCGGAGCGTCACTTAATAATGTGGAAAATAATTTGGATGGTTATTTTTTATGTTCCCCATTCTCAAATATATTTTGGGTTGGGGTGGGCGAGTTTGCGGAACCTAAGTTTGTACCGCATAGACCGATTTGGATGATTGCTTTATTGTTGTATAGAATGTCTTTATCAACTGTTGTATAGAATACGTTAAAATGTAAAATATTGTACCAAGAGAGGGGATGGATAGTGGATGGGGCAGTCAACTTACTTTGAATAATTCTTTTTATCGATCTGTTATCTGTTAAAATTGATGTCTCAAGGTGAGGTTATGGAAGGGGCGATGACTTATTTCGTAACTTGTGTCCAAATTTGGATGATTCTATTTACTTTTAATTTATTAAGGAAAAACGAATCGTCAGATGCTTTCCTGGCATTCTTTCAGTCTCTGCATTTATATGCGGTCGACTGTGTTGACCCTAATTATAATAATTGTGACAATCCATTTTTAATAGAATTATTATTTACTGCTGATCTCAGCAAAGTCATATTTTTTAACCAAATTACACCAACAAGCATATTCGATCACGACTTTATTTTCCTTTCCTACGATTTGCATCTGCGACCTGAAACGAAAACAATCAAATTTCGTAACTACTCAAATATTAATGTTGTAGATCTTCTTGATGACGCGAACCAGCTTCCCTGGGATATTATTCGAAGCAGTGATAACGTTAATGATCAGCTAAGTGTATTTTATGGAATGATGCACTACCTTCGCAACAAACATGCTCCCGTGATAACAAAATATATGACTCCAACTCGCTAGCCTTGGTTTGCATAGAAAATTGAGATACTTATAACAGAAAGATAACTTCTATTTCGTAGATTTAAACTTACTAGGGGTAGTGTGGATCGCAGAGCATATAAAATTGTTAGAAATAAAATTAATTGTTTAGTAAACCGCGCTAAGAAAAGTTACTTTGGCAGAATTCCAGATCCCGCACTTCCTTCCAAACAATTATGGCTCAATCTTCGATGAAATGGTATATACAGGGTGAGTCATTTTAATCAACTCTAATTTTTTATTTTTTAAATGGAAACCTATATTTTTTATTTCATATTCGTATTCTACGTGAAAAAATACGTATCTTTTGTAGGAAAAATTTTTCTTGAAAATGCTTTCTTCTCTCGGTAGAGGGCGAATGTGGTGACAGCACTCTGCTTTAAAGTTTTTATCTTATGAAGTTAGAAACAATTAATTTCTAAATACACTTAACATATTTTACCAAGTACACAAAACAGAGTATCCTTCGACTCAGATTTTGGGTATAAAAGGGAGCACACAAACGGTAGTAGTTCAGTTCACTACAAACATTCAAATGTAGCTTTATAGTTAATAAGTTGTAAAATAAATCATTAAAACTATTTAAAAAAAAATAATAATCAAGTCTACTAACATTCCTATTTATTTTCAGCAAGCAGGAATATCAAATCTTCACAAATATTAAAACAGCGACAACCTTCAATTAGCAGTGCCCCCCACCAGTTGTAAGGTACTGCTATTGAAGAGATAATAACAAGGAGGTTAACACGTGCCCTCCTCATCGTGGAGGTAACAATACATCAACAGTTATCTCCACACGCTGTAAGATTAATCAACGAACTCTAAAATTTGAAAAAAAAGTTGCACCTTATACTTTATCAAAATCAAACTACTTTTAGGATTACCCAGAAACAACGGCGTAGACGTAGAAGTTGTATGTTTCTTTTGGGGTGCTTTTTTAATGTAAGTCCCTTTGCCTCTCACATTTGGGGTGCTTTTTTAATGTGAGTCCCCTTGCCCACTACCGAGAGAAGAAGGCATTTTTAAGAAAAATTTTTCCTACAAAAGATACGTATTTTTTCACGTAGAATACGAATATGCAACAATAAAATGTAGGTTGAAGGTCAACCGCAAGGTCACTATTGTTTGGCCCTCTTGAAACCAAGCAACTTTTGACTGCGTTGATTAAAGTGACTCACCCTGTATAGCCGGGATAACCTCGAGTGCAATATCGACTCGAATGCTTTAAACAGCTTTTTACCTCCAGTAGATCCTCAATATAACCAGTCAGACAATTTTGATACCACCACAGAATTATATGACACCTATAGTGGCGATTTCAGTTTTCGTTGTGTCTCAGCAAATGAAGTCCTTAAAGCCCTAATAACTGTCAAGTCATAGGCAGTTGGAACTGATGGTATCTCACCGAAATTTTTCAGGTTGTTGTTCCCAATAATCCTCGAGCCTGTAACATACAACTCCTGCATTACACACTCGCAGTTCCCTAGTAATTGGAAGAAAGCTTTAGTTCTTCCGATAGCAAAAAGTCGATCTCCTGTTAATCTCGCGATCTCTTGTGTTAATTATTTAAACTGTTAGAAAAACTCAAGAGTATTCAAATAAGTCTATTTGTATCTGATAATAATTTCTTGTACAAATGGCACTCAGGCTTTAGACCGGGACATAGTTGGAAGTCCGCGCTCTTAAAGGTTACAACGTACATTCGTTATAAGGTTGACAGTGAGCACATAGTAATTTTGACAATACTAGACTTTTCGAAAGCCTTTGATAGTGTCAATCACAGGCTCTTGATCTCAAAACTTCTTAATAAGTTTCGGTTCGGCATAACAGGGTCTAAGTTCATAAAAAGCTTTTTATTAGATCGGTGGCAGCAAGTTCAGATTCTTCATGATATATCTAATCCTCTACATCCATATTAGGCCTACTGCTGTTTGCATTATTAATAAATGATATCACTGATGTAATTGAGGATGCAAGTATACACATGTATGCTGATGATGTACAGCTCTATCTTTCTAGACCTATCGGGTTAACAGAAGACTGCATCGAGTGCACAAACCGAGATATTGCTCGCATATTAGCTCGGTCTACGGCAAACAAGCTTGTCCTCAATCGAAAAAAGTCGACGTGTCTTGCTTTATGCAGAACAGAACTAGATATTTCCAGTTTACCACCCACACATTTAAATAATGCAGTACTGCCGTATGTAAATAAAGTAAAAACCTGGGAATCATTCTAAACAGCAAGCTCTCCTGTTGTGATCAGATCTCATTCACGTTACAGAAGATCTATGGTGGTCTTCGGCAGCTATGGCTTTCAGCTTACCTTCTACTAATTGAACTCCGAAAAAAGCTCATATTATCGCTTATAATTCCTCATTTGACTTATTGCAGCAAATTTATGCTGTACTTTTTGCCGAGTGCAGCCGGTTACTAAACAAAGCTTTGAATGATTGCATCAGACTTATATATGGCTTAAAGCGATTTGATAATGTAAGCCAATATACCAACTCATTATTGGGTTACTCAATGAGAACGTATCTGAAGACGAAAGCTTTTTTTTCCTCTTTAGGTTTAGAGTCTTAGACTTATTAAGACGCGTTCGCCAGCATATCTGTATGAGCATCTTGAGTTCTTACACTCTATGCGCTCTTTGACAATATTGATGCCTAGATGTAACTACTTGGTAAAGCAGCGTTCTTATAGTGTGTTTGTTGCGAGAGAATGGAATTCCTTGTCTGTGGGCATCAGGGAATCAGCGACATTCAAGAAGCTTTTAAATCGACATTTCTGTCCAAGTTAATTCTTTATCTTCCTAGTTTGTAGTTTTTGTTTTACAGTAATCTATTTTCATGATCATAATCATAATCATTTAACTTTTCTTTGAATTATTTTGTTATCCTCTGATATCTCATACAAATTATAAAAGATGTAAATCTTGTTGTATGAATTCCCTTATAATATAATAAAAATGGAATGGTTTTTGAAAAAAATCGCGGGGCTACATAACCTCAAATTATCAAAAAACAGTGTTTTTCCACTTTTAGGTTATAATATCTTATAACCTTATGTGTTAGGGAAATTCTGAGCCTGGATTCGGTTTCAGCGGAAAAAATTACCACGAAAACAACTATTCATTATTCAGGGGCACAAAATGTTGCAGGGTAGTGTTAATGTAGTCTAAAATTACAGAACAAATCGGTCAGAAAGCAAAACATGCCATCGTATGAAACAATCGACAGCCATGAAAGGTAACCTGGAGGAGGTATCTATCCAACAGAAAAAAGCACTGAGAAATTACAGAAAGACTCAGCTCAACGGAAAACCAAAAAAATCTGGAGAAACACCTTACTGACTTAGAATCATATTGGACAAGTTCAAGATAAATCACAATATACTCGAAAAAGGAAGTCCAAAAGCCCGGCATACATATTTTTAAAAAACTTTTAAAAACAAGTAGAAGATTTGGTCAAGACATTCCAATTACTACTCAAAAATAGACTGGACGAATTTATGAATAAAGAAGAAGTGGAAGAAAATATAGCGATAAACTCAAAAAGTGACGTTATAGAACCCCGATTTAATGAAAATACAAGGCTCATCAAATTACAGAGAGCCACGGCACGGAAAGCGTGAGGAAGTGCATACTCAACAGCATTCTAATATATACTACAAAGAAAAAATTTAATTTTTATCCAGGTATTGGCTATTTTCCAATCACAAGGAGATTATGCACAATGCAACGGAAACGGACGAAGGAGGTGACTAGATCAATAATAAATTTTATGAAGAACTAAAAGACCGATGTTAGCAAAAATTAATAACATTAGATGTGTGGTGACAGTACAATTGTAGTGCCAAAACCACTTTAACAATTGTAACGTTTTATTATTTTCGGCTACATTCGTACATTCAAATTACTTTTTGTAAATGCTAACTTAGTAGGTCGGAACAATTTTGTTTAAATAAATTGTGTATATAAAGCGAGAAAATTGTTCCATAGGTTTAGTCTACAGAAATATTATTTAAATATATTATAAAATATTGAAATTAATTTTTTTAAATAAAAAATTAATTTCTATCTAGGTAAGTCCTTTAAATAGGAGTTCTGTCCTCTCGAGGCCCCTTGGAGTTCTGCCCTCTCAAGGCCCCTTTTTGGAAGTGAAGGACCCCGAGGCTATACATCGTGGATACTGAAAGTAAACCAGTCCCCAAATTGGTGACCCCGACGGCGCAGGAACACAGCATCCACCTGCGGAAAACAACATGAAGCAGGAGTATAACCACCTGCGAGCTACAAATAAGCAAACTTGCAGGAAAAGAACTTCTTGCAGTCGTCCGCGCTACCCGATGAAGCGGAGATTTGAATTGAAGAGGCTAACACGCGTCCTCCTCCGACAACAAGCGCTCATAGGATACACTTTGAGACCTCATCATTACCAAATAAATTTTCACCGAATTGTAGCAACCCATTTGAAAAATATTCTTTTGTTTTTTTTTATATAAAAACAGAAAAGAGTTGTAAATAATTTCAGTTTATTTCTGGGACTCAAGCTGTAACGTTCAGCTTGCAGTCCAGCATTTGTAAATAGTTTAAAATAGTTAAAATAAAAATTATCAAAGTTTAATTTATAAATAAATTATTCAAACAAGGAAGAACAACATTTCATTTTCATATCAGATCTTTTAAATGTCTACGTTTTTAATTGAATTTCAACCAAGGACGATGAAGACAATCAATCGAAGATATTTCCAGAAAACGTAGACAACAAAGGGGCGATAAACGACAATAACCGACAAGCTGACGAAATCATTAAAGGATGTCAACAAGACACCTTACTTATAATTTCTAGATCCACAAGATTGCACATCAACCTCTACGGATATATAGCACTACTTATAAAAAGCACAACAACTACAAACATCGTCACAGCCTGAACCTGTAACCAAGGCTTGCAGCCATCATGACCTAATGAGTAGTTAATTTTGCCAAATTTAAATTTCACAATATAGGTACAATACATCAACAACATGGCACAACATGTGCACAAAAGTAAATCCCCAAAGATGGAAGGTATGAGGTTTGCTACTCGTCCAAACAGAAAATGTGCAGTCGCAAATGCCAGAAGTCAAGCTTCCTCCAGTATATATTCCGAAGTTTAACAACGATTATTACGCTTCGAAAGAGTTCCAAGACTTATCCACCAGAACAATAGCTTGGGCAAACCACAAAAATCTAGAAGCCGGAGCAAATTAAACAAACAAAATAATTATCTCTCCATAAAACAAATCTGAGCACTTAGGAATCGTACTGTAAACGGACTGGTTGTTTTCTTGCGTAAGGCTCTAGTTTCTCAATAAGTATTTACACATCATTCTTATCGAGTTGAAACAACTTTTGGAATCTAAACTCTGTAAATTGAAATGAATCGCTGCAATCTCAAATATTTCATATTCTCTTCTGTACCACCACACCGAGAACGAACTTCAACAATTTCTGAGAAAGCAGTAATTTTCACAGCATATGACATTTCACTTATTTTATATACACTTTGACAATAAAAATGTCAAATCACACGTTATGCCGCATTTATACGAATGACACAAAGTGTCAATAATTATGACTTCGTGTCATTGGGTAGTGACTCACTATTTACACGACGCAAACTAATGACAAATAATTAATTGAGAGCTTTGTCACTACGTTTCATAACTTTATGGCGAATTTTAATTTTACAGTGACAAGCGTAGCAATCGGAGAATTTACACGAATGACAGATAGTGACGGGTGATATTGTGACAAAATTGTTTGGGTAATGACAAAACAGACAAAAGCCGCAATTTGTATTAACGCGTTGTTGGTAAAGTGTTCAGTAGTCCATATATATGTATATTGGTTAAATAATTAAATTATGGAAAAGGCAAAAAAAGTAGCTGTTGCTTGTTTTGATGCTGTGTTGATCTTGGAAGAGGAAGAAGCCTGGTATGCCGCCCATGCTAAACGACCAAGAAAAAATGGTCTGAATGGGTGCGTCCATTCTTTTCAGAAGGAAGCGGCTTCTGTAAGACCTTACGTATTAAGCTTCGAAAAAATGATCTTGAGATTGTTTCTGGTGATTTTCATTTCTTGCTTGAAAGAATCACAAGCAAGATATAAACATGCGGGAATCAATATGTGCAGAGGAACGTCTTGCGATTACGCTTCGATTTCTTCCGAGTGGTGATAGCTACTGCAGTTTGATGTTTTTATTCAAGAGGTCAGAATCCTCTATTTCCAACATTGTTTTATGCAGCAATACACTAAAGTTTATGCAGCAATACACTGTGCATTGGAGGAGGAATATTTAAAAGTAAAGTCCAATTAAAATTTTGCAGGTAAAATTTAATTAAAAAATTTAAAAGTAACCATTTACAGGTAATTTTATTTAAAAACAAATTTAAATGTAACACGTTAATTAAACAAATCTTCGTCGATTGTATTTAACAATTGCTGCGCTAAATTTGCCTCCTCTGTTGGCGGTTGTTTCATAATATGGAATCCCTGTATGCTGGTTGAAACTCCATTGATCTATGCTGGTTGGAACTCCATACAAACCTTTGTTAAACTTGCAGTGACAAAATTTGTCATAAAATAATAAGTTCATTTGTTTTCACGCCTTGTCATTGTTCACTTATCATGTGCGAAACGCGTTTACACGGCAAGGATGCGATAAGTGACAGTGGCGTGTTAAATGGTGGTGTTTACCTAAGTTCTCATATTCCGGAGGTTTCACGGCATCACTTCATTTTTATTTCGCGGCGTGTCACTATTCAGTCATAATGTACAACACGCGTTTACACGGCATTTACACTATGTCAAGCTGATGACAACATTTAGTGACAAACCTTTTTCGTCATATCTTATGACCAAAATATTGACAAGAAAGGACCGACAGTGACAATTTATGACATAAATTATGACGAATATGTCACTCGTGTAAATCCGGCATAGTTACATTAAACGTGTCAACAGAGCTTTCAAATTTAATTCTGAGATTCTTTTAGTTATGACTCAAAACAGAAAAAAATATATGTTATGACGCATAACATTTCTGAGCAAATAGGATTAAAGGAAATTATTTTATTTTAAAGCATAACGTAATATAAAATTATAAAGTTTTTCTGGCAGAATATGGCCCATTATCTAATAAATATCTAACATAAAAAATAGCAGGTGCATGATTCACTGTATTGTCCTTATTCTTGCAACTAGAATATTGGAAGTTTTCTTTGCAAATTGCAGCTTTATGGTCCTGGACCCGAGACATATTCAAAAAATGTTCATATCGCGTGGAATTGTTAGTTTTGGATGGGAAACGCTTCAAACCTATCTTATACTTATTTATTTATTTATTAAGATTCAACAAATACTGACTACTACATCAAAATAATAATTACGCAGGAAATAGAAAAAGTAACCCTTACAAAGCTAATTCTTCACTTGAGCTCTCATTAAGTGAAAATCAATAAACTCAAATTGATTATTAAATAGACGAGACATATGTAGATGAAAGCTCGTGCCTACCATAATTTGCGCGGCGCCTTGTAAGCAATCGAAGGCAAAAAATTCTGGAGTTGTCGACTCCAATGAAATGAGATTTAATCGGTCAGCGTAAAAAGCCAGCCGAAGAGGATCGATCCAAGGAAGGCCACGAAAAGAAATCTTATAAATCTACGCTATACAACCTCAATGCGATTAATATGAGTCGCATGAAAAAAAGACCACACTGGACTACCATACTACAAAACAGGTCTTACGAACATAAAACCAAGGAGTTTATTTATATATGGTACATCAGACTACTTAGACCATCGCTTAAGAGACCCAGAGCAGAATTAGCTTTGTTTATGATATTGTTAATATGGTCGTCAAATGAAAAGGTTCTGTTTAGCACGACACCTAAATCTTTGGTCTTGTCAATTCTGTTCAGGGAGCCACCGTCTAAGGTGCAGTTAAAGGGGACTGGATTCCTTGATCGAGAGAACGTCATAGTAGTGCACTTGCTAATATTTAGAGGAAGAAAGTTTGTACAACACAGTCATGAAAGCCGTTTAAGTCAGAGTTTAATAGTGCACAGTCATTCATACTTGAAAATTTTGGCGTCATCGGCTTAATATAGAATTTTTGAATTAGGAAGAATTAAAGATACATCATTGATGTAAATAATAAAAAGCAATGGTCCTAGATGGCTACCTTGAGGAACAACGGAAGTGGCATAAATATCATTAGAAAGTGTACCTCGAAATAGAACGCGTTGCGTGCGATTGACACAGATTAGAACGAATCCAATTAACGAAAATTTATCAAAACCCTAGAAAAGATAACTTACGAACAAGAACACTGTGATTAATTCCTTGTTGAAATCCGTGAAAATGCAATCGACTTGCTTGCCAACTTCAATGGCAGATATACAGCAATTAGAGAATTCCAGCAAGGTCGTAGAAGATCTACCTTTCATGAAGCCATGCTTAAAGGAGCCCAGAAAATGTTTGCAGTGAAAGTTTAATAACAGTGCATACCACAGCTTCAAAAATTATACCAATACAACATAAACTGAGAATTGAGAGATAGTTTGATATGTCACATTTTCTTTTCTTTATATGTAGGGGAATGATGGCAGATAGTTTCCAGGATTTCGGAAACACACCACAACAAATAGATAAGTTAAATAAATGACGAAGTATAGAAACTAGGGACATGCGACAGTTTTTTACAAAGCTCGCAAGGATACCATCAGGACCACACAATAAACTATCAGCCAAACCAGAAATATGCTTTAGGACGGCATCATCGTCAAACACTAGGTCTTTGGTCTTTGGCGTCTCCAGTTGTCACGATCACATCCGCAAAGCCTTGTGAAAAGTAGTTTATTCGTTCAGCCTTACCAGAATCTCATCAATCACAGGAACCATATGAGTAGGGATAAAATACCAACCTGAAGGCAGCCAATGGCGGATGTGGCGCGGGTCGACTCTCCTAGAAAACTCCCTGGGGATTAATGTGTTCTGAGCACTGAAGATTCCAACACTTTAAAGGTCGCGTGATAACCTATTTGTTATCGAACGCTTCCGATGTCGCTATCGCTTTTTTTTCTATATTGAACAGAACTCCTTTTAGGAGGCTTTGAAGTTACCTTAGCGTGAATCGCTCAGCTTAGTATGAATACTCCCGGGAGTGTAGGAAAAGTGATGAAGATATTTTTCCCTTATAGCCCTATCGATAATTTTTCCTAGCGTTTTTAGAAGAAACGAGGTAAGAATAATTGGTTTATAAGCTTCAGCGAGCGAAAAATGTTTACACATCAAGGTAACAATGGTATTTATATGATAAGGAAGCAAATAAATTGACTTCTTACAGTATCATCACCAAAACTTAGTAACCTTAACGTGTATCCTGTTATAAATAAGGCAAAAATTCTCCCACATACTGCGAAGCCATCGACTTAAACGGATCTCACTTTCCAATTTTATTACATCCCTTCCTATAAAAAGCCATTTCCCTTCAAAATCTTTTGCAGTCGACGTTCTGTTTATAAACATTTTAATCTTTCGCTACTCTGAAAAGATATGCTTTCACTTATCTCGATTTTTATTTTTAGGAATGCCAATAACATTAACCGCAGTGCTTCAGGCGACGACCACGTTTGTTTTGCATGATAAAAGTAATCACCTGGTTTTATTTTCCGAAGGCAAATTAAGTTATCCGAGGTTTTCTTTGAATCTCTAGAACATTGGAAATTCCACGTGAATGGTTCCGCAGCTGGAATTATGAAATTGATTTAGCTTCCTGATTTAGTCCGTATGTAAACGTAAACACAGCATTTGCAATATAACATGTTCAAGGAAAAGTGTTTATTTTTTAACAATTTGTATTAAAATAATTTAACGTGTTAAATGTCTTCTGACGTTAGCCGCATAGGACGCCATGCACTCTATAACAATTAAAATGATTAGAGCTACGTTACTGAGCATAAATTGCCGTTGTACAGCAGCTTAACTTAATCATTAGTTAGAAAGTTACTATAAATTTCTGGCAAAGAAAAAATTTTCTATGCATCCAATTAGATACACTGAGGAGCAAAACTGATTCAATGTTAAAGAAAGCGTAGTCTTGCTTCTTTTCCGCGAACGAAAGAATTCTACGAACTTCAACTTTTTTGCCTTTTTAAGCAAGCAGTATTCTCTTCTTAGAAATGGTCTACTCATTTTGTTAAAATAGTTATTGCGTGTCTTTAGAACAATACAAAACTCTGAGTTACCTCTCTGACTCAGTTTTGCTCCCTTTTAATTGTGATAAATAACTGAAAATGAAAAAAATATCCGCCGCTTTTTTGTGACGTGTCAAAGAATTGGCAATTGAAGGATAAATTGATAGGAAAATTGTCAAAATTGTGAAAATTAGCTAAAGTTCAGTTAGCATAATTCTGAAAAATGCGTACAGCTGCGGTCATAGAAACTGCAGCACCCTCAAAATGGGCACGGAAGGGCAAGTAATTACCTTTTTTTACCTATGTATGTACCTATGATGGCGATTTTGGAATTTTTAGGATTTCTGCGACTATAAAAGAGACGTGCGGAACGAGGTTTAAGTTAATTTGATTTTGCTTTCTCAAGTGAGTGGATTGTTTATGTGCAGTGCAACTAAAATGCCTAAATCATACAAACAATTGGACAGGGATACAAAAGTGAAAATTTTCACTTTGACGGCTGAGGGACATTCGGCGCGCCAAATTTCCAGTAGGGTAGGGTGTCACAACTCTACAGTAGTAAGACTATTGCGGAGAAAAGAAAACGAAGCCCCTTTGGCCCGGAAGAGGGGCACAGGACGGTCTAGAAAAACGAAATCCAGCAGATGATCGTGAAATACGGCGGATTAGTTTGAGAAACCGATTCAAGAGTGCGGTTAAAATTCGATCTGAGGTTTTGCGATTCCACAACATTGATGTCAGTGCCGAAACTATCCGACGCCGATTACGAGAGGGAGGATTATTTGGTAGGAGACCCGCCATAAAACCGCTGCTTACCCAGAAAATGAAGAAGGCACGACTCCAGTGGGCGAAAAAGTTTGAAACAAGGACATCCGAGGATTGGCGGAAAGTAATTTGGTCCGACGAGAGCAAATTCAACCTGTTCTGTTTAGATGGCTTACCGTATGTGCGGCGCAAAACAGGGGACCGATTCAGTGACGAATGCCTGATAAGAACAGTTAAGCACCCTGAAGGCCAAAAGGAATGATGAACGCCCAAAAGTACTGCGACGTCATCCGGGAAAATTTAATACCATCGATTGAAGAGCATCTTTCCTACACACGCAGTGTCATGTTCCAGGACGACTCTGCCCCGTGTCATCGCGCAAAAATTGTAAGTAAATTGATTTTATTAAACTTTACTTTGTTAAAAAGACAATTCGTCATCATTTTCTGATCGAAAGGCTTTTTTTATTTTTCAAAGTTCAGGAACTTCTTCAGGAACATGAAATCGAACATATAGAATGGCCAGGAAATTCGCCGGATTTGAATCCGATCGAGAATTTATGGCTAATTATCAAAACCAAGGTAGCAGCCAATAAACCAAGGAACAAACGGGAGCTGATCATGACCATCGAAAAAATATGGTTCGAAGAAATTTCAATGGAGGATGTCCGACATCTGGTGGACTCGATGCCGTCAAGGATACAAGACGTGATAAAGGCGCGCGGAGGCAGCACTCGCTATTGAAACTATATTGCAATTTTAGTGTAAGATTGGTACTAATGATGTCCGAAATTTAATTGATTTTTGTGAAGCCGTTATGTAAAATTTTCTTTTTTGAAAGTGTACAATAAATGGTAAAGAAAATGTCAAATTTGGCGGTAGTTTCTTTCTATTTCTAATATTTCTCTTCAAATGAAGCATTTTTTGTAAAATCAACAGAAATAGGCGGTAGGCATCTACTTTAAGTAAAAAATCATGCATTACATTTAGAGAATAATAAATGCATTACTTTTCACAGCTGTTCCGATGACTTTTTTAAAATAGGTTTAACTGCTGCAGTTTCTATGACCGCTGCTGTATACTGACCGAATTACTTCAAAAGGAGGCAGACCAAGAAAAATTTCTGACCGTGTAGCTCGAGAGGTCGGTCGCAAATTAATTACTGGCAAATGTAATTCACCAAAAGAAGCGTTATGTGGACCCGAGGGAGTTCGAATTGTGGATGCTAGCATTTGGATAGTGAGAAGAGCGTTGCGTTCGGTTGGTCTGAAGCCCAAAGAAAAGAAAAAAATCAGCTCTTTCAGCAAAAAATATAAAACTTCGAAAAGAGTTCGTGAAGAAATATGAGTCATGGAGCGAAAAAGATTGAAAACAGGTTTGTGATTTATTCACCCTTCTTTTTTTCCTGATCATTTTTTTATCTAAGGTTATTTGGTCTGATGAGACGAAAATAAATAGAATTCAATCGGTAAATTCGGGGGTGGATATGTGATGGTCTGGTGATGTATAACGCCTCATGGAGCTGGCCCGCTTGTTAGGATTGAGGGCATAATGAACAAGGAATATTACTTTAAGATTCTGCAGGAAAATTTGCCAACAGCGATCGATCTAATGCTACTGAGTGCTGATGAAGTAATATTTCAACACGACAATCACCCAAAACATAAGGCCAAAATTGTGTCGGAATGGCTTCAGAGTCAGCGGTTTAATGTTTTAAATTGGCCACCATATAAATTTCATTGGGAATGTTACTACATCCGGAGGACCGCACCTGAATGTTATTATAGAGTTTATTTAGAACCAGCCACAAGTGTTAATAAACCTGAGAAGCTGCATCAGCCCTATCTTAGCAATATCGTGCAGTCCTCTGAAGAAGTATGTATGTAAGTAAAACTTTCTCCTGGCCAGACCCAGGCAATGATAGAGTAAATGCTGATCGCTTTTCACTTCCTCGTCGTCCGTTCTACAAAAGTCGTTGGTGGGAATGCGTAAGCGTTCTGCGTGTCTACCAAAAATACAGTAGGCAGTAATGACCAGCAGAGAGTTATCTTGTGCACTACTCCTAAGTTCTGGAGACTATTTTGACACCTGAATACCAGCTGTGACCTTATTATGTATGAGTCCAGCGCCTGAATTGCCGCTTGACTATTTATTTTAAATCCTATGTCGCTACCCTTTGGTAGATTTGCACGTAATTGTAACATCCTTCCTGCTCTTTTTCTGGCCACAATCTCTCCATGAAACGCACTGCAATAGTCCGGCAATATATACTAACTGCGTATGCTACTTACGAGAACTTCTCTTAGTCTAGCCGACTCGCTTGCACCCTCAATAGACTCACAATATTTGTGTCATCATGTGCGTTTGGCTTTCCATATGGACATTTTAGACTCTTTAACTCTTTTAAATGTGTCCAATTCCCAGCTGTTTTAGTTCGTTAAGCCCTATTGAAGAGCCTCCTTGCCTTCCGTCTCAGCTTGCCTCCATTCCAACATACAGGATAACAGGGAGGGTATTCTTAGCGGAGAGCTTTTCATAAAGGCATTATAACAAGCTTAAAATCATAGCTCTACGGAATCGTCAATGGATGATGTATTATTGAGTATCTCGCAAGTCGGTGCCACTGCACTTCTTGTGATTCATTTGCTGAATTCATTCCAGTCCAGTCCAGTTCTAAATAAAAATCAAAACTGTTTTTAAACTCGAGCAACGTAAGAAATATAAAATATTTAGACTAGTGTTAAGTGTAAAATTAAAAAGAGACTCCCCCGTTCATTAGTTTCCGAATGGTGTACGATCGCATCACATCCAATTAACAGATGCTGTCTCTTTCTAACAGCTGTACGGACCTCAGAAAGTGACGGTAGGATGCAGCTGTCGTACGCCATGTACGCCGAAGTAAGCCATGTTTCGGCCTTCCCATTGGACGGCACTTAAGTTTTCGGTATTGTAATTTGAGAATAAAAATAAGTTATGCCTTTCGTGGCTAGGATGCAAGTCCTCGACTAACCTGCACCCTTTGTGTAAAAGAGGGTATACGATTGCTTAAGTCCAAATGTGGCTTCACTTTTGACCTAAGGTTCTTGGACTAAAGCAATATCAATGTAATTCTAACTAGAAGGATAACTAATCTCTCCGATGCAAACTTTCTGTGATGGAGATTTATCTGGAGCACCTGAATTTGCAGTATTCACCTCCTCCCGGTCAGGGCTGACTAGCTCCTGCACTAGAGAATCAATCATAATAACAGGTGCGCTTGCATTTTCTTTCCTTACTTATTCGGCTTCGGCCTGTGCTCTTTTTGCACCCGATTCACCGTCGGCTTTTGCTACACCAACGGCTCAGAATTATCGGTTCTTATTTGTTTGGTACTTAACGGGTTATACCATTTGAAATTTTCAAAAAATCGATATTTTTCGTTAAGATGATTGTTTAGACTTGAGCGGCACGATTACCACGCCGTGGTTCCAGGGTTCGCGCCTTGGTCTCCCCGATAATTTTTAAAATAAAATTTAAAAAAAAAAATCCACTTCATCTCTAGGCGGTTGTCTAGACCCCAGCAATGGTAGAACAAGACATTCAAGTTTCCTCATTCTCCTTACCCTAATTTCGTTCCATCCACAGCCATGAAAAGGATTGTCCAGTAGACTTTGGACACATCCATAAAAAAAGCTATTATTATTACATATATATATTATATATGATTTGGCTGAATATAAAACGCAATTAGGATTTTGTAGTAAATCTTTACTTTGGTCAAAATTCACGGACTAACGCCCAGATTATGGGGACAAGGACTTGGCTTTAGAAAAACTATTTCCCTCTCATTGCTAGATTTTTATGTGCGCTTCCTACTTCGGAAGCAAGTGAAAGAAATTGATCTTTGTTTAGTAGGACATGTAAATGTTAGTGTAATTTTGTTATATTGCCGATATTAACATGTGTTAGCCAAAATTCACATTCTTCTATCCTGGCGTTTTGTTACTCGTACCTGATGGAAATTTTGCTACAAAAGAGGTAAACAAGAATACCTATCATAGTTGAAAAACAAAACGATAAGTACGGCTGTTTTTAAGCAAAAATTATTAAAAAATGGTAGAATTTACTTTTGAGGAATACGCGGATATTATATACATTTATGGTGTAGTGGACGGAAAAGAGAGAGCGGCTGTACTGGAATATTAAAGGAGATTCCCTAACCGGCGAGCACCCGAAAGAGGGGTATTTACACGGACTTTCCAAAGGTTAAGCGAAACAGGAAGTATAACTTGACACGACATGGAGACACGACCCGAAACTTTGGAAACTTCTGCCGACGTCGTGCAGCAAATAATCACCATCGTGAGGCAAGACACTGAAACAAGCACGAGACGAGTCGCAATGCGATAAGGGGTGTCTTCATCTAAGGTTTGGATGGTTACTCATCGAGAGAGATTACGTCCATATCACCATAACCCAGTCCAAGGACTACCAGAAGGAGATTCCGAGAGAAGACTGGAATTTAGCACTTGGCTTCTGGAACGCGACATTGACAACAGGGCGTTTCTGGACCGAATTCTGTAGACAGATGAATTTTAATTCACCAGGTATGGTATCATGAACTTCCGTAACCTTCATACCTGGTCGGAAACTAACCCACACAGGGCAAAGGTGAACTCATTCTAGCAGAGATTCAGTGTCAATGTATGGGCTGGTATCATCGGCAACCATTTGATAGGACCATTCATTTTGCCGCAAATGCTTAATAGTGAAATTGATGCCGACTTTTTGGACAATACACTGGTAGATCTAATAGAGGAAAACCCTATGGATAATCTTAGGGGAATTTTTCACCAACTCGATGGAGTACCAGTGCATACGGCTAACATTGTGAAGGCAATACTAAGTCAAAAATTTTAAAACCGCTGGATTGGACAAGGTGCACCGATTCCTTGGCCGGCTAGATCTCCAGACCTTACCCCACTGCACTTTTTCTTATAGGGAACAATGAAGCATGAAGTTTGGTCACGCCCAATTAACAATAGGGAGGATTTAGTTAGCCGAATTGGGAATGCAGCGATGAAAATACGGGAGATATTGGCTTCAATATGGACTTGGGAGATTGTTGGCATGCATCACTTTGGATGTGACGGTGGACATTTTGAACAATTTTTGTAAGTAATTAAGAGTCATTGTAATACGTTTTGAATTTAATAAAAATAATTTTTGAGTTAATATGAGTTTAATTTCTTTAAATTGTTGATTTTTATAATATTCTCCGATAGGATTTCTACGTATAAATTTCTAAATACTTACCCTACGTGGACATGTTGTACCTTGTTGCAAAGGTATTAAGACGGGCAATCCAATAAAAATAAAAAAGGAGGGATACTAATTACATAAATTTCGGAGAAAATTTAGGAAAATGCTGAAATTTTGGTAATTTTAAAACATTTTTTCAGTTTTGGCAGTGACCTGCAGTGGTAGTAGTGAGATTAACATTGTTGACATTTTTGGAAAGGTCATTGGGAGTAGTTTTTTAGCGTGTATTTCATGTCGCTATGTTAAGTAGATCAAAAGATAAAAATAAAAGAGTAATGTGCATACCATGAAAAACTGAAATTATTGAATCACCCTGTAACTCCCAAACGGTTGAGATTGCCCTCCCCCCTGCCATACAATTTTTTGTTTGTCTAGGTGAGATCTATCACCCCACTCATTTTGGCACGTCAGATCTGAAACACCCTGTATAGTATGTTATTGGATTGACATATTTATAAGTCGAACGTAGTTAACTGGATTATATTTATTTTATTCAAGTATTACAAAGAATGAATTGCATATATATTATAATGGCTTTGTATTAACATAAAAAACTCTAATTATCCTATAACTTCAAGTTGCTTCTAAAGTTAATTTAAGTTTTATAATTTGCCTAGAAATCACGTATTATCTCAAATATGTATCGTGCGAACTTATCCAACCGAAATATAAAAGTTTCATTTAATTTTAATTTAAAAATGGAATCACATTTTATCATTCCATTAAGACCACCATCAATTGGGAAATTTAGACTGCCACTGTATCTTCTCAAACGATTCGGGGAGATTACGTCAATATATCCTTTTGTTCCTTATTGCAAATTAGAATTTGAACAGAATGAACTGCTGTTTGATGTGATGTTATCGAATCATTTAGAATCATTACGTACGCGGAGCACGTTCTCTTTAAGTGAAAGGATCCAACTTTGTCCTTCCTATGATTGGAAGCTTGTGGCGAACAATTCTTTATGTTCGAATATCCTATAATGTTAGAGCTTGAATGAAATTTATGTTTATTGGGATGGAATAAATAATAACTTCGGTTAGCAGAATTTTCTTCAAAGGAATCGTTAAAAAATTTAAAATTACCTTGTTACCAAGTAGTCAATTTAGTGTTTTAAATCCCTAGTATGTAAGCTTTCCTCACTAGAAAATATGTTGGAAAATTAAAAAGGATAAAAAAAACTTTAAATAATATTATTAAGAAAACATTCATAAAAATATTAATCCTTCAAACACTTTATATGAAAATGTTATGAAGTCCTTAGATTGGAAAAGCTTTGCGCTTATATAAATATATACCTAAGCCTTTCCCATTACCGTGAAAGGTTTATTTGGAGAAATACTGAGTATTTTTCTTCGTTTACAATATATTTCTGGTCAATCACCTTATTGATTTGATTCAGTGGGAAAAGTACACAATTGTTCAAGTAACACAATTGTGTCAAGTAACTCGATGACATTTTGCCTCAAACTGCTTATGTCCTACTTGGCACGAGTACACTATACCGACTTATAATTAAATGTCAGGAGTCAGTTGTTCTGAGAATATAAAAAGATGACGGAGAATGTCATTTTTTTCTTTTGGAGCAACGCATTTTTATCTTTAAAAGTTTAAACTAACAAGTAAATACAAGTCAATTGAAATAAAAGAACCAGTAATTAATTAAATATCTGAACTGCAGTAGTATACATTTAAAGTCTTGTAAATAAGTTTTAAACAAATCAAAATGTTCTAAAATGCTATACAAAAATTAGAAAAAATAATAGAACTATAGCTGTATTCCAGTCATTAACAATAAATTATATATCTGTACTTCAAAGCAAATGCGCATTAAGTCAATTTTCCGGTTTTTGGATCACCTAGATTTAAATTTCGCGCTCTATTCATGTACATGTAAGACGATTGGACTTCAAATGATGAAAATAGCATTTTATGAACAGTTTTAGGTCCACTTCGCTTCTGGGGCAAACAGTATTTTCTTTATATCAAATGGATTAGGTCCGACATCATACTTACATATATCACCTAGGACAAAACCATATTATGTCAAAATAAAATAGATTTAAAAAAAAAAGCAGAACCGACTTCACAAAAAGCGCTAAAAAGCATAAAATAATTTTTAATTTTTTGAAAACTATTTTATTTTTCACTTTTTAGTGTCTTCGACTCAACGAAGAAAGAACCATCCAAATCGGTCCACGCGTTATAACCCCCTAACCCACACCAATTCCACTAAACTTTTTTTCTCATGGTATCAATCAAGGAACATACTCTACCGAACAGAAAAGGAATCATCGAAATTGGTCCACGCATTACGAAGTTACTAACCCTCCCCCTCCCCCAAATCCACCATAGGACCATAGGACCAAATTATTCTCCTATTAGCAATGGGGGATCACACTATACAACAGAAAACAACCATCCAAATCGGTCCACGCGTTACAAAGTTCCACCCCCCTTCTCCCACCCCAACCACACCAACAATTTTTTTCTCGTGGTATCATACTCTACCAAAAAGAAAAAGAAATATCCAAATCGGTCCACGCGTTACGAAGTTAGACTGCTCCTTCCCTCGCCCAACCCCCCACCATGGGCCAAATTATTCTTCTATTAGCAATGGGGGATCATCCTCTATACAACAGAAAAAGAACCATCCAAATCGGTCCACGCGTTACAAAGTTAGCCTACTCCTCCCGCCTCCCCCACCCTAGGCCAAATTTTTTTCTCCCTTTAGCAATGGGGGTCATACTCTGTACAACAAAAAAAGAACCATCCAAATCGAATCACGCGTTACAAAGTTGGGTTTCACCCCCACCCTACCAAAAATTTTTTGGACATGGTACCAATCGGTGAACATATGTACTCTACCCAACAAAAAAAGAATCATCAAAATCGGTCGACGCGTTACGAAGTTATGGCCGGTCAGACATAAAAAAAAATAAAATAAATAAAAATACGCGTCGAACTTAGAACCTCTGTGTTTTTGGGAAGGTTAGAACGCGCGTTAGGGTGTCGGAACAGAACACCGGTTCCAGACTAATTTTACTTTATGTTTTTTGGGTCGCTGATTACGAAAATCGGATTCCCGCAGTCCTAAAATGGTTGCGTCACCCTTAAAAATGCGAAAAACACCCCTTTTAGAGGGTTTTTTGCGATAATGTTAATAATAATCAAAAATAATCCAATAAACGCGTTTTTAGATATTTTTTGTACAGGTGATTGATTTATATTAAATCAAGCCAAATTTGATTATAAGGGATAATCCTAGAGGGTTAAAACTACACCTATATTGGCTAAAAATAAAAAAAGTCCAAAAAATTTTTTTAAAAATTTGTTTTTATCTGTATGGTTTTAATTCGATTAAATAGGTATTATCAAACAAAAATAAGTTAGTTTCTACCTTTAAGGGGTTAAAACTACCCCTACATCCTCCTATGTTGACTGAAAATATAAAAAATTTATAAAAAATTGATAAAAAATTTATTTTTTTAACTCGCTAAATCGAAATAAAGTAAAAAAAACTTATTAAAAAATTTTTTTTTTGTTTGTAGATTCAAATTTGAATTAATTTTTTGAATGACAATTTGAATGAATAGGTAGATACTGTGAGGCTAAAATAAATTATTATTTACAAAATACATTTTTAAAATATTTTTTATTATACAGTATAAACACGTAAGTATGATAATAATAACGATAAATTGATTCTTTACAAAATTTGAACAAATTATTTTACAGTAAAAAGCAAATTTCCAACCCAAATCTGTTGGATGAAATTTGTTTAAACACCAATCTTGGCATTGCATATGTAAAGCCCAATTTCCAGTTTTTTCATCTTCTTCAAATTGTTTCAGAAGAGTGATCATTTTGAAAAACTGTATCCAAAGTTTGAAAGTATGTAAGTCCACGTTTTTCCACTTCATCAAGAAACTGACAAAATTTTTTATGAATTGTACCAAAACGAGTACGTTCCATTGCTTCTCTTATTAAATGTGATTCAGCATCTAAAATACTTTTCATGAATTGAAATTCGACTTCAGTTAAGCCGAATACACCGTTTTGCATATCTTTTAGTAAGTGATTAGCTAAAGCTGCATTCAATAATATAAAAGCTCTCATAGAACGATTATAAAAGTGTCCATCTAATATTTTATCTACAGAATAAGGTGCATAAACTAATGACAATATTGTTTTAATTTCGCTACCATTCATAATGTAGCCTATAGAGCGCATAAATGACATCAATAGATAAAAGCCACCTTAACGGACAATTACGTTGTTAAGATTGGAAGTTGTAGAATTATAATACTTAGCAATTATTTCTCTGGCTTTAATGTTCAGATCTGACGTGCCAAAATGAGTGGGGTCAGAAATCTCACCTAGTCAAACAAAAAATTGTATGGCACCTCAACCGTTTGGGAGTTACAGGGTGATTCATAAATTTCAGTTTTTCATGGTATGCACATTACTCTTTTATTTTTATCTCTTCATCTACCCAACACAGCTACATGAAACAAACGCTAAAAAACAACTATCCTAATTACCTTTTCAAAAATGTCAACAATTTGATCTCACTACTGCCACTGCAGGTCCGTAAGTCACGGCCAAAATTGAAAAAAATGTTTTTAAATGACCAAAATTTCCGCATTTTCCCAAATTTTCTCCAAAATTTATGTAATTATTATACCTCTTTTTTATTTTTATTGGATTACCTGTCTTATTACCTTTCCAAAAAGGTACAATATGCCAAGGTAGACAAAAAATTAGAAAAACCACATTTTTAGAAATCTCTGACTACCTAATTATTTTATTGCACTTTAGGTAGGAAATTCTTTCAGTAAACAAAATTTTGATGATAAAGGGTCGAAATTGTTTCTGTTGGGTTAACAGGTAATTATTTTAATTATTGCTGCAAAAAAGTTTTAAAAATGTTATTGTAATTTTGATTTATTGCCGATATTAGCATGTCTTAGCCAGAATTCACATCCTTGTATCCTGGCGTTTTGTTACTCGTACCTGATGGAAATTTTGCTATAAAAAAGGGTCAGTAAACAAGAATACTATCATAGTTGAAAAACAAATCAACAAGTGCGGGTGTTTCTAAGCAAAAATTATTAAAAAATGTGGGAGCACCAGTCATTTTGCCGCAAGTGCTTAATAGTGAAATTTATGCGGACTTTTTGGATAATACACTGCCAGATCTAATAGAGGAAAACCCTATGGATAATCTTAAGGTCTCACCAACACGATGGAGTATCAGCGCATGCGGCTAACATTGTGAAGGCAATGAAAAATTTCCTAACCGCTGGATTGGACGAGGTGCACTGATTCCTTGGCCTGCTAGATCTCCAGACCTTACCCCATTGGACTTTTTTTTATGGGGAACAACAAAGGATGAAGTTTAATCAAGCCCAGTTAACAATAGGGAGGATTTAGGTAGCCGAATTGGGAATTCAGCGACGCAAATACGGGATAAGCTGGCTGCAATACGCCTTAGACAGGGACTTAGAAGGAAGTTGTTGAAATGCATCGAATTTTGCTGTGGACATTTTGAACGGCTTTTGTTACTTATCCAGATTAATTGTAATTATTTTTAAATTCAATAAAAAGAATTTTTGAGTTAATATTAGTTTAATTTTTTAATTTGTTGATTTTTATATTCTGCGATAGGATTTCTACCTATAAATTGCTAAATACTTTCCCTACGTGGACATGTTGCACCTTTTTGGATGGTAATAAGATGGGCAATCCAATAAAAACAAAAAGAGGTATACTAATTACATAAATTTCGGAGAAAATTTGGAAAAATGCTGAAATTTTTGTAATTTTAAAACATTTTTTTCAATTTTGGCCGTAACTGTACCTGCAGTGGTAGTATTGAGATCAACATTGTTGACATTTTTGGAAAGGTAATTAGGATAGTTGTTTTTTAACGTTTGTTTGATGTGGCTGTGTTGGGTAGATGAAGAGATAAAAATAAAAGAGTAATGTGCATACCATGAAAAACTGAAGTTTATAAATCACCCTGTAACTCCCAAACGGTTGAGAGTCCCCCCCCCCCCCCACATGTCATTCAATTTTTGGTTTGCTTAGGTGAGATCTATCACCCCACTCATTTTGCCTCTGACGTGCCGAAACTCTCTGTATATTGGATTCTTTTACAATATATGTACTTCCTTTATTGACTTTACTATCAATTTTAGGATTGCAATGTAATAATTTTGTGAAACCTTTAATAGATAATTGTTCTGCATTTGGCAAGTTCTTCAATTTGGGAATTGAAAAATCAAGATATACTGAATCATATGGTGAAACAGGTTCGACTCCACCCATAGTATGAAACGTGTTTTACCGTCAATTGTCTCTGTATTATGATCAGCATTGTCAAAACCATGTTGGAAATAAGGATTATTGAAAGTCGGTTGCTTCGAACATGTATTTATAGACGCCTACACCTGTACATCATAATATGAACAACAGAAACCAAGACTTGATAACATTTTGGGCAACTCGCTGGACCCATATTTTTTATACATAATGGGTGACAGTAGCGTAGGCTTCGCACAGTGTACAATCGCATGGCATAGACTAGGTATTAATCTTTATTTGTCTTCGTTCATTATACCGATTATCCTGATCAGATTGCCCGATTATACCGATTATCCTGATCAAATTTGCAAGATTTGGATAATTGTCATTATTAATGTTTAGTGATTGAATTTCATCCTCAATTTTACTTGCTATTATATGTAGCAATGGTGGACAATCTTTATTACTATCCCAATAATTATTTAGAGTGTCAACTACAATTTCTTTTTTAGACAAAATCATACCATCAGTTTTTGTATAGTATATCATTGAATCACCAAAAAATAATTTTATTGCTACCTTGAAATCATGTGTTTTAGAAATTTCGAAATCTTTTATGATTTTCGTTAAATTATACTGATTAATTTCTTCATGACTTAATATATATTTGGCGACAATATTTTTATGGTGCTTATTTTCTTGGGGTTCATTGCCAAATTTAGAAAATTTCAGTCCACATGTTTTATGATATCTTATCTTTAAAGGAATTCGATTGTCTTTAGCTTGTAAACGACTAAGTATCTGCCTACATTCTGCAGACGTTTTATCTTTCAAAGATTCTTGTAATTCAAGAATTGTTTTTCCTTCCTTAATCTTTATTTCAAGATATTTATTTGGGGCTTTTTTGCAGTTTCCGTAAATTCTTCTTCACATTGTGTTTCAAAAATTTCTCTGATACGGACGGCTTCCACCCAATATAAGTAAGACAGAACAATATTGATGTACTCGCATGTTAGTTGAATTTTCGAATATGACATGTTTATTATCCATCCTTATTTTGCTTATGCAAATCATTCTTTGTATTTCATTCGCTCTTAAATAAAAAATTTAATATTTGTGAACTGTTAAAAGTCATGAAAAAATTATTTTTTTTTTACTTAAATTTTTAAAATTTACGGTGAATACAATAACTAAATATCAATCATTATTTAAAAAAAAAAGTCTATTAACACTTGGACGGCCGGCATATATTGATGAAAACTGCTGCCTGCCGCCGACAATCGCCAGAAATTTAAGTCACATAAACGTGATACCAACCGACAATCGCTAGGAATTGAAGTCACATAATCGTGATGCCGGCCGATAACCGCTAGAAATAAAATAAAAAAATAAAATTCCTCTTGCAGAAATACTAAAATTTTTTTTAAATAAAATTAATTATTAAAAACAACCTGTTTCTTTTAAAGAAGAGGCTACTCGTTTACCACGTAACGTGCAATGTTATCCGACGAATAATTGTACCTCCAGCAAATACTAAAAACAAATTTTCCAAATTAAATTATTACTAGATATATATTTACATAATTACATTTATATTATTAAATATTTTATTTAACAAAGTCCCACTTTATAGAGGTGTTCTGCGTGCAAGAACAAACATATTATACACTAGCAAAGTGGGCACTCACTTTATGCATACCTCATGAAAGTTAGCTAAATTTCAATACGTTTTTTACCGTATTTATTAGGTGAGTATTATATTTAATACACGGGTCCATCCCCACTTCACACACAGTCATTTGGACCAAGAACACCTCTATAAAAAGGCACTATTTAAATGAAATAATTAATTATTTAAATAATAAAAATTAATAATTTCAATTTAAAATATAAAAAAATTAATTATTTAAATAAATAAAATAATGTATAGAATAATAGATGGCGAAAGAGGAAGAGGAGAGGCAGCTTGCTTGTAAAAAATATAAATGTAATTGCAAAGACAAAAACAATCTGCATTGTTTTTTTAAAAAAAATTTAAAATATTCAAGGAAATTACTTACTTTTGAATAGTTTGACAATTAATTAAAAATATAAAATTTTTTTAATTAAAACTTTAAATATCTTTAATCGTAACAGAAATTTATAAAAAGCGAATAATAATTCAAGCTGTATAAACGTTGAAACACGTGTTTATACATGATACTTACAATTGAAGCCTAATTACATTCCATGCGTACAATGCATCACAATATTCTCCGCGCCACCTTTACAGCATAATTCGAAAGAATATTTAAGCGGGCGTACCTGTTTCTTCACTAATCGTGAAGCTTATATCAATTGCAATTAACTTGTTTTGAAGTAAAATTAATTTATAATTTTAATAAGTAATAACATCGATTTCAATCGAATTTTAAGCATAAGGTTGAAAAAATAACTTTTTTATTAATTTTGTATAATTTTTTTTTTCATTTTCAGTCAATATAGGGGGATGTAGGGGTATTTTTACCCCCTTAAAGAAAATAATTTATTTTTGTTTGACAATACCCATTTAATCGAATTAAAAGCATAAAGATGAAAAAAAAAATGTTTACAAACTTTTTGTGCACTTTTTTTAATTTTAGTCTATTACTCATCATCAAATTTGGCTTGATTTGATGTAAATCAATCATCTGTATGAAAAAATATTTAAAAAAGCGTATTTCATTGGATTATTTTTGATTATTATTAAAATTATCACGAAAAACCCTCAAAAAGGGGTGTTTTTTGCATTTTTAAGGGTGACGCAACCATTGTAGGACTGCGGGAACACGATTTTCGTAATTAAAGACCCAAAAACATAAAGTAAAATTAGTCTGAAACCGGTGTCCTGTTGCGACACTCCCCCCCCCCCCCCCCCCCCTTCCCATCAAATAAATTCACCTGCCACGGTAGATGTATTTGAAATTAAACAATTAGTACCTAGGTTAGTTAACAGATTAATAAACCAGCAATGTAACCCATTCCGTGTACAAGTAATATACACGAAGATGAAATGGGCCCATTCGAAGATTCTGCAAGTTCTTTTGTCTCCCGAAGCGAGAGCGATTCTGAATCCACCAATGAAGATCGAGATTAAGAGAAAGAAGAGTCCATAGAAATAGACAAACAAAGGAAAGGAAAGAAACATGTAAGAAACGAAAATATGTGGCAAAGAAATGTGCGAAAAAAATTAGGATATCTGGCAAAACATATAAATCCTCGAAACTAACTATGAAGGAGAAAAAAGTACGAGAACCTTGTAGAAACTGTGGTGGCTTGGTACTAGACTTGCGCAAAATAGTTCCAAATCGGGATTGAACATGGAACGTTTCCTCTTATGCATGGAACGAGTTCGCGTAAACATGCCGGCGGAATTATTTATTTCGTTAATAAATAATTGCAAATGTTGCTATACATATTCAAACAGCACAGCTGGGCTTTACTTGAAAGCACTAACAAGTTCAAGTGGTGAAAATAATATATGGAAAGGCCGTCTCCATATTCCATGTATCGAATTAATCAAGGAACGCAGAAAGAAAATCGAAGATCCGGTTTTTGCAGTTTCATCTGAAAAATATAGGCAGTTGCAAATAGAGAAATTACAGATTGATCGAAAAAAATTGCAAAAAGAACGTCAAGAAGAAATATCTAAAAAAAGGGAGAATAAAGAAAAGGAACAAGTCGAGAAAGAAAAGCAGAAAGAACAACGAAAAAGAAAAAAAAAGAAGTGTGAGCGATAGAAAAAGAACAAGAGTGACTGACATATAAAGAAATCAGAATTAAAAAGGATAAATCTTTGCAACGTCAAACGTCATTGCCGAGAAAACGGGCGAGGAAAGTTGAGTAGTTCGACTAACCCTAAGTTACGTGATGCAATATGATTAAAAATATGATACTGCACATAATTAAAAATGTATTACTACAAATTATTAAAACTGGTTAAAAATCGGATATTTTTCAAAAGTCAATACTGTTTATAATTAATAATTTTTCACTTTATATGTATTTAATCTAAACCTTTTCCCCGTCACATACATGCACTTCAGTTTGCAACATATTTTCCTTTTCAATTACATGAGCAGCAAGACCTAGTTTACTCTTAATCGGCCATTTACTGGAGCATCTACCCTATTTTTAACCGACTTCCCAAAAACAAAGGGGTTCGAAGTTCGACGCGTATTTCTTTTTTTTCTTCTTTTTTTTTATGTCTGACCGGAACCTACCTTTGTAACACGAGGACCGATTTGGATGGTTCTTTTGCCGTTGTATAGAGTGTGATCACCCATTGCTAATAGAAGAATAATTTGGCCCTGGGTGGGGGGTTGGGTGGGGGGATGAGTAGTCTAACTTCGTAACGCGTGGACCGATTTGGATAATTCTTTTTCAATTGGGTAGAGTATGCTCCCTGGTTGCTACCACGAGAAAAAAAAATTATTGGTGTGGTTAGGGTGGGAGAAGGGGGGGGGGGGTGAAACCAAACTTTGTAACGCGTTGACCGATTTGGATGGTTCGTTTTCTGTTGTATAGAGTGTGATCCCCCATTGCTAATAGGAGAATAATTTGGTCCTATGGTGGTGGTGGTGGGGGAGGGGGAGGGGTAGTAGCTTCGTAACGCGTGGACCGATTTCGATGATTCCTTTTCTGTTCGGTAGAGTATGTTCCTTGATTGATACCATGAGAAAAAAAGTTTAGTGGAATGGGGATGGGGTAGGGGGTTAAAACTAACTTTTAACGCGTGGACCGATTTGGATGGTTCTTTCTTCGTTGTATAGAGTAGAAGACACTAAAAAGTGAAAAATAACAAAGTTTTAAAAAAAAAGTTTAACCAACTTCACAAAAAGCGCTAAAAAGCATAAAATAATTTTTAATTTTATATATATTACGACATTTTGAAGTCGGTGCAAATTAAACAAATAAAACAACTACAGTACCACAATTGAAAATAATACATAATACTACCTGAACGTTTCAGCTAACGTTTAGCGCTTTTTGTGAAGTCGGTTCAATTTTTTTTTCAAAACTATATTAAATGATATTCTTTGCAACATAATAAACATGTGTAGGTAAAAATGGGTGTTATGTAACATTAAGGGCGGGGGGGGGGGGGGGGGGCTTAATAATTACTGCATTACGTAATACTCGAACGGGTCCTTATGAAATATTTTTAATTTTCTTAATTTCTTTAATATTATAGTAATTTTCAACCATGTGTTAAGTCTGCATCTCTGCATTCTGAATAAATATGAATAAAATAAATTAAATTGCACTGAATGAAAACATATTAATTTCATTAATCATTATGTCTACAAACTTGGGATTTCATCGCCGTTGACATCAACTTTTCGCTGAAGTCATATTGCATAAAAGAACATTTAATCAATTCAAAACACAACTGAAAATCTTTTCTATACATACTTTGACTTGTACTTTGCAACGGTAAAAAATCCTTATTCATATTAGATATTGCCTAAGGCAGCCATTTAGGCATTTTGATCCACCATTGACATGCTATATAGTACCTCCCGAAAAGTTTCATCTTTAAAATCAAAAAATATAATATTCACTGTTGTCACTGTTGACTTGAAATGCAATTCTTGCTGATTTCTTTGTTTAATGCAGGAGCAGGCAAATTGACTCCAAAGTGATTTAAGATTCTGAGATTCCTAAACGAACAGAAAAAGCGCAAGAAGACTTCTGTTCTTTTCTCAGCAACACCATCTTACCAGGCATATCCGATTTTGGTTTGACGGGCCGCCATCATAATTTTCTGCGACTAGGATTGTCGTAACGAATTCATTTTTAATGCTTAGCTACTATTCCTCGTAAAATCGAAATGAAATGGTTGAACGTTTTGCAATGTTCTTTTACAGAAATTCATTTCGTGTGGAACATTTCCATTGCTTTTGCCCATTTTCTTACTGTAGACTCATCGACATGTAATGTTTCCGACAATTCATTGAACGTCTGACATGAATCCTCTTTCAGTAATGCCTTGATTCCCATCTTCAACCTTTATTTGCAAAGAGTGCTCTGGTCTCTTTGCCTTTCACGTCAAAGTCGTTGTCTTTGAAGTGTCGAAAACACTCTCTGCAAGTTGTTTCCGACAGACGCTCTCCATGGGCCTGGAAAACGATGCTTTTCAGCAGCAAGTTTCTTGAGATAAAAGCAAAACAGTAATGTTTTTAGTAAATACCGTCTTTTTATACGAAACCCGACATATTCAATCAGATAACAATTTCTGTTCACTGCACTCCAATAACGTGTTACATATTGCTTCTTAAAGCGCTTACTAAGTAAATACATGCACTGCAGCAGCCTCTTTTTGCCCAGTATCACACAACTTGTTTTATGCAGCAACGAAAATATATTTAAGTATTTTATATATTTTCAAGAATGAATTATATTTAAAAGAAAATATATCTGTTTTTTGCAGATAGCATTTCGTTGCAAAGTTTTTAACAAGTTTCTTTAAATTTTCAGTTTGAGTCTCTTAGCTTAAACATATAAGGCAATTTATTGCTACAAATTGATTTTAAAACAAAAATTTGAATTGTTCCTTATTCAGACATCTAAACATCTTACGATTACCCGATGCAGTTTATTTTATATATTTCTTGGACTCTTATACACATTAAAATTTAATGGCAAATGTAGCGGTCATGAAAGGGATTTGGGTAATTTTGCAGAGGGGCGGGGGGCCTTGTATAATTTTCAGTTTGAGTCTCTTAGCTTAAACATATAAGGCAATTTATTGCTACAAATTGATTTTAAAACAAAAATTTGAATTGTTCCTTATTCAGACATCTAAACATCTTACGATTACCCGATGCAGTTTATTTTATATATTTCTTGGACTCTTATACACATTAAAATTTAATGGCAAATGTAGCGGTCATGAAAGGGATTTGGGTAATTTTGCAGAGGGGCGGGGGGCCTTGTATGATAATAATAATCCCACCAAAAGCATTTCATATACAGAAGGTTGCCAAGACTCACAAGCTCATACCGCTTTCACTATTAAAAAGTTATCAGATCTCATTTGGAGCCAAGCCCCTAACTCTACAGGGCCTAACTCTACAAGGAACTTTAGAACAGTGATGTCCAAACTCACACTATTTAATGTGAGGAGTGCTTAAAAGCTTTAGAAGCATTTCGTACTGTATCTTTAATTTAGAACCTTAAAATGTTTGCGAAAGGTTGTATATATTAAGATATTGTATAATTGCTTATAAAACAATTTAAATATGAAGATTTTTTTAACTTTGGCATACTTTAATGATTAAAAACGCAAAAACAGTAAACCTGAATACAACCAAACAAGTGCATATACGAATTTAAAAGCTCAAAAGCTCACTAGCCCGCGGGCATAGGTTTGGACATCACTGCTTTAGAAACCCTAGATCTTGGAAAAAATGTATGGCTTGGCAGTTCCGCAACCGTCGCACAGTCACTCATATGCACTTATGGGGGTAAAAGTTACAAATTTTTTAATATTTTCGTTGTTTGTGTGCTTATCCTAGTCGGCCGGCATAGCAAATTTTAGCTTTCTAAGACTTCAGGAAGTACCCTAGAGGTTTTGATGACGGAGGTTTTAATGATCATGAGTATTTCAGGTATTAATAAAGGCAGTGTCTATTTACCACCTTCAAATTGCCATTCTGTGAACTATTACCAATAATATGAATATGGAAGTGACTATTTGCACTTATCGTGTACTTACGTGTAGTTCCGTGTATTCCCGTGAACACGAAAATTACACAGCAATTTGAGAGTGGTAAATAGACACTTCCATAAATAAAATCTAAAGTATTATATAACGCTTTGAAAAAAGGAAGGGAGTGCCCAGAATATTATAATATTTATTTAGGCAACAGTACATTTTTTGCTGTAATGGTGCAGTTTAACCCCTCACCTTCGATAACCTTGAAATTTTAGTATGTTGTAGAGTTCAACATGCGGAACAAGAATTTATATACTAATTGGACGCGGAAATCATAATGAAGCATAGTTTTTTTTTGCTGAAGTTGAAGCCACAAAACAACGCGTTCCGTCTAATTTTTATTAGACTTTCTGGGAGGAAGAGGTGTTTTAATCAAGCCTTTAGTTGCTTTATTAACTGGGGGGCTACCAACCCCCAAGCCCCGCCAATTGTTATTTTCAATGAAAATAGTTCCCAAACAAAGTTATAGAAATATGAGACACTAGAGGAATGTAAACATAGGACATTATATTTCGTGTAAATTCCCAGTGCAATGATGTCACTTTCCTAAGAAAAGGCCAGAATAACATATTTTGATGCACGTGTTTCTATAAATTTTCAATGTCAAATAACATACTAAAATTTCAAGGTCATTGGAGGTGACGGGGTTTAACTGCACCATTACCTTTTTTATTTCCAATCCTAACATTCAAATATTTCAAATTTTATGAATTTCCGTTTGGGGAATTGTAAAAATTACTCTTTGCCACTAATTTCAATTGCCTCAATTATTTCAATCATTTTATTTCTTAATCTCATCGTTTTATATTTAAGCTGCTAGAGTAATAAACCGCTAACTTGTTCAAAACTTCAACTTTTGCTCCCTACCAAAGTTAAAAAGGTATCTAGTTGAGGCTCAAGCTATTAAATTTGACTTTTATATGGATGACCTAAGCAGTGGAACAGAGTCCCGAGACCAGGGAGTCGAAATGGGACCACAACCGAAATTATAAATCGGTTACGGTCAACCGAAGCCAATTTGGGTTTTTTAAACCGCAATTGCAACAACCTTAACCTTAATTAATTTTCTTCAATTCTGTTTCGGTTAGAACCGGTTTTCGGTTTCGGTTAAAACCGAAATGTGAAATATAATTTTCGGTCGCGGTTAAAAACCACGTAGATATAAAATTTTCGGTTTTGGTTACAACTAAAACGTTAAGATTAGAGTTAAATTGCTGTCGTTGGGATTTCTATATAATATAATTCCAAGAAGAAATCCAATAGTTAGCTCTACCCTAAAACTTGAAAATACCTCTTCGTCTGATCCTAAGGTTATCGCCAACCTCTTTGCACACTTCTTCAGTAAATCCTTCAGCGACAATTCCCTACAACCTGACCTTAACTACTTTTCATTCTTGGACAAATGCACTCAAACGTCGTTTACTTCTTTCGACCCTGATCCCGAACTAATCGCCGCCAGTATCAACGGGCTTGAGGACGACTTCAACCCAGGTCCTGACGGCATTCCGGCAATCGTTCTGAAAAAAGTGTGCCATTCATCTAATTCAACCCCTTGCCCTTCTTTTCCGCCTCTCGGTCACTCAAGGGGTTTTCCCTCATTTATGGAAAAACAAGTATATTATTCCCATCTTCAAAAAAGGTTGCAAGAATGATGTGTCCAACTACAGACCCTTCGTTAAATTATCATCCATACCTAAACTATTCGAAAAATTGGTCTATGATTCCATGTTCTTCCACTGTAAGTTTATCTTCTCCCTCTCCCAGCATGGCTTCCTCAAAGGAAGATCTACAACCACCAACCTTATTGACTTCGTCTCCAAAACACTAAGTGCCCTGGAAAACGGTAAAGATGTTGATGTTATCGCCACCGATTTTAGTAAAGCCTTCGACAAGATCTCCCATAATGTTATCTTGTTCAAACTTCATCGCCCAGGCTTCCCCTCCCGATTAATCTCCT
The DNA here is from genome assembly GCA_964036015.1 of Leptarthrus brevirostris. Taxonomy (NCBI): domain Eukaryota; kingdom Metazoa; phylum Arthropoda; class Insecta; order Diptera; family Asilidae; genus Leptarthrus; species Leptarthrus brevirostris. The sequence goes on along the minus strand of OZ038371.1, from coordinate 135,566,614 downwards.
GGATTCAATCCTACCTCAACAACCGTCGGTACAATGTTCTTTTCAGCTTATCCATTTCTAAGGGCAGCCACCTCGGTCCATTAATTTTCATCCTTACAATAAATGATGTTGAATGTGTCATCAATCACTCAGAGCTGTCCATTTATGCTGATGACATGAAAATAATTAAACATATCTCCTTCACAACCGACTCTCTTCTCCTGCAAAAAGATCTCGATTCCTTCACCCCATGGTTCTTCAATCTCTTCTCCAATCTCCAATCCATATGTTTCCAAATCTCTCCATATCCCTATGTTTCCAAATCTCTCTATATCTCCTTCGTTAAACCCCTCCTTGAATATGCCAGCCAGGTATGGTCACCTACACAAACAAATCACATTAACGGGATTGAATCCGTCCAGCGTAGGTTCATTCGCTTCGCTGTACATTTCACCTTATGAAAACCGTCTGAAACTGATCGACGTACAACCTCTTAGTAAATGTCGTGATTTTTCCGACATTCTCTTCATTCATCAGCTATTAAGTGGTGCCATAGACTGCCCTTCATTCCTGCAATCTTTACCAATCTATACCAATCCCCGTAACCTTAGGTCCACTCCCCTTTTCCGACTCGACAGCAAATTACCAGGATGCTACGAAAAGTCAACGACCTTTCCTCCTTTGACTTCCATCTGAGTAAATCATCCCTTCACAAGGCCTTATATCTTGATCCCGCCCATCTTGATCGCCTTTCTTAATTCTTCTTCCTTCCAGCCCGTATCCACATTAATTAGAGCTCATATTGTAGCTTTTACTATTTATTTATTATGTCATAATTTATTAAAGCTTGTACTATTAGTATTATGTTATTGCTTGTAATTGTAGTATGTATTATTATGTAATAGCTTGTATTAAGCTTAAATAAATAAAATTTACCTTTGCAAATTTTTCGTCGTTGTCTAATAAATTATTGTCTAAAAGTGAATGTTGGCAAATATGAATTCAAACCGATTTCTTGACATTATGTTCGCAATTAATTCGTTTCGAGCATCTTTAGACACTTTCCACTAAGTAATAGTACAGCAATTCATGTCTTGATTTCAGCAGATGTGATGTTTCCAATATTGTTTTTTTTCTAGCGGCATAAACGTTGGAGAAATGTACGATTGTAACAATAAACTCTTCATCAATAAATTTCTCAAAAATCTCCAAAGGTAGAGGAACGTTGTCTTGTTCAAACTGGGCATCTTCTTCATACTGTGAGGAAGGCAAGTCAATTATTTTGCCATTTTCTCCAACTTTTTTTCTGCCCGCCAAAACTTGTTGGCGCATCTGAGCTAATGGAATTTCATACTTACTATCGAAAGTATCGCTGTCGGGACGATTAATTTTGCTTTTGACGGCTCCGGCCAGAATACCTGGCTGCAAATTATCAAACTCGACATTTTCCTCATCTCCTGTGTCCTCATTCGGGACTTCCTAATTGACATTGCATTAAGAATTACATGAATATCGATGAAATTAACTTGTTGAAGGTCCACCGATAAATCCAATCCGTGCAAAATTTCATTGAAAGTGAATCCCCTGAAACAAAAATTGGAAAACGGATTTTTGTAAGACTGGTAGACTGCATGTAATCTGTATGACTATGTGTAGTATGCGTTCTCGTGGCCGTTACTTCAGGCATTTCTCCAGCCAATAATGTATATTGACTCCCCGAGAAGTAGATTCCACTGGCGACAGAGAGCAAGTTCGGTCTCCTAGAGAGCTATAGGTAGGGTCTCCTCTTTCCTAGGAGTTTATGGGATTGCGCTTACAGCCTCAACTGTGTAATCACAATGGGCCTCTTTGGCCTAAGTGTGCTTTTTAGGCAGCCACCCTAACTTAACCTAACCTAATTTCAATAGCAATTCCCCGCACTAAAATAATATGTTGGTATTGCTAAAGACAGCAAAATTTTTACCAATTGTTTGTGTCACATTTATAAAGATAAAAGCAAAAAACAATAAATAACTTTAGTCTTATGCTTACCTTTGTTACTGCATTTTCGTGAAATCACTTTTCTAAGAAATTCGTCAAATTTACAGCACTTGCATAATCAATAACGAAAACTATATGTACTGGTAAATTTGGCATAAACAAGTCAAAGAGTACTGTTCTGAATAGCATCAGTTAAGTGCAAAGCGAATTGTGGGAAACGGGTGACTCATAGAGAGCCAATTGTACGTACCTACATGTAGTCTACTAAGATAATCATTTGTTCTAATTATTAAAAAGCTTATACGTATGGTAGTTTTAAAACAGAAGTCGAAGGGGCTCCAAATCAATCAAATAAAATGAATGCGAGAGAAAAGCATTGTGATCTTCACTTCGTGCTTTGAAATCTGAAGCACACTCATATGAAAAACCAAGCGATATAATAAAGACTACACACCCTGTGCAACACTTGATACCGAGCCCATTTACACCCTCTGATACAGCTTTTATTAATTTGTCTACTCTTAATAAGTTTGAATCCAAAACATTTATAAATTCACAAATTTAAATCAAAACTCATTTAGAATGCCTAACCAAACCCCATACAATTATTTAAGCACATCGAACCCGAACAATTATTGCCTAATTTCCAACCAAAATGCTTCCGAAATACTGCCAAAGCCAATAAACTTGCCTTTAACAGAGCCAGTTCCAGTAGCACATATCCAAAGCAACGTTCATATAACCCAAATTAACGAAGTTCCCATAATTTACCGAATTATTGGAAGATTGTTTAAGTAGATATATTGCTGAGAAATTACAATTACTGATTAAATGAGAACATGAAGTCATAGTCCTTTATGCAATTAGACCAATCCTACAACTATGATAGAAATTTATTTAGTAATGAAATCGGAGTAAATGACAACCCCCTCGAAGGATGCTTAGATGTAAATAAACATGGACATATTTTGCCAAATATAAACATATCATCTCCATTCGGACGACCATTAAAATTTCTGATAGACAGAGGTGCGTCTATATCATCCAAGTGAATCAAATCAAAGCCATTTCTCTTAATTAAGTTCACGTAGTCATTTCGACAGATAATAAGGGTTTGACGCCGCATAGTCACTTTAGACGGCATAAAATTAGGAGCAATTTCAATGTGACAAAGAAATAATTTAAAGTCACTTCCTCAGGAACATCGTTGTAACTTCAGTCCTTGCTTAGGGGTACGGGCTCTCAATAAGAACTGCTCTTCTTATCACCCAATGAGCTAAGCTTTGGCTACATTTTTGCTTTCTCTTGCCAAAACATCATTTTTTAAATGGCAGATTTATTTAGTTCTACCCCTATGTTATAACCTCAAAATTTTGTCGAGGAAAAAATTAATTTAAAAATCGAGATTGGGTTTTCACAGGGTAAGGAAAGGAAATATAAAAAATTATATACTCACATATTGTCTAGGCGCCACAATTCCCTGCGACTGACAAAATCGTGCAGCGGCTCACTGAGGGTGTGGATTTTGGTGGTTTACATTCTGTCTCGGTGCAGCGGACTCCAAACATTGGTGTTGCAAATGGTACCTTAAACCCTTTTATTTCGACATATGCCGGTGAGACCATCGATGAGTTGACTTTGAGATCAAGTGTGCTTCCTCGTAGCGTCTTTGTCTCAAGAATTCATCCTGACACCACTGTTGATGACGTTTTGCGTTATTTTTCTGCGCACCTTGGGGTTTCGTAGGATACTGTTAATTGCAGATGAACTGACAAATCACACAACGGTGCTTATTCTTTCTTCTTGTCTTCAAGATTGTTATTCCTGACGCTCACTTTAACCCTTTAACCCTTGTCCGTCGTAACATCCCATGCTCTGTTGTTGAGCTTCTAGATTCACATGAATTGGAATTTATTTGCATATCTCTGAAGTTCCTAGATAAGAGCGTGTTTATTGCTGTTGCTCGCTTCTCGCATTTACACTCTCATACACGACAAATTGTTGCTCTTCCCAGATTTCAACTTAAAGACTTGATTCCCTCCCACTCGTCGGTATCGTGGATCTTTCGCGGAACCTCTCTTCTTCTGGGCTTACACAGTGTTCCAGCGGCGGAAACAATTCTGGTAGATTCCTAGATTTGGTGTTTAGCAATGACCCATGCTCTACTTTGGTTAGGTGCTGCTTGGTTCCTTTGCTTCTCGAGACGAATCATTATCCTGCTCTTCAGATTGCTCTTGTCTTCGATCCAATGTCTGCAGCATTAGTGTTTTTCCCAGTCATTCGCACTGTGTACTGCGATCATGTTCTGCAAGTGAATTAATAAATGCTTCTCCGGTGACCTCATTGTCATAATCTCGGATAGGCGTGAGATAAGTCAAATGTGTCAGACTTTCTATGTCCGCACATAACTGCTGCAACTGTAGTCCTCTTGCATGTGCTGATTGCCGTAGCGTAATAAATATAGTCTGTACCGGTTCTGCGGCTGCGTCTCTAAATTGCCAAAATTAAAGCTGTAGATTTTTACTTGTCTGTCGAAAAGTATCATCAACTCGGCTGATGATAATATCTGTTCATCAATTGAAGCCTTTAATTGTTTTTTTGGAAGATTTTATCTCACACGTCAGGGCATTGAGAAGGTCTGTCATGCTTGGAGTATTTGCTACTCCTTCTTCTAGCTCGTCTTCAAAAACAAAAGTCTTCGTATCCTCTCTTTCGTGTTCCATAGCTTCTTGTAGTAACGCTACCAAGGTACATTGTAGGTAGGGAACGTTAACTTACTTCCCCCTTCAAGTCTTGAACAATCCTTTAATTTGCGCCCTATATACAGATTGACTGCAGTATTTTACTTCAATATCACAATCACAATTTTTTCTAAGTTCATTTTTTAGTCTTTCTAAATTAATCCCACTTCTGACACCAATAGTAACGTAAATATGGGCTCTTCTGACACGACGAAATAATTAAGACACTTATTTTGTTTGTCCAAAATGTTCACAGATTTATTCACTTCACTTAATTAGTCCGTTTCACGTTATCCTTTACACGTTTTCTTTACAATACACCGTTTCACTTAATTTTATTAAACCTATCACTTCACTGGCTAAAATACGAGTAACTCCTCACAGTATCACATGTAAACTCTCCGCAGTCTAAATCACGACTAAACTAGCCAGGCTGCTGCTCAGCCCTATTTATACTACTAAGCTTAGTTCTAGAAACTTCAGTCACTTAGTTCTAGATGTTTCCGTTATACAGTTTTACCATTCTTATTCACTAGAGGTTCGAGGTTATTTTGGCCACCTGGGACAAGACCATTATCCGGTTCGATATTTCCCTTGTGTGCTGTAGAATCTAGTATCTTTCAGGTAAATTTTAAACACTCCGGAAGTAGCGCATTCAGCAGATCGTGAAGGTGTGAAGACATTACAATTTACTCACGGAGGGTTTCAGAGGCAGCACCTAGGAATTTTCCCAGGTAGTTGGATATGTTCTCTAAATCATAAAGAACACTTTCATAAAATTAAAGCCGATTGAAAAGTGTATCTCGTATGCCAAGTTACTGACCTCTAAAAATCAATATAAGCAGGCCTTGGTTAAGTGATAGTCAGTCTGTGTTAAGAGTTTTTAAGTCGCGATTTCAAGTTATGTAAGTTTTAATAAAGAGAATAAGGAAGATATAGAAGGGTACAGGAGCATCACTAAAAGTTGCGGGAAGTCATCAAACATAAGTAGCAAGTTCTAACGTTTTTCTTAAATTTTTTGTTTTTTTTTATACGATGTAGCCAAATCCTAGGGAACAACCCTTTGATGCGTTAGCATGGTTTTGGCCGGCAGGGAATTAGGGTAAGGGAAGTGAGGAAACTTGAGTCTTGTTTTTTTTTTGCATTGCTGCGAGCTAGACAACAGCCCAGAGACGAAGTGGATTATTTTAATTTCTTAATAAAAGCTCACGGGGTCATCTGGTCTCAAACCCAGGACCCATGGCATGTTGGTCTTGCCGCTCAACGTATTGATCCAACTCCGTCTCCATATTGATTTCATTTCGTTATGTTTTCTTTGTTTTATTTTGGTACAATTTCATGCGTTATCTAGTCTTATCTAACAATAAATGTTCAAATTTTTGTCTTTTAATTTTTCTAAAAAAAAAATTTGCGGTTATGTTGTTCTCTGAGGTAGTCTTGTTACTCCTAGATCAACATTTTTAAGAAGTTTGGAGAGGTCAGAGTTTTTTGGCGTTTGTTTGATGTCGCTACGTTGAATAGATAGATGAAGATACAAATAAAAGAGTGATGTGCATACTATGAAAATTGAAAATTTATTAATCACCCTGCAGCTCCCAAACGGTCGAGATTGCCCCCTCCCTCTACCATACCTTTCTTTGTATAATTGAAATCTATCTCCCCTCCACATTCGTTTCGCACGTCAGATCTGAAACACCCTGTATAACTGTGCAACTATTACCCTTAAGTTTGTAAACGGGTTGACTTTTTAGGCTTTTAATGTTTTTACTCATGGAGATAGCTGCTATTATTAAACTGAATTATTTAAATTTTAATTTCGAAACCGTTACTGTTCCAGGACCTTTGCCTAACACTTTGTTAATATTCCATATGGCTTCACACTATTATATTTTATGATCTGATTTAATATTAAACAGTGTAATAATTCTGATATTCCTGAAATTACGAATTTCTTGAAAATACACAAATACAGAACAGAATAATAAATTTAAAAAAAAACCTGTGCTTTAAACATAACAATGTTCCTTCTCATAATATACCAGTTGACATATTTCACTCTATGAAAATACTAAAGTAGCTCAAAATCGCTAACCATTCATTAATTCATTAGACATTTACATTAATGTACTTCTTACGATTTCAAGTTCAATAAACATTTCCCTCCTGATGCCATCAATAAGAAGTAAACCTGAAAGGTTATTACAAGAACTAATTTCCTGACCTACTTCTATATCAATTACTGCTAAATGGTTACAATTTGTTTATATACAAATTAAATTTAACTTAATTGAATTTGAAAGGACTGGTTTCCGATATTATCTAAGACTTCTTAAAAAGTTTATGATAACATAACATTACTTAAGATTGGATAAGAGGTAGGATTAATCAGAATAAAGTAGACCGGCTAACAATCGTCTGTCGATAAAAATTGCCTTGAGCAGGGTTCCCAAATTAAACCCTATCAACTCTCCTTACTATATTTTGCTTAGCGATAGCTACTTTTCGGCGAATTAGTTTTCCTACCTGTTTGTTGCGGATTGAAATTGGATGAGGTAGTTGAAGAACAAAGGTTAAAAGTGCGGAGCATATTGTGCCGAGAAATAAACATAACTTACAAAGTACTTGAATTTTGGTACAAAAACATTGTGAACGTCAAAACATATCTGTAGTTAACGTTTTACCCAATTCGAAGACAAATCTTGCAAATGGACTCCCAATTTAAGATGAATTTGGAACGCCCAGATATAACAATGGACTTTCAGCCGAAGCTCAGCTTTTTTGATGAAAATTCAGAACGTTACCCCTCATACTACAGACAACTTAACAGTAAAAAGTCAAAATATATGTACAATGAAGCTCTTTAACCTAGATTTAAAGCTTGGAACAAATAAGTCTTAAAAATCTCAGCGCATACAGAGGGTGTTTTCACGTAATCTGTCAATACTGAAGAAAGTATCTGTCAATATTGAAAGAAAGTAAACAACCAAAAATTTGTAGGAAAGAATTAAACATTTTCTCTGTAGGACTTAAGCCTAAAATACATTGTTATGCAGAGCAGTTCTTTTATGATACTGCGAAAGCTCAGGATGCTAACGCGCAGGCTTGGCAGGAAAGGAATTACGGGTGAGAGAATTGTAAAATGTAAAAATGCTGTAATTAGGTTAGGTTAGGGTAAGTAAGCTGTCCGCCACCAGATTATAGCTGGTCGCCCGCACAAAGACCTTATTTTGGTCCGTTGTGATGCTACTTTGTAGGCACCATACCTTTTCGCATAGTTTTGCAGCGATTAATTAAATCAACAACTGCCGTTGAGAAACCTGGTTAGATTCTTCAGCTTGTCGCTGGCGATCTCTTCTAATCCATTAATCCAATGGCCTGAAATCTTCTGGCCAACCTCGAGTATTTGTATAGTAAATATTGAACAGCTTCAACTACCTCTTAATCCGAGCAACTCCAATAGAAGTCGTTGGCAGTACGCATGCGGATGGCTTGACTACCAAATACTACCCCCTATAAAAGATCACTCTATCTGTAGTCGACGAGCTGAACTGCTTTCAGATAAAATTCTCTCTTTACTGATATAAGAGGCTGGCCGATTGTCTGTCTGACGATCTCAATAAGCAAATATAATCAAAAACTCCCAAAAAGTTCTAACCAAAACTTACCCTTTTACCCAAATACAACTGCATGTATGTTTGTGGGTATGAATTTTCATCTGTTCCCTCGTACCTCCTAAACTACTTATCAGATTTGGACAAATGAGTTGTCATTGTATTTGTATGAATGCATAGCGTAACATAGGCTATATGGTGTGCAGCGGGGTGGCGGCAGGGCAGTGCGGAGAGGAGCGGTGCGTGGCAAGGTGCGGTGTGTTTCCTCGTAGCTCCTAAACTACTGACCTGATTTGGACAAATGAGGTGTCATTGAATTTGTATGAATGCTCTTCGTAACATAGGCTATATGGCGAGCGGCACAGTGCGGCGGGGCGTGCCAGGGTGGGTTCACACGTAGCTCCTAAAGTACTCATCAGATTTTAATAAAAAAATTCCATTTTTATGAACGCTCCGCGTAACATAGGGTACACTTATAAGTTAAAAAACTAACTATAGCATTATTTTAAAATCCGTCCGAAAAGTAGCTACGGTGTATTACATTTAACTAATGCTTGTCCTACAATGTGCTCGTCAGACTAAATCATTTCGTCTTCAGAACTCACTTACGATCAAGCTGATTTCAGCAAAGTTCAAGGAGATTGCTCTGAATAATAACAAGGTATTGCTGATTTCAGCATTTTTAAGGGGACTTTTCTTATCAAAAAGTTCAAAATATTCTATTTTCTTTTTCCTTAACTTTACAGAAATACTGTCCTAAAACCGTTTTAAGAAATTCTTATAGGAGAAAAAGTTATAACTATATTTGTAACTGTACCTATACGCGTTTTATATGCAAAAATTGTTACAAAAACACGCATTTTTCTCAAAATCAAGTTTTTTCAATTGGCTCCACACTTTTCTCGAAAACTACTCAACGGATTTTAATAATCTAAAAACCATTCGATTCGTTATAAAAAATAATAATACCTAAACCTTTAAAAATATTATGTTACCCACCCCTATTTTTTAATACAGGGGCAGTTTGTCCTCAAAATATGGATTTTTTTATTTTTCAGAAATTTTTTTATAATAAAAATAAAATATTTTTTAGGTTTAGTTACTAGTATTTAGTCTAATGAATAAAATCCCCCGTTTGAATACTGTCTGCTACTTCCTAACAATTCTATAAAACGATTTTTCATGGTGTATTTTTCGGATATAGGATTTGCTATTTTCAGCAAAATATTCTTTCTATATCATACTAATCTCACTTTCTTTTCTTCTGTTACAGAAAATTAATTGGACCTATCTTCGTCCTGTTTTTGAATTTTTATTTTTTTTTTTTGATTTATGTTATTTTTTGGATTAATTTTTTTATTCTATTTATTGTATTTTTATTTTTTATTTATTGAATTATTTATTACTTTGGATTATGGTTTGTATTTATTTAGTTTTAAGACATCTTTTTCGAAAAAATAAAAACATTGAATTAAAATGTTTGGTCTTGCTGTAAACTTAACAAGTGGTTCAACAGTATATACGAATTGGGTATGTTAAGTCAATCGAAGAATACCCCCCCCCCCCACACCACCGCCCCACTCTGCACTTATGAGGTGTCCGTGAAGATCGGTTTCCTGGCATTAGCAGCCACTGACAACCTTCCCACTCTTTTCTGCTAGGTATTCTAGTATAGACAGCTTTTTTATAGAGCCTCACATCAGCACAGGGACAGAGTAGATCTTTTATTTATAGCAATTGCAAATTAAAAACTCTCGAACCTGCTTCTATGGCGTGGTGAAGTTTGGTGACTTTCTTAATGTGACAATTACTTTCCAGAGTGCCCCACCAAACTAAGACTCCGCAAGTTAGGATTGATCTCATAATTGACGTGTACATCGAATATTTTCCCCCAAGGCTTGGTGGTTAAAAAGATCCTATTCGTCTTCTTCTTGTGAACAAAACAATTTAAGATTTCTGGGAATTGGCCACTAATCTGCATTTACTTGCCCATCTTAGTATTATATCCAGAGCTTATGGTGCTGAGGAACTTTCGAGACACCAATAATACCAGGCCGTCCGCATAGGCTAACATTCATATAAGTGCTATAACTGACTGTGGGGTAGTCTAACTTCGTAACGCGTGGACCGATTTGGATAAAACTGTTTCTGTTAGGTAAGTATGTTCGCTGGTCGATATCACAAGAAAAAAATTTTTTTGAGGTGGGGTTGGGGTGGAACCTAACTTTGTAACGCGTGGACTGATTATATAGAGTGCGATCCCCCATTGCTAATAGGAGAAAAGTTTGGTCCTTAGGTGGGGGGTGAGAGAGGGGTAGGGGTAGTCTAACTTCACAACGCGTGGACCGATTTCGATTATTCTTTTTCTGTTGGGTAAAGAATGTTCCCTGATTCATACCACGAGAAAAAAAGTGTTGGTGGGATGGGGGTGAAGGTAGGGGGTTGAACGTAACTTTTTAATGCGCTGTCCGATTTGGATGGTTCTTTTTTTGTTGTACAGAGTAGAAGACACTAAAAAGTGCAAAATAAAAAAAGCGCTAAAAAGCATAAAATAATTTTTAATTTTATATCTATTACGACATTTTGAAGTCGGTGCAAATCAAACAAACCAAACAACTGCAACAAAAGTATTTAATCGTCCTTCCTTATGATCACGTGAGCTGAAACGTTCAATAGTTATATGTATTATCTTCAATTGTGGTTGGGTAGTTGTTTTTATTATTGCATAGAGTACGTTTGCCCATTAGAAACCATGTCAGAAGTTTATTAGCACCAGGAAGTATTTGGTCTTATGGTGGCGAACGGTAAAACTACCGACCACGAAGTACGGCCATAAGCACCTCTATTCTCCGAAGTCCACTCCGAGAACGTTCGTGTATAATTTTTTCTCTACTCTATGATTATCGACGAATTCATTTGATCATTTTCGACTTAACTCGGAGCAGTCTTTGCTATGCGAACACGAATGTTTATAGGAGTGAGAGGTGCGCAAATTCACATTGAAGGCAGCTTTTGCAGTGACTAATTAATGAATTATGAAATGTTTTAATGCTCATTTTAATGTCTAAAACCTGAAAACAAACCACCAACTAAAAATTCTTATTTGAATTAGAATGGAATGCTTTTTTTATAAATGTCTTATGATAGAATACTCCAAGTAAAAATAAATGTTTACGAAGATTAAATATATTTACTAATAGTTTAAACATATTTGTCAAATGATTAAACTTATTTGCTCTTGAGTGAAACTTATTTGCTCTTGGGTTAAATAAGTCTACGAATGATATATATACTTTCGGCGATTTCAGGTTAAGATTCCACCAACATAGGTAAATCAGAAGCTAGGTTAAAACTCGGAAGAGAATATCCACAGGGAGGCATTTTATCCCCTATTATGTAGTGTCTTGTGTATTAGAAAGTTTACTAATGAGGATTTTTATACCATAGGTTACGCCGATTACATTGCCGCATTGATTCAAAGATATCTTTACACTATGAGCAGCTCTTTACAAAAGGTGCACATATTATCGACGATTGGTTCACTACTCCAAAATGCCTCTCAATAAGTGCGAGCAAATCTTAAAAAACTAAGCTCAGAGACCTCATTTAGAAAAGAACATTCAAAAAGCCGTCATGGCTTTTTCGCAGTGTAGAACCTCGTTCGGGGCAAAATGGAGCTGAAATCTTACGGTGATGTATGTATGTGCACGGTAATTATCAAGCTACGCCTGTGTTTTTGTGGTGTGCTCTGGTGGCAGAGATCAGCGTTAACTACAATAAAGAATTTGCTCTACATGGTGCAGTGTATGGCTTGTCGTAGCCTTCCAGGGTTTTCCAGATCCACACACCCTGCACTTGTTCTCATCCAACTGGATATTTTTCTAGATAAAGAAGCCTAAAGAACTCGCTTAATCTTTTCCATTCCAACCAGTGAGACAATAACAATACATCCGCAGTATTCATTGAACAATATAGGAAAGAGCTTTCAATAATTATCAAAGCATACTACTGACAACTAGGTACCAAAGTAGTTGTTCCCGATAGAGAAGGGTGGCCTCAGAATTCAGTGGAAACAGCAACACTCTATACAAACGGTTCACTTAAGAATCAATCCGCTGGAGTCTACGGAGAACTTGAGAACATACTTACCTTTACTCCAACGTGCAAATACCACTGTTCAAGCAGGAGTGTTTGCCAAAACAAAACAAGGATTTCGTCATTTACTCAAATAGCCAGGTGGAAATTAAAGTCCCGAACTTCAACATCATAATTTCAAATGGGTACTGGAGTGCAAGGCTTGTTTGCATGAAGTAACCATTTTCAATAATGTTATCATTGTTTGGGTTTCTGGACATAGCAACATACTGGGCAATGAAATTGCAGATGATTTAGCCAGAACAGTTTCGGCAGCAATCATGATAGGGTCTGAACCTTGCCTTGTCTTCCATATCAACAATTATTCGAAATATTTTATCATGGGTAATTCATTCTTATTATGTGAGATGAAAATCAAGAAGCAATTGCAAACAAGCGAAACAGGTTCTTATCAAGGATAGCAAATTCCATTCTTGGAATATTAAATCTTTTGAAAAACCTACATCTTTCCAAGGCCCTAACTTCATTTCTTTAAAGTCAGAAACCACTTCTGTTTTAACTAAACTTCTGCGCCAGCTGTTCAACTGGCGAATTCAAATTCAGCCGATACTTTCGAGAAAATGGAACAATGCGACCTCTTTAAATATAAAACGCTACTTAAAGTTTTTTAATCATACATCAACTCTCAGTTAATTAAATATGTAAAAAATCGCTCAACCGGCGACTTCCTGACGGCTCTGGCAAAGCGTTGGAACAATTGCCTTCATGGCTTCAGAGAGTTCGAAATCTTCGCTCCTGATATTGCAAAAGCTTTTCATATAGTCTGGCATGCCGCCCTTCTGGACAAACTGCAAGCATTTAGTCTACACCCTCACCTTTTAAAATCTATGGAAAACTTTAGGTCAGACCGTTCAGTCTGTGTAATAATAAAAGAAGTTACATCTGATCCCCGCTAAATTAATGTCGGAATACCTTTGGGGGCAGTTCTTTAACCAACTTTATTTCTTCGTTTTATTAATAACCTTAAATTTATCACTTTTAATCCTGTTCATAATTTCACAGACGACAGTGACAACCGAGAACACATGTTTGATCGTTAAACAGAGTTTGGGGCATCCAAAAGTCCGTGATGTTTAATGTCCCTGAAGATACACCTAACTCGCATCCGACATATTTCAGTCGAGGGAGGTTATATACGCCATTTGACCTAATTAATATCTTCTGTATTAAGGATTTTTAGAAGAAGATCAGAGCAGCTAAGAGAAAGAGCTGGGTCTTCTTCTGTGAACAAATCCAAAAGACCTCAGAATCGGTTAGGTTGAGGAAAGTAATATCTAGTACTTCACAACCTATGCTGCTCTGCAATAATAACGGAGTCCGGACAAAGAACAGTGAGAGACACTTTAGGTCCTACTGGACACTCACTTCCCTGAGTGTAGAAATCCATCGACTACTCCAAAGGAAAACGCAGTTACAAACTTTAAACTCTATCGTTATCTCGCAATCAATTCCTTTGATCCGGAAAAGTCACCGGGACCAGACAGACGATTTTCAGAGGTTAACCATATAACCGAATCCTGGCATCACTCACGGCTAGTCGATTGATACTATTCTGCATAAGGTGGTGTGTGAGCTCGTAAGGTCCCTACACTATAAACAATACACCTTGGTAACCTTTACTGATATACAAGGGGCCTTCAACAATGTAACCACCGCATACGCTCTGGAAGCAGCAAAGGTGGTCAAAGCCATCAGAGATGGATAGCGACGCTGCTTAAAAGCAGAGTGATAACCTCGGTGCATGACGGATGTACTCTCAGCAAAGCAAAGACCTGGAAACTAATTGTAGAAAAAAAGATTGCTAAGGCAAACAAAGCTTTCTATACATGTAAGAGACTCATCGGTGCAAAGTGTATACACCGCACGCAATTGGTATACACCGCAATAGTGCGGCGAATCCTGCTGTGCGTTGTCATGGTTTGGTAGATAGCTGTGGACAAGAAAACTTATCTCTCCAGATTGGAGCACATACTAAGAATAGCGGGAATGGGGATTACTGGTTCATTTAAAACCACTCCCTCCCGTGCTCTTGACACAATCCTCGTTCTCCCCTCTGTGAACCTGTACGCAAAGAACACCGCGCTGGGAGCATTGTTGCTCCTTAAAGAGTCAAAGTTCCTCAAGACGTGGGGGTACGGCCATAGTACTCCCACGTCTTGTTCTGTCAAGAGCTTAATATCTACCTTCATACAGACTCCCCAGCGACTGCAGCGTAGGGATGATCGATGTTCATCGAAGTTCACAAAACATCGATGTTGAGCAAATCAACATCGATGTTTTAACATCGATGTTTTATAGAAGTGTATAGAATATCGCACAATCTATGATAATGACAGAACCGGATGTATACCGATCCAAATTCAAAAATTTCCAAAGCATAGTTAGGCCGACAGATTTAAAGGAAGTTATAATTACCGAAAGGGCGACAAGGAACTAAGATATTCAGACTGGTTAGTAGCCTCGGGATATTAATTGTACCCTGCAAACATTCATAAACGAACAGAATCCCATTGGTGTATTCGTGTAGGGAGGCAATATAACAGGATTGTTCTATGGAAGGCTACAAATCGAAAATGTAAGACCCTACGTTATTTCTCTTCGAAGAAACTAATATGAACCAAATAAAATGGTGACCAGACCGCGGAAGCGTACTCTAAAATCGGTCTAACTAAAAAGTAATAAAAAGTCTTAATGACAAAACAATCATCAAACTCACGAGACCATTTCTTTGCAAAGCCCAAAACCAAATATCTACGCCAATAGTTGCTCCCGATCTTGAATTCGATATTGTTCAGTTTTAATTTTAGTTAGTTGTCTTCGACGTTCAAGTTAACATCACCGCTCAGTAATTGGTATTTTATCCCAACTTTTGTTTCATAAAGCTGCACCTAATGCAGATTCTTTGTCCCACAATATTCTTCATGGAAAGGCCTCGACCCCTGGCAACAGGGAGTTCAAGTAGTATATATGTGGCAGCCACGCAGCGCTAAAAGCTCTTAGCTGCAACGAATTTAAATCGAAATCCCTCTTTGGTTGCTACAGAGCTTTATGAACTGTAAGTGAATAGAAGAGTACAACTCAGCTTGATAACCGGGCACAGCGGCATCACCGCAAATAAAGCAGCAGACCGTATCGCTAAGAAAGGATCTGCATGAGCGTTGCACAATAAATTACTTCCATGAGCGTTGCACAATAAATGCTGCTTATTACTGTGAGCTTTTGAGCAAGGTGAGCAACGCTTATAGTTTTAAACGACGTGACTAACCGATTCGAAACTTCATTCTCCTCGACGAGAACGGTTGTCCCTAAGCTGGACGTTTAACTTGAAAAAATTAGAGGAAATGAGATGCACTCCAATTGAGCAAACCCCCTATAGTCCTGACAAATTGTCCCACAATTTCCAACTGATTGGTAGGGAGGGATGAGTGATACCGATGCGATATTTCGATGTATCGATCCTTTTTCTCTCGGCATCGAGATGTTGACCTCTATATTCCATTTATCCGATACTCAAGAGTATCGATAAATTTTGTTACCGTGAAAATTGTTGTTTGACCACGAAGAAAACTAGAGCTATAAGAGGATAAGAAGCCATAGTATCACATGTGTTTTCAACGCTTTTCTCGGACTCGCCATAGTACCACAAGATTTTTATCGGCTTTGACGTTTTTTCTGAAATAAAAACAATCCAAGTGATCAGCGTATGTTGCTAAAAGGTCAAAAAACTTTAATAGGAATCGCTGTAATACATAGGTGGGATTGAGGTTTCTCCATGAAAAGAACTTTTGAACGGAGAATCAGCAACAGCGCTGGTAGACTAGTGGTTAGGGTGATGGAGTATCATACGCTTGGTCCTCGGTTCAACACCAGATCTCGCCAATTGCTATTTTTCTTGGATTCCTACACCTATTCAGATGATCACGTAAATAATTCTTAGATTTTTAGCCATTTTTGGCTAACTAGAAGGCAGACTTTCTTTTCATGTATAGGATTCTAGGACTAGAGAAAAAGGATTTACTCAATCCAGCGGTTAAATGATACCTTGAAAAGTTCCCGTTTGGAAAGTTTTTAAAAGAAAAAGGTAAAATATGTAATAAAATTTACTAGGCTTTCTTCACTTGCATGAAGAATTTTAGACGAAGATTGTATTTGTCTTACATCGGAGCATCCACGATCATATTTGGAATTGTCTTTCCAAGTGAAACATTGAAATATGCTTTTATACTTTGGTTGATGACGGAGTGAACTTTTTATTTATTGCATTTCTTTTAAACTGCCCATAGATAGACCGAGATTCCAACTTTCATCCATGGCATATTGATCGTGCTACTCAACCATTGAATTAAAGCCGTTTTCAAATTTATTGTTATTTATTAATTTAATATTTTATATATAAATATTATAAAATATATAAATGTTATTTTACAACCGATACTTTCAACTATCGATAATTCGTTTTCCATTTATCTATACTCCGGTATCGCAACATTCCGATACATTGGATTACCAATTATCGTTATTTTTGTTTTGGAATCCCATCCCTACTGCTTGGGCTGCTGAAACAAGCACTTCAGGACAACGATTTCAGGACGATGCAGGCGTGGAGACCCTCGTGTGCAATTGGCTGCTAACACTACCCTGTTCGTTTTACTATGCCGGGATCAAAAACCTCAGGAGAAAAATGATGCGTGCTTGGTTATTCTGTTTAACCAAATTACAATTCTTTATAAATAAAGTCTCGGTTATATTTGATTTACTCTCGTAAGATGGCGCTGATCAGGGTCGGACTGGCCATAGAGTCAAGGTGGCGATTGCCACCCGGGCCCTAGCCTTCGCGGGTGAAATGAATAGCTTAAAAAAGAAACGTTCGGTTGATCTCACATTCAGAAATAGATGTAAACAAAAAGTTCACCTAAACTATGAGCTTATTTTATTAATTATTCTATTTCAAAGCAATTTATACACTAGTTGCGCATAATAATGTGTTCAAATTTTATCATAGGCAAATCAAATAAACTTAAAAAAAGTGTTAGTGTTGGGATGTCTGTATTCTACAGGTTGTCACTGCAGTAAGTGCAACTTCAAATGTGCTCATCGACTTCATACTCTCCTGTGTAATGAACTTCACGGATGCGCAATATATTGACAACCTAATAACTTTGAATTCATTGTAGGAAAAATGAGAAAAAAAATTTTCGGTTCGTAATATTTTGCTTGTGATTATTAATCATTTAAGCAAATTTGCCTTGGTGGTTGCCTTGCTAAGAGCACAAAAGAAAGGAAATCTTGAAGAACGTTTTAAGCAAAAAAATTTGCAACAGATTTCCAATAGACGTCCCGTTCTGAAAAGAATCATTGATATAATAATATTTATATCTAAGCAAGGCATCACTTATCCTTGGAAAAAGTGAGGCCTTGTACTCTGTGTGCAAGAAGGATCAAGTCCGCAGGATTAACTTCTCCAATTCTTGATCTCACCTTAATTTCCGCACCTCGAAATTTAACTTGCGATTGTTGAATTTGTTGAGCAGCGCGTTACTCTTAAGTTTTGAGTAAATTCTGTTAACAATTTTACCTTTACGAATTCACTTCTCTAAATTAAAAATGCTTTTCTTGACTCCAAAAGAAATAATTTTTATTTGATGCGTTCCATCTGAAAGTTCACAAGAGAAGAACAAAAATTTCTCGACAATTATAATTTCCAGCTAGTCTGTACAAATACATGTTTAAAGTTACGGAGATTATTCAATGTATTTACAATTTCATAAATGAGAAAAATGCAATGTTAACACAAGCTAATGTACAAATGGGTCGAAAAACTGTACAAACTGCTGATAACAAAAACTCAGCTGCAGATAATGATTTCTGTGTGATGACGCTGCCATTATACAAAACAAAAACGATGACTCC
This sequence comes from Leptarthrus brevirostris, assembly GCA_964036015.1. Classification (NCBI taxonomy): domain Eukaryota; kingdom Metazoa; phylum Arthropoda; class Insecta; order Diptera; family Asilidae; genus Leptarthrus; species Leptarthrus brevirostris. The sequence goes on along the minus strand of OZ038371.1, from coordinate 135,548,238 downwards.
GAATTTGACGACCGTGACCGTGAATAGATGATGATGTCGATCGTTAACATCCTCCCGACCGTCAAGAAGTTGCTTGACTAATAGGTAGTTTGTAGAGTTTAGTAACAGCTCGCTTGCATGTACCGTTACGAGTTTTAACAGTGACTACTCGAACAAGATTATCCTTTCCTGGATGAGTTTCAAGGATTCTCCCTAGCAGCCATCTACACGGAGGAATGTTGTCATCGCCAATCAAAACAAGTTCTCCAGGCTTGAGCGAAACTTGCTCCTTTCTCCATTTAGGTCGGGTTTGCAGCGTAGTTAAGTATTCGTTCTTCCACCGCTTCCATAATCCTTGAACCATGGACTGGATATGTTGCCACCTGCCTAATCGGGATACCTTGGCTTCAGAATAATCTCTTTCAGGTAGCGATGTCAGCGGCTCCCCAATTAAAAAGTGTGCTGGGGTCAAAGCTTCGAAGTCGTCAGCATTTGAAGAGAGTGGACTATAAGGGCGCGAATTTAAGATTGCCTCAATCTGTGCTAGCAGTGTTGAGAACTCCTCGAATGACAGTATCGATTCGCCGATCACCCTGCGTAGATGCCATTTCGAAGATTTAACCGCAGCCTCCCAGATACCACCAAAATGAGGGGCTGATGGTGGGATGAAGTTCCACTGAATGCGATTCTGAGAAAGAAAGCTTGACATTAGTGTGTTCTCATTAATAGATAAAGCAAGATTGTGCATATCTGCGATCTGTCCCTTTTCCCCAACAAAGTTCGTAGCGTTGTCGCAAAAAATGTTGCCAGGTATGCCACGGCGAGCTATAAAACGCCTAAGCGTTGCGACAAATGCTTCGGCAGTGAGATCAGTCACTGATTCTATATGAACCGCCCTTGTAGTTAGACAGATAAAGACTGCAAAGTACCCTTTTACCGGTCTCATTCCTCTACCTATTCGAGCGCAAAGTTTCACAGGGCCGCCGTAGTCAATGCCAACGTTGAAAAAGGGACGAGTAATTTTCACTCGAGCTTCAGGAAGATGAGCCATCAGTTGTGAACCTCTAGCAGCTCTTTGACGAAAACAGATGATACATTGAAGACTGACCTTTTTTACTAGATTCCGCATGCCTAGTATCCAAAAACGTTGCCTTATAATCCCCATAAGTGTTGAAGGACCAGGATGTAGGTGAATTTTATGCAGTTCAGCTATCAGTGCCAGGCTAATAGGATGGCGCTTTGGTACGATTATGGGATGTTTTGTATTGAAGTCGAAATCTGCATTTCTGAGTCTTCCCCCAACTCGGATAATACCATTGGTGTCTACAAATGGACACAGTGATGAAAGGACACTCCTTGAGGGAACCGCACGTTGTGACTTTAGACTTTTCATTTCGTCGGCAAATGATGTTTGTTGAACTGTTCGCAAACATAATATTTCAGCTTGATTAATCTCCCATGCAGTCAGATTTTGCACAATTCTTTCAATTATGCCCAAGTTGACGGCTTCCGCTGGCAAAACTCCTCTGGAGGCTGGATCGGCTGGGTTTTGTTTAGATGGCACGTGACTCCACTGCGCCCGAGGTATCACTCTCAAAATCTCCGATGTTCGATTCGCGATGTACGTTTTCCACTTTCTAGGTATGTCAGACAACCATGCGAGAACGACCGTTGAATCAGTCCAAGCATAAGTCTCAAAATTTTTGAGCTCTAATGAATCTTTCACCTTCTGCATCAATTGAGCAAGTAGAAATGCACCGCACAGCTCTAGTCTGGGAATGGAAACTTGTTTTAAAGGCGCTACCTTTGTTTTTGCAGCAACCAGACGAACATAGACGTTTCCTTCACGATCAAAACTTCTGCAATATACGACTGCTGCATAACTCAATTCAGATGCATCACAAAAGCCATGGAACTGGATACGTACTTTATCTGCGAAGATACAGCGTGGAATCTGAATTGTAGAGATTACTGGGAGTTGCTCCTTAATGGTTTTCCATCGTTGTAAAATTTCCTTTGGTAACACATCGTCCCAACCATACTTGCACAACCATAACCTCTGTAGTAAGACCTTTACTGAGATTACAACCGGCGACAACCAACCCATTGGATCAAAAATCTTCGAGGATTCGGAGAGAATCTGCCTTTTTGTCATCTCTGGTGAATCAGATAAAGAAACCTTGAAGAGAAAGACATCCCTTTTTGAATCCCATTGAATTCCTAAGACCTTGGAAGTAAGAACATTCTCATCGATGGTCATAAGATCTTCAGCAGCAGTATTCACATCGTCGTTGCTTGTAAATTCGGTTAAGTTGGACAACCACTTTGTTAGGTTGAAACCTCGTGAACCTAGCATATCCGTAAGATTTTTTTTGAGCGTTAGTGCATCAGACAAGGAATCTGCGCCACTTAATAGATCATCTATGTAAAAGCACTTTCTGATGATCGACGTTACCAGTGGATGTACTTTTTCAAAGTCATCAGCAATTTGCTGAAGTACTCTTGTGGCCAAGAAGGGTGCCGACGCGGTACCATATGTTACAGTTAACAGCCTATAATGTCTTAAGGGTAGGTTAGGATTCTCTCGCCAAACAATTCGCTGAAAATCTTTGTCACTGGGGGCTATCAGGACTTGTCTGTACATTTTCTCCACATCTGCACAGAAGGCTACTTTGTACTTTCGGAAATTTAGCAAGATTCCAATTAAATCTCTTTGTATGGTAGGTCCAACCATTAACTTATCGTTTAAGGAGATGCCTGTAGTGGATCTGCAAGAACCATCGAATACAACACGAATCTTTGGTTGTGGCGTGGATTGAAATACAGCGTGGTGAGGGAGGTAAAAGCAAGATCGGTCGTCGATTGGTACTTGATCATCAGGTATAATTTCCATGTGGCCGAGATTTTCGTACTCTTGCATGAAGTTGACATATTGTTCCTTAAAAATAGCATCTCTTTGAAACATTTTCTCCATACTGTGAAAGCGCTTAACAGCGTGTGTAAGTGAATTACCAAAATCCCCAACGTCTGATTTAAAGGGTAATGAAACAACATATCTATTTTCATGTCTGGTGGTAGTATCGCTAAAATGAGTCTCGCACTCCTTTTCTTCCGGAGTTACGCTCTCACTCCTTGGTGCTACTTCCTCAACTTCCCAGAAGCGTCGAAGAGTTTTATCAAGATCTTCCAATACCTGCAGGTGAAGATTATTAACAGGAGAAGACAGGAGTGAACATGTACCTATTGCCACCCACCCGAAAATTGTCTCTTGTCCGATTAAATGCCCGGATCTATCATATAATTTGCCTTCCTTGATTACATCAAAGAAATAATCCGCACCAATTATAATATCGATTTCTGAAGGCTTGTGGAAATGAGGGTCAGCTAGCTGCAGTCCTTCAAAGAACTCTAATCCAACAGTTGGTGGTATTGAATTAACGACGTAAGTTGATTCATCACATATGCTTGGACCCTTAGGCCACCTTCTTCCCTCCACCTAGCAAATATTTCCAATAAAACCTTTCCTTTCGTTGTTCCAACACCTACTGCAGAAATTCCAGTTACGCTTAACCTTGCGTTTTCTCTTCTCAGATTTAAACGTTGAGCACAGGCGTCAGAGACTAGTGAAATCTGTGAACCAGAATCGAGAAGAATACGACAGAGCACCAATTTTTCCTGCTTATCCAGAACCTGTACCAATGCGGTCGGTAGTAAAGATACGGTGGATTTAGGAAATTCGAAGTGATTCGTACTTTTTTGGGTTTTTACACAGGTATTCACCAATGAGCTGGGTTGACCTTCACGCAAGCTGCTGCGAGAATCGGGTGAAGATATCACGATTTCAGGAACTTTAGCTGTAGTAAGATGTATAGTAGAGGGTTTGATTGTATTTGAGTAACCTGAAGATGGGTTCGTCGAAGGTGAGACTACCCTTGAATTGCTTGATGGTGAAAATTTGCTAATTGAATTCGTTAACTCCGAATGATCATCTCGACTCGACTCACTGGTATGGGCTGACTCAGTTGGCTTGTGTTTGAACGTGGTTTCATGAAGCAAAGGATGATGTGAACCATTGCATTGATTACATTTCATTTTTGATCGACATGCGCGGACAGAATGATTTGTTCCTAAACATTTAAAGCATAACGACTTCAGGACAACAAATTCTCTACGGCTTACTGTAGGATCCCTTTTGAATGTCTCACATTGATGGAGCGGATGATTAGAGCCACATTTGAGGCAAATATTTTGTTTAGAAGCTGTTGAAACATGCATAGATTTTACCGATTGATTTTGTCGTTTTGACATTAGTCCACAAGCTTCTAACGAATTGCATCTCTTATTAAGAAAGGCCAGAAAGTCTTCAAAACTTGGAAAATCCTTATCAGAAATCTCCTGAGACCATAACTCTCTAGTTTCGTAGTCCAACTTTGAAGTACCAATATAAATCAGCCAAGCATCTCTTTTTTCAGCATCCTTACCTAAACCCTTTAAGCCCCTAATGACTTCATCGAATGTGTCTGTTATTGAACGTAACCCTCTAGCAGATGGTTGGTTGAGCGAGGCTTGATCGATGAAGGTTTTAATGTACGAGTTGGTAATATGAAAGGTCTTATCAAAGCGTTCCGTTAACTTCTCCCAAGCTTGAACATAATTAGCGTCTGTTACGTTTAAATGACGAACGACTGAAGCCGCGTTTCCTTTTAGTAGACCCTTTAAATATTGAAATTTCTGAGACCCAGATAAGTTTTCATTATCATGGATCGATGCTTCGTAAAGATCTTTGAATGATGGCCACTCCTTGTAGTCGCCGGAAAAATGCGGAATGTTAAACTTGGGCAGTCGAAGGTTCAGAAGTTGGAGCTGACTTCTATCTAACGCCGATTGATCTAACGTAGAATGAATAGTATCTTGTGCAAGAGTACCCGCCCTTCTTTCCTGGCCTTGCGACCTAGCACGAATAGCACGATTTAGAGCGCCCTTAATCTCGAAATATTTTCCCTCATACTCTTCCATTTCAGAAGCTTGACCGTCAACCAATAATAGTTCATCTTCGATATCTTGGAACTCATTCCATGCGTCTTCTAAGCGTACTAGTCTTACTTTGATGTCTTCTTCATCAGTTCGATCCGTAATTGAATCAGCAAAGGCTTTTAAGCGAGTCAGAGTTCCCTTTACCCTTCCCCGTTTTTGCACTAGAGTGGCTTTCTCAGACATTTCTCACTAAGTATATTTAATATTTGTTCAATGTCAATATTTTCAAAGCTAAAATTCAATATCACAGCGAGATAGATAATCAATAATCAAACGATTTGTTAGCTCTTCTTTTATCGTCGCGTGGTTCCAGAATTCACACTTACAAAAATTACATAAAGTTCAATTGTCCACTAATTAGAAATTATAATAGTTTTTTTGTTGAATATACTATGCGTGTGTTTCTGCATGTAAAAAAAAATGTTCAAGAGTCATCAATCCTTGCACAAAACGAAAAAATTTATAGATCAGCTCAATGTACAACCTTGCGATTTTCAATAATTGTATGCACTCATAAATTATATTATATCAGCACAGCTATTGTTTTAAATTGCTAATAAAGCGCTTGAAAAGTACAAATGTAGCTAACGGAACTCAGGCACCTTTACACGTTTTTGCGATCTTTTTAAGCAAAATTGAAAAGATTTACATATCTTATGAAAAAATCCGTTGATATTCTGTAGTATCCTTGTAAATCCTTGTAATATCCGGCTCGAAGGACCAATTTGTGTGCAAGAAGGATCAAGTCCGCACGATGACCTTGATTAACTTCTCCAATTCTCGATCTCACCTTAATTTCCGCACCTCGAAATTTAACTTGCGATTGTTGAATTTGTTGAGCAGCACGTTACTCTTAAGTTTTGAGTAAATTCTGTTAACAATTTTACCTTTACGAATTCACTTCTCTAAATTAAAAATGCTTTTCTTGACTCCAAAAGAAATAATTTTTATTTGATGCGTTCCATCTGAAAGTTCACAAGAGAAGAACAAAAATTTCTCGACAATTATAATTTCCAGCTAGTCTGTACAAATACATGTTTAAAGTTACGGAGATTATTCAATGTATTTACAATTTCATAAATGAGAAAAATGCAATGTTAACACAAGCTAATGTACAAATGGGTCGAAAAACTGTAGATACGTAAAGCAAAAGCAAATTAATAACTGCTGATAACAAAAACTCAGCTGCAGATAATGATTTCTGTGTGATGACGCTGCCATTATACAAAACAAAAACGATGACTCCGAATTTGACGACCGTGACCGTGAATAGATGATGATGTCGATCGTTAACATACTCCTTGAGGGATATCGATGAGGGTCAGAATCAGAATCACGGAAACATTTTAAATTTAGTTGTCCTGTTCTGATGACACATATATCCGAAGCCGTTATTGACAGTTTAAAAGAAGAGGGTCAGGAAAAGGTAGCCTCGTAACCTACATGTCAAAAAACATAATAAATAAATTAATAAATATATGCGCACCTGAAGTCAAACAAGAGATAGTCAAAGAAATCCAAGAGCGGAAATCTTTTAGCCTTAATGTTGATTCTTGTCAGGATGTTAGCGTTATCGATCATGCTGCAGTTTGCGTTTGTTATGTTAAGAATGGAATCCCACAAGAGCGGTTGGTCAGCATGGTGCCGGTATGGAAATCAACAGGTGAAGCTTACCGAGCACTTTAACCTCAGAATTAACTCAGTTAGGCTTGAATGTGCAAGACCTTATCAGCGTGTTTTTTTATGGCGCCGGAAATATGGCAGGCCGATATCTTGGTCTTCAAGCTAAACTGAGAGAAGAAGTGTCAAGCTTAACTTTTACGCATTGTTTACGCACACGTTTTGAAGTTGGTGTTGGCAGGCGCCACGTCAAACTGTACTGAGGCAAAGAATTTATTCGGACTCTTGGACTCTACAAGTGTGTTTATTCACGAATCATTTAAGCGCACCTCTGTTTGGGTGGTAAAATTGCGGAAATGACAGCTGAAACGATTGCAGAACATCGGAAAAACGAGATGGTGGGCCAAAGACAAAGCCTTGACCACCATTATGGAGAAAACTCGATACGTTGCACTGATAAAGACCCTTTGTGTCATAACTTCGAGCGCGGAGTTCGAGCCAAAGGTTTCATTTCAAGCAAAGGTATTGATGGATTGCTTTCTGAAATTTGAAACTATTCTCACAGCCATAACATTCAAGAAAAGCTTCGATTTTTCAACGCCGGTAAGCCAATATCTCCAAGCTCCTACACTAGACTACCTGAAAACTTGGGGACTTCTTAAAAGTTTGGAAAATAATTTTCGGAAACGATTACATTTTTTTGATGACGTTTTCAGTGCTGCAAATTTGTTCGTATCCTAAGTTCAAGAATTGATGTTGAAATACAGACCACACTGTCCTTACGGAGAACATCTAGGACACCGAAACAGCACAATGAGTTATGCCAGGACGAAGTGGGACTACTGTCTGCGGACTCAAAGAGATGCTTTTTCATAACCACGTACAAAATCATTATCAACAATGCTTTAGTAAAAATTGGTAAAGGATGCCGGTTGCTAGGATCCGAAAAACTTCAACCAAATTGACAAAAACGGAATTGCTAATAGTGCATTATATTCAATCGCTCAATTGCCAACGTCGATCGAGAACTGCTTTTAAAGAAATTCGGATCTTTTTCAAAAAGTTTTAATGAACTTACTAAAACTATCTGGGATAAACACGTTCCTCCTACTCAGCAACACGTAAATGATTCAGATTTTCAGGGAGAGAAAGAAGGTGAAGATCAGGAAGCGATCGGCGAAGATAGTTTATATCAAACAGCCAAGGCTGCTGTTTGTTTATCTTGAAAAGGTTCGGAAGCCTGCCGAAGTTGCATATCATGTGCATGTAAACTTTTGTCGAAGTATAACATTCACATCAGTACGTACTCTAACTTACACGTCGCTTATTGTGTAATTCTCACAATCTCGTTTACGCAAGTAACTTACGAAAGACGATTTTCCGCGCTGAATAGCATAAAGACGAGGCTTCGCTTTTTACTAGAGCATGAAGTGCTGGACTCGTTGATTATCCTTAACACAGAGGAGGATCTCATCAAAGATGACGAGAATAGCAGCTTTTACGAACGAGTTATAGATAATCTAGCTGAAACGTCTCCTCTTTGAAAAAAAAATTTTGATGGGCTAGCCAATAAAGAGGAGAGGTTGCACTTAAGCCGCCTATAGCCTACTTACGTACTCTAAAAAACTCTTGCCTATTTGACTATCATTGTAATGGTCACCATAATCTGCACGAATGATCCTAGGCGGGCCCTTAAAGTCATAATACCCCCTGGGCCCCTTTGGCACAGTCCGACCCTGGCGCTGATCTACAAGTCCCACATCAGTCCAAGATTGAAATATAATTCCCATGTTTGGGTAGGGGCCAGGCGTTCCACACTGCCGACGTGAGAGGAAGTTCAGAAAATCTAATAAACTTATTGGCGATTACACAATTTAAACTCTCTGAGGCATCCAAGCAAAGTTGATAGTAATGAAATTTTTATACTGATTCTCTCTAGACCCATCACAACGCGCGATAAAAGACCTTCAAGAAAATTTTTTAGAATTATAACTTTGAGCATTTTTTCAACCATTGAAATAGGCAAATTCTTTCCTATTGAAAGACACCATATAATATAGATCATAGTATTCATAGAATATACTCCAAAAACTTTTTTAACTTGTGCGGAATAATCTAACAATCTTTAACAGATTTGCATCTAAATACCTAAATTATGTTATGTTTCCGCCCTTATTATTATCTCCGTTCAAAAACTTAATTAAACAGGAGTTAAATTTAATTAAAATCTTTGGTAAAACCTTGTCATTAGGCCACTCAGGTAAATATGCCAGGGAAGGTCTAATTTGGTTTTCACCACAAGACAGCACCTACTTGTCACTTTCAAATCCGGAAAGATTGAGAACACAAATATGTTACGTGAAAAAGGAAAATAACTCTTTGGGAACGCTCCTGAAACCATCTCACTTATTAGTAACTAGACCCAGGTAAAGTAACTTTCCACTTCATTACCACAGGACAAAGCATTCCGGCGCAACTTTTCCTTGTATATAACGAAAAGTTGACCAGCTTCGTAGAGGTAGTGCGGCGTCGTATTTCCTTACAGTAAGTCGCGGTTAGGTGGTAATTCGATTGTAGTGCTGCATTGTTTCTAGTGCCTTCTGGTCGTCCGTTAAAAAGTGAAAGCTTTCTATAATTTTTAACAGGACCAAATAACTAAAGAGGAAAGTTTTTGAGTGTTTTAAAACTCAGTGAAAGGAGTTTCGTAAAGATCTTTAAACTTACTGTAGTGTGTTTTCTCAAGATTAATAGATTGAGTTATCCTAACGCTTTCCGAATGAATAACAATGCAGTGTATCGATTTTCACGTCTAATTTACGTAAATGGACTAGAAATGCGGTGATTTTCCCCGAATTACGTGTGTTTTTCAAGGATATTGACTTGTGCAATTCTAGGGGATACCTTTGCTATGTTTGCAGTCATACATATAATAGAAACTACAGCTTTGTAGTGCTGTTACATTTTTAATTTTTAATTTAATATTATTTCTTTATTTATTTACATAAAATGCAATTGGCGCGAAAATTTAATCTTTGTAAATCTATTGTTTTTATAAATGTGTTATATATAATACGGGTGTAACACCAAAATGACAACAATATAAAATAACCATTATTCTAAAGTAAGGAATTTCAGTAGGTAAGTTTCAGAAAAAATTTCAAATTTTTAATACTGCTAATCAAACCTAAAATTAAAACCATGATTTCTGAACGAGTATATTTAAAGTAATAGAGGGATAGGGGTAGTGAATTGTCGCCAGATCGATACCTCACTTATATTCTAGGGATATGTTAGTACTAATAAGATACTGAAATCCTGAAAATTCCAGACCTTAAACTCAATTGACTTTTGCATAATAAAAAAGAAACTAAACTAAATGGAAGCCCATAGGCTTTATAATATCTTCAAAGGAGTAAAATTATTAAATTAGTTTTTTTTACATCTTATTACCTGTGAAATAATTCCTGAAAAATCAAATTCATTTAAGGTGCTAGGTCTAGTCAGAGGCGTTAAAAAAGGACTGTTTTAAATAATTTTTTTTGGCGGTAATTAAATTTATTTTGCAAAACTAATTATGCAGAGTTGTTACATTTATTTTAAATAATAATTTTTTTAATTTTTTTTTTTAAAAAAATTATCGCCATCGCCAGAACAGGGTCCAAGTTCCGGAAGTTGCGATTTGCGGTGACCAACACAGTATCTTACTGGTTCATCGGAAATTAATCAAAAAAGGGAATCATTAGTTAAATAGTTAATCTTGTCCTTAGTCGACGCTTTTTTGTTCTGCTTCGGAAAGTTTACTCGCTGATTTTCAAGCAAAAAACCAGCCCGCTTACAATAAACTATATAAATTTCATTCAAATTCGTCCAGTAGTTTTTGAGTTATAGTGGTCACCGACTTTGAAAACATGGTTTCGAGAAAAACGCTTTTAAAGTTCTCATTAGCGAGTTGCAGAGAGCCCTTCAGTAAATGTGGGATATCTTGAAAACTATTTGTCGGATTGACTTGAAATTTTCAGGGAGTATTTTTAGCATATTGTACTTCAAGAACGATTGATTTTTTTTTTAAATTCTGACTAGACCTAACCCCTTAAATGGTACAGTGTAGTTTTAAAAAAATAAGAACAAGTTTTAACATAAAATATCGATTTATTTCAAAATTACTCCTATAATTCTTTGACAAAAAAAGTAGGTATTCTATTAATAATTAAAATGCACAAATAATGTATAGAAAATCACTTGACTCGAGTGAAATTAACGCAAACATTTTCAAAACAAATCGTTTAAAACTCGACCGGAGCAAAAAATATTAAAGAAATTTCTTGACAACAGCGACGTTTCTAATTAAGAAAATCTAAATTCCTTTGGTTCTTCATCAGCAGCAGCGCAAAAGAGGCGTCCAGTAACTAAAGAAAATCGTCCAGTAACTAAAGAACATCGACAGCCAAGCAGCTATCAAGGCGCTGGACTCAAATTTAGTCAGGTCGCGGCTGGTCGGCAGTTGTCTGGCTAGTCTCCGGACGTTAGGGGCGATACACAAGGTAACTCTCTGCTGGTCAATGGTCACAGTGGTGTTCAGAGAATGAGGCACCTGATGAGCTGCCAAAGGAGGGATCACAATTGGATGATTCCTCTATTGACAGATCGATTGGTTGGCCGCTAGAATCAGTGAAGAGAGAAATTGACCTTAAGGCTATTCAGCTCGCTAAGCAAAGATGGAGTAACTTAACCACATGCAGGATGCAGCCTGTCAAGGCAACTGTGGCTTGAAGGGGATTTGAGAAAACCCGCGTTTCTGCTAAACGGAAGCCGGATAAACCTCCTTGTGGCAGTTATTACTGGCCACTGTCTCTTCGGTAGACACGCAGAACGTCTGCACGTTCCCACGAATGACTTCTGCCGGAGTTGTATGGACGAGGAAGAGGTGGAAAGCATTCAGTACATACTCTGCGAATGCCCGGGCCTAGCAAAAAGAAGATACAATGCAATGGGCGTATACTTCTTAGGTGGTATGGAACATTTATAGGTCTATGTGAGGCTGATCGGCTGTAGGGCTGATAGCCGCCACCCTAACCTAACTTAACCTAACCATTTTGTGCTGCTACTGATGAAGAGCCAAAGGAATTTAGATTTTCTTTATTAGAAACGCCGCTCTTGTCAAGAAATTTCTTTAAGAATACAATATTTAATGAGAACAACACTAAGATAACATATTTCTCTTAAATTAGAAAATAAAACATTGAAAAATGGATAACGAATTATTTTCAATGTCAAAAACTTTTCTCTAAGAAGATTTTTAATTATAAACCCTTAATTAAACAATATAATAACGTGCAAAGTGTGCGCATGTCTGCAACGTGAAGTTGCCGCGGAACGTCTAAGTGGTACGCCTAGTTGCCAGCACGTCCTAACTCGTCAGTTTGGGGCTTGTGTTCGTGATCAACCGATTCACACACGACGTAACTTGAATTTCGTTCCTGTGGCGAAAAGGGTTTGTGTAATCCCTCCTTCAGCTTTGCCACAAAGGAAAAAAAACAGAGAGAGAGAGTGATGAAAGAAAGAGCACAGGTATGGTGACTCCTGTTACTCCCGGTCACGCTGAACCATTATGAAAATTACAAAAAGAAAAACTTACCCCCTTTGAAATAGTGCAGGTCACTAACCCACACCAATCCTGCATCTATCTAGGGTGCAGGCCCTAACTTTGTAACGCGTGGACCGGTTTGGATGGTTCTTTTTTGTTGTACAAATTTGGCCTAGGGTGGGAGGAGGGATAGACTAACTTCGTAACGCGTGGACCAATTTCGATGATTCTTTTTCACAATTAAAGATAATACTACCGAACGTTTCAGCTCACGGGATCATAAGGAAGGACAATTAAATACTTTTGTTGTTCTGGTTTGGTTTGTTTGATTTGCACCGACTTCAAAATGTCGTAATAGATATAAAATTAAAAATGCTTTTATGCTTTTTAGCGTTTTTGGTTCAACTTTTTTTTAAATCTATTTTTATCTGTTGCTTTTGAAACAGATGGAAGATCGGTTTGTAATGATCCATGTCCATAAAGCCCATTGCATGTATTAATTATATTTTTCAAATTTATTTTGTTACCTTTACTGTTTATAATCTTGGTGTGGCCTTTAAACCAAGCAGTCATACAAATATTGCAGTTGCATGCATATTTCATAACTAGAGTCTCTTTTGGTAAAAGGTTCATTCCACGAAAAATCGACCAAAGTTCTGAATCGACCCTCTTCGATTTTCACAAGACTTTACATATTGGTATTGATTTATGAGAATGGTAATTGTGTAATTTTTTTTAAATATGTATTATTTATTGAATCATTACACAAATACAGTGAACATTTCAAGGTGGCACTCCAAAGGATATGGGCATAGTGAACAAATATAGAAGACTCTGTCGACATTTTTTCTTGCTGAACGGCAAATTTTTCTTTCTAATTTCAATGCCAGTGAATTATTCCAATGAAAACTTTGCACTGTGTCCTCTACTAGGAAAGAATAGTTTTCTGAGAAGTCCATGATAACCAGAAATTCTCCAACGCTAAGCGATAATTTCAATTCATTCAGGAAACTATTCTGCCTCTCTGTGATAAACGAATGTGGTAAAAGTTGAATAAGTTTTCTTTTGAGTATGTCAATAAAAGAGTCTGCACTTTCAATAACATTCTCTATATTTGATCTATCTGTATTTATCCATTGAAGATAATGAATTGCATCAATATAGTCTTTATCTAAAATATGTTCTAGATTTACTCTAATAACTGAAAAATCTGGACAACTGTAACATTCGCGAAAAAAATAGTTTATGTAAGGAGGATCACATAAAATCATTGCAATACAATTTCTGTAATTGTAAATTACTGATTTTTGATTTTCATTTGAACAATGTTTTTTTATACCCTCTAACATTAGTTTTATATTCTGATGCAAAGAAGATTTTTAGATATTCACCCGCCAAAATACAACCCACCTTAAGATCTGGGTTCGAGTCTTTAAAACAGCAAAAAAGCTCCCGTAAATTTCCTAATAATAGTCTCTTTTGAACGTGATGTCTCTCTCCATCAAGTTTTATGGAAACAATATTTCTTCATTGCTATTGTAAAATGCAGTCACCACGGCAATTCAATTTGTGTCGGGATCTCTTGATTTTGGGGGCTTTTAGATAATATGATTTCTTTCCTAATCATGTGCTTGGTTTTTATAACCATATAAGTTGTCACACCAGGAAACTGATCCTGTATTTTCTTTACACTCCAGTTTTCAGGTACAAGTGTAAGAAACGAAGTTTTAATAACCTTGTCTATTTGTTGAATTTTTTGAGTTTTTCGACGAAGTATAGCTCAGAGTCAATTTCGTCCTCTTCTTCGTCATCGACAATATTAAAAATCTTTATTTTATGCATTTAATTGCTAATTTTAACTTTTTCCTGATATAACCTTTATCACAAATTCGTTTTTGTCAATTTCTTCTTCACTAAGGTATCGAAGGCAGTAATTAAAACTTTGCAATGCTAGATTAGGCTGATAAAATAATTGATCACGTCTATCTACTTCAATTTCCTCCATCTCTTCCAATTCGAAATTTTCTTCTGGATATTCAAATTTACCCCATGGAAAGGTTCCAGGTAATTTCCTAATTTGTTCACTACATTGTCCACAAATCTTCGATTGTTGACTTCACCGCGGAGTCGTTGAACCATCCAAGGCAATACACCTCTCAAATGTTTATACCGGTCATTATGGCGTAGCTTATTAAAGGAATTGCAACACTTGAAGGAGCCAAAACGATTTTCCATTTTTATTTAAATGAGTAAGTAGCACAAAATCTATAATGACACTGAAAAAAACCACAACCGTTTTGCTAGGTTTAAAGAAATCACCAATTATACAATATGGAGAAAATATTAGTGGTTGGAAATCCACTTTATATTGTAGGTTCACTTGTCTCGAGAGAAGTTTCCACATGCCCCATTAGGTGTTACGTTGAATTCAGCCTATTAATGCTGGCAGTAGCCTTGATAACCTTTTTCTACTAAATGTTTTTGGGATTATTGATAATTTCTCATATGTAGCGTCATTTTCATTTGCGTGATATGGACCTAGCATGTCAACTATGTATCGATTTGTTGTACAAACCGTGAAAGGTTTGCATAATGGCACTTTTTTTGTGCAGGGCATGAATTTCTCTAGTATTCGTGTTTAGAATCTTTCTGATGGTGAACTTAAGTGCCATCACAAATCAAAATAAGCTTTTTATCAAGATTATCGTGTAGATTTTTAATCATTGTTGATGTATAATTCTGAATAAGGTCACTTCTGGACATTGAGTAGAAACTAAAGAAAAGAGGTAACACATCTTCTTCAAAAGACTTATTCACTAGCTCTGAATACTTATATTTAAACCACCATTCTTCTAATTCTAAAATTGTTGATATTAATTTGTTTGAATTACCTGTGCGGAGCTTCATTAAAAACACAATACGAGTTTGAGTTATACTAATATAATAATATCTAAACAAATTTCCTTGTTTTAGGTCAGTATAAACATAGAGTTGCTCATCGGAGATATGGAAATCGTCAATCTTTTCGAGCTGAGTAGGATCACATTCAACAGCGAACTTTTCCATTATTTTAGTTAATTGAATTAGAATGGACTTTTAGATCTTTTCAGATCTTCTTCATAAAAACGCTTATTAATAAGATCTTTTGTGCAGCATCAATTTCCGTTAGGAATATAAATGCGTCGCTTGATGAAAGACTGGATTCGAGCCTTTTGAGCAGGGAGTCGAAATGGGACCGCAACCGAAATTATAATTCGGTTACGGTCAATCGAAATCAAATTGGGTTTTTTAAACCGCAATTGCAACAACCTTAACCGTAATTAATTTTCTTCAATTCGGTTTCGGTTAGAACCGAAATGTAAAATTTCATTTTCGGTTTCGGTTAAAACCGAAATGTGAAATATAATTTTCGGTTTCGGTTTCGGTTAAAACCGAAATGTGAAATATAGTTTTCGACTGCGGTTAAAAACCACGTAGATAAAATTTTCGGTTTCGGTTACAACTGAAACGTTAGGGTTAGAGTTAAATTGCTGTCGTTGGGATTTCTATATAACATAATGAAGTCATCCGACTCCCCTCTACTCCCTACCACCCTCCCTTCACATTTTTTACTCCCTTCACCACACCTCCCCACACCACCCCACTCCTTCCACACCACTCCCATTCCCCCTTCCCCTTCCCCACCCCTCCCCACCCACCCTTTTACCCCCCCCCTTCCACTTCCCCTCCCCACCCCTCCCGTTTCCCAACCCACCGCTCCCCTCCCCCTTACCCTTCCCCTCCCCTCCCCTTACCGCCACTTCCCCCTCCCCCCTTACCCTTCCCCTCCCCACCCCTCACCACCACTTCCCCCTCCCCCACTCCACCAGTCACTATCCACCCTCTTCCAACAGACGGTCCCTTCATCAAGACATTTACCGAATATGCTTTGTAATGAAGGTAGTGAAAAATCGTAACACCGGACATATAACTTCTTCCGCGGTCGGTACCAATTTAAATCGGTCTTTGAATTTCGGTCTTTGAATTTCGGTCTTTGAATTACGGTCTTTGAATTTCGGTCTTTGAATTTCGGTCTGGCGGTTACGGTCACATATTTTTAAGGTCTTTTTATTTAAAACGACCGAAATATGACAGGTTTCGGTCCCGTTTCAACTCCCTGCTTTTGAGGAATAATAATTAAATCAAAAATCTAGCGTGAATACTTCGTTTTATTATTGTACAGACTGTGGAAGTTGCTGGTTATTTGACCTCTATTGTATTGTTGGAGGTATGGTGTAATCCTCCTAATCTTGTTTTTGAGTCCTTAGATTCTAAGCCACAGTCGATTTTTCGACATTAACGCTCTTTGCCTCGGGTAACATGACCGCAGGTGATTGTGTGTGCACAGTGTAGTCTTCCTGCTGTCTTATCGGGGTCATTAGTGTGGAGGTTGCTGGTTAGTTGACCTCTACTGTATTGTTCTTTTGAGTCCTTAGTTTCTTTTACGTTTTGTGGTCGTCCTAGTGACGTCCTTCTGTGTCGACTTTTCGACGTTGATGCTCTTTGCCGTGAACTTCTCATAGTAAAAAAACGAAATTTAAAAGTGTGTGTCATTTAAATTTAATTAAACTTTATTTCGAATATTTATGTTGACACGAGCTATGTTTGTGGCTGATGAAGAAAAGGAACTGAATTTATTATTATGCTGAATACTTTTGTGGCGTTGAAGTGTAACCAAATTCGTTCGCCACAAAACTAAGTACTTATACTCGTATATATATGAAGAATTAACACTAGGAATAAGTTATCCAACTGAAACCTCTTATCTCATCTTTTATACATATAACCTTAATTGTTGATTCCCCGGCATGCACAAGACTGTTCAGCAGAACGTCTTCTGGAGTACGATGTCGATATCCGTAAAGCAACTCACTCAGTATTCTTTTCGTAACACTATGTCAGTATTATTTATTGCAAACAGTATTTTACTTAGTTCCCTATCTCGTTCATTATCTTCCGTTGCGGATGTTGGTAAAGTTGTCAAAATGGTGAATTTGATTCTTTTCATTTGCCTTCCTTTCTTCCTTTTAGATTTTCTAATAATCAAATTTATTAATCACCCTGTAACTCCCAAACGGTTGAGATCCCCCCCCCCCCCCCCTCCTGCCTTGTCAAAGTGGGATCTATCACCATACTCAGTTCCACATGTCAGATCTGAAACACCCTGTAAATGTAACGAAATATTCTGCTACGTAAACGCCCTACTCACACGTAATTAAAAATTTATTTTAATTCTTGGGTTTTAGTTTTTTAACTTGATTTTTTATTTAAACCATTTTGAGGTTTTCTATAATTTCGTGTATAAAATTTAAGTTGTATTTAGAGCGTTTAGTATCTCTTATTCAGCAATATACCCTATCTTACTCGGAGCATTCATATAAGATTTGGACAAATGAGGTGTCATTCGATTTATAAGTACTCTGCGCAGCTCGCCACATAGCCCATGTTACGCGGAACATTGACTACATCTGCGCTGCTACCACCCCGCTGCTCGCCATATATTGGCAGTCTGGCTTCCGAGCCTATCACTCCTCTAAAACTGCCATTCTCAAAGTCTCTTCTGACGTAAGAAGCGCGCTTGATAAGAAAGAATTAACCATCTTAATTCTTCTAGATTTTTCTAAGGCTTTTGATTGTGTTGATCATTGTATTCTCATCCGCAAACTTTTTTATTATTTGATACACTGGCAGTTCAAATGATTATTAATTTCCTCTCGGGCCGTTCTCAACAGGTTAAGGTTGACAACACATTCTCCTCGCGACTATATCTGAGGCAACGCGTGCCTCAAGGATCAATTTTGGGTCCGTTACTGTTCAGTTTATTTATTAAGGATCTGCCGTCGGTGATCCGCGGCTCAACTATTCATCTCTATGCGGACGACGTACAATTATATTTAAGCCAGCCGACAGGTCTCATTGAGGACTGTATAACTCGCATTAATTCTGACCTTGAAAGTATATGCATATGGTCCGATTATAACCATTTGCAGCTAAACCCCAGAAAATCGCAGTTTATCATTTTCTCCAACAGCGTAATTGATCAGTCTAATATTCCGTCGGTGGTCTTAAACGGGTATTCGCTACCAGTTCTAGAAAAAGTTAAGAATCTTGGGACTACTATGAATCAGCCAATGAAATGCTGCGACAATACAAAGGGGAAGCTTGGCGTGATTTATGGTGGCCTTCGTAGGCTGTGGCTCTCGGCGCGTATTTTACCCATTAGTACGCGTCTAAGATTATTTAAGGTGTTAATAATGCCCCATTTTACCTTCGGTAGTATGATCTACCCGAAGCTAGATAGCACCTGTGCGTGTAAAATGGAAGTTGCTTTCAACGACTGCATACGTTTTGTTTTCGGACTACGGAGGTACGACCATGTTTCACCGTTCCGGTTGAGAATGCTTGGGTGTACATTGTCATCTTATCCAAAGCAAAAGGCTCTTGCTTTTTTGTACAATCTTCTTCAATCTAATAAACCGGAATACCTCAGAGTTTTCTTTAACTTCACAACATCTCAGCGTGACAGAAATCTTTTAATGCCACGCTTCTACAAGTCGGCCATGGAAGATTCCTATCCTAACCAAATTATTCACCTATGGAACACTCTTCCTCTTAATATCCAAACATCGGGCACCATCACTAACTTTAAGGCACTCGTTCAAGATCACTTATTATAATTCTTATCATTTTTTAATTGTCTGGAATCATCAGTAGGTAATTGTTCAGTATTAAATTAATTTTTCTCAATTATTCAATCTAATTTTAATATTATTTTATTTTCATACTTTTGTTACAATCTTGTGTACTGTAACCAGCAATAAAGATTATTATTTGATATAGCGTACGCTACGCTGAGCACTGTGAGCACTGGATTCGAGCCTTTTGAGCAGGGAGTCGAAATGGGACCGCAACCGAAATTATAATTCGGTTACGGTCAATCGAAATCAAATTGGGTTTTTTAAACCGCAATTGCAACAACCTTAACCGTAATTAATTTTCTTCAATTCGGTTTCGGTTAGAACCGAAATGTAAAATTTCATTTTCGGTTTCGGTTAAAACCGAAATGTGAAATATAATTTTCGGTTTCGGTTTCGGTTAAAACCGAAATGTGAAATATAGTTTTCGGTTGCGGTTAAAAACCACGTAGATAAAATTTTCGGTTTCGGTTACAACTGAAACGTTAGGGTTAGAGTTAAATTGCTGTCGTTGGGATTTCTATATAAAATAATGAAGTCATCCGACTCCCCTCTACTCCCTACCACCCTCCCTTCACATTTTTTACTCCCTTCACCACACCTCCCCACACCACCCCACTCCTTCCACACCACTCCCATTCCCCCTTCCCCTTCCCCACCCCCTCCCCACCCACCCTTTTACCCCCCCCCCCCTTCCACTTCCCCTCCCCACCCCTCCCGTTTCCCAACCCACCGCTCCCCTCCCCCTTACCCTTCCCCTCCCCTCCCCTTACCGCCACTTCCCCCTCCCCCCTTACCCTTCCCCTCCCCACCCCTCACCACCACTTCCCCCTCCCCCACTCCACCAGTCACTATCCACCCTCTTCCAACAGACGGTCCCTTCATCAAGACATTTACCGAATATGCTTTGTAATGAAGGTAGTGAAAAATCGTAACACCGGACATATAACTTCTTCCGCGGTCGGTACCAATTTAAATCGGTCTTTGAATTTCGGTCTTTGAATTTCGGTCTTTGAATTACGGTCTTTGAATTTCGGTCTTTGAATTTCGGTCTGGCGGTTACGGTCACATATTTTTAAGGTCTTTTTATTTAAAACGACCGAAATATGACAGGTTTCGGTCCCGTTTCAACTCCCTGCTTTTGAGGAATAATAATTAAATCAAAAATCTAGCGTGAATACTTCGTTTTATTATTGTACAGACTGTGGAAGTTGCTGGTTATTTGACCTCTATTGTATTGTTGGAGGTATGGTGTAATCCTCCTAATCTTGTTTTTGAGTCCTTAGATTCTAAGCCACAGTCGATTTTTCGACATTAACGCTCTTTGCCTCGGGTAACATGACCGCAGGTGATTGTGTGTGCACAGTGTAGTCTTCCTGCTGTCTTATCGGGGTCATTAGTGTGGAGGTTGCTGGTTAGTTGACCTCTACTGTATTGTTCTTTTGAGTCCTTAGTTTCTTTTACGTTTTGTGGTCGTCCTAGTGACGTCCTTCTGTGTCGACTTTTCGACGTTGATGCTCTTTGCCGTGAACTTCTCATAGTAAAAAAACGAAATTTAAAAGTGTGTGTCATTTAAATTTAATTAAACTTTATTTCGAATATTTATGTTGACACGAGCTATGTTTGTGGCTGATGAAGAAAAGGAACTGAATTTATTATTATGCTGAATACTTTTGTGGCGTTGAAGTGTAACCAAATTCGTTCGCCACAAAACTAAGTACTTATACTCGTATATATATGAAGAATTAACACTAGGAATAAGTTATCCAACTGAAACCTCTTATCTCATCTTTTATACATATAACCTTAATTGTTGATTCCCCGGCATGCACAAGACTGTTCAGCAGAACGTCTTCTGGAGTACGATGTCGATATCCGTAAAGCAACTCACTCAGTATTCTTTTCGTAACACTATGTCAGTATTATTTATTGCAAACAGTATTTTACTTAGTTCCCTATCTCATTCATTATCTTCCGTTGCGGATGTTGGTAAAGTTGTCAAAATGGTGAATTTGATTCTTTTCATTTGCCTTCCTTTCTTCCTTTTAGATTTTCTAATAATCAAATTTATTAATCACCCTGTAACTCCCAAACGGTTGAGATCCCCCCCCCTCCTGCCTTGTCAAAGTGGGATCTATCACCATACTCAGTTCCACATGTCAGATCTGAAACACCCTGTAAATGTAACGAAATATTCTGCTACGTAAACGCCCTACTCACACGTAATTAAAAATTTATTTTAATTCTTGGGTTTTAGTTTTTTAACTTGATTTTTTATTTAAACCATTTTGAGGTTTTCTATAATTTCGTGTATAAAATTTAAGTTGTATTTAGAGCGTTTAGTATCTCTTATTCAGCAATATACCCTATCTTACTCGGAGCATTCATATAAGATTTGGACAAATGAGGTGTCATTCGATTTATAAGTACTCTGCGCAGCTCGCCACATAGCCCATGTTACGCGGAACATTGACTACATCTGCGCTGCTACCACCCCGCTGCTCGCCATATATTGGCAGTCTGGCTTCCGAGCCTATCACTCCTCTAAAACTGCCATTCTCAAAGTCTCTTCTGACGTAAGAAGCGCGCTTGATAAGAAAGAATTAACCATCTTAATTCTTCTAGATTTTTCTAAGGCTTTTGATTGTGTTGATCATTGTATTCTCATCCGCAAACTTTTTTATTATTTGATACACTGGCAGTTCAAATGATTATTAATTTCCTCTCGGGCCGTTCTCAACAGGTTAAGGTTGACAACACATTCTCCTCGCGACTATATCTGAGGCAACGCGTGCCTCAAGGATCAATTTTGGGTCCGTTACTGTTCAGTTTATTTATTAAGGATCTGCCGTCGGTGATCCGCGGCTCAACTATTCATCTCTATGCGGACGACGTACAATTATATTTAAGCCAGCCGACAGGTCTCATTGAGGACTGTATAACTCGCATTAATTCTGACCTTGAAAGTATATGCATATGGTCCGATTATAACCATTTGCAGCTAAACCCCAGAAAATCGCAGTTTATCATTTTCTCCAACAGCGTAATTGATCAGTCTAATATTCCGTCGGTGGTCTTAAACGGGTATTCGCTACCAGTTCTAGAAAAAGTTAAGAATCTTGGGACTACTATGAATCAGCCAATGAAATGCTGCGACAATACAAAGGGGAAGCTTGGCGTGATTTATGGTGGCCTTCGTAGGCTGTGGCTCTCGGCGCGTATTTTACCCATTAGTACGCGTCTAAGATTATTTAAGGTGTTAATAATGCCCCATTTTACCTTCGGTAGTATGATCTACCCGAAGCTAGATAGCACCTGTGCGTGTAAAATGGAAGTTGCTTTCAACGACTGCATACGTTTTGTTTTCGGACTACGGAGGTACGACCATGTTTCACCGTTCCGGTTGAGAATGCTTGGGTGTACATTGTCATCTTATCCAAAGCAAAAGGCTCTTGCTTTTTTGTACAATCTTCTTCAATCTAATAAACCGGAATACCTCAGAGTTTTCTTTAACTTCACAACATCTCAGCGTGACAGAAATCTTTTAATGCCACGCTTCTACAAGTCGGCCATGGAAGATTCCTATCCTAACCAAATTATTCACCTATGGAACACTCTTCCTCTTAATATCCAAACATCGGGCACCATCACTAACTTTAAGGCACTCGTTCAAGATCACTTATTATAATTCTTATCATTTTTTAATTGTCTGGAATCATCAGTAGGTAATTGTTCAGTATTAAATTAATTTTTCTCAATTATTCAATCTAATTTTAATATTATTTTATTTTCATACTTTTGTTACAATCTTGTGTACTGTAACCAGCAATAAAGATTATTATTTGATATAGCGTACGCTACGCTGAGCACTGTGAGCACTGGATTCGAGCCTTTTGAGCAGGGAGTCGAAATGGGACCGCAACCGAAATTATAATTCGGTTACGGTCAATCGAAATCAAATTGGGTTTTTTAAACCGCAATTGCAACAACCTTAACCGTAATTAATTTTCTTCAATTCGGTTTCGGTTAGAACCGAAATGTAAAATTTCATTTTCGGTTTCGGTTAAAACCGAAATGTGAAATATAATTTTCGGTTTCGGTTTCGGTTAAAACCGAAATGTGAAATATAGTTTTCGGTTGCGGTTAAAAACCACGTAGATAAAATTTTCGGTTTCGGTTACAACTGAAACGTTAGGGTTAGAGTTAAATTGCTGTCGTTGGGATTTCTATATAAAATAATGAAGTCATCCGACTCCCCTCTACTCCCTACCACCCTCCCTTCACATTTTTTACTCCCTTCACCACACCTCCCCACACCACCCCACTCCTTCCACACCACTCCCATTCCCCCTTCCCCTTCCCCACCCCCTCCCCACCCACCCTTTTACCCCCCCCCCCTTCCACTTCCCCTCCCCACCCCTCCCGTTTCCCAACCCACCGCTCCCCTCCCCCTTACCCTTCCCCTCCCCTCCCCTTACCGCCACTTCCCCCTCCCCCCTTACCCTTCCCCTCCCCACCCCTCACCACCACTTCCCCCTCCCCCACTCCACCAGTCACTATCCACCCTCTTCCAACAGACGGTCCCTTCATCAAGACATTTACCGAATATGCTTTGTAATGAAGGTAGTGAAAAATCGTAACACCGGACATATAACTTCTTCCGCGGTCGGTACCAATTTAAATCGGTCTTTGAATTTCGGTCTTTGAATTTCGGTCTTTGAATTACGGTCTTTGAATTTCGGTCTTTGAATTTCGGTCTGGCGGTTACGGTCACATATTTTTAAGGTCTTTTTATTTAAAACGACCGAAATATGACAGGTTTCGGTCCCGTTTCAACTCCCTGCTTTTGAGGAATAATAATTAAATCAAAAATCTAGCGTGAATACTTCGTTTTATTATTGTACAGACTGTGGAAGTTGCTGGTTATTTGACCTCTATTGTATTGTTGGAGGTATGGTGTAATCCTCCTAATCTTGTTTTTGAGTCCTTAGATTCTAAGCCACAGTCGATTTTTCGACATTAACGCTCTTTGCCTCGGGTAACATGACCGCAGGTGATTGTGTGTGCACAGTGTAGTCTTCCTGCTGTCTTATCGGGGTCATTAGTGTGGAGGTTGCTGGTTAGTTGACCTCTACTGTATTGTTCTTTTGAGTCCTTAGTTTCTTTTACGTTTTGTGGTCGTCCTAGTGACGTCCTTCTGTGTCGACTTTTCGACGTTGATGCTCTTTGCCGTGAACTTCTCATAGTAAAAAAACGAAATTTAAAAGTGTGTGTCATTTAAATTTAATTAAACTTTATTTCGAATATTTATGTTGACACGAGCTATGTTTGTGGCTGATGAAGAAAAGGAACTGAATTTATTATTATGCTGAATACTTTTGTGGCGTTGAAGTGTAACCAAATTCGTTCGCCACAAAACTAAGTACTTATACTCGTATATATATGAAGAATTAACACTAGGAATAAGTTATCCAACTGAAACCTCTTATCTCATCTTTTATACATATAACCTTAATTGTTGATTCCCCGGCATGCACAAGACTGTTCAGCAGAACGTCTTCTGGAGTACGATGTCGATATCCGTAAAGCAACTCACTCAGTATTCTTTTCGTAACACTATGTCAGTATTATTTATTGCAAACAGTATTTTACTTAGTTCCCTATCTCATTCATTATCTTCCGTTGCGGATGTTGGTAAAGTTGTCAAAATGGTGAATTTGATTCTTTTCATTTGCCTTCCTTTCTTCCTTTTAGATTTTCTAATAATCAAATTTATTAATCACCCTGTAACTCCCAAACGGTTGAGATCCCCCCCCCCCCTCCTGCCTTGTCAAAGTGGGATCTATCACCATACTCAGTTCCACATGTCAGATCTGAAACACCCTGTAAATGTAACGAAATATTCTGCTACGTAAACGCCCTACTCACACGTAATTAAAAATTTATTTTAATTCTTGGGTTTTAGTTTTTTAACTTGATTTTTTATTTAAACCATTTTGAGGTTTTCTATAATTTCGTGTATAAAATTTAAGTTGTATTTAGAGCGTTTAGTATCTCTTATTCAGCAATATACCCTATCTTACTCGGAGCATTCATATAAGATTTGGACAAATGAGGTGTCATTCGATTTATAAGTACTCTGCGCAGCTCGCCACATAGCCCATGTTACGCGGAACATTGACTACATCTGCGCTGCTACCACCCCGCTGCTCGCCATATATTGGCAGTCTGGCTTCCGAGCCTATCACTCCTCTAAAACTGCCATTCTCAAAGTCTCTTCTGACGTAAGAAGCGCGCTTGATAAGAAAGAATTAACCATCTTAATTCTTCTAGATTTTTCTAAGGCTTTTGATTGTGTTGATCATTGTATTCTCATCCGCAAACTTTTTTATTATTTGATACACTGGCAGTTCAAATGATTATTAATTTCCTCTCGGGCCGTTCTCAACAGGTTAAGGTTGACAACACATTCTCCTCGCGACTATATCTGAGGCAACGCGTGCCTCAAGGATCAATTTTGGGTCCGTTACTGTTCAGTTTATTTATTAAGGATCTGCCGTCGGTGATCCGCGGCTCAACTATTCATCTCTATGCGGACGACGTACAATTATATTTAAGCCAGCCGACAGGTCTCATTGAGGACTGTATAACTCGCATTAATTCTGACCTTGAAAGTATATGCATATGGTCCGATTATAACCATTTGCAGCTAAACCCCAGAAAATCGCAGTTTATCATTTTCTCCAACAGCGTAATTGATCAGTCTAATATTCCGTCGGTGGTCTTAAACGGGTATTCGCTACCAGTTCTAGAAAAAGTTAAGAATCTTGGGACTACTATGAATCAGCCAATGAAATGCTGCGACAATACAAAGGGGAAGCTTGGCGTGATTTATGGTGGCCTTCGTAGGCTGTGGCTCTCGGCGCGTATTTTACCCATTAGTACGCGTCTAAGATTATTTAAGGTGTTAATAATGCCCCATTTTACCTTCGGTAGTATGATCTACCCGAAGCTAGATAGCACCTGTGCGTGTAAAATGGAAGTTGCTTTCAACGACTGCATACGTTTTGTTTTCGGACTACGGAGGTACGACCATGTTTCACCGTTCCGGTTGAGAATGCTTGGGTGTACATTGTCATCTTATCCAAAGCAAAAGGCTCTTGCTTTTTTGTACAATCTTCTTCAATCTAATAAACCGGAATACCTCAGAGTTTTCTTTAACTTCACAACATCTCAGCGTGACAGAAATCTTTTAATGCCACGCTTCTACAAGTCGGCCATGGAAGATTCCTATCCTAACCAAATTATTCACCTATGGAACACTCTTCCTCTTAATATCCAAACATCGGGCACCATCACTAACTTTAAGGCACTCGTTCAAGATCACTTATTATAATTCTTATCATTTTTTAATTGTCTGGAATCATCAGTAGGTAATTGTTCAGTATTAAATTAATTTTTCTCAATTATTCAATCTAATTTTAATATTATTTTATTTTCATACTTTTGTTACAATCTTGTGTACTGTAACCAGCAATAAAGATTATTATTTGATATAGCGTACGCTACGCTGAGCAGTCATACAAATTCAATGACTCCTCATTGGTGCAAATCTGATAAGTAATTTGGAGCCACGAGGGGACAGACTGCAACCCCTCCACGCTCCGACCCGCCCTGCCACCTCTGCGCTTCTCGCCATATAACGTAAACCGGGGCTACATTGACATTGGGGGCTACTATGACACTTTTCGGGGCTACTTTGACATATTTTAATTTGGAGGTAAAACGTCTTGTTTTGTTTTTATTAGGTAGCCTATGTTACACGGAGCATTCTTACAACTCCAATGACACATCATTTGTTGAAATCTTATAAGTAGTTTAGGATCTACGAGGGAACAGATGAACATTAATACCCACAAATATACATACATGCATAGATAGACTGCTAAGCTCATAACCGTCTTTTTTTTTTTGCCGTAGTCGGGTAAAAACTAAAGAGAAATTCTGATACCATTGACACATTCCAACCTTAATACTTCAAGAAGAGCAAAAAGGAGTCTTCCCATTAAAACACATGAAAATTATAATTGAGACATTTTTTTGCTTTACTGTAGCAAGTTTTGCTTTGTTTACACCACTAATGCTCAACTGTTGGTGTCAGCTTTTGGGTTTGTATATAGAGTAGCAATTTAATTAGAACAAGAAGAAGAATATAAAACAACTAACATTCCGTCGATGTTTCAGAGAGTGAATGTTCTCAAAGATGGTGGAGTCGTCAATAAGTTTTGTAGCCTTTCTTTGAACTTTATCTAACGCAAAAAATGCGACATGCCGGGTTCTCAAATACGGGAATTATATTCCAGTTAGTTATGAGTTAATAATAAAAATAAATAAAAAATAAATATAAAAATAGCTAAAAATAATCCCGATCAATTAGTTATTTAATATCATTATTACGACTACTTTATTATTGAGAGAAATATATTTGGAATTTTTACTTTTGTAAAGTAACTAACGACTTTTATTCGTATATCAATTACATTTTTTATTCCTCGAAATAAGTCTACATTTGACTTCCCCCGTCGCTCCGGTAAAGTAATTTTTTTAGCGATTTTCGGCATCTTACCGTATCTAATCAGTTTAATTAAGGTTTAAGTTTATAACGATTATTTTATGTAGTAAAAAGTTGGAATGTGGTTCAGGAGAGGGGATGGGCGCAATGGATCCTCAACTGCATAGGTCTTTTAAGGTTTTTTCACAAAAAATTCCTTGCTTTTTGAATATAACTGTATTACATGTTGCTGTCAACTTTGAAATAATTTGTTGTCTTAAATTATCACAGGCCCATTTTAGTGCTGCTAGATTGCAATTATATTAAATCTGTTTTAATTTTTTTTTGCTATTTAAGTTCGTCATTTAAAAAAAATTCTCGAGGTATTTTCCTTTGAAATGTGAGCTTATTATTAAACCACCTACAACCACTAGAAATGCTTCATAAAATGGGATTATGTCGGAATGAAAAACTTTTATATTTGTGTAGGGTGCCAATCATCCTCAATAACCTTAAAGCGATGATGAAATTTCTAAGAGACGTATTCTTGGTATTTATAGCCACCTCACCATTTATTCTAACTGTAACAACCTTAGGGCTATACAAAAAATAAGAAAACAAAATTAACTAATTCACTGCCAAAACCAATATTTCCAGGTAAATTATCACCGACTAACCCCCGCATAGGCTTTCCTTACGGTTGAAAGATTTTGTTTGCTGAAAGCAAACTTTACTCTCTACGTCACGTAGTAAGGATAATTCATTTCAAGAGTTCCTTACTAAATAGTATTAATGGAACCCTTATAGTGCAACTTCGACCGCCTGCCTGTCTGTCTGTCAAAACTGCTTATTTCAGCAACTGCTAATGCTACCGACTTGAAATTTGGAATAGTTTTAAATAATGTTTGTCCACCTTTATTACAAATGAAAACAAATTCAAAAATATTTTTAATTTTATTAACCGACTTCCCAAAAACAGAGGGGTTCTAAGTTCGACGTGTATAATATATATGTATATTTAAAAATTTTTTTTTTCATGTCTGACATAAACTGAGTGAATCCTATCTTTTGAACACGTGAACCGATATGGATCGTTCTTTTTTCGTTGTACAGAGTATGATTCCCCACTGCTAATAGGAGAAAAACAATTGGATGGGGCAAGGGGGGGGGGGGGGCTGATAGTCTAACTTCGTAACCCGTGGAACGATTTGGATAAATCTTTGTCTCTTGGATAGAGTATGTTCCCTGGCTGATACCACCAGAAAAAAATTGTTGGTGGGGTGGGGGTGGAACCTAACTTTGTAACGCGTGGACCGATTTGGATGGTTCTTTTGCTTTTGTATAGAGTGTGATCCCGCATTGCTAATAGGAGAATAATTTGGACCTAAGATGGCGGGTGAGGGAGGGGGAGGGGTAGTCTAACTTCGTAATGTTTGCACCGATTTTGATGGTTCTTCTTTCGATCTGTAGAATATGTTGCCTGGTACGACGACAAAAATTTATAAGTTGGGTGGTGTGCGGAGGGGGCGTTACACAATTTCTTAATTCAGACACCCATTTGGAAGATTCTCTTTTGTTGTGTGTTATATGATCCCCCAGTGCGGAAAAATATTGACCTAGGGTTACGGTGGGGGGAGGAGAAATCTAAATTTTTAAGTGGACTGATTGACATTATTACAGTATTTACAAAAAGGCTACAAAAACTGTGTGTCCAGCTCCTGAGTTGCGTACAGCAAAAATTGCGACTTGCGCGCTACTTCTTCCGCTACGTGTTAACATCTTAACTTAACCGCATCTTTAAAGTGCACGATGCTGTTGGCGATTTGGATAATAATAAATTTCAATTACTTTTAAACGTTATTTCAATGTAAAAGGCTTGGTCATAAAATGACAAACTATTCATAAATATACATAACTACCAAACTTATCAGAAGTTTTACTCTACCTATTTGATAACTCAATGTATACATTACAAAACATCAAAAAATCATTCCGGTAATAGATTTATGATAACAATTCGACGCATATTTATGGGAAGGCGAATGTACTTACTAATAATAGAGCAAATCCATTATTTTATTGATTTAATTATTAATCAAGAGCAATATCATAACATACTAATTAATAAGCTAGGAACCGTCCAGGAGGCGTTAGGGGTTGTTAGAATACAGTTGTATCATTGTATGGGCACAGTCACCTATACGATTCTTTGCCCTGTCAAACAATTATTCACAATGCTACCGTATGGATACTGCTTCGATTTTTCAGGAATAAAAGACATGACTTGCTATGTAGATTGTGCCGACGATTAATTAAGGGTTTTGTTTCATTCGCTCCACTACTTGTATTGAATGTTTGATTTTTGTTATACATATATCTTTCACTAGCTATCGATTCATTTCCTTTGCATTTCTGTATTTAACGTATCTTCTATGCTCGAAGATTTTGCTTGAAAAATCCACGCATTCAGAGTGGTCAAGTGTGTAAATTCTAGTCTGTGTTAATCCAGAAACTTGCTTTCTATTTTTAGTTCACACTTAATCCACAAACTTCTAAATGTTCACTTTTTCTAAAGTACAGTCCCATCAGAAAAATTGGTGTAAACGCCACAAAGTGAGACCCACAAACCTGACTTGCCTGAATGAGGCTCAAGAGCGGGAAATTCAAAAAGACTGAGGCTTGCTTTTTGGACCTGAGACCAGAATTCCAGGTTTTTCAGCGTGACTGCCACTATGATCTCCATGCCCCAGTTGGCGGTGCCTTGCGCTGTCAGGCTATTGCTTTCGATGACTTTAACCTTTCTTTTGCCTTCCTTTTCGCGTGCCGCAGTATGTTCTATCACTCCTGGACCAGTGATGCCAAATCAGTAGCTTTCTCACCAAATCTGGTGTTTTTTTCTGCGATACGTCTATAATTTGGTGATGAACCTTTTCTGGTGACACCAAATGTCACCAATGTTCTCCAATTTTTTAACATTTAAACGTAAATATTCGGCATTTCTCATTGTTTTTGACTATTTTTGTACATATTTGCCGGGCTACCATTTAATTCAGTTACAACCGGTGTTGTATCACATTTTCAAGCGGGCCCATTTAGTGATTCTGTTGCAAAGCTAAACGCATGTGTAGAAGAATTTCCTGTGAAAGTTCATTATTTTCTAGCGAGTCCCAGAAACTTTCAGCAGTACTCATTTTCTGTCGCATACGATAAGAGGATCGCCCACAACATTAAAACTTTATCACATTATAAGTGTTCTCTGTTTCTCCTTTTCTTTTATAAATTGAAAGAAAGAAATTACACGACCCTTAATACATGAGATCAGCTGTGGATCAAGTCAAAGTGCACTAAAGTTCTTAATTAGCACCAATTAAAGATAAATACGCGTAGGATTTAGGTGAATACAGTCTTATATTCAGTAGTAATATTTACATTTTTGTTACTTAGAAATGTCTAATATTATATTGGAGGCAATTTTGAAAAAAATATTATTAATTTTGTATCTTATTATAACAACCTTTATTCATGTTTTACCCACTGAGTGCCTGTCTCCTTTTCTTGCTTCACCCTTTCGTCTCAACCCCAGATGGATGGCAACATAAGACATCTTAAAAATCGAAAGAGTAAGGCCTAGAAAAGGTTCTGGTTCTCTAGGTGTGACAAGGATTGCTCGACTTACTATGCCCTTCACCTTCGATTGTCTATTGACTTGCAGACGTCCTGCAACAGATTTCTGTCCAACGTGCATTACGCTCTGCATTATAGTCCTTGACAGTTTTGGAGGCTTATAATATATACTCTAAACGTCATTGGCACGGCTACAACCTCTTAGGCTCGATGAACTCGAGAATAGCATCCCCACTATTGTAGCTAAATTTTTCACCAATTTCTTCCGTACTTCATTCTGTGATTTTGACTGAGACGCTGTTCTTACAGATTTTAACCATTTCCCGAAGCACTTCCCTTGAACCCAAAGACTTAGTTCTTGACGTTGCCGCAGTCACTGAATACTTGTCGAATTTTTCCGACGGATTTTCGTGTAGTCACGATGGTATCCCGTGGTTTTCTTCAAAGGGTCATTGGTTTCCCCTGCTCTTTGTCATATGTTTAACCAGTCTCCGTGCTGCGGCCATTTCCCACTGCTTTGGACAGTGAACGACGTGGAAGTTTCTAGACAGCTCAAAATAAAAGGCGCTAAGTATGAAATGGAACTGCCAATGAAGAAAAATTTCGAAGAAATTAGGATTGAACTTCTTAAACAAACGTCTGGTTTCAGAAGTTTGGCTGTGTGGAAGGCCACCTACATATGTACATTGAGAAACACCGGAAACTAGCTTTAAAGGATAATCACGGTTTGGTGAACTCTCTTGTTATTAGATCACTTTTGAAAAATTCTTAGCTTCTTTGTAATAATTCTTGCTCTTTCGTAATAAGTTTTAATGTAGTGGTTATTCTTTTATTGAAAAATATATATTGTACATTGTAGACAGCACCAGACGACAGGACATATACCGAATTTTTCTACAACTCTATAAGATACTGATGGGGATATTGTCTTCATACAAAATTGAGCCCTTTACCACAAAGCTCAGTAATGGATTTTCTTGGGGAAAATAATGTAGACGTCCTTTACTGGTCAGGTAATAGTCCAGATGCAAATCCTATTAAATATCGTTGGGTAATTGTCAGGAGAAAACTCAAGAAAAAGACTAATGTTGAGTGAATGAAAAGAAAATTGAAAAAAAGTTAATTAAAAATTTGAATACCAAAAATAAGACGAAGAAAAAACTGGAGGCATACGCAAAGACTTTGATTGACTTCTGAATTTTCTTCACTTCAAACGCAGCAGTTTTGCTTATTGGCATATCAATTTAACCAGAAATATTTTCATCAGTTAAGAAAATGTTTCGATAAAAATGTTTAAACCATTACAATTGTTTAAAACCCAATTAGCAATCATATGATGTAATAAATAATCATTTGCATTCAATTCCTGAACTAGATCTTTGTGCAAATTATGCCTTGTTATGCCATATGATAACCACAAATGTTGCGAACGTCGGGAAATCAATGAGCTGGATTGTAACTTACACCTTTAGTTCCTAACTCCGGACCTTTCTTTGTCTTACCTCACACCTCCTCACATCGACGAATTTTTCCAGAACTATATGAGTGGTTCCTAATGGGGATTTTGTCTTTATGCAGGATGGCGCCCCTTGCCACAAAGCTCAGTAATGAATTTTCTGGGAGAAAATATCGTAGACTTCCTTCCCTGGCCAGGTAAGAGTCCAGATGAAAATCTTGTTGAAACTAGTTGGGCAATTGCCAAGAGAAAACTCAAGAAGAAGACTACTACCACCAAGCCTAAGCTCTCAGCAGAGCTTATACGAATATGGCTCAGAGATTAACAGATCGTGCAAAACTATGAAACTCTCATGGACAAAATGTCAAACCATATAAAAATTATGATACAGAACAAAGGATATCATACTTTATATCGAAAACTGTAAACAGTTTTCAATAACAGAGTTTTATAGAAAAATGTGACTTAATTTTAAATGCCTTATTTGAGTATAATTTCCACAACTCTACATATATATAATACTTAATTCATAGACAAAAATTTATAGAATCAGGTGGGCTGCGTTTATAAGATAAAAGACATCATTGAGTCTTGGCAGCATTGAAGTCACGATTCAGTCCAAACGAGTAACTGTGACATATCGTTTAATGGACCAAACATGTGGTCTCGATTAATGTCTATAGAGGTAACGCGCGAATTAGCTACAGCGTTAGAGCAATACATAAAATTTGCTTTCATTACCGAATCCATGTAGACGAAAATCAGGCACAGGACTTAATAAACAGAAGAAATAGAGTCGGTGAAAGAACAGAACCTTGAGGAACACGGCCTTAAATTTCGTAGTGATTAACTGTTACTATATCCAATATTACCTGAAGCAAGAAGCACGGACGAAAAACCTTTAATCTATTTTACCAAATGCGTGAAGCTTGGCAGAGGGAGCGAAATGCCATTGCGACCCTGCGCTATTAACAACAAGCTTCTAATCTGCAACTCCTGTTAGGGCTGACTGTGTAAGACCCAATAAAAAAGAATTGCAAAACTTAGCAAAATAAGAGATTTAAATTGATAGTCTTTAAAGGAACTTGAACAGAGTCTGCAGGAGGAATGGCAGAACGTGCTTCATTCAGGACTTTCATTCCAAACAAAATTAAATATGGACAAATATTTACAATACAAGGTCTTTTTATTTTTTCTGCAATCCCTGTATAGTTGTATAGTGAAAAACGGTGATATGAGTTTTAGTGTTACGCGTGTGATGAGCAAGACATCATAAACCCAGGTTCAGACGGGATATTTTCAGATAAAAGTGGAGTCAGACGTCTACGACTAATTGGAAGTGATTTATTTCTTCACTGCCCCCTCCCTACCCGAAGTAGTGATGTTGAACAGAATAATTTAAATCCAATGAAAGCTCGTTCTCTTTTTGTGTACATAGGTTGTACTCAAAAAGAGAACGAGCTGTTTCTCTGGATATCGGCCGCTGCATGGCCTCAAATCTAAACTATGTGCAAAAAGTATTCGGCATGAAAAGTTGTAAAACTTGGCCGAGTGCAAAGTTTCCTAAAATAATAAATATAGATCCAGGTCTTGGAGTGAAAGTCAAATAAAATAGTTAAGAAAAAGTTGAACCGACTTCAGAAAAGGCGCTAAAAACATAAAATAATTTTTAGTTTTATATCTAACATATTACGACATTTTGAACTCGGTGCAAATTTAACAAACCAAACAACTACAACAAAAGTATTTAACTGTCCTTCCTTATGACTCCGTGAGCTGACACGTTAAGGTAGTTTTATAAATGTTTCATCTTCAATAGTGGTTGGTTAGTTGTTTTGTTTGTTTAATTTGAACCGACTTCAAAATGTCGTAATAGATCTAAAATTTAATACTAGTTTACGCTTTTTAGCGCTTTTTGTGAAGTCGGTTAAAATTTTTTTTAAAAACTATTTTATTTTTCTCTCATTAGTGTCATCATATATACGACGCGAAGAATGCTGCTCGTACAAAGCAATTACAAAAGTTGCAGAGGTAGTGCACTCTAAGGAATGGAAACAGAATTATCCAAATCCGGCAATATATTACGAAATTAGTCACGGTCACCTTTTCATACCCTCACCTTAGAAAATTCTAGTGCGCCACCTTACTGTATACAGCAAGAGAGAATTATCGTAGTCAGAGAATCATCGTAATCACTCTAGGTACAAAATTGTTCTCATTTATCAATCGGGAAATGTGTTCTGTACAACAGAATCAAAATCATCAAACTCGGCCTTCCTTTATGAAGCTAGACGCCGCTCCTCTTCCAACTCTCACCACAAACCACAACTTTTGTCAGAATACAAATAGATACTCTATGCGTTCAGAATCATTTAATCAGACCACGCGTTACAAAGTTAGGTTACCTAGTATACTTTTCTGATCAGAATTTGATCAGAAAGCCTGATCCCCGGTAGATCTGATGATCTCATCCGTTCCTAAAAATAATTTATGATCAAGATCGGATCCTTTGAACGGATCCTGAGGGGATCATATAAGGCGTGAAGTTTTATAGTCACATCCGGATCAGGAAGCCTGATTTATCCCTGATCATTCGTCAAGCAATCCTGATGCGAATCGGACCCTAACCGGAACAAATTTCCAGTCGGGTCTGTGTTTTTAGGAAGTCGATTACAAACCTGCGTTAAAAACTTTTAAAGTCATTGACAATTCGCGACTTATTTTGGGGTCCAAGATCGAACCCTTCAAAAAATTTGTCTTAGAACCATTACGTCGTTTGAACGATCTCAACGAAGGCATATCTTAATATTTTCATCAAAATATTATTTATTTACTGTATCCCCTTCTTCTTACATCCAAAATTATTGTAGCAAAAATTTAGCAAAAACTCTATAATATCAGCATTTTGGAAATTAAAGGAAAATCAGTGTTAATTTTTTAATTTCGATAAAATTTCATTGATTTCATCTAAAGATTTTATTTGTTCACACCATTAAATCACAAAATGCATATTGAGCATGATTAAATATTATTTCAAAAAGCTGTCACTGTCATAATATCGTTTAATTCTCATAAAGGTAACATCAGGCGTCCTCAGTGCGATATTTTTGGTTGGTCGTAACCACACCAATCTTAAAAATCTGATTTACGAGGTCACAAATTAAGATTATTGCCTGCAGCCACCTCCAGGGCAGATTCCTTATTCCTTGCTTGTAATAAATTTTCCGTTTTTTGTCTTACGATCGATAATTTTAAGACACCACTTTACAGTTACGTGCACACTATTTATGCTATTCGATGGCCAGTCTACTTTACAATAGTGAAATCTTATTAGGAAGTTCAGGTAATTTTCTACTATTTTCATCTTTCTGAAGACTTTAACTCAATTTCAATTTTTAAAAATTAACTGCAATAGTTAAAAGAAAAAAAAAGTTTGCTGCCGGAGGATATTTCTTTCCTTTAATCACTTCCTTCTGCAGGATGTAAGATGGTTGTCGAGCAAAACTGAAATAAAGTTTCATTCCCTGAAATACTTTATCGCTTAAAAGTTTTTTATGATTGCAATTGTGGTAAGTTGGGAAGACTGCTGGTGGCAAGTATGATGAGATGATGAGATTGTTCTACTTTTAGAGATTAATGGCGATTAAATTAGTTTGATGTGATTTTTTTTTTTCAATTTAATTTACCAAAATTTTTAGAGCAGCAATTAGCGAAAATAGCTTTCATGCGATAAATATTGTACAAACTGTGTTGTGGACCACATTGCAACTAACAAAAAGAAGTTGCTATATAGTAATGTACATGCATAGATATGATGACGTCGTCGGTGGAGGTGCGTTGCAGAGAAAATGTCGGTTTGGAATAAAGTTTAAATTGTAGGCCCACTTGCAACCGTTGTATCGAATCGGTGGAAGTTCTTATCCCGCCCCCTACCCCACAAGGGGTCACGGGAACTAGAGAGAGAAAGATAGATAAGATGAAGCAGTGGCGGATCTATAGAGGGACTATAGAAGCTAAATCCCATCCTTCCTTTTCGCTGGAATTCAACAAACAAATAAGCTTGAAATTCAATTTAACATATAAATGTTAAATTAAAGTTTATATGAAATTTGGCAATAATAACACTTTAAATACTTAATAAAATTGGGCAACGACGCAAATCGTTTCCCACCGGCATGGATATTATAAAGTTGAATCACTGAATGGAACCTTCCAGAAATACACTTTGCCTTCTAAAAGGTGTTTCATTTTAACTTACGCAGGATTTTCATGTATCAAACTAGCAGTTGGCCACAGTAGTGAAGGATCCAGAATTTCACCATAGGGAGGGGGGGTTGATTTTTACATTAAAACTTATTATTATTTTCGATCTGTCAATTCGTATGGCTTTATGTCACAGCCGCTCCATCCTCTCTTTTATAAACCTATGAAGATAAAATTATGTATACGGACGTTACCAAAAACAAATTTGCTAAGATTTTTGGAAAAATAATTTTGTTGGACCTCCCTCTCAAAGAGTGAAAAGTGTGCTGACAATTTGTTTTTACCTAACCCAATTAGTGGCTCTCCTAAATATAATGTCATAGCAGAAAATGGTTTGTGAAATATTTATTAATACTCAACATGCTACTCTTAACCGGTTTTTTATTAAAGTAATAATAAAAGTGTTAAATAATATTTAATTAATACTAGGATGCTAAAGTACAACCTTGTTTGTAAAGGAGTTAAGGATAATGGAAATGGGCTTATAGGTTTTAAGTGACGATGTACTCCTTTGAAAGTTTCAGGCTCCTAAGACGGCCATGGAAATTGAGATATAAGGGTGAAACACGCAATAGGAGAGTGAGAGACAACCGAAATTCCGTCGATGCTTTAGGGAATCAATGTTCTCAGGTATAGCGGAGTCGCCAATAAGTTTTATAGTTTTCTTTGAACTTGATCTAACACGGACAATATATGAGCCCGGGAGTGGCCTCTGCCGAAATATGCCTACGCCTGATGCGTAAATTGTAGATCAGTGCAAAGCCTGATGGAGTGAAGTATTTCTTACATCTCTGAAGAAAACCCAACCATTTCATCGCATTTTTTAGCGACTGCAAATATATCAGCTCATTTAGGAACTGTAATTTTTACAGTGATTTTCAACGTAATTTTTCCTCTTAGGTTCTTTCTGTGTCTAATTGTAAAAAGTATAAAGTTCGGCCGATACTGTATGGGGGGGGGGAGCAATTTGAATTGAATCCGCGTCTGTGACTGAACCTATGAACAAATTATAGTAACGAGTATAGTAGTTTTTTTTCGGATTCTGAAAACTGCGCAAAAAACCGTTTGGAATGCGGTCAACAGGGCTCATACTATTACTTTCATGGTACATGGGCAATCGAATAAAAATAAAAGAGAGGTGTACTAATTACACGAATTTCGGAGAAAATTTGGAAAAATTTTCAATTTTAGGTAATCGCAAACCATTTTTTTTTTTCACTTTTGGTAGGAGCTAGATCAGTAGTGTTGACATTTTTGGAAAGGTCGTTCAGATGGTAGTTTTTTAGCATTTGTTCGATGTAGCTTTGTTGGATAGATCAAAAGATAAAAATAAAAAAGTAATGTGTATACCATGAAGAACTGAAATTTATGAATCACCCTGTAACTCCCAACAATTGAGATTGCCCCCCCCCCCCCCCTCCCCCTGGCATACAATTTTTTATTTGTCTAGTTGAGATCTATCACCCTACTCATTTTGGCACGTCAGATCTGAAACACCTTGTATATATACCCTCTACATTGGCATTACCCAACGTGCACCGCAGGGAGGTCGCAGATGGGATTTCGCATGTAGCCCTGAAAATCTACATGTCTATCACTCGGGGATCATATTGATCGGCATGACTTGGTGAATATTTTCCAGTTGGTTTCAACGAGATTGACTGAAAGCCTATCAAAAACTGCGGGGTCCTTTAAAATTTTGGACTACGCTCTGAGTAGCTATCTCCCATATACTCGTTAAAATTTTAGAGCCCATGGTCGTGAATAAAAATTTTAATATTAATTCTGTCGCGCCCAAAAGCTCAACCACCGATTAACTGCCTGAAAGACAAATGTTCTATTGCCCGACACAGAGGGAGCATCGACGTAGTCTTTGAAATAGACAAAAAGTGCGTAATTTAGAACCTTTAGATACTCTGTACAACGTATTCAATTCTAAATGACAAACTCAGTTTGTAAGGCCAAGAATAAATGCGCCCAAGTGCAGACAATATGTACAGATAACTATAGGAGTACTAATTTTACTATACACAAACATTTTTAATATCCTCGAACGGTAAATAGTGAAGTTAATTATAGATTATTTTAAATGTTAAGTGCATTTATTATTTTGAAACGCAATACGGCACTTAACCAGTATACACGTGTAACCGTTATCAATAAAAACAATGGATTGGAATTGATTCCATTTGTAATGCTTTCAGAAAAGAGGCAGAAATCTGCTTTGTATCCGAAAACTTTGTTGAAATATTTCGAGCATATTTCCTGTTTGGTTTCCAATTGACCCATTTTACAACGGGAGTACTCTATATAGCTAAGCAGTCCCATGACCAATTTGCTTTTACTCAATGGGAGCTTGATTAAAGGATTTTCATACTTCTTGTTGTGATTAATAGCCCACAAAAGTGTTCAGTGTTAAGAGCACTTAACGTGTAACCGCGAAAATGGGTTCAAGGGATCTAGGGTTCAGCTATAATTAATCGTAATCTCACGCCGATCCAAAACCTTTTTTTTTCCTAGAAAACCCCAATTAAGTATTAAATAACATTAGCGACGGAATTTTATCGGGAGCCCTACACAGCGTGTGGCTGCAACTTGGCCCTTTCCACGAAGTGCGTGATTTGTTGGCATTTCCTTATAAGCTGAAATGGAAAATGTCCTTATCTGTTGATATGTGTCACGAATAAAGTTGCTTTTGTGCTCTGGTAAAATTATTCAATACTGAAGTATACGTTACTTTGATGAACTTCTATTGATTTAATGGGCTCAAGTGCAAAGAAGTCCCCTCCCCTTACGACTAAAACTTTTGATTCCCAGGCAATTAAGTATTTGATTCCTTAGGGAAAAAAGGAAAGGAAGAGGCGGTTTAGAAAATATAAAACCTTTACACTTCAGTGCTCCTTTAATCATGAAAGTAGACCAAAACATATGGCCTCCTTTGTCGTTATTAATAAAACGGATGACCTTTGCAAAAATTAACAAGTGAACAGGAAAATCTAATTTTCCCTTCATAAAAATTTTTATGTGGGCTCCAAATTCATAGTGAATTTATTTTGGGTTTTTTTTCAGTATGATATTACTTTGTTCTACTACGGCTTTATTAAATTTACATCTACGTTTTCTTAATACAATATTTGTATTAGTTAAATGATGTAAGTATTGACTCTGATGGATTCCCGACCACATAAAAGTGGAAGGTAGTGAGAGAGCAGACAATCTCGCCAAAGAAGGTTTACAAAATCCCATTATGCGTTTTGCCCTTGTTGTAACTCCGTCCTTTATTGTCCGCGAAATAAAGGAACTAACCAAAAAGGAACACAATCGGAGATAGAATGACAGAGGAGACAGTCAAAGCTTCTCTCACATAAAATAGATTCAACCAAAAGCAAATGGGTGATCCAAAATATTAAAAAGAACGTAAAGCTAGCAATATAGGCATAATCGCTGGCCATTGCGAGCTGAGCAAACACATTCATACACGTTTTTTAGGTAACTGTCCCCGTTATTTTAACCAAAGATTCAATACTTTGGGAAATGCAAACTAAAACATTTGCCAAAAAAGCGTGGGGGACGAGATTAAAATAGACGGCAGACTTTATTTCTGAGGCAAGTATAATGGGCTCTTTGAGGGCTACGTGCAGACGCAACTAGTACTCAATTTTGAGTATTTCTGTGTTTCTATGTATTATATAGAATAAACCTGGAGCAGGAACTAGGACCGTACAACACAGGTAAGATGCTCCAAGGGTAAGCCCTCAAGGAAACGATGCGAAACACTGGAATATATGTTGAAGGTAGACTTCCTTGGATCATCTTTAGGACCAGATTCAGTTCACCGAGTGGTGGCCCCCTTTAAACCGTAGGGCTTCAAGTTTGATTGGCGTCATTATTGACAATCAGCTGGGCAGTGGCAACCTTTCAACCATGTAAATTGCCTGGGGGTGATGGTAGCTTCCCAGCCCTTCTCCAAAGCTCTTTAGATACCAGCCTTGACCCGTTCGTTAATTTGTTTTGAGCCAGCTTTAACTGGGGCTATATACCACTCTAAAGTAGTTGTAATATTTATCCCCAAACAAGGCAATATAGGCCTCTAGACCTACCTGAAATTTCTAGACAAATCAGCCTCACATCCTTCATACTTAAGACGATGGAAAAATTGCAGGTGCAAACTGGATCAATCATCTATCCTTCACGCTACTTAGTTTACCTACACAATAGGTAGATCAACAGACACTTCCTAATACAACCTTGTTAGCAAGATCGAGAAAGGCCTTTACCGTAAATAAATGACATTGTTTGCATTTCTTGACATTGGAAGTGCATTCAAAAACACAAGTTATAGCTCCACATCTAGAGCTCTTGCACGGAGGGGTCCGGATTCTCATTCAAATTACATCTGCCCTTGGTAACACCTCTCTGTGCATTAGCACAGCTAAGGGGTGCCACAAGGCGGTGAACTATCACCGCTGCTCTGGTCTCTAGTAGTAGACGACCTCTTAAACCTGCTTAGTCAGCTTGGTCACCATGCAATCCGGCACGCGGTCGATCTTGTAACCATTATTACGGGCAAGTTCGACTGTATTGTCACTGACCTTATAAGCTCAGCTCTGTTCTCCGTTACGAAATGGTGCGCTAAAGAAGGCCTGACTATTAACCCCGCTAAGACTGTTCTTGTGTTCTTTACCAGAAGGCACCATTTGGGTCTTGGTCCAGTTTTAATACAAGGCTCGAAATACTTGGACATTATGCTTGATAAAAGACTCAATTGGAACGCTCACGTTTACTTCACCCTAAACAAGGCTACTCGTGTCTTATGGGTATGTTGAAAACTCTTCGGAAGGACTTGGGGCCTTACCCAAAGATGATTTTCTGG
This sequence comes from Leptarthrus brevirostris, assembly GCA_964036015.1. Lineage (NCBI taxonomy): Eukaryota > Metazoa > Arthropoda > Insecta > Diptera > Asilidae > Leptarthrus > Leptarthrus brevirostris. The sequence goes on along the minus strand of OZ038371.1, from coordinate 135,506,520 downwards.
TTATACAATACGATGGCGCAAAAAGTGGAACATGGTCCCAGTGTCTGTGGATCCAACACTAAAGTTTCAATTGCATTGTCTAGTTGGCCCAGTGTATTTCAAGCCGAAATCCATGCCATCAAAACATGTGCCCTTATTAATGTAAATGTCAATGCTGCGCTAAGGGTCAGCAGTTGTTATACTACCTTCGCCTTAAGTAAGGCAAATCTAAGTATCAATAGCTATACTTCTGAAGATTAAAAAAGATGTTCTGAATCGTTAAACGTAACATTTACGTCCTCAGCACGATATTTCACAGTAAATAACACCAGTGCAGCAGCGTTAAATCAATGGTGACCAACCAAAAACTTTCATTGCTCAACTGCATCATACAGTGCGGTACCGCATGATAAACTATTCGAAAAATTGGTCTATGATTCCATGTTCTTCCACTGTAAGTCTATCTTCTCCCTCTCCCAGCATGGCTTCCTCAAAGGTAGATCTACAACCACCAACCTTACTGACTTCGTCTCCAAAACACTATGTGCCCTGGAAAACAGTAAAGATGTTGATGTTATCGCCACCGATTTTGGTAAAGCCTTCGACAAGATCTCCCATAATGTTATCTTGTTCAAACTTGATCACCTAGGCTTCCCCTCCCGATTCATCTCCTGGATTCAATCCGTCAAACCGTCGGTACAATGTTCTTTTCAGCTCATCCATTTCTAACCCTATTGTCGCTCGTTCCAGCGTCCCCCAGGGCAGCCACCTCGGTCCATTAATTTTCATCCTTACAATAAATGATGTTGAACGTGTCATCAATCATTCAGAGCTGTCCATTTATGCTGATGACATGAAAATAATTAAACATATCTCCTCCACAACCGACTCTCTTCTCCTGCACAAAGATCTCGATGCCTTCACCACATGGTGCATGAAAAACTTTCTTGAACTCATTGTCTCCAAATGCGATTCCATCTCTTATTCCCGCAAGCGTCTTACCACCACCCCGAGAGTCTACATGCTAACCGACGTACCAGTCCCTATCATTACCTCTTTGTGTGACCTAGGAATAATCTGTGACAGTGAACTCAATTTCCGTTCCCACATTGACAGCATAATTAACAGAGCTAACTCCGCGCTAGGGTTTGTGAAGCGCTGGTCCAGAGAGTTCTCCAATCCTTATGTTTCCAAATCTCTCTATATCTCCTTCGTTAGACCTCTCCTTCAATATACCAGCCAGGTATGGTTACCTACACAAACAACCCACATTAATAGGATTGAATCTGTTCAGCGTAGGTTCATTCGCTTCGCTCTACGTGATCTTCCACCTTATGAAAACCGTCTGAAACTGATAGACTTACAACCTTTAAGTAAACGTCGTGATGTTTCCGACATTCTCTTCATTCATCAGCTATTAAGTGGTGCCATAGACTGCCCTTCAACCGCCAATTACCAGGATGCTACGAAAAGTCAACGACCTTTCCTCCTTTGACTTCCATCTGAGTAAATCATCCCTTCACAAAGCCTTATATCTTGATCCCGCCCATCTTGATCGCCATTCTTAATTCTTCTTCCTTCCAGCCCGTATCTACTTAAATTAGAGCACATATTGTAGCTTTTACTATTTATTTATTATGTCATCATTTATTATAGCTTGTAGTATTAGTATTATGTTATAGCTTGTAATTGTAGTATTATTATGTAATAGCTTGTGTTAAGCTTAAATAAATGAAATAAACAATTTTTTTGGGAAGGGGCGCGTTTCAACCTTTATTTTTGTTAAGAGATGTATAAATTGCTTAACATAATTACATTCTCAAGAAAATCAACTTTAAAATGGTAAAATTTCCTTTTTCTTCGGATAACTATTATATGCTTACATGTGATTTAAAATCAAAAATGTTTCTATCTCCATAAGAACCACTGTAAAATTGTGTCCATATGAGCAGATTTTGTGTCCAGGCTTGGAACATAAAAAAGGCAATGGCTTTTCACGTCTTACACTTCTATTGACGCATTTCAGTATAGAACGGTATGTAAGGCTGCAACATAGGGAGTTGCATTAATGCAGTCTTTAGTCTACTTCTGTTCGTGTATTTTGGACCATGTGGCGTCTGTAATCCATGGTCGTCTTCCATTCCCCATTTCGCCCTTCGCCATTTTGTGTCCATAAAGCCGCTGGTGTTGGTGGAAATAGTGGAAATGTACTAAATATGTATGAGCCGTGGCATATTAAATGTTACATTACGTGAACGTACTCCTGCCGTGCATGAGCGAAACGTGGCTGCAATAAGTTGGTGATTGCTGCCAACATCTGCGCCGCGTTTAGTCCGTACATCGAGAGGAATATAGTCAATCTAATTCTCTGTTATACCCTGAGAAAACCCAATTTGAGAATTAATCCGTTAAAAACAAAAGACATGCGAATAAGCAAGCTTACCCATTTCTCACACCGCTTTAGATAGCCAGGACGTGGAAGCGGTTTAACAAATTATATTGCATCGATAGCGTAATTATCGATGATAGCGGATCAGTATTCCAATAAATAAAACGAAAGCCGCATATCCTCAACTGCTCCAAATAGGCATATCTACAGAGATCTGAACAGTATTCCTGTATCAATCGTGGAAGGTCACCGTCCATCACGAGGCGCAGTATCAGTAGATGCCTACCTTAAAGCCTAAAAATTAGCCGGCGAGATGAAGAAAGTTACGAAAAATTTTGGCACTTACCCGGACAGGAAAGGATAAACTGCAAGCTTCAGTGAAACAAATGGAACTGGATTGGTCACACTCTGCGTAGCGACAACCACAACATTGCCAAAGAGGCACTCGATGGGAACCCGCAGTGACCTCTCTCTAGCTCTCGTAACCCCTTGTGAGGCATGGGGAGAGAGAAGAACTTCAACCAATTCGAGACAACGATTGGAAGTGGCCCTACAATTTAAAGTGTATTCTGAAGCACGGGCACGGGATCTGTTGTCAGCAGAAGAGAGCCATTGGTCGCCGCCTGTGGGATTCAAACCTGGAACCTCCGGATTGGTAGGCCGATACGATATCACTTACTCCACCGATGAGAAGGCATGTCCCATGAGCGATTAAGAAGGATGATAATGTAAAGTTCGATTCTTCATTTTACAAGATAGTAAGTAGAGAAAAGCAAAATTTACAATAGAGAAAAGCTTGTAATATTCTTAAGTCCTATTTTAAGAAATTTAGTATCATTTCCTCCTACCAAAATCGTGAATGTGCAATTTAAATACCACATTCACGGTTTTTGCATGAGGGAGACGATATTATCTGCGATACAAGATGCTTAATCAACTTATAGGTGTAGGTTTGTTGTTTAAAAAACGGAATGCTCCTTGATGCTTTTTATGTGCCATTGCTTCAAAGCAGTCTTTTAAATTTCATTTTCTATATCTCTACCCATTGTAACTGGTGAATTTGTTCGGCCACGTAATGAAAGAGAAATACCACAAAATTCCAACTGTAATTGCTTTGAATTGTAAAAGGATTGCCTTATTGTGTTTAGTAAATTCCTTTCAATTCCTTTGATCATTTTCTCCAAAGTAAAACGAAATTATTCTAAGAAATGTTTTTCTTTTCCCTACAAGTAAAAGTACAGAGTAGCGCAGGAGCTCCACAGTTCAGAAATTTACGTTTATGAAGACGTCTTTTATCCGATCACATATATGAATGGTTGTGACTGACGTAACTTCTCAACGACTTTAGCAGAAAGCTGGAAAAATCCAGCCTAGCTAAAGTATTACCGTCCAAGGGTTCTCATACCATTTCAGAAATTTTCGCTAAAATCCTGGTTTGCAAACTTTCTTTCTACCAATTAACCATGCTTCTAGGGAGGCAGCATAAGGTGAAGTAAAATGTAAATTTTCAGCATTTTGCTAGCGAAATTTGCACATATGTAGGTAAAAGATATCTTTGCTCCGTTTCTATTAGGCTAAGAGCCCGCGACACTCGCTCGACCCGGTGTTCAGATTGCCAAGTTACAATGCTCAGCCGAAAGAGCTCAATCCTGCTTTTATATACCTTGTGGCTTGAATCATTCTGTTACGCAATTTTCCGTCGGTATTGTTGGGCTTTTTCCCGGCATATATCATGGTACGAATTGAAGTTATAAAGGTATTCACGTACGAAAGGTTATCAGTTGCCGATTCCATGACGCTTTTTAAAGGTGGTAGCCTATTTTTTCAATTTAATGATAAATACTTTTACGTTACTTTAACTTAACTAAATTTTAGATTCCCTTTCTATGTGCTCCGAGTTAACATTATGCGATATTAGAAAAAACTTAATAAGCACTTTGACTGCAATTTCAGTGATAGAGATAAAACATAAGAAAATGTATCTTAATATTGCAATAAACTATTATTCTTAGAGGCAAGGGCTTCATGTATCCATGGCATAAATTGCATCATGGAAAAAAGTGGCAACATTATCTAGTGACAATGATGAGATGAATTTAGGATACCCGCTCTAGATATCCGCCCCCACCCCGCATCGGTTTTTGAATCGTCTGTGTAACAGACAAATCCTCTCTAGAGGATAGTCGGGGAATTCCAGGCTTCACCTGTTTTCTGTTCACAGAAGATTCGTGCAAGTTAAGTTCGACTAATCATTAAATAAAATAGCTTTTAAAAAAAAGTTGTTTGTTTAATTTGCACCGACTTCAAAATCTCGTAATAGATATAAAATTAAAAATTATTTTATGTTTCTTAGCACTTTTTGTGAAGTCGGTTCAACTTTCTTTTGAAAAAATTACTTTATTTTTCAACTTTTAGTGTCTTCAGATATACGACTCGAAGGATGTTGCTCATAAGAATAAAGCAATTTCAATAGTTCCAGAGGTATTGCATTCTAAAGAATGGAAACAGAATTATCCAAATCCGGTAACATATTACCAAATTAGTCACGGTCACCCTTTCATACCCTCACCTTAGAAAACTCTAAACATGACCCTAGTGCGCCACCGTGCTATATACAGCAAGAAAGAATTTCGTAGTCAGAGAATCACCGTGAATCAAACAGAATCAAAATCATCAATATTGGTATATTCTTACGATGCTAGGCGCCGCCCATCATCAAACTCTCCCCACTAGCCGCAATTTTTGTTAGAATACAAATAAATACTCTATACATAACAAAAATGAATCTTCCAAATAGGTGTGTGAATTCAGAAATTGGGTAACGTCCCCTACGCACACCACCCCACCTCATAAATTTTTGTCGTCGTATCCGTCGGGGAATCATCCAAATCGGTCCTTACGTTACAAAGTTAGACTATCCCCCCCCCCCCCACCACCACCCCACCCGGGGAGCAAATTTTTGTCATTATTAACAATGGGGTCACATACTCTATACAACTATCCAAATCGGTCCATGCATTACGAATTTAGGTTTTACCCCTCACCCCCTTCCCCACCCCACCAACATTTTTTTCAACTTAGGACCAATCAGGGAACATACACCTTTTCTGTACTGTGACAGTAAATGGATAAAGTTTATATTGAAACCTTTATACGATGACGCAATTTTACAAATCACTCATGATTAAATCTAGGTGGGTTTGGATGTTTTAGATGGCCGATGGATTTAGCTCGGGCTACCTTATATGATACCACACCTCACAATTTTGCCAAACTGGTTCCCATTACCAAACCTAATCCAGAAAATCCTTCAAATTATCGTTCATTTAGTATTCTCCATATTTGCTCCAAGATTTGCTGAGGAGCTTCTATATTCACAAATGAACTCTTTCATTCAATAAATTTATCTGTTTTTTGAATTCCAATCTGCGTTTAGATCTAATCACAGCCCAACGACATTCACTGCTTCTCTTATAGATAGTATCTGAAGGAATTATAACAAACGTCTTGTTTCTCTGCTTGATCGTTTAAATTTTTGAATGGCCTTTGACAGCATTGTTCTTAGAATTATTTGCAATAATTCAAATGTTTTATATAATATCAATAACACTGCTCCAAAACTTGTTTATTCTTACCTTACTCATAGGATTTAAAAAGTTCTCATTGAAAATTAATCATCAAGTTCCTTAGAACTAATAGCTGGTATTGCGCAGGGCTCTATTTACATAAATAATCTGAAAGGCATTCTCAGACACGTGTTCATTCAAATGTATGCCGACAATATTCAGTTACTATCGCCATCTAAAACTCAAGGATTTGAAACTAATGTCCCTTACGTTAATGAGGATCTTAAAAGAGTCTTGGAATGGGTAAACGATACTTAACTTAAACTAATTTCCAGTAAATCTGAAGAAATTGTTATTTATTAAATATTATACTGGATAAATGGCGCATAGCCTATGTAGAAATAAATAAATAAAGTTTTAGGTATTACTTTTAAATCGTACGTTAGCATGAGAGGAATGTATCAAATATTTTATGAAGAGCTTGAAACAACTTGCAGAAAATTTCATTCATAAATTTTCCCCTGCGATTACTCGTAGTTAGTTTACGATTTCATTGCAAAAGCAACATGCAAATAATCACAATGCACCGCCCAACAATGACGATGTGCGTATAACGATTGGGTCAGATGAATATAGCCCCAAAAAATAAAATGTTATGCAAAAACGAAGAGAAAGAGAGGAGACACATTTTTCGTTTTCTTGTAGAAAATATGTGATTTCTGAAGTCAACTAAGTGTGGATCTGGATATAAACTAATAATTTTGATTTCAGCATATTCTAGATCTACAAGGCTTAGTAATGTATAAGATTGATCTGCGACATTTAAAATAGTTTTTAAAAAAAAAGTTGAACCGACTTCACAAAAAGCACTAAAAAGCATAAAATAATTTTTAATTTTATATCTGTTACGACATTTTGAAGTCGGTGCAAATCAAACAAACCAAACAACTATAAAAAAAATATTAAATCCTCATTTCTTATGATCCCGTGAGCTGACACGTTCAGGTAGTATTATGTATTATTTTCAATTGTGGTACTGTAGTTGTTTTATTTGTTTAATTTTCACCGACTTCAAAATGTCGTAATAGATATAAAATTAAAAATTATTTTATGCCTTTTAGCGCTTTTTGTGAAGTTGGTTCAATTTTTTTTATAAACTATTTTATTTTACACTTTTTAGTGTCTTCTACTCTACAACGAAGAAAGAACCATTCAAATCCGTCCACGCGTTAAAAAGTTTAGTTTGACCCCCTATCCCACCTCCATTTCACTACAATTTTTTCTCATGGTAGCAATAAAGGAACATACTCTACCGAACAGAAATAGAATCATCGAAATCGGTCCACGCGTTACGAAGTTACTACTCCTCCACCACCCCGATAGGAACAAATTATTCTCCTATTAGCAATGGGGGATCACACTCTATACAACAGCAAAAGAACCATCCAAATCGGTTCACGCTTTACAAAGTAAGGTTCCACCCCCCCCCTTCCCCCACCCCAACCCCACCAACATTTTTTTACTCGTGGTATCAACCAGGGAGCATAATTAACCCAAAAGAAAAAGAATTATACAAATCTGTTCACGCGTTACGAAGTTAGACATTTCCTCCCCCACCAAACCCCCCACCCTGGAACAAATTATTCTTCTACTAGCAATGGGGGAGCATACTCTATACAACAGCAAAAGAACCATCCAAATCGGTCCACGCGTTACAAAGTTAGGTTCCACTCCCCCCCCCACATTTTTTTTCTCGTGGTATCCACCAGGGAGCATACTTTATCCAACAGAAAAAGAATTATCCAAACCGGCCACGCGTTACGAAGTTAGACTTCTCCCCCCTCCACCCCCACCCCTCACCATAGGACTAAATTAATCTCCCACTAACAATGGGGGGATCACACTCTATACAACAGAAAAAGAACCATCGAAATCGGACCACGCGTTACAAAGTTAGTTTCCACCCCGGCCCCCCACCCCCACCCCACCAAACATTTTTTCTCGTGGTATCAACCACGGAACATACTCTACCCAACAAAAAAGAATTGTCCAAATCGGTTCACGCGTTACAAAGTTAGACTACCCCTCCCCCTCCCCCCACCCTAATCCAAATTTTTTCTCCTATTGGCAATGGGGGATCATACTCTGTACAAAAAAAAACCATCCAAATCGGTCCACGCGTTACAAAGTTAGGTTTCCCGGTCAGACATAACAAAAAAAATTATAAAAAAAATACGCGTTGAACTTAGAACCTCTTTGTTTTTGGGAAGTCGGTTAAAAAGTAAGCGCATACGAAGTGAAGGAAAGTGATTTATTTTTTGTTAGAAATGAATAATTTTGCATTTAGTTGTTTATTCAATTTAAAATTTACATTCTGTTCCAAAAAAAATTTGCCATATGTTGCTACGTACGTTTTGAGATATGACCAGGTGGTGCTGGTTTTCGGAATTCAAGCGTGGTCGAACTTCGCTACAGGACGAATTACGTGAAGGTCGTCCTAAATCGGTTATTGTGCTAGAAAAAATCGATGGTGTGCGTGAACTGATATTGCAAGATCGTCATGTGACATACCGTGAGATTGAAGCATGCTTGGGCATTAGTTCCATGCGCAAACATTCAATATTGCATGAACATTTTGGCCGTCAAAAAGATTTATTCGCGTTGGATACCGCATAATTTGACAATCGCTCAAAAAAGCTCGTGTAGATTGGTGCAAAGAAATGTCGACAAAATTCAATCGCGGTGCAGCAACAATCAACTGTAAGGGTCTTTCAAGACTAGCCAAATCCAGCAAAAGTTGTTCGCGCACGAAGCACTTCGAAGCAAATGGTCACCTGTTTTTTCTGAAGAATCGGGCATATCGCAACCGTGTCATTACAGCAACGTAGAACCAAAGATAACTTACTACTAGATAACCGGCTCACACAGCTAGTCTTGAAAAAGTAACACTGGCACCACAGTAAAACGAAATATATCCAGATTTTAAAGTCATAAAAATATACATGCAAGTAAAGAGTACAGGTAGTGTGCAGTCATTTACTCCTGTCAAAATTATTTGAGAAAATCCCTTATTCCTGTCAAAATTCTGTTCTCATTTGAAGAGAATCACATACTACCGTTAAAAAAGTACCGCCACATCTTGTCGAAGAGAAAAATGTACCAAAAAGTATGACCAATAAAAAGAATTCATGTGAATCACATGACTGAGTTAGTTACTTGTGTGCGTAAACTGTCGATGTATTGTGATCTTTTAATGTGGCGAAGTACATTTGATATTTGTAAATGCATATATGAAAAGTATACGTGTCTCCTATCCTCAAACTCTCCCGGAAAACAAATTCTTCACCACGACAATGCAACCTACACATCGGCTCAAACAAGTGAACTTTTGAGCATTCAAAACATCGAATTGGTGGATCATCCGCCATACAATCCTGATTTGGCACCCAATGATTTCTTCTTATTCCCGCAGATCAAAAATAAAATGCGAGGTCAACGTTTTTCGACACCTGAAGAAGCGGTTGATGCGTTCAAATCACATGTTTTGGAGGTACCTCAATCGGAGTGGAAAAAGTGCTTCGAAAATTGGTTCTAACGCATGCAAAAGTGTATTGATCTTCATGAAGAATATTTGAAAAACAATAAAGCCAATTTCGATTATAAATATTTATTTTTATTTGTCTATCTTAAAACTGAAGTAGCAACCCTCATATCAATGAATTAGAAGTGAATTTTGGAAAGAAAATAAATTCGCGGCAAAGAATTTCAAAGCTCAAACGTTACAATTAACGCCATCCATCCATACAGACTCCAAACATGGAAATTTTGATAGAAAATTCATAAGACAGGCCCACGAGTACGCAAGTTAAGCCAGAAAGTCAAAGGAACTTAGCTTGTAATCGGGTCGAGTCCGGTCGTTGAACAGAAAAGTCAAAGGGACTTAGCTAATAGGTGTATGGAGAAATCTAGCGTAAAAACAGACAGCTGAGTGTTAAGGTTTGTGTTTTAAGCTAATAAGCAGGTTAAGGGCAGTTCACTGCTCGTACGCATGTTAAACAGAAATGTCAAAGAGACGTATTTGTTAGTGTTACTTAGAAGTTAGCACCCAGAAGAATTGTTTGTCGTAAGTCTTTGAATTGTACTAGTAGACAGTAAGCACTGGAACGAATTCTTAGTTATAAAGAAATAAAGTCTACGACAAGGCCTTGTTACTAATACGCCCATACCCCGTTCCCTCTTCTCTACGTTATATAGACCCTGGCCTTTCTCCGATGTAGTTATCCAGGTAATTAATTTTCTGACTTTCCCACTACCGAACCTACAATCGCAAATGGGGGAAAATTTTCTTGTTGGATATACATAATTACAATTCTCTCAAAATGTTACATAAGTAGCAGGGTCGCCAGACGTGGCGATTTTTCGCCAAATTGGCGATTTTTCATCAACCCTGGCGAAAAAAAATATGAAATTGGCGATGGCGATTTTTCATCGACTTTAGGCGTTTTTATGGCGATTTTTCTTGAAAGAAAAGTCTAAAGATTTACAAATGTAATATACATACATCAATTTAGCAGAATTTTCTGAAAAATTTAGCTAATTTGAGTAAAAGTTGCCGCAACTGCAAGTGACAGAAAATTCTACGGCACGTCTAATGAGTTATTTGCCGGCTTTTTCGCAGTTTAATTCAGTGATTTTTAATAAATGTTAGAAATAATGGAAAACGGTTTATTAAAAGTAAGAGATCCTATAGATAATTGTCGTTAACCAGGTACACGTAATTGGACTTTTGAATATGTATAGATTCATTACGTTTTTTTACCTTTTATAGAGAATAATAATTTGAACTATTCATGCAAATATCTCTGAAAATCACAGAAGCTGAAGCTACAATTTAATTTCAAATTTGATTTTGGCATTGACTTCGACTGAAAACTCAGTTGCAGTTGATCAGTCGGAATTTTAATTCGGAATGATTTTCAAATCAAATTGCGCGCAGAGAGGCAGAAATTACTGGCGTAAGCTTTGCCAATCATTCCTCCAAATAGCTCAGTTGCTCCTCCTTTAAAAGAATGTCATCCAGACGCGATTCAAACTTTATTAAACGCACTTGCTGACAATAGTTCCTTAACGGTTTTACAAGAAAGGTGTGAGTTACAATTAAAGGCTGAGTTAGGCGAGGCAGCTGATCTTCCAGCTCCTCAACCGAAAATTGTCGAACCTGATCCAGAGATCGAGTTGCAAAAGAAAATTCTAAGCATCCTGAATAAGTCATCTATAACGGAGTCAAAATCCGATCTATTGTACCCAAATGTACAATCACTGCAAAACGATTCATACACAATTGAACTTCTAAAAGATAATAAGGTGCTACGAGCGTTGGCATCACTGATGAAAGCGTTAGTATCTACAATTGAAAACCACTTTAACTTTAGGTGATAATGAAAAACATTTTATTGGAAGTCTTTAATTGTTTGGCGTTTTTTCCGAAACTCTTTCATATAGGGAGTTAATATTTGGCACGAAGATAGGAATTGAATTTTGATGTTTGGGTCTAATTTTCATTAAGGTGAAATGGGAATCAAATGAAATTGTGCTTGTAAAAACGAGTTCAAAAATATAAATAATTAAAATAATATAAATAATTAAATAAATTACTCGTACCTCAACACACTATATTGCATACCCAATAAAAAACAATTTATTGTAATATTATCGCGATAAGCTAAAGGAAGTGACTATTTGCACTTACGTGTACTTCCGTGTTAACACATTTGCCATCTTGATTTCCACTTTGACATTTTGGCTGTAATCATGGCTACAAAAAATTTATAGATTGGCGATTTTGGCGACTTCTTAGTGTCCATCTGGCGATATTGTCTGTGGAAAGTCTGGCGACCCTGAAGTAGTCTTAATTCGTCATTTCGCTCTGTTACATTTCCGCCTTGTGATATTTTTCTGCTGAAAATGAGATGGCATAGTTTGCAATATAAAAGTGAGATTTCATATTTATTTATCTACACTTACATTTGTCTCGATGATGAACCGAGATGGCACAACCATCTGAGATGGTGGCTTATTCCACCGAGGTATGGAATATGGACCGTTTTTTATGAAAGTGATATACCTCCACTTATAAGCGAATATTTAAACTTGAAGCCATTTCAACGTATAATAAGTTTGTAGTTCTTATTCAAAAGGTTAATATCATTGAAAGTTATAGTAAATATAGAACTTAAAATTTTTTCGATGAAATGAATATAATACTTAAATTCCAAAATAGATTTACACCCGTTCTGAGTGAGTGGCTCGAAAAAGGAAAAAAAACGCGATTAATGATTAAAGGTATTTTGAGCAAAATTTATCCTGTAAAACGTAGTAAAAAACTCGTATGAAAAATTAGAATATTGATATTGATCAAACTTTCTCGATTTTGGACCGATAAGACGTATCTTCTGCGTCATAGGCCTTAGCATTTGTACACTTGTGTGAGGATTTTTAACGTAAGATTTTCGATTTTTTACATATTTTTAAAAATATTTATTATTTCAGAAAATGTAAAAAAAGAAATATCGAAGTTTTTGAATAAGTGGTGCCCCCTTCAGGCTTTTGAAAAGATTTTTTTTGAAGTGAAACTTTTTATGGGACACTATAGCAGTTTTGGCATGAGAGTAAACTCGTAGAGCTAACAAAATCAGTTAAACTCCTTGTCCTTTTCTAATTACCATTTACTTAACCAAAGAGTTAGAGAGGCGAAAAAAGTACAAATCTGTGAATGCATTGTATTCCATACGATGGATGGATAGAGCCCGCAAAACTAATCAGGCTAGAATAATACAAAAATATTTCTATGAAAACATATGAACTTCGTGGAAATCGGGAAACGTAGTGGTTTTCAATATATGACTTTTTCATAAATTTTATTTTGTGAATTATATTTCAATTCATAAAACATAATTTCCCTAAAAATTGTTGTGGTACGAATACACTTGTGCTTGGGTAGTATATATATATATATATATATAAAATTAGAAAATTAGAAGTTTCACTACTGTCGTGTGGTCATAAGCACACACCCACTTTTTTTATTACTGGCCAAACTTTCACGATGAAGAAAGAAATTGACAAAAAACTGCAGATAAAACGGCTTAGCGCTTACCAACTGATGGAATTTATCATAACTCAAAAGGATGAAAAAAAAACTGCATAATTTTTTTTTTATGCGATGTGGCCAAATCCTAGGAGACAACCCTTTGATGCGTTAGCATGGTTTTGATCGGAAGGGAATTAGGGTAAGGAAAGTGAGGAAACGTGAGTCTTGTTTTTGCATTCCTGCGAGCTAGACAACAGCCCAAAGACGGAATTGGATTATTTTAATTTCTTAATAAAAGCTCACGGGGTCATATGGTCTCGAACCCGGGACCCATTGCATGTTGGTCTTGCCGCTCAACGTATTGATCCAAATTCGTCTCCATCTCCGTCTTTGTAGTATTTCAACGAACGCTGTGTTAATTCTGTGATATTTGTTTGTTTGTTTCGTTGTTCCAAGAGATGGTTTAATAAGAAACCTAGAATAAGGAACTAACAGGCAAGTCTCTAAATCTTATGTACAGTGTTCGTGTAATAAGCCGCTAGCTTTGTTTGACAAAATATTATTTGCCATGTCGATTTATAAACAATCGGAGTTATAGAAGTGCAAAAACTGTGTTTTCAAGCATATAAAGAATACTAGAGACCAGAAGTATGTAGTACTGTTTTTAAAAGCGAGAAGTGTATGCATTTTACAGAGGTTTTGTTTTGTGAAATCAAAGCTTAAAAATTAAAATATTATCGTGCGTATATTTATAATATATTTACAAAAATACTTCATCCTATTTGAATATTGGGCCTATTCATAAACACATCTTTGCGCTGCAGTTGCATAATTCTGCAATACACTCTGTTCAGCTGAATTATGCATATCATGCGCAAACCTGCGTTTATGAATGGGCCCAACGTGTGAAAGAATACAAAATAAAATAGTTAATGTATACAGAGAATAATAAAGTTTTTAAAAAAAAAGTTGAACAGTGCACAGAATTTGGAACTCATTTTGTGTGAAGCTTAGGTACACGTCGGCTGTATTGCTTTTGTAAAATGTATTATATTACATTATAGTTTATCGTTATTTTTTCTTTCTTTTTAACTTCTCTTTAATCTTAAATTTTACGTAAGATTTTTTAATTAGCTCTTCTTTCTACTGTTAATTCTTAGAGCTTTTTGAACAAAAGTAAAAACACTTGTTTTACTTCCACATAATAGGAGTAGGAAAAATTTTTGGGATGGTAATCGCTCAAAAATTTGAACGCTAAAAATTTTTTTATGGATGTTTCGACTCGAAAGTGTGAGTTGGTCATCATCAGCGTGGTACTCACACTTTCCACCACGGACATCCATGACGGAAGGTCAAAACCTCAACTCCTATAAGTACTCAGTTTGAAAACTAAGTACGAATTTTATGATGAGGATTTTTAGTCCATGAATTTCATAAAATACCAATACTGGTTAAATATTGCTTTATCAGAAAGTTTCCTTTATTAGAGCTTGGTATACACTTAGGTTAGTTTAGGATTACAGTGAATTGTGTATTCATATTTACTGTATAGGGAGTATTTTTATTTTTACATACAATTGAAGGCGGATTCCGAACTACTGACATTACTCTGCAACCCCCAACAGTCTTTCTATCGTAATATGTAGTCAGCAATAAACACAACACGGGAAAGATACATCTTTCTTCAATTTTACTTTAGAATACGCTTCGTTATTAAATCGGATGAACTTCTCTCCCGCACCACGCTCAACGTAGAACTAGAGTAGAAATACAGTGAGATATCTTTTTAACCGACTTCCCAAAAACAAAGAGGTTCTAAGTTGAACGTGTATTTTTTTTATGTCTGGCCGGGCATAACTTCGTAACGCGTCGACCGATTTTGATGATTCTTTTTTTTATTATATACTTTTCTTTATTTTTTATCATTAGTATAGCAATAGTCAAACTTACACAACTCAAAATATACATTTCCATTAAAACTCTTTGCTTAAAGATTGAAAGACGGCCTTCGACAATATCCAACCATTTCAACACAAATCCTTTAAATACAACGTAGACGGAGACACGTATATTTTGAAGTTACTTAATTTATTTCTGCTTTATCAGAAGACTCATTTAATTTAATGTTGTGTTGAGAGTTAGGTTAAAAGCAATGCTAATAAGACGCTGGTTGTGAATGGGATAAGAAGCTTTTTGACCTGAATTCACTTAAAACTTTGTGTCAATAAAAGCTGAAATTAATTATTTTAGTTTGTCCTTGATTACCTGCCTCTGTTGATAGAGTAGATCAATTATTTGTCGTGTCACCTTAATAGACGAATTCAAATTTATGTGGTGTCTAAAGACTTCCCAACTATTTCATGCTAGGCTACAATTATTCATTGATTTTGAATGAACTACACTAGAAGCTAACATTAAGCTCACCACGGTAGCAATTGGCGGCCTCAATTGATAATCATTCGTTGGAACAATTGCGTTGTTAATAACAGTAGAGTTGGAAATGATAGATACTTATTGATTGTGGGGCGGAAGAACGAAAACGAATTTAGTCATTTACTGCAGGTTAAACATTTCTTGTGTCTATAGAATTTTCTAATTAAATTTTCAGACAGACAACTGATGGACAGCTCAAGTTGAACGTTAATGTGGTAACTTCTAACTTAAAAACAAAACGTCGGCATGGCGAATTCAAATAGAAATGCGAATGGGAATTGGTCAAGCGGAAGTGGAAGTGGAAGTTCATCATCAAATCCGCCACCTACAACAGCAGTGGGTGAGGAGAGGCTAGTGGTACGTCGACGTGCCCTTTTTAAAATCAATTTTTCAATTAATACTTTTTCAAGGTCGCGGTACGAGTCCGACCAAATCAGGAACCAGCTGAAAATAAATGCATTGAAGTAATATCGTCAAAAGCTTTGCTGTTTGATGATGGAAGCAGAAATCCGGCAAGAAAATATGGTTATGACTTTGTCTTTAGTGAGACGTCCTCACAGGTAAGATAAGAAAACTTTATTTTATAAAAAAACATTATTATTTCATTTTAACTTGATCTTTTGTTTGTGTAGTTTTCAGTATTATTTATGTTATTTCTTGAAATATTTGTGATATCCATTTTGTCCTGCACTTAAGATGTCTACTCTTGTGATGGGACTTACCTGCCTTTTTAACTCGAATTGCTCGGCGTTGTTGGGAAAAGTAAATGCCTTTTACTCGTATAGAAATATCATATTTTTACTGTAGTGAATTGCTGAAGCAAGGAACTGTTTTCAGTCGAAGCTAGTTGCTCTTTGAATATTATTTTTAGTAATATCTTTGAAATAAAGTTACTCCTGTTTGTTTTTTTAAGAGGTATATCTATTTACGTCCTAAGAGAAAGGAATAATTCTATCTCATAAATGCGTACATACCATGATTCCTGGTGATTGTTCGGCGAAAAGAAGGTACGCGTAATGCGTGGATTCCACTTCTGTTGTGTTGGTTTAATTGAATTGGCCGACACATTTACAAACAATATTTATGATCCCGGTCTTTACACTGGTAAGTGGCTTTTCACAATAAATTACTTTTTTTTTATTTTAGACACAATTTTCCGTAATCTAAGCAATAGTCAATTTGCAAAAATTTCGAACCAAAAACTTGATGTATTTTTTTATAATAAGTATATCCGTTTTTCAGTGAAAAGTTAAGCCTATTTGTAGTAATGAACAGCAGACTGATAACAATTCAGTAAATATGTCATTATTACACTTTTTGTTTCTTTTTAGCTGATACGCAACACTACCAATTAATCGATATGAATAGTCCATTTCTCTAAAGTGTTAGATTCTTCTAAGAATGGAAATTTAAAATTTGTAGATGGGCTGACTATTAGGAAACTATTATTCATATTTTTGGAGTTAACTCCTTCACTCCTTGCCTTTTTATATATAGGCAGCCAGTACGCACTTCCAAACCTTGAAATACGGTGTTACCAAAGTGGCGTAGGAGATAAAACCATAGGAGAAAAAGCATTATAAGATCGTTCTAATCTGACCCCACTCTTCGCCGCCCGCTGCTCAGTTGCCGTATGGTCGTGAGAAGAGGGGTTCGAAGGCAAAGAATATTCATATGACGGGAATTTTTACAAACATGCGAATACATATACATACGCATACATTGTTGGTTGGTTGGTTAGTCGGGCTGTTTGTTGCTTAGAAGCACCAAGTTCACTCGGACGCCATGAAGGCCCATCCAGAATGGTCTTAAAAAGAAGAAGCATGGTCAGAACTTAAAACCACCCAAATCTCTGTATGAATCTATCTAGGTCCACCAGTGCTATCTCAGCTAGGTCGTCCAAATTGTCAAAAAACCTTGCTCCCAAACAGGCGAGTCGTCGTTCTTTTAGAGCCGGACATTCGCAGAGCAGGTGCACTATGGACTCCGTTTCTTCTTCATCTTTGCAGCTTCTACAGAACTCATTCGATGGTACGCCGAGTCTAATGGTCGTAGCTCCTATGGGGCAGTGCCCGGTGATGACACCGACGAGTGTTCGAATGACTTTGTGTTGTGAAGCAGTAATTGATATTTTTCCACCGTTCCGAAGTTATGTGACAATGCCTATCAATTTGACCTTTTGCTGTGTTAAGGGGAGGGTGTACTTTTTCCACCGGCATATCTATGTCTGTATTTGAACCATTTTTGGCCAGTTCGTCGACTTTTTCGTTACCCTCTGTTTTGGGCAAATTAAGACCGGGACTATGCAAAAATTTTTATTTAATTTTTGCAACATTCGTGGCTTAAAAAGTAACCATTTTTCGGTTTACTGCCACTTGATCGCGGAAAATCCGGCAGTTTTTGCACTAAGCGAAACCAAGGTTGTTTCCGATTCTGATATTAATCAGTATCACATCCCTGGTTATCACTTAGTGCCGCTCTTCTCTCCTCAGAGGGGAATCGCGGTTTATATTAGAAATGATGTGCCATTCTCCTATCTCCCTCAATTCTCTTCTACTAATCCAGAATTTAATTATGTCTGGATTAGATTTAAACTCTATCGGCACATTATTCACTTCTGCTTTTTATACCGCAGCCCGAATATGTCTGACACTGACACTGTGTGCTCCTTCGATAAACTGTCTTCCGATATCGATAAGATTTTGGAATTATCCCCCTCTTCTGAAATCGTTCTTGCTGGAGATTTCAACGTCCACAACACACAGTGGCTCAGGCATTCTTCTACCACAAGCCCGTCTGGAAGACACGTCGAGTTATTTAGTGAGTCTTTTAATTTACAGCAACTGGTTGAGTGTCCGACTCGTGTTCCTGACACTTCGGGGCACAACGCGCACCTTTTAGATCTATTTCTAACATCGCATCCAGAAAAATACTCGGTTTCGGTGACGTCTCCCTTGGGTAATTCGGACCATTGTCTAATCTCCGCCCAATTCTCCATCTCCTCTCTGACAACCACTAATCTAAACTCCACCAAAAGATTAGTGTGGCATTATAAAAATGCTGATTGGGCGGGACTTAATAAATATCTCAGAGAGCTGGACTGGTCTGATTGCTTTTCTATGAAGGACGTTAACAGAAGCACCGATTATATCTTGAACATCCTATGGTTTGGAATGCATCGCTTTATTCCTCATAGCTTCAAGAACATCAAACCAACTAACACCAATTGGTTCAATAATGACTGTTTCGCAGCCATTAAAAAGAAGGAAGCAGCCTTCCAGGCATATAAATTGTGCCCTTCAGAGGAATCGAGACGTATCTATAGAGATGCGCGGAATATTTGCAATTCAGCAATTAGCCGGGCTAAGTTCAATTTCGACCAGAGCATCAGACGGAAGGTATTTTCTACTCAAAAGGGTAGTAAGGGCTTCTGGTCTCTAGTAAAAACCGTAAAGAACAATTTCACCTGTTCGTCAACACCACCACTCATTTATAATGGGAATGTTTTTACTGACTCATTGGACAAGGCCAACCTGTTTGCTGCTAATTTTGCTGCTAACTCGTACTTGCCACCATCATCGCAGCCACTTCCATCTCTATCACAGTGCATTAGTAGGCAAAAGCCGCTACACTTTCGCACTCGGGAAGTTTTTAGAGTACTTTCGAAACTCGACGTGTCCAAAGCTACAGGGCCTGATGGTTTCTCGCCCCTTGTTTTAAAATGCTGCGCCTCTGCTTTGGCTAAACCTCTGCGCAAACTTTTTCACCTGTCATATTCAACAGGAATATTTCCAAGTGTATGGAAACTTGCTCATGTCCAGCCGATACTTAAAAAAGGAGAGGCATGCGACCCCTCTAACTACAGACCAATTGCACTAACCTCGATCATATCCAAAGTTTTTGAATCACTCATCAACTCTCAGTTGTTGACATATCTAGAAAATA
The DNA here is from genome assembly GCA_964036015.1 of Leptarthrus brevirostris. Classification (NCBI taxonomy): domain Eukaryota; kingdom Metazoa; phylum Arthropoda; class Insecta; order Diptera; family Asilidae; genus Leptarthrus; species Leptarthrus brevirostris. The sequence continues at coordinate 135,487,118 of OZ038371.1, read as the reverse complement.
ACCATCTTATCAACGATTGCCAGTACGGTTTCCGCGCTGGCCGCTCAACCGGAGACTTACTAACGGCTCTAACGGAGCGTTGGAATCATTGTCTCCATAATTTCGGTGAGTCCGAAATCGTCGCTCTTGATATTTCAAAGGCTTTTGATAGAGTCTGGCATGCTGCCCTTTTAGCCAAACTTCAAACATTTGGTCTGCATCCTACCCTCGTTAAATGGATAGAGAGCTTTTTGTCAGGCCGTTCAATCCGTGTAGTTATTGACGGCGTTACATCTGCATCCCACGAAATAAATGCCGGTGTACCTCAGGGTTCAGTTCTTTCACCAACTTTATTTCTTCTTTTCATCAATGATCTCTTATCCCTTACTCTCAATCCTATTCATAGTTTTGCCGACGACAGCACCCTTGATTTCGCGTACTCATTTGATTCTGTAATGAATTCACGTGGAAATGCTACAGAAGTCAATCGGGAACGCATGTTTAGATCATTAAACAACGACATTTCTAAGGTCCTCGCTTGGGGCAGAGCAAATCGTGTTACGTTTAATGCATCCAAAACTCAATGCTGTTTAATGTCCCTTAAAAAACGCCCAGTCCACCCCCAACCCATTTCAATCGACGGAGTGAATATACCCAATTCACCCTCCCTAAAGATCTTGGGTATTGAGATATCCAGCAATCTTAGCTGGACTGATCATATATTTGCAATCGCCAAAAGTGCGATGAAATGTTTAGGTTTTCTACAGAGATGTAAGAAATATTTCACCCCACCCGACTTAGCGTTGATCTACAAGTCCCACATTAGGCCTAGACTTGAATATAATTCCCATATTTGGGCAGGGGCAGGACACACCGCATTGTCCGCGTTAGACAAAGTTCAGCGTAAGGCTGTTAAACTTATTGGCGATTCCTCAATCTCTGAGGGCCTTGACTCTCTTGAGCATCGACGGAATGTCGGTTGTCTCTCACTCTTTTATCGCTATTTCCATGGCCATTGTTCTAACGAAATCGCTAGCCTGATTCCTTGTAGACTCATTACAACGCGCGATACAAGATCTACAAGTCGCTCCCACCCCTTTACTCTCCGGGTCAAATTTGGACGTACCGTCAAATTTCGGGAATCTTTTCTTAGCAGAACAACACGAATGTGGAACAGTTTACCATCTTCTGTTTTTCCCTCGTCTTATGAGCCTGAAACTTTCAAACGGGGCGTACATCGACACCTCCTTCACTCAACCTCCTAACCCATTTCCCTCATCCTTAATTCCTTTCCTGCCAAGGCTGTGCTTTAGCATCATAGGGCATCCCCTGAGCTTTGGCAACATCATATATAAAAAAAAAAAAAAAAAAAAAACCCTCTACGCCGACATGTCCTGGAACCCAGCAGAGCCTAACCGTATGGTGTTAAATATTTCTTAGGGCTCTGATACAGTTTTTCACACATTCTGACTTTATCACGTTGGGTTCAACGCCTTGAGTGCTGCTTGACTGTCCACTTAAATAGTGATCTCAGTTGCTGACATCTGTTTTTCTTGGGCAGTAAGTGCAGCTTTCATTACAGCGTATATTTCCGCTTGGAGATGCAGCATTCGTTGGTAAGTCTATACGACTTACTTATTTGCAGCGCTTCCGAGAAAACTCCAGCTCCAATCCCCTTATCTGTTTTCGATCCATCTGTGAATATGGAAGTTCCGTTAATTATGTTTTCAGGGTTTTTCTAATCTTCTCTGTTAGGTATGATAACGGAAAAGGGTTTTCTAAAGTCATATTGTGGCTTCATATAATCCGTTGAGGTGTGCAACCCATTTTGATTAAAGAAGTTCAGTATGACTGCATATCCAAAACTCTGTGGCTGTTTTCCCTAAGTCTGAGAGCTGCCAAGGTTGCCATTCTTTTCGTGTAGAGTTCTATGTGTTGAGGGTGTAAAATGGCTTCCAAACCAGCTTGTGGTGTGGATTTTATTGCACCTGTTGTTCCCAAGCAAGCAAGCCTTTGCACCTTTACTAAAGAGTTAAGATGAGATTGCTTGTTAACTGCATCCCACCAAACAATTGACCCATTGGCAAGAATAGGCCTGACGATCGCTGTGTACATCCAGTGTACAATATGCGGTTTCATGCCCCATTACTTTCCAAAGGTTTTCTTGCATGTATATAATGCATTAAGTCCTTTCTTCATCCTCTCTCCCTATTCCATCTCCAATTCAATTTGGAATCGAATATGACGCCCAGAAACTTTGGCTTCCGAGGAGAGTTTGAGGACACTTCCTTTAAGTTTTTCTGTTTTCCAAATAGGTAGTTTATATTTAATTGTGAACACGACCAATTCTGTCTTACGGGGGTTTATGCATACTTACTGCATTCACATATATACACGAATAAAATTTGTGAGTTGAAGTTGACACGTTTTTCTTTCACGTTTCATAAAAAATAAATTTTTGTTTTTGTTGTTCTTGTTGTCAAGAAGTAAACTCCTAGCGAACGTTGGAGCTGACACGTACACCAATTTTTGATCCTATTCTTTTTCTCGTTAGAGTCACCTAATTTTCGCTCATTTAGTCATTCCGCAGCATTTGTGCCTCTATGTAGATGTATTTCAGATAACTTCAAATCCTAGTTAGTATAATCAAGTTCGCTGTTTTTTTTATCACACTTACTCTATAATACAATCAATGTTAAAGGTAATTGTTTTTGGAAATTAAAGAGCGCGTTTAAATAGTTATAGGTATTTGCAGTAAAATGGCAAAAAATCTAAAACGACAACAAAAATATACTTTCCCAAGAAATTTTCCGATAATCTTGGTTAACTGATTCTCGTTTTAAAGAATAAAAAGGCAGAACGAGTAAAAACAGATAAAACCAAAGCGGAATTAAAAATAAGTGCATTTTTTGCTGCACATAATGTATCTTTGAGCATTGTCGATCATCTGAAACCTTTGTTAAAAAGTGCATTTCAAGATTCAAAAAATGCTGAACAATTTTTACTGTCAAGGAGAAAAGCTACAGGAATCATAAAGATAACAAGATAGCTGAACTGCTATACTTCAGATAAACTATTTCTATATTTTAATTGATGAAAGTGCAGACATAACTAACAAAAATAATCGTTGTTTATTGGTTCGATATTTAAACAATAGTTTAGAAGAAATTGTCACAAGACTTCTAACCCTGCTGCACTTAGACACTACAGATTGTTCAGCTGAAATGGTATACCATAAATTTAAGAAGGAGGCTATTGTTGTGGGATTAGCTCGTGGTGGGGCTCCTGTTATGGTTGGTAAACCATAGATAGTTCGGCATAGAACATAATTTTATTAATTATTTTTGGAGACATTTTATCCCATTCAATTTTAACTGCTTCGTAAAGATTTTCACCGGTTGTCCATTTGCCATATCTTATTACCTTCTGTTTTACAATAGTCCAACAATATTCTATTGTGTTTAAGTCTGGAGATTGGGCTGGCCAGTTTAACACATAAATTTTGTTTGCACTCATCCAAGTTTTAACAAGTTTGGAAGTGTGTTTCGGGTAGTTGTCTTGCTGGAACCTCCATTTCAACGGCATATTGTCCTCTGCATATGGAAGCATAACGGTTTCTAGTATATTTTTATACTGGAAACTGTCCATAATGCCATCAATGCGATGTAGTGGTCCTACTTCTTGACCGGAAACACATCTCCAGACCATCTCGTTTTTCCATCCTCCCTGCTTAACTGTTCGAATACAATTTTTTGGATTCGACGTGGTCTTCGAACTTGTATCATCCCATCTGTCTATTGTTAATAAATCGCTCGGTTTTCATATTGGCTTTCTTCCACCTCTTCTTAAAATCGCACACAAAATTTATATATTCGCTTGTGGAAATCACGAACGTTATACTCTTTTCACTTTACGAGTAGAAGTAAACCGGTATTCATACATTCGACTTGTAGGCAAGTAATCCCTTCAAACGATAGTTCGCTGCGGCTACTTTTATTTCATCTCATTTCTGCCAACTTTTGATTTAATTGTCCCGGTGTCTCGAATCGCGTAAAGTTCTTTTCCCGCCCCATGCCCCACAAGGGCTTACGGGATCTAGAGAGAAAATAAAATAGGGTAGGGCTAAGTTATATTATATTAAAACTTTTATTAGAATATATTTCTAAAACACCAAATTTAAAATATTGTATAGAAGCAAAATTTTACTATTTGCATGTTCGAAACGGACAATCGCTTGGGTTCCACTTCATATAGAAAAATGCTGACATTTTTCCGGTTGATACCCATTCCTCTACCTTGTTTTCTAAGGAGGCATAGGAAGTTCAACCGATAAACTTCATATTTCAAAGGTTGGAATAAAAAGGTGTGTACCAATACGCGTAACACCACACTTAATATAGAACTTTTGGTTGATTTCAATCGTTTGAGACCCACCTAGTCTAGAACGGCTCTAAAAGTGGCTGTCGCAACTAAACGTACTACTGGTATGTTTCGGTCTTCAGTGTATTTCTTGCCACATGTATTATTCTGTATGTTTTTCCTCAATTCCTCACAAAGCTTAATAGCTGAACATTAGGCGCACTTCTCTAAGGAGAACATTTAATAAAGACCTCGGCTTACTCACTCAAGAGTTCACGTGAAATAACAATCCGCTTCGTTATCGCTCCCCTTTATACAAGATAAAAATTTTGGTGGGATGGGGTGGGTGCGTGGACCGATTTGGATGGTTCCTTTCTTATTGTACAGAATAGAAGAAACTAAAAGGTGAAAAATAAAATAGTTTTTAAAAAAAAAAAAGTTGAACCAAATTCACAAAAAGTTTTTAGCGCTTTTAATAATTTTTAATTTTATATCTATTACGACAACTTGAAGTCAGCGCATATCAAACAAACCAAACAAAAGTATTAATCGGCCTTTGTGGTTGGGTAGTTGTTTTGTTGTAGTTGTTTGGTTTGTTTGATATGCACCGACTTCAAGTTGTCGTAATAGATATAAAATTAAAAATTATTAAAAGCGCTAAAAACTTTTTGTGAATTTGGTTCAACTTTTTTTTTTTTTAAAAACTATTTTATTTTTCACCTTTTAGTTTCTTCTATTCTGTACAATAAGAAAGGAACCATCCAAATCGGTCCACGCACCCACCCCATCCCACCAAAATTTTTATCTTGTATAAAGGGGAGCGATAACGAAGCGGATTGTTATTTCACGTGAACTCTTGAGTGAGTAAGCCGAGGTCTTTATTAAATGTTCTCCTTAGAGAAGTGCGCCTAATGTTCAGCTATTAAGCTTTGTGAGGAATTGAGGAAAAACATACAGAATAATACATGTGGCAAGAAATACACTGAAGACCGAAACATACCAGTAGTACGTTTAGTTGCGACAGCCACTTTTAGAGCCGTTCTAGACTAGGTGGGTCTCAAACGATTGAAATCAACCAAAAGTTCTATATTAAGTGTGGTGTTACGCGTATTGGTACACACCTTTTTATTCCAACCTTTGAAATATGAAGTTTATCGGTTGAACTTCCTATGCCTCCTTAGAAAACAAGGTAGAGGAATGGGTATCAACCGGAAAAATGTCAGCATTTTTCTATATGAAGTGGAACCCAAGCGATTGTCCGTTTCGAACATGCAAATAGTAAAATTTTGCTTCTATACAATATTTTAAATTTGGTGTTTTAGAAATATATTCTAATAAAAGTTTTAATATAATATAACTTAGCCCTACCCTATTTTATTTTCTCTCTAGATCCCGTAAGTTGGCAGAAATGAGATGAAATAAAAGTAGCCGCAGCGAACTATCGTTTTTAGGGATTACTAGCCTACAAGTCGAATGTATGAATACCGGTTTACTTCTACTCGTAAAGTGAAAAGAGTATAACGTTCGTGATTTCCACAAGCGAATATATAAATTTTGTGTGCGATTTTAAGAAGAAGTGGAAGAAAGCCAATATGAAAACCGAGCGATTTATTAACTATAGACAGATGGGATGATACAAGTTCGAAGACCACGTTGAATCCAAAAAATTGTATTCGAACAGTTAAGCAGGGAGGAAGGAAAAACGAGATGGTCTGGAGATGTGTGTCCGGTCAAGAAGTAGGACCACTACATCGCATTGATGGCATTATGGACAGTTTCCAGTATAAAAATATACTAGAAACCGTTATGCTTCCATATGCAGAGGACAATATGCCGTTGAAATGGAGGTTCCAGCAAGACAACTACCCGAAACACACTTCCAAACTTGTTAAAACTTGGATGAGTGCAAACAAAATTTATGTGTTAAACTGGCCAGCCCAATCTCCAGACTTAAACACAATAGAAAATTTTTGGACTATTGTAAAACAGAAGGTAATAAGATATGGCAAATGGACAACCGGTGAAAAACTTTACGAAGCAGTTAAAATTGAATGGGATAAAATGTCTCCAAAAATAATTAATAAAATTATGTTCTATGCCGAAATATCTATGGTTTACCAACCATAACAGGAGCCCCACCACGAGCTAATCCCACAACAATAGCCTTCTTCTTAAATTTATGGTATACCATTTCAGCTGAACAATCTGTAGTGTCTAAGTGCAGCAGGGTTAGAAGTCTTGTGACAATTTCTTCTAAACTATTGTTTAAATATCGGACCAATAAACAACGATTATTTTTGTTAGTTATGTCTGCACATTCATCAATTAAAATATAGAAATAGTTTTTCTGAAGTATAGCAGTTCAGCTATCTTGTTATCTTTATGATTCCTGTAGCTTTTCTCCTTGACAGTAAAAATTGTTCAGCAATTTTTGAATCTTGAAATGCACTTTTTAACAAAGGTTTCAGATGATCGACAATGCTCAAAGATACATTATGTGCAGCAAAAAATGCACTTATTTTTAATTCCGCTTTGGTTTTATCTGTTTTTACTCGTTCTGCCATCCTTTAAAACGAGAATCAGTTAACCAAGATTATCGGAAAATTTCTTGGGAAAGTATATTTTTGTTGTCGTTTTAGATTTTTTGCCATTTTACTGCAAATACCTATAACTATTTAAACGCGCTCTTTAATTTCCAAAAACAATTACCTTTAACATTGATTGTATTATAGAGTAAGTGTGATAAAAAAAACAGCGAACTTGATTATACTAACTAGGATTTGAAGTTATCTGAAATACATCTACATAGAGGCACAAATGCTGCGGAATGACTAAATGAGCGAAAATTAGGTGACTCTAACGAGAAAAAAGAATAGGATCAAAAATTGGTGTACGTGTCAGCTCCAATGTTCGCTAGGAGTTTACTTCTTGACAACAAGAACAACAAAAACAAAAATTTATTTTTTATGAAACGTGAAAGAAAAACGTGTCAACTTCAACTCACAAATTTTATTCGTGTATATATGTGAATGCAGTAAGTATGCATAAACCCCCGTAAGACAGAATTGGTCGTGTTCACAATTAAATATAAACTACCTATTTGGAAAACAGAAAAACTTAAAGGAAGTGTCCTCAAACTCTCCTCGAAAGCCAAAGTTTCTGGGCGTCATATTCGATTCCAAATTGAATTGGAGATGGAATAGGGAGAGAGGATGAAGAAAGGACTTAATGCATTATATACATGCAAGAAAACCTTTGGAAAGTAATGGGGCATGAAACCGCATATTGTACAATGGATGTACACAGCGATCGTCAGGCCTATTCTTGCCAATGGGTCAATTGTTTGGTGGGATGCAGTTAACAAGCAATCTCATCTTAACTCTTTAGTAAAGGTGCAAAGGCTTGTTTGCTTGGGAACAACAGGTGCAATAAAATCCACACCACAAGCTGGTTTGGAAGCCATTTTACACCCTCAACACATAGAACTCTACACGAAAAGAATGGCAACCTTGGCAGCTCTCAGACTTAGGGAAAACAGCCACAGAGTTTTGGATATGCAGTCATACTGAACTTCTTTAATCAAAATGGGTTGCACACCTCAACGGATTATATGAAGCCACAATATGACTTTAGAAAACCCATTTCCGTTATCATACCTAACAGAGAAGATTAGAAAAACCCTGAAAACATAATTAACGGAACTTCCATATTCACAGATGGATCGAAAACAGATAAGGGGATTGGAGCTGGAGTTTTCTCGGAAGCGCTGCAAATAAGTAAGTCGTATAGACTTACCAACGAATGCTGCATCTCCAAGCGGAAATATACGCTGTAATGAAAGCTGCACTTACTGCCCAAGAAAAACAGATGTCAGTAACTGAGATCACTATTTGAGTGGACAGTCAAGCAGCACTCAAGGCGTTGAACCCAACGTGATAAAGTCAGAATGTGTGAAAAACTGTATCAGAGCCCTAAGAAATATTTAACACCATACGGTTAGGCTCTGCTGGGTTCCAGGACATGTCGGCGTAGAGGGTAACGAAAAAGTCGACGAACTGGCCAAAAATGGTTCAAATACAGACATAGATATGCCGGTGGAAAAAGTACACCCTCCCCTTAACACAGCAAAAGGTCAAATTGATAGGCATTGTCACATAACTTCGGAACGGTGGAAAAATATCAATTACTGCTTCACAACACGAAGTCATTCGAACACTCGTCGGTGTCATCACCGGGCACTGCCCCATAGGAGCTATGACCATTAGACTCGGCGTACGATCGAATGAGTTCTGTAGAAGCTGCAAAGATGAAGAAGAAACGGAGTCCATAGTGCACCTGCTCTGCGAATGTCCGGCTCTAAAAAAACGACGACTCGCCTGTTTGGGAGCAAGGTTTTTTGACAATTTGGACGACCTAGCTGAGATAGCACTGGTGGACCTAGATAGATTCATACAGAGATTTGGGTGGTTTTAAGTTCTGACCATGTTTTGTTCGTTTAATTTTCACCGACTTCAAAATGTCGTTATAGATATAAAATTAAAAATTATTGTAGGCTTTTTAGCGCTTTTTGTTAAGTTGGTTCCACTTTTTTTTAAAACTACTTTTTGATTTTAATTTATTTGTTAACTGCAACATCCCTAGAATACATGGATTTTTTTTGGAATGCATAGAGAATATTTTAATCTCAGCAAAAATAAGTATTTCATGTAAAGAAAGTTTCCAAGACTCACAAGCTCATATCGCTTTCACCGTTAAAAAGTTATCAGATCTCGTGTAGAGCCAAGCCCCTAACTCTACAAGGCCGATCTCTACAACCCCTAACTCTAGAAACCCTACATCTTGGTCAGAAAGTATGGCTTGCCATGACACAACATTAAAGATTATTGACTTAATTTCTTACCATAAGTTTATAGAAGTGTCTGTGCAACGGCCGTGAAACTGCCAAGCCATATTTTTTTACCAATATACAGGGTGTTTCAGATCTGACGTGCCAAAATGAGTAGGGTGATAGATCTCAACTAGACAATTTGCTCAACTGATTATTTGCTGCTCGAAGTCGGCAGAAGTTCCCCAAGTTTCGGGTCGTGTCTCCATGTCGTGTTAAGTTACAATTCCTGTTTCTCTTAATCTTTGGAAAGTCCGTGTAAATAACCCTCTTTGGGGTGCTCGCTGGTTAGGGACTCTCCTTTGATATTCCACTACAGCCGCTCTCTCTTTTCCGTCTACTACACCATAAATGTAAATAATATCCGCGTATTCCGCAAATGTAAATTCTACCATTTTTAACAATTTTTGCTTAAAAACACTAGTACTTATTGATTTGTTTTTCAACTATGATAGGTATTCTTGCTAACTGACCCTTCTTTATATATTTTATAACCTTTTCGCAGCAATAATTAAAATTAATTACCTGTTAACCTAAAACGAACATTACGATGAAAAACTGAAATTTAAGTATCACCCTGTAACTCCCAAACGGTTGAGATTGCCCCCCCCCCCCCTGCCATAACAATTTTTGTTTGCCTAGTTGAGATCTATCACCCCACTCATTTTGGCACGTCAGATCTGAAACACCCTGTATAAGGTTTCTGGAGCTAGGGGTTGTAGAGTTATGCCTTGTAGAGTTAGGGTCTTGGCTCTACATTTGATCTGACAACTTTTTAACGGTGGAAGCGGTTTGAGCTTGTGAGTCTTGGCAACCTTCCTTACATGAAATGTTTTTGCTGGGATTTCATTAATTTTTGTAGCCCTGGTTTTTTTAGTTTTCCGTGCTGTATTTCTTCCGCGTCAGCTATTCTTTTGTTCATACCTACTCTCTATCGTTGCCTCTTTTCCTTGTTGGCTTATTATTTGCAATAAGCGATAAATCAGGGTGATACTTAGCTATTAACCTTATATTCCACTATAGCTGCCTCTTGTGCTTTAACACTACTAAAGTCAATATTTATAAGATGAACCCTCGAAAGTGCTACATCAGCCTGTCCACAAGAGAACGTCGACGAATCGATAGTTATGGCATACGCGATACAGATCGAAAACTTCTTACGGTGTACAAATGCTCTATTATTTATTTCAAATTTTGATTTGAAAGGCGCTAGTTCATGTTTATGACCGTTATTAAAAATGGAAGCAATAGTTTAGGCACTAGGACGAGGCGTAGTCAGGTAAAGAAGGTATTTCTTGCTAGCCAGCAATTCCTTTCTTATAGCAAACTCACTTTTTAGTTGTTTATGAACTAATAACATGTAGCTTTCATATCGAATTTCAGCTGTTTACAATTGTTGGAAGTACCTCACCATAAGAAATTTTATATACATATGGACCAACCTACACCATTTTATAGGGGGTTGGAGGTTGAAAGTTACAGATTTCTTAATTTTTTCTTTGTTTATGTGTAAATCCTAGTCTGCATACCAAATTTCAGCTTTCTAGGACTTTGGAAAGTATGGAAGTTACCTTATAAGAAAATGTTATATAATACAGAACCGGACCCCCGTTTTCGATGAGTTGGAGGATGAAAGTTACAGATTTCTTAATTTTTTCGTTTTTTCGAAATTTCAGCTTTCTAGAACTTTTGGAAGTAGCCTAGAGGTTTTGATGATCATGAGTGACGAAATCGATATATTTTAGGTATTAAGTTAGTTTAAAATGCAGACGAATGAAACTTACGGTGTTTCATTAGTCTGGTAACTACATCTTATCCTATCGGCTCACTCGTATTATTCAGACCAAAGCTTTGAGGGTTCGAAAATACGACGAAACGCTTCGAGAAAAGATTCCTAAAATTGATGGAATATAAATTTATGTGTGAAATATCCAGAATACTATACAAGAACTGCTTTATATTGCGATTCATATAACCGAAAAATCTGTAAAGAAGAATTATGAAAAAGTATTATAACGCAGAAACAATTGAAAACAGTAAGCAACGGTTAGACTATAGTAGAAGGTTTTAATGTTACACTTACGTTTCCATTGTATCCGTTTTATAGAAATATAACAACTGCTCGAGAGTTGAATAAGAGAAAAGCTACTCCTAAAACCTACATTACATTCTACTTAACAGAAAAAGTCAACTTAAAACCATTTGGCTTGAGTATGTCTCCTAAAGTAGATACATAATTTACACAATAAATCCAACAGCAACGTATAAGCATGTCTAACAAGTCAAGAAAAGAATTCAATTTTACTCTTCCACACCCATAACATTTTTTGCAATATTTTACTGAAAATTCGTTTTTCTATTATTTCACAGGAAGATGTATACAGGACAACAACAGCTCCTTTGGTAAAAGATGTTCTGAATGGATTAAATGCGGCAGTTTTTGCATACGGAGCTACTGGTTCTGGAAAAACTCATACAATGCTTGGACCTAATCCAAGAAAAGCAGGAACTCCCTCCCAGGAACTACCGCCAAAAACAGCGGCTTCTGCCAACAACGCTGGATTAATGGTTAGAGCAATCGATGAAATTTTCCAGCACGTTGAAAAGGTCGGAGACAACACTTCCTTCAAGGTAAGGTAGTTTTTTGTCTATCACCATCCTATAATTTATTGCCTAAGGCTAAAAAGCTCAAATAGAAAATAAATGAAACAGATATTTTCAATAAAAGAAACAAAGAGCATAAAGTTACATGTCATGTAAATTCTACGCCTAACTGGAAATATATTTTTAGTACACGTTGCCAACTTTTTTAAAAAGGAACTCTTTGATTGATCACTTCAAAAGTGACATAAAAAAGTCGATTCGCAATGGTTTTTCCTTGAAGAGTTTTGGTTTATTTTAACAAAAGCAGGAAATACATATTAGATTCTTAATTGCTTCAGTTTCCGCCTTCGCAACAGGATAAGTATTTTCGTGCAAATATACAAGATATTTTTTGTAAATATGAAATTATTAATCTCCTGATATTTTAAGAAGTAATCATATCCGACCTTTAACATTTATCTGACGTCAACATTTATGTTTTTATTTATTTCGTAATAAATTTAAGATGAAAGCACGTGTTCTACTTGTGCAAGCCAACAATTCTATTTGTATTTCTGTACTCTTTCTCTCGTTGGAGAATTTATTTCTTAACTTGTTTCTTTCATTACCAGGTAACGCGTTTTTATACTTAGTTCTAAGAGTCAAAATTAGAATTAGGAACCCTAAAAATACAGAAATAGGGTACGGTTTTACAAAATCATAGTGCAAGTGAAATTTTTTTCCCATAACGCTTATAACCCGAAGTGGCCGAAAGTATATGTATATAATTTTGTTTACGTGGTTTTGGTTTAATCGGTTGATTACTAATAGTCGATAAGTAGGGAGTAAATGCAGATACAAACGTAACTAGGGTAGAAATATCACTTTCACCTTTAGTGTACCTCCGGCGCGGATCCAGAGAAGGGGGGGGGGGCAATGAGTGCAATAGCAAGCCCTCTCTGAGCCTCGACCAAACTTTTTTTTATAGGGGAAAGACCAGTCACAGAAATATTACTGCGAAAATCACTGTAAAAATTACTATACTTAACCGGAGCGATGGAGGGTGTCAAATGTAGATTTATTTCCAAAAATCAACAGTTAAAGAATTTACTTGATTCACGAATAACATTTATTAGGTATTCTACAAAAAGTTAAAATTCCCATTCTAAGATTTTTCTTTTAATAATAAAGTATTGTCGTTAGTATGATATTTAATAATTTATCGGGTTTATTTTTACAATAGAATTCGATAATAATTTTTAACTGAACTGATCACATATTTGCAGTCGCTTGGCTTGGGTTTTTTCCAGAAGTGTAACGAATACTCCTTCTGACTTAGCGCTTATCTACAAGTCCCACATCAGGCCTAGTACTGAATATAGTTTCCATACTTGGGCAGAAGGCGGGCATACCGCATTGTCCGAGTTAGATAAAGTATAAAAAAATACTATTAAACTTATTCGCGACTTCACTATCTCTGAGAACATTGATTCTCTGAAGCATCGACGGAATTTCGGTTGTCACTCTTCCATCGCGTGTTTCACTTTTCTAAAGCTGTTTCCACGGCCGTTGTTCTAGCGAAATTGCTAGTCTGATTCTTTGTAGACGCATTACAATGGGCTATAGAAGAACTTTAAGTTGCTCCCACAAAAGAACAAATTTGAACAAATTTTACAAATTTCGAGAACCTTTCCTGAGAAGAACAACACGCATATTGAAAGTTTACCATCTTCTGTTTTTCTCCTATTTTATGAGCCCGAAACTTTTAAAGGAGGCGTACATCGTCGTTACTATTAATCCACTTCCCATAACTTTAATTCCTGTCCTGCTAAAGCTGTGCTTTAGCATCATTGCACTCCCTTAAACTTTGGCGTTCTGATTGCAAAAAATAATAATTGAATATTATTTAATTCTTTTATTAATAATGTAATAAAAAAAATTAGTTAAGAGCATGTTTGACACGCACATGATTTTGTTCAGTTGTTATTTCTTTAAAATTTTTATTGCATATGTATTAGGAATTTTTGAAGATATTTTGCATCAATATTTTCAAAATTAGAGTAGGGCTCTAAAACCTGCAGTTTAGGAAACTTACCTAGACAAAATCCTGCATTCAAAACATCATTTTAAACGTTTAACTTAACTTAAACCCTGCATTGCTTTATAAATATCTTGTTTTAAATCCATTTATTAAGAAATTTATAAATAGGTACCAATTGATCATTAAAATTACTCGCGGAATCAAGCTGCTAGAAAACACTTAAATGGAGCCATTGATGTAGTTCCCTTCTTAATTTGGCAGGTTGTTTCCGTGCATGGAAGAATTGATCGAAGTAAAAAATCATTGGAATTGTACGATCATTGCCAACTACGTATAATTTATGCTGAAACCTAATTTCAATAAATCCCCAAAGAATCATCTGCGGCATTGAAAAAGCAGTTAGAGCTTCTGCTAAATTTTGCTTCCTGGCTGCAGAAGTAAAGGGATGTATATCCATTTTGGTCAAATTTACTGACGTAAAGTTCAAAAGTAAAGGTTAGCTGGAAAGTTTGGGAACTTAAAAGATTTTGCGTTGCAAATACGAATTATTAAGAAAAAGTTAAACTAGATGACTTTGATCCCATTAATATTGAAGAGTATAAAATAGAGAACATAAAAGTATAATGGATGTATAAATGGAGAACATAAAATAGTTTTTAAAAAAAAAGTTGAACCGACTTCACAAAAGGCGCTAAATAGCATAAAATAATTTTTAATTTTATATCTATTACGACATTTTGAAGTCGGTGCAAATCAAACAAACCAAACAACTACAACAAAAATATTTAATCATCATTTCTTATGATCCCGTAAGCTGAAACGCTCAGGTAGTATTATGTATTATCTTCAATTGTGGTTCTATAGTTGTTTTATTTGTTTAATTTTCACCGACTTCAAAATGTCGTAATAGATATAAAATTAAAAATTATTTTATGCTTTTTAGCGTCTTTTGTGAAGTCGGTTCAACTTATTTTTTAAAAAACTATTTTATTTTTCACTTTTTAGTGTCTCCGACTCTATACAACAAAGAAAGAACCATCCAAATCGGTCCACGCGTTAAAAGTTAATTTTAACCCCCTACCCCACCCTCATTCCACTAAACTTTTTTTCTCATGGTATCAATCAAGGAACATACTCTACCGAACAGAAAATGAATCATCGAAATCGGTCCACGCGTTACGAAGTTACTACCCCTCCCCCTCCCCCACCACCATTATAGGACCAAATTATTCTCCTATTAGCAATGGGGGATTACACTCTATACAACAGCAAAAGAACCATCCAAATCGGTCCATGCGTTACAAAGTTAGGTTCCACCCCCTTCCTCCCACCACAACCACACCAAAAATTTTTTTTCTCGTGGTATCAACCAGGGAGCATACTCTACCCAAAAGAAAAAGAAATATCCAAATCGGTCCACGCGTTACGAAGTTAGACTACCCCTCCCCCCACTTACACCTTTCACCATAGGAGCAAATTATTCTCCTATTAGAAATGGGGGATCATACTCTATACAACAGAAAAAGAACCATCGAAATCGGACCACGCTTTACAAAGTAAGGGTCCACCCCCACCCCCATCCCCCCAAAATTTTTTGCTTCTGGTATCAACCACGGAACATACTCTACCCAACAGAAAAATAATTACAAAGTTAGACTACTCCCCCCCCCCTCTCCACCCACCCTAGGCCAAATTTTTTTCTCCTATTAGCAATGGGGGATCATACTCTGTACAACAAAAAAAGAACCATCCAAATCGGACCACGCATTACAAAGTTAGGTTTCACCCCCACCCCCACCCTACCAAAAATTTTTTTGACATGGTACCAATCGGTGAACATACTCTACCCAACAAAAAAAGAATCATCAAAAAAAAAAAAAATTTTTAAAAACATACGCGTCGAACTTAGAACCTCTTTGTTTTTGGGAAGTCGGTTAAAAATGTTCGAAAGCGCCCAAATTTTAGACAGTTTCTGCCCCAATAGCATCGAATATTTTCCACGAACTCACAAATGAAATGATCATGGCAAAACTCAAAATGAAAGGATTAGGGCCAGCGAAGAAATACATAAAACAAATCAAAATATTATTAAACGAACCAACCCGAAATGAATTATTATTAAAAAATAGGCATAATTAAAAGTTTTACTAGGCTATCTTTTTTCTTCTATTATTATTATAGTTACTTGAAAATTATTATTATTCTATTTTGTTAAATGTTATATTATTTAATTTATTTTAATATTTTTCATAAAATATTGCTTTGTTTAACTTGAAAAATAAAAGCAATTACTAATTAAAACAAATTTAAGAAAATAAAAAAACATTAGAACGTAACACATGGACCTGATCTCACAACGTCCATGTAATATTTCTGGGTTTAGCAGAGTGAAATTTGTATAACTGGTCAATTTAAAAAAAATCCTGTATCAAAAAAGTCTGCAATTAAATTGCGTGGTGCAGAATTTTTAGGTACAGGATTTTGCTATTCTCAAGTGTAATGCAAATAATAGATGTTGGCGATGAATTCATGTGTGTCATAATAGTGTATGTACAAGATCCTCAGTACATACATTATTATGGCATACAGGAATTCATCGACAACATCTATTATTTGCATTACACTTCAGAAAAGGACATCAGACAGATTTAATGTGTGTGGTGAGTAAATAAATTGCAAATCTCTCGAATGTCCTATTCTGAAGTGTAATACAAATAATAGATGTTGGTGATGAATTTCTATATGTCATAATGCTGTAGGTAGAAGATCCTTCAATAGCAAAATTTTGTACCTAAAAATTCTGCACCGCGCAAATTATTTGTGGAATTTTTTGATACAGGATTTTTTTTAACTGAAGATTTATACAAATTTCACACTACTAAACCGAGGAATATGACACGACGTTGTGAGATGAAATCCATGGGCTATGTTCTAATGCTTTTTTATTTGCTCACTTACCATAATTGAAGCGATGAAACGAACACTGCACTAATAGTCCAAAATTAACTTGTAACATATGAAGTGAACACAAATGTCACCAATTAACTTATCAGTTTGATTATAAATGTACAACCACTGACCACATAATAAAAGTAAACTAAACATAGTATTAAAAAAGTTTAGGAGATATTTAATAAAAATAAACAAAATAGAATTGGGTTTGATATTCGACTCTTTATTGAATAATGCACTTTCACTTAACTAACATTAACTAATGGAGACTGAAATAAATAACTAGAGATCCATCATTGACTTCTTAGATTATAACAATACAACATATTGGTTTTAGGTCCTATATTCGTTCCAGGAATATAATCCAACAAGTAACATATGCCTGAGCACTTTCGTCGTAATTTTTTCTAGTTTTAATTAGAGATGGACGATTTTCGATTCGATCTCGACAGTTCGATCTTTCATCCTTTGATCAGCCGATTTTCGAATCGATTTTACGCGAGACCGATTCAGCTTCAATCGAGATATTTATTTCGACGCGCTAAAATTGAACAAATTCATTCGGAAATTTTATCTTTAATTTGTGTAATAATCCTACAAATGTAAAATGTCGTACCAAAAAAATCCTAAATATTAGATGAATTCGTTTTTTGACCGCTATAATATTTTAGTGTTATCTCTGCAACTCAGTAACTATTACATGTTTTTGTCATCGGTGGCTTCTTATGTTTTATTTCCCGTTTGGTAATTCCAATATTCCAAATATTTTGAGTTTATTTACAAATTATAAGTGAATTATTAATAATAATATTTATATGATGAAAAGTAGAAATTTCGATTTTTTTATTCTTATATTTTTTGGAAATTTAATATGTCTAGATCATATTCATAAAAGGATTTTGCAAAAATCGACTCATAAAATGTTTTATATGACTTTTAAGCATACTACCTCAGTTTATTTTGTGCATTAAATAACAGAACAATGTACTTTTAAAGCGTTTTTCGTGAAATAATGTTTTCAAAATTGGTGCTAATGATTCAGGAAAAACTATACGTCCAATTAGCTTCTAATTGTCAACACTCTATTCGAAGTTGTTTCTTTTAGACATTGAGTCACTAACAGTGCATTTGAATAAAACCTCGATTTTTGGCGGGAGATTTTAATCGAAAATTTTAAGGATTTTTTGCACTTTTTTTAATTGAGTGCCAAATATGGGTATTTTAATAAAAATACACAATATTGGTTCAGTGCTCGGTATTTTAATGTATCTTTAAAATCCCGTTTAACTTCCTCAACGATCTTCTGTTGAGATGTCACTTGCACTGATGACATCTTTTTTTTCTTGGTGCCGTAAAAAAAAGCGTAAAAAAAGGAGCGTAAAGTTTAAGTATTTAACTTAAACATGGTGTAATCCATTTTTATATAAATAATAAAGATTTTGACAAGAAAAATTTTAAGTATGAGCCGGTATTTTGCAAAAATGATGCAAATACCCTCCAGCCTGCATTGCTTGTCACTTTTCACTGTCTGTTGGACGTACGTGTCGATAATCTCGAATGTGTATATAGTTTTAATTTTAGAATGACCGATTTTGAGGCTCTGCATGAATATCTTGGTAATTTAGACTTCCATACCTGTCTGTCTGGTGACGATATCGACAGGAACGTATCTGGTTTCTACGAATCTTTATACGAAGCTTTTGGGAGGTTTGTCCCCTATGTCCGGATTAGAAGTAGAGAATCCGCTCCCCCCTGGTTTAATAGAGAATTAAAAACTCTCAGGAATAGGAAAAACAGACTTTGGAAACGGTACCTACGTGTGGGCAGTATTGACTATAGGCGTGAATTTATTCTCTGCCACGAAAATTTCTTAAGTCTTTCTCGTTCCTTATATGCAGAATATCTTCAGAACCTGAGAGGCAGCTTATTCTCTGACTCCAGTGAATTTTTTCATTTTGTCAATATGAAGAGAAGGGTGGATAATTACTCATCGACTATGGAACTCGGGTTAAGTTCAAGTAACGATTCTAGGATTATTTGCAATTTATTTGCTGAATCTTTTAGGAGTGCATTTGAATCATCCGATTTTTGTCCAGATAGTAGCTACTTTTCGCACATTAATAATAGAGATACACCCCCCGAACCTATTCCATATATCACGGAGGAGATCTCGGCCAAACGTATTGTAGATCTTCCGAAGGACTTTTCTTGTGGTCCTGACGGGGTTCCTGCTGGTGTCTTAAAGAAGTGTTCTTCGGCGTTATTACGTCCCTTGCTTTTACTCTTCCGGCGGTCTTTCTCGGTTGCCCGTTTCCCTGCACTCTGGATGACATAATTTTTAATCCCCGTTTTTAAGAGTGGCAACAGGACAGAGATTGCTAATTACAGACCAATTGCTAAGTTATCTTGCATTCCAAAACTCTACAAACAGATGGTCCGATCTCAATTGTCCATGGGGTGCAGGGGTTTAATCTCTAGCCGGCAGCTTGGGTTTCTTCAGGGTAGGTCCACGGTTTCCAACTTGTTGGAGTTTGTTTCTAGCAATGTGGGTGAATTTTTGGATGGCTGCCAAACTGACCGCATTTATACCGATTTTAGTAAGGCCTTTGATAAGCTCTATTATCATTTTCAAATTGGCCAAGTTGGGATTATGAGATCTTGCAATCGGACCTACACATATTTTATAATTGGTGTGGCAATAATAATCTTAAATTAAACATTGGCAAATGTCAGGTTATGGCCTTCTCGAGGTCCCGCAACTATCGTACCTTTCAGTACAACTTTGAAGGTACTTGCATTCAACGGGTGGAAGGAGTGAAGGATTTGGGTGTGTATCTTGATAGACAACTTAACTTCATCCCCCACATTAATAATATCGTTGCCAGGGCTAACTCTTTGCTGGGATTTATCCTCCGATGGTCCAGAGAATTTCCTTGCCCTCACATAAGACTTCATCTTTATACATCCCTTGTTAGACCACTGCTGGAGTATGCTAGTCCGGATTGGTCTCCGTTTTACGGATCTCTCATTAAACGTATTGAATCTGTTCAGCGTAGATTTGTGTGATCAGCCCTTCGTGCTCTGCCCTGGAGTCACCCTCTTATTCTGCCTCCATATGATGAGCGGTTGGGATTGCTACAACTTGTTACTCTTGAGAAGCGTCGCTGGGTTGCTGATATAATTTTTTTGCACCAGCTTCTGCAGGGAAAGATTGACAGTGCGGAACTTTCTTCCAAAATATTACCTAGGGAACTTACCTATTACCTTCGCAACCATTCAAGTTTACAGATAGCTTTCTCGCGCACTACATAGGTGCGGTATGTTCGATCCAGTTAACCGCATGTGTAGGTTTGCTAATGATTTTGCTGATGTTTTCAGCACTAACGTGGACAAGGAAACATTAAGGAGGAGCCTCTACAACTTATAACCATCCTGTTGTACTCGTTTTGTAGGGTCTTTCGTTGCGTTTTCTGTTGCCTGTGCACTCCTGCTTGTTTTGTTTGGGTGTGTTTTGGTTTTTGGGTTACTAACGTTTTTTTTTTGCATGTTGGTGTGGGAGCCTCATTCACCTCAATATTTTGTTATATTCTAGTGGATAGGTCAATTGATTTCTGGCTTCTGTCTGTGAAGTACGCCTTCTGAGTTAGAAGGGTTAATTCTAATAATTAATGAAGACGAATCAGTATTAGTACTTTCAAAAAACACTCTTCTATGTATCATAAATTTTTCGTTTCCTTCGAATAAATAAGCGACATTTGTGAAATACCCGTTGATGCTTAGTCAAGATTTGTAGATTGCAAAGGCTGTGTTCTATTATTTATTAAATTGGTTTACTAAAGACCCTATATTTTTATATGGAAAGAGTTTTAATTATTTGCAATTTCAAAATTCTGCAATCAATTGAAATGACAAAATAAATTGAATCTATCTGTTCGATCTTTGTTACAATTTACAGTAGGTAGGTTGCTCAAGCAAAATCGGTCAACATCCACAGTTGTTGCGCCTTAAAATTCGAATATTTGAGCAAGCAAGCGGGCGCAACAGAGATATTCCGTACAAAATCTCAGGACCTCTACAAGCTATACCTACCGATTTATTCGGAAATCTTAAAAATTATCGTTGTAAAAAGGTTTTAGTACAGTTCTTAGCTTGTTACTGGGAGAACGACCATTTGGTACCAATAATCCAAACGAACAAAATGTTTGTAACAGTTGGAGATCAGTGCTATTCTTTTTCAAATCCAGGAATATCCTGTCATAAAAACTGAAGGAGTTGATTATAAGTATATGAGAATACACGAATTCGGCTCAGAAAGACAATTAACAGTTTATAAAAAAGAATTTAAAGCTTCGACTCAAATATGATCCCACCATGCTGGAAATAGCTAAAACAAATACGTACAATATACATATGTCAATCCTATATTGCTAAATGGCTATGTATCTCGATGCGAGCAATTTTTCCACGTTTCAAATAAAAGGCATAGCACATTTTGATTCAAGTATATTGTACTAGCTTCGATTAAAATTAACAATGCCGATGTTAATCTCTAGCTGTCAGAAAAACTGGGAGCGATCAAGATTTGCTAGTGAAGCAAAATGATATACAAAATAAAATAGAGTGTCCTTTTAACCGATTTCAAAAAAAGAGGAGATTCTCAATTCGACTGTGTTTTTTTGGTATGTTTGTTACGCGATCATTCCGCCAATTATGAATTGATTTTGATGATTCTTTTTTTGTTTGGTAGGTCATACTTCAGAGGTGTTTGGTGGGGGGTGTTTCTTGGGCGTGAAACCTAACTTTGTAACGCGTGGGCCAATTTGGATGGTTCTTTTTTTGTTATACAGAGGATGATCCCCCAGGGAGGGGTAGTCTAGCTTCGTAACGCGTGGTTCCGATTTGAATGGTTCCTTTGCTGTTATATAGAGTATGATCCCCCATTGCTTATAGGAGGATAATTTGGTTCTATGGTGTGGGAGGGGGAGGGGTAGTGTAATTTCGTAACGCTTGGATCAATTCTTTGTCTGTTGGGGAGAGTATGTGCCCGATTGATACCGCAAAAAAAAATTTCATGGATGGGGGGGGGGGGGGGGTAGTGGGTTAAACCTAACTTTTTAACGAGTGGACTGATTTGGATGGTTCTTTTTTTGTTGTACAGAGTAGAAGACACTTAAAAGTGAAAAATAAAATAGTTTTTAAAAAAAATTGAACCAACTACACAAAAAGCACTAAAAAGCATAAAATAATTTTTAATTTTATATCTATTACGACATTTTGAAGTCGCTGCAAATTAAAGAAACAAATAACTATCCAACCATAATCGAAGATACTATATCAATTTACCTAAACGTTTCAGCTCAAGGGATCATGAAAAAGGACGATTAAATATTTTTGTTGTAGTTTGGTTTGTTTCTTTAATTTGCACAGACTTCAAAATGTCGTAATAGATATAAAATTAAAAATTATTTTAGGCTTTTTAGTGCTTTTTGTGTAGTCGGTAAAATTTTTTTTTAAACTATTTTATTTATACAGTCTTCTTAATTGAATTCATTGAGCTCATATGGATTTTCTACGTTCCATGTATTACTGACTCGAAAGCGATGTATGCTAAAATTAGTGCTCGAAACGAGATACATGGTTCCACTCCTGATTTACTAAAATTCCGTCCGATAATAATTGCGGTTGGTTCATGGATGGCTACTTAAAACCAACAGGATTCGATGGCAAACAAACGCCCTTACAAGTTGACAGATATAGTGTACTTGAAAAACAGTGAAAATGACTTTGTCAGTGCAGTTGATATGCTGCGTCTTCCTCTGTCGCACAGAATAATACGCTCAAGGCTTCCCTGTTACGCACCGCTGGCTTGCGCAAATATTCGAATTTATAAGCGCGACTACCGTGAGTCTTGACCGCTTTTGCTTAGGTAACCCAATACCACCGTGTTCGCAATAAAACTATCTTAATTTTATTATATATATTTCAATGAGAAAACAGATGAGTGTAAATTTATAATACCAACTCACCGATTTATGCCTCGCAATTCGATAATAGGGAGCAGTAAAAGATAGACAACCTTACTTTTCCTTACGCTTTGTACTCTCGATTAGTACTAAATTCTTTCAGAAAATAAATAAGTGTAGAAATTAAAAAAATATATTATATTCTTTTTAATTAAGGTTACCGTTGAACTGATATAATTAGACAATTATGAATTAATGGGTAAAGCCAAAGCGACATATTACATAGCTGACATTGAAATTTCAAATCGACTGTGCATATTTTCTTTTATATTAGGTGTGCAAATAAGTTCTCGCAGTTTGTCAATAGATGGCTCGAGCAGTAAGTGCTGGTCGCTTTTGACATATCCAAAACGTCATGAAACAAGCTTAGACATATGATAAACAAACCGTTTTGGCACATTAGTGATTTTTTTGGCGTGATATACTTTTAGTTGAGTGAAAATGTCTGATTTTGTGCCATATAATCGTCATTTGCGGGAAGTGTTGATTTTCTTCTTTCATTCGAAAAAAACGGCGGCTGAAGCGCATCGACAGTTCCAAAAAGTTTACGGTGATACTGCTCTAAGTGAAACAACGTGCCGTGATTGGTTCTGTCGCTTCAAAGACGGTGATTTCGATGTTGAAGATCGTCCGCGTGAAGGAAGTCCGAAAACCTTCGAAGACGCTGAATTGGAGGCATTGCGCGATGAGGATACGTGCCAAACGCAAGAAGTGCTTGCTTCTGAATTAGAAGATACCCGCCAAGCCATCTCCAAGCGACTGCATGCGTTGAGAATGATTCACAAGCAAGGAACTTGGGTTCCTTATGATTTGAAGCCAAGGGACGATGATCGTCATTTTTTCACCTGCGAACAACTGCTCCAGCGGCAGAAAAGGAAGGATTTTCTTCATCGCATCGTGAGGGTTGATGAAAAATGGATTCGTTACAGCAACTCAAAGAAAGGAAAGTCATCAGGACTGCCCGGTCATGCTTCTACGTCGTCGGCTCGTCCGAATATTCACGCTGCGGTGTTATTTATTATGAGTTGTTGAAACCGAACGAAACCATCACTGGAGAACGGTATCGACTTCAATTGATGCGATTGAACCGAGCATTGCACGAAAAACGGCTACAATATTATCAGAGGCACGAAAAAGTAATTCTGCAGCAAGCCAACGCTCGGCCTCACGTTGCCAAATCCGTTAAAACCTACCTGGCTTGATTCGTGGATGACCTCCTCTGCGTCGTAACAGATGAACACTTTTACCGTAACGGTATCCGAGCTCTGCCTGAAAGATGGGAAAAAGTTGTAACTAGTGATGGGCAGTACTTTGAATGATTCATTTGTAGCCATTTTTTTAAAATAAAGTTGCATTTTCATCAAAAAAACAGCGAGAACTTAGTTGCGCACCTAATATAACAATGCCACTTGAACTAAAATTTTGATTGATTTAGTGAATTTAGCCTGTGTATGATTTGAAAATTTGAAGCTTGTTCAGGTTTCTCAAAAAAACGTTTTCGTATTATAGTTTTTTTGGATTAAATAGATACGTCAATACTTCAGACAAGTCTGTACGCCGGTCGTTTATATCTCCCTCGAAGTGTCGCAGATAAGACCTAGCGCCTAAAATACTTAAATTTATGAATCTTAAAAACAAATTATGTTTTTGCTTAAAGAAACACTCAAAATAAAGATGCCTTGTTAGAGAAAGAAAATTTACCGAAAGGGTAATTTCCTGCAGAAGACGTTAATAAATTCTTTCTTGAAGAAGCTAAAAACTTAAGCAGGGCTGTTAAAAAGTTCAATCTGTTGCATGTCACCCTTCATCGTTGTTACGAAAAGCATGAGACTGACAACCTTATCAGGCATTCTCTTAATTATTCCTTGAAAAGGGTTTTTGATAAAGAACAAAACGAATCTTTGGACAATTGCATTTTTTCTTTTACAAAATGTTTTATGAGCTGTTTGATTGAATGTCGTCGGTTGACTAATGAGAGGGTTTGAAAAACAATATGGTTATCAACGTCGCCTGGCATCACAACAAAGTGGCGGGAAAGGAGTGGATGATCAATTTTTATAAGCAAAGAAGAAATTTGTCACTACGTAAGCATATAGCGTGGCGTTAATCACACTCTAAAATCATATACAACATATGCATAGGTAATTAACTAAGTTTCAGTATAATACAAATTATGCCGAAAAAAACAGTAATTTTACAAAAATTTGCAAATTGCAGTTCGCTTTTTCACTTTTGCTTAAATAATAATGAAATATTATTGCCCACATTTTACAAATCATACGTAATCACAGAGTAATACTATAGACTCGCAGTGCTACAAATTATTAATTAACTAAATAATGATGAAACACTTGAACACGTAACTGGTGGCACACATCTGGTGAATCACATCTTTAATGACTTGACTGCAATCAGCTGTTTGCCGTTTTAAAGAAATGTATTAAACGCATATTTTGAAATTATATTTTATAAATTTTATTTCTACCACCAAAAGTTGGCTTAATATATCTTTAAAAGATATTTAAACTCTGGTTCGGATATACATATATTTTAAAGGAATGAAAAAGAATAAAAATGTGCTCCTTTTTGAACTAATGGTAATAACAAAACTTGCGGAATTCTAGGTCATTTTATCTTCATTAAGTGTTATGAAAATTTGATCATCATTGCAAATCGTAATGATCTAACTTTTGATCATTAGGTGCCTCTAATTTGCCTATCACGTCAGGATTTGTAGATATCCTAAACTCAAAGTACAAAATGTCCTTTTTTATTCGTTTTTGTATTAACATAACTTTAAAATCTATCTATCTATCTATTTATCAATTTCACTAACGAATTCACATTCTAAATGAAAAAATCTATAAAAGTGCATATAGATGTAAGGTAGAATATTCAAATTTTATGAAATTCCATCCGATACAAATATCGTCTCTGAAATTATCAAAACAAAAATTATATAAAAAAAATCTGATGCGATAGAAAAGGACCAGCAATGTTTTTAAAATCAACACACTTTATCACTTTAAAAAAACTTTATTATTATTAAAAATTGGAATTAATAGTTTTAATTTGCAAGCATGGTTATGATAAGTAAGTGGCACACAACTTCTTAATTAATAATTTATCTAGGGTATAAGAGAATTGAGTATAGGATTATACCGAATTTTACATCGGACTTATGCATGCAGAGAAATGCTGCCAAAAAACAAAAAACTTTCAATAATAAAAATATAAAAAATAAATTAATATATGTTTAAATAGTTCACAAAGAAAAAGTTCTTCTTTTGAGAATTAAAAGTTCGTCACGTTACTGAATTTTGCGTCGTATTTCAGAATTTTAGGATATTTCTAACGTTAAGCAAATTATATTCTTCTGTAAATAGAAAATTCCACAGCCACGTGTTGGACAATCGTAAAAATATTACAATACTTTTAGTTGTAATATACCACATTTAACGCGAAATTAAAAAGTCAAAGGTATCAACAATAAAGCTAAATTATTTCAGATTAGCTTTAGGGAATCTCAAGTTCTTAATAAACAAGCAAGGATTTCATTAAAGGGTCACGTGCAAGATAATAAAAATACTGAAATTTCAAACATATATTTTTAATAAGGAAATTCAGCAAATGTACAATTATTTGGATACAACCAATAAAGTTAATAATAAAGTTTATAGTAAGTACTTTATTACAACAACAAAAAACCTGCTCAAATTATTGTAATTTCTTCAAGCAAAGCTTTATTGAATGTCAGGTGTTGGAAATCAAATAGTTTAAAAAAAAATGTTAACCGACTTCACAAAAAGCGCTAAAAAGCATGAAATAATTTTTCATTTTATATGTATTACAACATTTTGAAATCAATATTGCTACCATTGCAAGTTATTCATTAAAATGTGATATAGGAAGCGCCGTCTCAGAGGTTTCGTGATTCAATCAAAGAAAAATTGCATTTAAAAAAAACATTGAACCGACGTCAGAAAAACCGCTAAAAGGCATAAAATAATTTAATTTTATATCGATGAAGTCAATGCAGAAACAAATTAAATTACGAAGTTAGGTTCCACCCCACCCCTACCCTACCAATAAAATTGTTGACATGCTACCAATCGGAGAATATACCCTACCAAACAAAAAAAGAACTATCAAATAAGGTCAGCGCATTACGTAAATATACAATTTCAATATTTGCAAAAGTAGTGTATTCTATAAAAAGGAAACAGAATTATCAAAATCCGGCAACATATAAAGAAATTAGTCACGGTCATGCCCTCACCTAAGATACAAAATTCCTACCATGGCGTTAGCGCGCCACCGTACTCTATACAGTTAGAGAGAATCATCATAGTCAGAGAATCATGGTAATCGCTCAAGGTACAAAATATTTTATCATTTACCAATGAGCAAACGTATTATGTACGTATTCTGTACAAATCAATTACGAACTAAGTCCTGCCCCTCCTCCAACTCTTAATATAATCAACAATTTTTGTCATGGTGCAAACTCATTCAGAATCATCTAAATCAGTCCACGCGTTACTAAGTTATATAACCCCTCCACCCAGCCTTACCTTAGGTCAACATTTTTCCTCATAGTAGCAATGGGGAATCATACTGTATACAACAACAAAAAATCATCCAAATAGGTCTATGCATTAAGAAATTGAGTAACGCCTACTCTCCACAACACCCCATAAATTTGCGTCGTGCTACCAATGGGGTAAAATATTGTATACATCAAAAGAAGAATCATCCAAATCGGTCCGCACATTATAAAGTTAGCCTACTCCTCCCCCTCCCCCATCCTACTCTGGTACAATATTTGTCCTCATATTGGCAATGGGTTCTACGAGTTAAGAAGTTGACATCCCTACCTCCCCGATCCCACCTTTACATTTTTGTTGCGGTACCAATGGGAAGCATGCTTTATACATCAGAAAAGGAATCAACCATATCCGTCCATGCGTTACGAAGATAGACTACCCACTCTCCCTCCCCACCCCACCCTAGGAAACATTTTTTTGCATTATTCTATTTATTATCTAAAAGCAAAATTCAAAGTAAATTTTTTTAGTAAGAAGATTTCATCTATCTATATTAATAAAATATCTATCTGCTCATCTGTTTATTTACATGGTATGAAAACCTATTCAATTAATAATAATATTTGTCTGTGTGTTTGTCTGGGCTAATCTGGGAAGCGTCCGATTTCGATGGTTCAGTATTTTCGTAGCCATATGATACGGGAGGTGGTGGGAGAGCTGACATGTAAAAATAATTGAAAACGGCCGATATAGGTGTCAAATCCATGCTTTTCGGAGTCAGTAGGATAAAAACTCCTGACGCCTTGAAATAATTTGGTGAAACCCCAGGAATGGGGTTAGGAAGAGAGGAACATGTCCAAATAATCGAAACGATCCGGGCTAATCTCGGAAACGGCTACTCCAATTTCCATGGAACTCTTATGGGAAGGCTCAGTATTTTCTAAGGAATACTAAGAACGGAGAACGGGGTCGGGGGTGACAGAAACAATCATTCAAAACGACAGATATTAGTATCGAATCCATACCTTTCGGGGTCAGCAAGATAAATATTGACACTCTCGGCGCTGTTAAATAATTTGATGATAAAACACTCCTATGGATGTGGTTGTCAAGAGGATGACATGTACAAATAATCGAAACCGACAGATATTATTGTGAGAATCTATAGCTTTCAGTGTCGTAGAAATAAATAATGACACTCCCGATGACGTTAGATACGATGGTAGTAAGACACCCCTAGGTGTAAAGGTGGGCAGGAAGGATGCAAAAAAGATTATCAAAATCAACCGATGTTAATGTCGAAGTCATAGTTTTCAAAATCACTGAGATGAACAATAACAATCTAAATATCATTAGATACTGTGGGGTTAAGACACATCTAGCACCGCTAGGGGTGGGTGTTGGAAGGGAGTGACATGTAAAAATAATCGAAAACGACACTCAGTTACTAAAAGTTCGAGTAACGCCGGCACACGCATTTAAATAGTATAATACAATCAATCCCCTCAAATTGCTTGTTTAAACTGGAAAGGCGTCAACCCAAGTTTTTTCTTTCATTTTGTGGATGACGTTCTCGACACTATACGGTCATTTGAATTATGAGCTTAATTGCAGAGACTATTTTAGTAAAAAATGTTTGAATACTTCAATCAAATATTATTAAATGTGGATATCTATTAAACTATGACCTCTCTACGATAAGGATAGAGCAATGTAATAAGTTGGAATTCCCTCGTCTGTGTTTAGGAAAAGCAAATCCTACCAGCTTGTGGAAAAGTTAATAATTTTTTTTATTTATTTTTTGCAATACAAATATATAGACATGATGCAATAGAGGAAACATATAAAAAGAATAATCAGTTTTTGGGAATCATCGAAAAAATGCGGACACTGAGAGGTAACGTTTTGTATCTACTATTAATGAGCATCTCAAAACAGAGACGGAGTGGGATCAATTGTTTTAGCGGCATGACCATCGTGTCATGGTTCCGGGGTTTGAGCCCAGGTCTCCCCGTGGGTTTTTAAAAATTGAATTAAAAAAGCCACTCCGTCTCTGGGCTGTTGTCTAGCTTGCGGCAATGCAAAAACAGGACATTCATGTTCCCTCACTCCCTTTACCCAAAATGCCCTTCTGGACAAAGCCCTGCTTAAAGCATCAAAGAGTTGTCCCCTAGGCTTTCGCCACATCGTATAAAAAACATTGGAGTAGATTTAAAACTTCCACGAATTGTTAACCGTCGACACAATCGATCTAATCCTCCTGCGTTAACGTCGGAAGACTTATTCTTTAGTTTTACTGCACCCTGGTTCAATGTTAAATATGACATTTAATGAATTTAAAAATAAGCTGCTACAAGGATCTTTTAAGTATTACAATATTTAAAATATTATTTATGAAGCTGAAATATGGTATAACGTTCGGCGTTATAAAAAATTAACTGGGTTTTCTATAGGTTCTGAAGAAGGCTGAGATATTCTTTCCCACCACAAAAAAGGCTATTCTTTTGATGAAAGTTTTTTCTCCACGTCGCGGCGCGTGAAAACGTGGCTGACATCTACAAATGTATCCTTGAAAACAAACACAAACAGTTTATAATTGAACTTTTGTTATTTTATTATTTTGTAATTTGAATTAATTTTTTATATTTATAGAATATAAACAAACGATGAAATCCTCGCGTAAATAATATCCTTGATACGACCTTGTACTTACTTCAAGTATTTTGGCAAATTTAACCGACTTTCCAACACCGTGAGCCATCGTAAGGGGATATGGGAGGGGTGTTGCCAAGCTTCGTAATGCAAGATCCATTTTGGAACTTCCCAAAAACAAAGAGGTTCTTAGTTCGACGTGTATTTTGTTTTTGTTTTTTTTTTGCTATGTCTGACCGGGCATAACTTCGTAACGCGTTCACCGATTTTGATGATTCATTTTTGGTTGGGCAGAGTATGTTCACCGATTGGTACCATGTAAAAAAACAAATTTGGAGGGGTGTGGTGGGGTGGGGTTGGGTGAAAGTGAGGGGTGCGGGTGAGGTTAGGGGTGGGAGTGAAAACTAACTTTGTAAAGCGTGGCCCGATTTGGATTATTCTTTTTCTGTTGGTTAGAGTATGTTCCTTGGTTGATATCACGAAGGGGTAAAACCTAACATTGTAACGGGTGGACCGATTTGGATCGTTCTTTTTTTGTTGTAGAGAGTATGATCCCACATTGCTAATAGGAGAAAAAAATTTGGCCTAGGTTGGGGAGAGGGAGGAGGGGTAGTCTAAATTCGTAACGCGTGGACTGATTTGGATAATTCTTTTTCTGTTGGGTGGAGTATGTTCCTTGGTTGATACCACGAATGCGTTGACCGATTTGGATGGTTCTTTCGGTGTTGTATAGAGTGTGATCCCCATTGCTAATAGGAGAATAATTTGGTTCTAATGTAGGGGTGGAGGAGGAGTCTTACTTCGTAAAGCGTGGACCGATTGCGATGATTCTTTTTTTGATATGTAGAATGTGTTGAATCACTGATACGACGACAGTTGGGAGGTGTGCTGAGAGGGCGTCACAATTAATTCACACATCCATTTGGAAGATTCTTTTTTGTTAAGTATTATATGATCCCCCATTGCTACTCTATGAAAAACTGTTGTTATCATGTCATGTTAAGAATTTTCTAAAGTGAGGGTATTAAAGGGTGACCGTGACTAATTTCGTAATATGTTGTCAGATTTGGATAATTTTGTTACTGCACTACCTCTGCAACTTTTGAAATTGCTTTGTTCGTACGAACAGCATTCTTTGGGTCGTATATATGAAGCCACTAAAAAATTGCTATACTACACCGAAGCAATGGAACTTATGGACTTCTTAATTGGAATCAACCCGTACTTGATTCACACATAAAATACCTTAGTTAGTCTACAAAAATGTAAAATTGCTAGTATATGAAATATATAAGAAGTCTACAAATCCTGTGGAATATCGACCGGTATCTATCCTAGCGACTTTTTTAAAAGCTTTTTCGCCGATTGTACACCACCCTTTTGTCAGATTTTGAATCAAGCTTTCTTTGACAAAGTTAATCACAGAATCTTGTCTGGAAACGTGGTTCTATATTGAGCTTTCGTATTGCCACATGCATCTAAAGTTGTCATATTTGAGAGGACGTTAGTAAAAAGTTATTTGCAATAATTATCCGATTATCTCCCTATCTTCAGCGGGGTACCAGAGGGATCTATTCTCGGCCCTCTTTTATTTTCAATATTTATAAATGATACTCCATCTATTATACTGCACTGCAACTATCATCTTTATGCGGATGATATACAGTTGTATTATTCTTGACCTCTGGGCCTCCAAATCAAACGCTATAATAATCTACATATCTAATTTAGAAAATTCTTCATTTCCAAGTATTATTCCCTATAGTGATTCAGTTAAAAATCGTGGAATTAGTTTTCATAGGTCTCTTAATTGGTTAATTCACGTCAACAATGCCGTTGGTAAAGTACATAAGTCCCTACGCATGCTGTCTTTATCTGCGGCTTACACGCCTAGAGTCACTGGTCTTCTGCTTGTAAGATCCTTGTTGATTCCCATAATTTCGTATGGAAGTGAAGTTTTTCCAATCGAACTGAGAAGAAGAAACAGCTTCCGTGATTTATTAAAATCTACATAGAACTGAATATATGGAATATCCTATTTAAATTTTGAGTATATTTAAATTCGCTGTTTATATTTACCCGCAGTTGAGAAGTTGAAGCCTTTTGTTATATTAATCAATTCAGTGTATTCTTCATATTCTTATGTATTCTTCTATTTTTAAGTTAGCCTCTTTCTTAATCTATTCGTAAATTTAGCTTTTAGATATATAATCTTGTTAGTGTAGTGTTTCAATAAAATTATTTGAACTTGAATTTGAAAGTAATGAAAAACATTAAATTAATTACAAAAGATTACCCAGGGATACTAGTATCACTGATTTATTTTTTGTGATTATGTTCGTGAAACCCGAAAAATTCTATCAAGTGCCATCGAAAAACTCTAATTAATTATTAAAATTTGCAACGGTTACTAGTGGTTTATGGTAATTAAAGTGTGATAAAAATATTAGTTTATATACTGTTTGTAGGTATCTGTGGTAAAAACAGCGTCTATAGTGTGGTCGACTAGCACCTTGCCTGCTGGTTTTATCCTATGTGAAATTCTAGACTAAATACTTGGTGATGATTCATTTTATAAGGAAGGCAGCGCCTTATTCAAATGCAATATTCAAATGCAAGTAGAAAATTATGGTATTGAGAGAGAAAGAGAGATATGACGACATATCAGATTCTATCCTTTCCCCCCCCCCCCCACTATCCTAACAAAAACCCTAATTCGCGCCTGAACCACACATAATTTACCGAATCGAACTAAAAGTATTAAAAGTTTTAAGAGTGCAGCTCGTTATTTCGACTAAAAATGGTTTGGTTTGGTTATTTCCGGGAGAGCTAAATTTACTGGGTAAAAAATAATCCTATAAAAAAAAAAAAAAATATATAACCCTCGCTGAGGGGACTACCATTCAAAGCTTGTGTACATATCTAATTTAAAATTTAACTCGATCCGATGAAATTTTTTTACTAACCCTACATTTTTTACTTTCTCGTTTGACATTTACTGCTATCTCTTGGTATAAATGAATAAACCGATTTTCGTAACCCCTTGAAGGGACGGGAGAAGAACTTCAGCCGATTTTAGACAACTATTGCAAGTGGAGCTACAATTTAAAGTGGAATTTTCTCTGTAAGCCCCATGACCTTTTTATAGTAATTTTGTTGTCAGAAGAATCCAACCATGGGTCGCCGCCAGTGGAATTGGAACCTAGGATCTCGGAATTGGTAGGCTGACACGTTATTACTTACTCCACCGACGACTTTTTTGTACTCGATAAGAGCTAAAATCACCCCATACTTAAGAAATCCCTATATAACGAGTGCGCCATCTGAATCGGGTCAATGGAAAGATTGAATAACTTTGACAATTCTTAAAAGATTTAAATTTTTTTTTATTATTAGGATTACCATTTTACAATTTATTTGGGCTAGTTTTCAATCGACCAAGTGGCCTCCTTTATTGCTAATACAATAGCGAGCTCTTTTTTTTGCGTTTTCCATCACATTTACTAGCTTCTCGGGCGATATACCTCCCATTTCGGCTCGAATGTTTTCTTTCAGCTCTTTTATGGTCTACGGCTTGTTAGCATAAACTTTGCTCTTCAAAAATCCCCACAAAAAGAAGTCCGATGGAGTCAAATCTGGAGATCTTAGCGGCCAGTCAATATCACCGTTTTTGGACACAACAGAGGAATTGAGACGTATCTATAGAGATGCGCGGAATATTTGCAATTCAGCAATTAGCCGGGCTAAGTTCAATTTCGACCAGAGCATCAGACGGAAGGTATTTTCTACTCAAAAGGGTAGTAAGGGCTTCTGGTCTCTAGTAAAAACCGTAAAGAACAATTTTACCTGTTCGTCAACACCACCACTCATTTATAATGGGAATGTTTTTACTGACTCATTGGACAAGGCCAACCTGTTTGCTGCTAATTTTGCTGCTAACTCGTACTTGCCACCATCATCACAGCCACTTCCATCTCTTTCACAGTGCATTAGTAGGCAAAAGCCGCTACACTTTCGCACTCGGGAAGTTTTTAGAGTACTTTCGAAACTCGACGTGTCCAAAGCTACTGGGCCTGATGGTTTCTCGCCCCTTGTTTTAAAATGCTGCGCCTCTGCTTTGGCTAAACCTCTGCGCAAACTTTTTCACCTGTCATATTCAACAGGAATATTTCCAAGTGTATGGAAACTTGCTCATGTCCAGCCGATACTTAAAAAAGGAGAGGCATGCGACCCCTCTAACTACAGACCAATTGCACTAACCTCGATCATATCCAAAGTTTTTGAATCACTCATCAACTCTCAGTTGTTGACATATCTAGAAAATAACCATCTTATCAACGATTGCCAGTACGGTTTCCGCGCTGGCCGCTCAACCGGAGACTTACTAACGGCTCTAACGGAGCGTTGGAATCATTGTCTCCATAATTTCGGTGAGTCCGAAATCGTCGCTCTTGATATTTCAAAGGCTTTTGATAGAGTCTGGCATGCTGCCCTTTTAGCCAAACTTCAAACATTTGGTCTGCATCCTACCCTCGTTAAATGGATAGAGAGCTTTTTGTCAGGCCGTTCAATCCGTGTAGTTATTGACGGCGTTACATCTGCATCCCACGAAATAAATGCCGGTGTACCTCAGGGTTCAGTTCTTTCACCAACTTTATTTCTTCTTTTCATCAATGATCTCTTATCCCTTACTCTCAATCCTATTCATAGTTTTGCCGACGACAGCACCCTTGATTTCGCGTACTCATTTGATTCTGTAATGAATTCACGTGGAAATGCTACAGAAGTCAATCGGGAACGCATGTTTAGATCATTAAACAACGACATTTCTAAGGTCCTCGCTTGGGGCAGAGCAAATCGTGTTACGTTTAATGCATCCAAAACTCAATGCTGTTTAATGTCCCTTAAAAAACGCCCAGTCCACCCCCAACCCATTTCAGTCGACGGAGTGAATATACCAAATTCACCCTCCCTAAAGATCTTGGGTATTGAGATATCCAGCAATCTTAGCTGGACTGATCATATATTTGCAATCGCTAAAAGTGCGATGAAATGTTTGGGTTTTCTACAGAGATGTAAGAAATATTTCACCCCACCCGACTTAGCGTTGATCTACAAGTCCCACATTAGGCCT
Source organism: Leptarthrus brevirostris (assembly GCA_964036015.1). Lineage (NCBI taxonomy): Eukaryota > Metazoa > Arthropoda > Insecta > Diptera > Asilidae > Leptarthrus > Leptarthrus brevirostris. The sequence goes on along the minus strand of OZ038371.1, from coordinate 135,451,963 downwards.
AGACTTGAATATAATTCCCATATTTGGGCAGGGGCAGGACACACCGCATTGTCCGCGTTAGACAAAGTTCAGCGTAAGGCTGTTAAACTTATTGGCGATTCCTCAATCTCTGAGGGCCTTGACTCTCTTGAGCATCGACGGAATGTCGGTTGTCTCTCACTCTTTTATCGCTATTTCCATGGCCATTGTTCTAACGAAATCGCTAGCCTGATTCCTTGTAGACTCATTACAACGCGCGATACAAGATCTACAAGTCGCTCCCACCCCTTTACTCTCCGGGTCAAATTTGGACGTACCGTCAAATTTCGGGAATCTTTTCTTAGCAGAACAACACGAATGTGGAACAGTTTACCATCTTCTGTTTTTCCCTCGTCTTATGAGCCTGAAACTTTCAAACGGGGCGTACATCGACACCTCCTTCACTCAACCTCCTAACCCATTTCCCTCATCCTTAATTCCTTTCCTGCCAAGGCTGTGCTTTAGCATCATAGGGCATCCCCTGAGCTTTGGCAACATCATATATAAAAAAAAAAAAAAAAAAAAAAAAAAACACGTCCCGGGAATTTCGCTTTTGGGTGCAGTACGGCCACGATATTTTCGGCGATATGCACGCTGGGTTAACACAACTGACCGATTATTTTCAATGTAAGGTGACACTATTTCGGCTCGTTCTTGCGGTGTATGTCGATACATGGTTAAACTTGTACTGGATCAAAGTTTAGTAAACCGTATTGATGAAGCCAATCGGTTGAAAATTTTCAAAGTTATTCAATCATTCCATTGACCCGATTCAGATGGCGCACCCTGTACTGGACTTTTTTAGTAATAATGAAAAGAAAATAAGTTGTTCGGGAAACTTATTCCTGCGATGATCATCTTTCTATTTTTAACTACTATTAAATGAAGGACTTAAGTTGTTTAGTACCGATTGGGGAGATAGCATAGATTTTATTTTGTTTCGTATTTGTTCTTAAATGTTTACAATTGTTTACATAGCTATCGGTGTTTCATAAACTATCGTTGCTCTTTCCAGGATAGTCGTCTTTTTATAACAATTTAATTTATTTAAACTGTTTAATATAATTTGCCTAAACGGTTTTTTAAAATTGTAAAATTGTATAATTCAACAAACACAGTGCATATTTAAAGGTCCGATTTTCGATACATCTGTTTTATTAGCTGACACTATAAAGATGTTTCGGAACCAGCCTTAAATTCAATCGTTTTCCTAATTCAGTACCGGCTGAAGTCCTTTTCTGCCCTATGTGGTTACGGGAACTAATTACGGCTAGGACTTTTTTAGATTATCAAAATTTTTTTTTCTTCCTGTTAATCACTTACTTTCCGCATATGTACTTCTTAAAAGTTATACATTCGTATCATAAATTCTCACGTGTCTTATTTCTTATTCTAATTGTAAGCTAAACCTTAACTTAAATTTTCTGGAATTAGGTCAACTAAACGTCTTTCACGGCAGCACATAACATTAAACTCGATAATACTTAGCACAATAGTTATGCATACAAACAGGTCAAAATGTAAGTTTTCGTGAAGCGCTCTTTAATAATAATTACAGCATATTTATGCATCTTTAGTAAAAGTTGTTTTGTTCATTACAAGCACGAATAAAAGCAAAATTCCAAGCTACTCCGTTTCTTATTGCCCCACTTCATATAACTCTTTTGTTAATGACGTCATTGCATGTCGACTTACAGTTAGAAGCTTCCGCCATGTCCGTGTTCTGCATGTAAAACCTTGGAATAAAATAGTTAGGCATTCGGTTGTTGTCCAATACTTTCTTGTCGTTAAGAATGTCTAAACCTTAACAGTCATGACAAAAACGTAATGACAATCAATAAGAAACCAAATCTGAATAGAATGGTTAAATTTAGGGAACATAATTCGATATGATAGGTCGCACTCAGCACGTGGCAATTGAGGAGATAGCAATAAGTAGGACTTAAACAAATTCCCTTAAGTAGAATGAAAGTTGCGAAACTTTCTCATCCACTTAATCGTTTGAAATTTCCATTCAGAATTTCTTAAGGCAATAGACACCACTGTAGGAGGAGAACATTGAAGAGGAGCATTGGTTACACTATTTAAATTAATTCTTGGCAAAATAAATGGACTGATTAGGGAAGGTAATGAAAAGGTCAAGATAAAGGCAAAAAGACATCAATCTACGAATTTAGTGAGCAAAAACACCTCTATGTTTATATATTATTTAATTATTTATATATATATTATAGAAGTGTTGTCCTTAATGTTCATAGACGAAAAGTTTATACATGCCTTAAAACAATAACGTTAACGTGGAAACATTTGGGTATAGATGCCTTTACTATCATATTTTCCTCCAGTGATGGGCATTATTCGAATAAATTTTCAATCAAATAACGATTTTTTTCAAAAATCGAATAAAAAATTATTCGAATAAATTTTTATTCGATTTTCAATTTATTTTAAGTTATTCGCAAATAATTATTTGTTGTTTGGTACTCCTTAATCCAATTTCAAATAATTATTTGTTATTCGATCGTGCGTTATTCGATAATCAAATAATTATTCGTTATTTGATGACTTATTCGCAAATAATTATCTGTTATTTGGTGCTTTTTATTCGAATTTCAAATAATTATTTGTTATTCGATTATTACATAATTATTCGATAGTTCATGTCTCTTTATGAAATAATTATTTGTTCTTGGTATTCATTAGTTCAATTTCAAAAAATTATTTCTTGGTACTCGCATTTCATATCACAAGGTGTCCCGTACTAAGGAAATTAAAACTGCCTTGTTATGTTCCGATGTTTACAGTAAAGATTTTAGTAAATGATACCATAAAACAAATAAGTATTCCATAAAGAGACATCAACTATCGAATAATTACTTGATAATCGAATAACAAATAATTATTTGAAATTCGAACAAAAAGCACCAAATAACAGATAATTATTTGCGAATAAGTCATCAAATAACGAATAATTATTTGATTATCGAATAACGCACGATCGAATAACAAATAATTATTTGAAATTGGATTAAGGAGCACCAAATAAAAAATAATTATTTGCGAATAATCCTCCAAATAACAAATAATTTTTGTAATCAAATAAATTTTTATTCGATTTTTCAATTTATTTGAGCTTTTAGGTTTTATCTTTATTGGAATAAAAAATGCCCATCTCTGTTTTCCTGAACCAAGTTAAGGCGTGGTTTTGATCTAGGCGCATGGAAAATGACTGCTTCTTAGGAACTTTTTTTACGGAAAATATAAACTTAAGATTTTAATTTGTTTTAAGTTTATTCATTACAATAGAAAAGATATTTTTTTATAACAATAAAGTTAAAGTAGGAGCAGCAAAATACTTTAATTTCAGAATAATCGGGTAATTGGAGCAAGCTGAAATAATAGAATCCAAAAAGGATGATTTTCTATAACTGAAAACCATGTGATAGTCTTTTAGTTGTCAAATCCAGAAATTTTTTTTCCCGTGTATTTCTTTTTCAATTGAGAACGTTATATCAGCCTCCAATGAATTTATCCTACTCAAAAAGTCTCTAGTTCTTTATCTGAACTTTTTCATAAGACCAATTGATTTGACAATTAAAAGACTATCAAATGGATTTAAGTTTTATATGTATTTATAGAAAACCACCCTTTTATCACAGCTTGCTCAAATTCCTCGATTAACAACATTAACAGTATTCCACTCAATGATACACACATAGTTTAATGTTCCACTGTCCGCAAAATCATTTAATAATGAACTAGATACTATCAAACTAATTGCTGCTAAGAATGGTTATAGGTTTATTGATAATATGGTAGAGAACAAAATTAGGAAAGTTAAGTTAAGGAACTCCACAGCGTTTACTTTCCTAAGTAAGTGGTAACTTTACATATTATACAATATTATCGTAGAATATGTTAAGTTACCATTTGTAGGAAAAATTATGTATGAAATAGCAAAAATTATAAAACAAAAAAGAAAAATTCCAAAGTGTACCAGGTGAAAATATTCGATGTCTCCGATTTTGTTTAAACTTCCCCAAATCTAGGAGCACGGCAGTGCCCCCGCCAAGACTGGGCACTCCTACTTTTTCTCGAAGCGTTTCGTCGTATTTTGGAACCCTCATAGCTTCGGTCTGGATAATACCACAGAGTCAAGTTTCATGGATCTAATGTATGACACAACATTAAAGACCATTGACTTAATTTCTTACCATAAGTCCATAGGAGTGACTGTGCGATGGCCGCGAAACTGCCAAGGCATACTTTTTGACCAAAAAGTTGGGTTTCTTGAGTTAGGGGTTGTAGAGTTGGGGTGTTACGGCATCAAAATCTTCGAAATCTGGAAAATAAAATATTGTATACTTTCGTCTATTAAATTTAATGAATAATGTACTTGTCCGCTTTCTGTTTAAATTTAAACTTGGGTGCTGTACTTGATCTCGTCTTTCAGATGGTTTACCTGTCCAAGAATCTCGGATTTGGCGAACTGACGGGAACTGAAATGCAATATTTGTAAAGGGAAATGTCCATCAGCTTCCTCGCATTCCCCAAGAGCACATCAGGCATACTAGGTTTCTAAAAGATATGTTAAATAATGGATCAGATAGAAGGCGAAATAATCTTACACAAACCTGCGTCATCCAGTTTATCTACAGACGCCACTCTAGCTTTTATTGGACAAGACTCTCACTTTAAACTTTACACTGCGGATCATCGTCACATCACAATTATTAAACTTTTTAAAAAGAAAATATATAAACAAATATATCTGAACATGTCACTATTTATGTTAAACGGAAAAATTGCACGCACGATTGAATTGTAGTATTTTAGTTTAAGAATTTTAAGCACGTAAATCAGACTTATCTTTTGAATTGTAAAAAATCAGAATATCACAGAAACAATAACATTAACCAGAGCTTTCCCGGAGCTGAAAGCGTGCCAGAATTCGTAGTATAAGAGCACCTAACCTATGTCCTGAAACGTCCCGATTTTTACCCTGTATTTTATGTTCCTGAAGAAACTAATAAATAAGAGAGAACAATCCCAACCCAAAGCCAGAGATTTATGCGAAATTCAACTTGAGTAACTCCGGGAAAAGGAAATCTGCAGCACGTGAATGCAGCTGTCAAAAGATCTTTAATGGACAATTATTCGAAAATAAAAGGGACTAATAATTTTTCTACAATATACAAAGAGAATCATTGATGCCAAGGAGAATTTTAAAAATGAAAAACTGAATTTAATTAAAAAGTATTTTATTAAAATGGAAAGTAATATAAATAACTTTGGAAAATCACGGGAAAATGGAAGCAATTTTCCAATAGTGGTCAAAAACCTATAAATCCGCGGCTTTGATATGTGAAGGGAGAGTTCCATTTTGTCAGTTAGTGAAGTGAAGTACTCGCATAATTTTTTTTTGAAAAGTAAAAAGAAAAATAGTTTTTTAAAAAAAAGTTGAACCGACTTCACAAAAAGCGCTAAAAAGCATAAAATAATTTTTAATTTTATATCTATTACGACATTTTGAAGTCGGTGCAAATCAAACAAACCAAACAACTACAACAAAAGCATTTAATCGTCCTTTCTTATGATCCCGTAAGCTGAAACGTTTAGCTAGTATTATGCATTCTTTTCAATTTTAGTTATGTAGTTGTTTTATTTGTTTAATTTGCAAGCAAGGAACATACTCTACCGAACATTAAAGGAATTATCGAAATCGGTCCACGCGTTACGAAGTTACTACCCCTCCCCCTCCCCCACCCCTCACCATAGGACCAAATTATTCTCCTATTAGCAATGGGGGATCACACTCTATACAACAGCAAAAGAACCATCCAAATCAATCCACGCGTTACAAAGTTAGGTTCCACTCCCCTTCTCCCACCTCCACCCCAGCAACATTTGTTTTCTCGTAGTATCGACCAAAGATCATATTCTACCCAATAGAAAAAGAATTATCGAAATCGGTCCACGCGTTACGAAGTTAGACTACCCCTCCCCCCCCCCCCCACCCACACCTTTCACCATAGGACCAAATTATTCTCCTATAAGCAATGGGGATTATACTCTATACAACAGAAAAAGAACCATCGAAATCGGACCACGCGTTACAAAGTTAGGTTTCACCCCTACCCCCCACCCCCATCCCCCCAAAAATTTTTTCACCTGGTCTCAACCACGGAACATACTCTACCCAAAAGAAAAAGAATTATCCAAATCGGTCCACGCGTTACAAAGTTAGACTACCCCCCCCCCCCCTCTCCCCGCACCCTAGACCAAATTGTTTTCTCCTATTAGCAATGGGGGATCATACTCTGTACAACAGAAAAAGAACCATCCAAATCGGACCACGCGTTACAAAGTTAGGTTTCACCCCCAACCCCCACCCCCACCCTACCAAAATTGTTTTTGACATGGTACCAATCGGTGAACATACTCTACCCAACAAAAAAAGAATCATCAAAATCGGTCGACGCGTTACGAAGTTATGCCCGGTCAGACATAAAAAAAATAAATAAATAAAAAAAAAAATACGCGTCGAACTTAGAACCTCTTTGTTTTTGGGAAGTCGGTTAAAAAGAAAAACAGTTCAAGAAGGCGAATGAATATACTTAAGGAAAGTTTGAAGAAAATCAACGCAAGCACAAGAAAGAAGGAAGGAGGATCCGTCACAGTGAAAAATGTTTCCTTAGATTTTATTTAAACTTGCACTTGATTAAATTTTTTGGATTTTTCAATGATTTAAATATTAGACGTTTTTAATTTTGAATTTCATTTTGTCATTTTGTTCCTTTACGTAGCTTTGCTTAAATTTTTTTTTTTTAATTTGAGTTTCATTTGCGAGATAGTGATCGATTTGTTTTGATTTTGCCGGGATTTGTACCTGAACAATATTTGAAACCTTCTTTTATTTGAATAAATTTTATAACGTGTTACATATATACATAGTGGTTGAATTTTAATTATTCTTGAGTTCGTGGACTCATAAAAATCACGTGGCGCCCAAATAAATATTTTGTTTTGTAAAAGTTTTTTTTTTTGTTAATAACGAAGAATATGACCCACACCAAACCTGAGCTCAGCCAAGTTACACCTGAAGTGGTCGTAACAGGGGGCTTGGCTCCACATGAGATCTGATAACTTTTTAACAGTGAAAGCGTTATAAGCTATTGAGTCTTGGCAACCTTTTTTACATGAAATAGTTTTGGTCCGATTATTGTTACTGGTATAAGTAATTTGCGTGCTAAAGGATTTAAAAAAAAAAATTTTGCAAAATTTACAGGGTTGTAAACTTCTGCATTTTTGCACTTTTTCTCGTTATTATACCTTTTTTGAAAATTCATAACTATCGTCACCATTGCCGTAGAACGTTGGCCTTTAGTGAATTGTAAAGGTGGTTACATGGCCTTCCGAATAAAAATATAATTTTCGGAAAAAAAAATTTTTTTTAAAAAATTTTGACTTTGAAAAATACTTTTGGTTTTTAAAAAAACACTTGATCATAAATTTTTTTTTTATATTTTCGGATTTTTTTTAGTTTCCGAAATGATGTAATTGGAATACAAATGACGCTTATTAGGTGGTTATGTGTCCTTTGGATCTTTATTATCGTCCTCGTCAGCTTCTTTCGAACAGCTGTCAGCATTTTTAGTTAGCAATAACTCGTACTCTCTTTAGTGGTATCGCTTCAGGTGTTTTTCGAGGTTTGATCCGATCGTCTGCAATAAAGATAAAGATTGCTGAGTTAGGCTGGTACAGGGTACACAAAAATCAAGCGTTATCGTTATTGTATGTAAAATTCATTTAAAGTACAAAAATGCTTCTTAGGAGGAATTATAACAAAACGCAGCACAAAATTAACCTTGGAACTAAACCATACATAGTAAAAAAGGGAATGGCACGGACGAAAGTTACTTTTCAGTATTATTATAGTAGACTCACAAAAGCATCCAAAAAAGTTTAAAAAATACGCTTCGAACTTAGAACCTTTTCATTTATGGGAGTCAGTTGAAATTTTTAAGTAGCTAGGTTTCGTGTAAGAACTGTTATAGCAAAATAATAAAATCTGAAACTATTTTATGATCAAAATTATGCATAACTAATTAATCAAATATTTACAAAAATGCGACTACAAATCGTGAGTGAATGAGTTTGACCATCACATAATCGGAGAAATTAAAACCTTATATAAAATCTTTTAAGGTTTGGCTAAAACCCAATTTCTAAACGCGTAAACCAATTTGGATGCTTCTTCTTTTTGAGTTATATAGAATATAATTCCCCTTGCTAATGTGAGAATCAATTTTGCTCTAGGGTGGTGGTGGGGGGAGGGATAAGTTAACTTTGTAACGTGTGGACCGATTTGGATGATTCTTCTTGTGATGACAAGACAAAAATTTATGGAGTGGAGTGGGGTACGGATGGGGGTTTACCCAAATTCTTAAGCATAAACCTATTTGGATGATTATTTGTTGTTGTATGCAGTATAATCCCCCGTTGCTGCTATACGGAAAAATGTTGACCTAACTTTGTAACGCGTAAACTGATTTAGATAATTCCGAATGCAAAGGGTATCTATTATTTTGTATTATGGCAAAAATTGTGGCTTATAGTGAGAGTTGGAGGAGAGGCGGCGCCTAGCTTTGTAAGGCGTAGACCGATTTAAACTATTTTGATTCTGTTGTACAGAATACGTTTGCTGATTGATAAATGATAAAAATTTTGTACATAGAGTTGCAATGGTTTTTTCTCCTGAAGTCTCAATAGAGGGGTTTGCCGGGAGCTTTATAGTTGTCCAAGGTTTTTACTAATTGAAAAGACCCATTTAAAGATAAAAATTCTTTATTCAGTTTTCTTTTCCTCTCCTTCTACAACCAATATTTCTTATAGCTAGCTCCTTGCCTCTATTCGCTTATACTACGGGAGATAGAATATGAGAGGACGGTTATGGTTGACACTTTGAAGAGAGAGAGAGATGCAGTATGGTACAGACGGTTGTGCTGATTTTAACCAGTGCCGTTGATAGATATATCGGAGGGTTTTCCTGTAATTGGCGATTAATTTACGCAAACCACGGACAGGCTTACGGAAGACCAACAGGCATACACCACAAATGGTCGAAATGAGCGGGTTAGACTGACAGGAATACACCATGGACAGTTAGACAGATGGCCAACAAGCATACACCACAGATGGTCGAAATGAGCGGTATGGACTGACAGGAATACACCACGGACAGTCTTACGGAAGACCAACAGGTATACACCGCTAGTGCTTATTGGCATTGAGTTTCTATAATCTTTGCAGCACTTAGATCTGAACATGACTCCTTTCGAGGAGCTGTACAAAGAAAACTATCCAAAATCCACAAATGGATGTATTTACATAAAATATGATATATTATGCAAATAAAAAATATGGTCATATACATTTTAGATAATTTTTTTAGTATTTCAGTAAAAATTTTCCTAATCAATTTTCATTCAGAAAATTTTAAAAAACCTTCTGGGGGGATTTCAACTTTATAAAATTATTACGTAATCTGAAGTCCCCATGCAATAAATTGTGTTTAATTTAAAACGTAAACATGAAAGATAAAAGCATGTTTCCTCATATGAGAAAATTCAATCACAGTAATCACCACTCGTCTTATTGCACAGATCTAACACATTCAGAAAAAAAGGACAATGTCTTACTTACCCAATTTCGCCTTAACGTGAAAGAACTGAGCCCACCAACTTAATTCTTGCTTTACGTCTTACTTCCTATTAAACCTAAATAAGTAGGTACTATCTAGATCAGGTTCAAGGATACCACGACATTGTGTTACATAATTGTAGATACTAGGAATTGCTACGGCAGAATTGCGTGCCAGTCGCCATGAAAACAAACCTTTACTTATGGTCGGTCATTCAAGGCGTTGATCTAAATTCCCAGGAAAATAAAGCCTTGAATTACAAGGAGGCACGTGAAATCACAAGGGCACTTTGAAAATTCGTAAAAAGGCAATTTGTCTGGACATAAAAAATAAAATGCAGGAAAGTTAATGATTTTAAAATTTGTCATGTACACGTGGAAATATGAATGAAATGACACGTGAGGCATTTAAGTGAGATTAAAAATAGAACCGGCAGACAAGCGGAGAGTATAATCATTATGAAGAGTGTGTTACTACAATTTGAAGGAGATAATTATATAGTATTACGGAAACAGAAAGAATGCCTAGAAATGATTATATCAAATAGTTCTACTTCCTCAAATATATTTGCTACTGCAAGTTTTTTATCGAAGACAATTATTTAGTAATTTGTGTTCTAATGTAACAAAGCTCTGACGTAGTAAATGTAACATAGAATTTGAGTAGTGGGGATATGGGGTTTCTGGCTCAAATGAGAAATGAGCACATTAAAAAATAGTTTTTAAAAAAAAAATGAACCGACTTCACAAAAAACGCTAAAAAGCATAAATAATAATTTATAATTTAATATCTATTACGACATTTTGAAGTCGGTGCAAATCAAACAAACCAAACAACTTCAACAAAAATATTTAATCGTCATTTCTTATGATCCCGTAAGCTGAAACGTTCAGGTAGTATTATGTATTATTTTCCATTGTGTATTCTGTAGTTGTTTTATTTGTTTAATTTGCACCGACTTCAAAATGTCGTAATAGATATAAAATTAAAAATTATTTTATGTTTTTTAGCGTTTTTTGTGAAGTCGGTTCAACTGTTTTTTTAAAAACTATTTTATTTTACACTTTTTAGTATCTTCGACTCTATACAACGAAAAAAGAACCATCCAAATCGGTCCACGCGTTAAAAGTTAGTTTTAACCCCCTACCCCACCCCCATTCCACTAAACTTTTTATCTCATGGTATCAATCAAGGAACATACTCTTTCGAACTGAAAAGGATCAGCAATTAGCAATGGGGGATCACACTCTATACAACAGCAAAAGAACCATCCAAATCGGTCCACGCGTTACGAAGTTATGTTCCACCCCCCTTCTCCCACCCCAACCACACCAACAAAATTTTTCTCGTGGTATCAACCAGCGAGCATACTCGACCCAAAAGGAAAAGAATTATCCAAAAAAAGATCCATCCAAATCTGACCACGCGTTACAAAGTTAGGTTTCACCCACACACCCCCCCCCACCCACACCCTACCAAAATTTTTGTTGACATTGTACCAATCGGTGAACATACTCTATCCAACAAAAAAGAATCATCAAAATCGACGCGTTACGAAGTTATGCCCGGTCAGACATAAAAAAAAAATACGCGTCGAACTTAGAACCTCTTTGTTTTTGGGAAGTCGGTTAAAAATGGTCAAATGTGAGGGAAATCGCGGTCTGACGTCAAATTTTTGCTCATTGTTGTTGAGCCAAAAACCCCATAACAGTTTTGGGATCTTGAATGTTCCAGAAAGTTCTCGAATGTTCCAGAAAGTCCAATATGATTTCTTTGCATAGTTTAAATGCTTTTTGTAGCGGGCAGATAAGGAAATAGCTGGAGATAAGGGAATGGTTGCGTGATTCCGAAGGTTAATTTTGGAGATTGTTTTGTTTTGGCGGCGGCGCGCTAGTAAAGATAAGGATGAGTTGCACCTAGACCTGGACCTGGATCACGGGTATAGAAACGAATGTTAGGCTAATTGATAAGGGAGCTGGTGACTCTGTGGAAATTGCTAATTTTCGTGGGGTGATAAGGTTTTGTAGATGAAACTGGGAAGTGCGGACCTGGTCTCGTGCTGAAGATAAGAGTTTGTTGTTTTGAGTTTTTACTATGCTGGATATTTTCGGCGGGAGCTTTAACTTTGAGTAAATAAAGTACTTTAATTAAATATATGTTTCATTACACTTCACCTTACAATCATTTTCCTTAGAGTTTGAAAATAGTAAAAGTTATTTGCAGACTGACAATTGAATCCAGAATGCAGAACGATGTTATAGATATGCCAACTTCATAAAATTCAATTAGTTCTCGACTTTAAGTCACACTGCTGATAAGTAGTAGTAAATGTCTGGACTCGATTCGATAGCGTAAAAATTTTCCGATAAGAGTTGAATGGCCCAGAGTGTCTTGGGGTGATAAGAAAAAAAACGATTAGCTGTAGTAACCTCGAACTTTCAAAGATTATCATACTATTACAGATCTAAATATAGACATTAATTCGAGGTCATATTATGAAATAATTGCGTGTTTACGAAACTAGCAAGAAAGTAATTACACCCATTACGTCATCTGGGCCTTGGTTACTAGTTAAAATAACACCATTGAGGACTAGCCAAAAGAATTTCTGTAATTAATCGAAAAATCGGGGGTTTTAAAATAACATGATCGCCTTGCATAAATCCGTTGATAAGTCTCGCTACTCTATATTCCTGATAAGAGTTGATTGATCCCCAAAACCGAAGTAGGAACCTTGAACTTTGGTCGGTTGGTTGGTTTTCGAAGGGGGAAAGATGTGTATCTTCCATGCCCCCTGCTCGGCAGCGTACCCTAAATTAAACTGTCGAGCCAACTGATCCCCGTAAGGAATTGTGTAATTCGATTATAACCTGATTTCCTAACTTCTGCTAAATCTTCGCAGTAGTATGTCCCTAAGATTCTAGATCTTTTTAACCGACTTCCCAAAAACAAAGAGGTTCCAAGTTCGACGCGTATTTTGTTTTTTTGTTTTTTTTTTTTTTATGTCTGACCGGGCATAACTTCGTAACGCGTCGACCGATTTTGATGATTCTTCTTTTGTTGGGTAGAGTATATTCACCGATTGGTACCATGTAAAAAAAAATTTTGGTAGGGTGGGGGGTGGGGGTGAAACCTAACTTTGTAACGCGTGTCCGATTTCGATGGTTCTTTTTTTGTTGTACAGAGTATGATCCCCCAATGCTAATAGGAGAAAAAAATTTGGCCTAGGGTGGGGGTGGGGGGGGGGATAGTCTAGCTTTGTAACGCGTGGACCGATTTGAATAATTCTTTTTCTGTTGGGTAGAGTATGTTCCGTGGTTGATACCAGGTGAAAAAAATGTTGGGGGGATGGGAGTGGGGGGTGGGGGTGGAACCTAACTTTGTAACGCGTGGTCCGATTTCGATGGTTCTTTTTCTGTTGAATTGAGTATGATCCCCCATTGCTAATAGGAGAATAATTTGGTCCTATGGTGAAAGGTGTGGGTGGGGGGGAGGGGTAGTCTAACTTCGTAACGCGTGGACCGATTTGGATAATTTTTTTTCTATTGGGTAGAATACGATCCTTGGTTGATACTACGATAAAACAAATGTTGGTGGGGTGGGGGTGGGAGAAGGGGGGGTGGAAACTAACTTTGTAACGCGTGGATCGATTTGGATGGTTATTTTGCTGTCGTATAGAGTGTGATCCCCCATTGCTAATAGGAGAACAATTTGGTCCTATGGTGGTGGTGGGGGAGGGGGAGGGGTAGTAACTTCGTAACGCGTGAACCGATTTCGATGATTCCATTTCTGTTCGGTAAAGTTTGTTCCCTGATTGATACCATGAGAAAAAAAATTAAGTGGAATGGGGATGAGGTAGGGGGTTAAAACTAACTTTTAACGCGTGGACCGATTTGGATGGTTCTTTCTTCGTTGTATAGAGTAGAAGACACTAAAAAGTGACAAATAAAATAGTTTTAAAAAAAAAGTTGAACCGACTTCACAAAAAGCGCTAAAAAGCATAAAATAATTTTTAATTTTATATCTATTGCGACATTTTGAATTCGGTACAAATCAAACAAACCAAACAACTACAACAAAAATATTTAATCGTCATTTCTTTTTATCCCGTAACTTGAGCTGCTTAAAATGAAATTAAATTGAAGATTCTTTAAACTCACGCGTTGAATGGCCTGCCATTGTGGAAGTCCGAAATTCGAACCCAGCAGCGGCGAAGTATGGTTGTTTTCTGCTGACAAAAGATTACAATAAATAGACTATTGTGGCTGCAGAGTAAAAAATCGGTAATTCGGAACTCACCTTAGATTCCAGGTCCACTTGAAATCGTCGTCGGGTTACAGGAAATAGAGAAATGCACGCGTTGCGTTATTGTGGCAGTTGTTCTGATATTGTAATCAAGTCACTCTAAGTATTTTCAAAGTGCACTTAAGTTCTTTGCGAAAGACCACAAAATTTACCTGAGAACTATAGATATACCTCAATTAATAAATATTAAGGCTGCCATAGTTGCTTAAGAATAAAAATAACCGGTTTTTTGTACAGAATTTATTAATTTTTCTTGGAAATTATCGAAATTGAAATTTATTTTACTTCTAATTTAAACTCTTTGAAAATGGCGGTCAGAAAGGACTGTCAACTGTTATTGGCGTTAAGATTTCCTTAACGTCACCTCCTGTTCACAATGGTTGCAAATCGTGTAATAACCAAATTTGTGTCGGTCCGGCGAAGATATATTCGATTGCATGTTCGATTTACGGTTTCACCAAAGCCATCAATAAATGATTTTTTGTTATATATAATGTTGCCGAAGCTCAGGGGATGCCCTATTATGCTAAAGCACAACCTTGGCAGGAAAGGAATTAAGGGTTACATGATCAAATTGTACGGCTGTCCTACGGACAAAATTGCGACGATATGCATCTTCCTCGTCACAGAATATTTTGCCAAAACACCCTTCCGTTGCACTGCCTCTTCATATTCGTCGCAATTGTCTCATGCACGACGAAAGTTGGTTGATAGATGCAGCAGTCTTGCCAGAATCATGGATTTCTCAGGAAAAAAAAACAGGGGGTTGGGGGTTGGGGGTGGGGGTGGGGTGGGGGTGAGGGGTGGGGGTGGTAGGTGGGGGTGGTATGTGGGGGGGTGTGAAACCTAACTTTGTAACGCATGGGCCAATTTGGATGGCTCTTGTTTTGTTGTACAGAGGATGATCCCCCAATACTAATAGGAGAAAAAAATTTGGCCTAGGGTGGGGGGAGGAGGGATGAGGGATTTGTAGTCTAGCTTCGTAACGCCTGGCCTAATTTGAATGGTTCCTTTCCTGTCATGTAGAGTATGATCCCCCATTGCTTATAGGAGGATAATTTCGTTCTATGGTGGGGAAGGGGGAGGGGTAGTCTAATTTCGTAAAGCTTGGATCAATTTCGATGATTCTTTGTCTGTTGGGTAGAGTATGTGCCCGATTGATACCGCGAGAAAAACTGGATGGTGGATGGGGGGGGGGGGAGGGGTCGAACCTAACTTTTTTAACGGTTGGACCGATTTAGATGCTTCTTTTTTTTTTGTACAAAGTAGAAGACACTAACAAGTGAAAAATAAAATAGTTTGTAAAAAAAAAATTAACCAACTTCACAAAAAGCACTAAAATGCATAAAATAATTTTTAATTTTATATCTATTACGACATTTTGAAGTCGGTTCAAGTCAAAGAAACCAAACAACTACCCAACCATAATCGAAGATACTAAATTATAGATAAGTTTAACTGAACGTTTCAGCTCAAGGGATCATAAAAACGGACGATTAAATACTTTTTTTGTAGTTTGGTTTGTTTCTTTAATTTGCATCGACTTCAAAATGTCGTAATAGATATAAAATAAAAATTATTTTATACTTTTTAGTGCTTTTTGTGAAGTCGGTTAAATTTTTTTTAAAAACAATTTTATTCGGTATTTTAAATTAGGTTTTCATTACATATATTTTAAATTTCGCGGTATCGGCAGAAGGTCGACGACATCTTCTATTCTTTTTTGACTACAGGGCTTAAAATGTTGATTTTTTTATGGTAATTAAGTACCATATAATAGGGATGTTCCCTAAGTGCAGTTTAAATAGATTCAGTGTGTTCCGTGGATTTTATTCTTCTTGATTTTTACGAGTTTGCATGAAACATGTTCCCTCGATGTTTTAATTTGATTACACTTTTTCTTCCACCCTATAAGTAAGTATTTACCCGGAAAGTTTGTGCACGAAAATCGGTGGAACAGACCTAATGTTTATAGTCGTCAGCTATGAGATTGTGCTTATAATTATTTTACGTCACCCAGGCGTAAATTTATTTTCAAAGATAGCCTAAAAAGCACTAACAAGAACTACGAAAAAGCGTTCAATTTCTTTATTGTTATTAGTATATCACAAAATTATTCCTTTTCTAAGCTTTCTTGAGAAAAATTAAAATTAAATTAAGTTCAATGTATAATATTACCACATTTTTTAATTGCAGTTTTTATCATTTCTAAATGTCTGCACTTATTTAGTTCAGAATATCCCAGCTGGATTCTTCGTAGAAAAACGTAGTCTGCGAACTTTTCAGCCAGATGGAACAACGGATTTTTACGAAATTTTTCCCTCCTCAGGAGTCCATAATCTACTAGCAAACATTGAGCTGGAGATGGCGAAAGAGTTGGGTCAATCCGTTGAGTTGCACGATAACCACACCATAGTTCCAGGATTCGAGACTCATTCTCCCCTTAAATTTTTAATAATTTTAAAAAGTTCACTTGGTCTTGTCGCAAGTGGTCAGACTGTTTCTCGGTGTCCTTTTTGCATACAATGACTATTTTGATTTTAGTAATACGCAAAAAAGTTCGAAGCAAACTTATTCCTCCCACTTCCACCAACCGCCCCCCCCCCCTACCCCACCACTATTTGCACTCATGTATGACAAAAGTATTTAACATAATTGCGACGACTAACGATTAAAAAAGTTCTCTGCCAAAAATTCGAAAGTGTTCTGTTTAATGGAAGGAATGCACAAAATTTGAAATACCACTGCCAAAATTATATTTTTTTAATCAAATGTTGCTTTGTTGTGAAGAATATTTGTGCGAAAATACAAATCTTTAAATTCCCATTTGATAATATTGAAACTTTATATAGTTTAAAAAGTCGTCAATATTAGATGAAATGATAAAAAATTATTATTTTTTCATAAATATCTCAAAATATATTTATATATATATATATACCGTAAACCTATTCACGAACCACAAGTGTTTGATTTCACACCCGAACTACCCCAGCTGATTGTTCATACTCGAGAAGGAAGCTTCCTTTAAGTACATACATAAATTAAAGACAACTTTCGACACTGACCAAAAGGTGAAGAAAATCAATAATGGAAAATTTAACACCCTTAACCTATTATTGTCTATTTTTGTTTACAGTCTTAAGCATTGTAAAGTCTGAACACGAAATAACAATTTTCTTAAAGGTCACTGAATAAAACAATTATGAACCGATGTCACGATATTAGTCTTTATTTTCCCAGCAATTACTTTTTGGATAAGTTTGGAGAATTTGTTCTGTGATAGGATAATTGGTCCAATAAAGGAGGCTTGTGATTGGTTAGGAAGCATGTGCACATATTGTGTTCATTAAAAGCATGTATTTAGATAAAGAGAGCTTTTAATTCGAATTTATGAATTAGCCTGAGGTCTGGAGATAATTTCTGTTAAGTTTTATTGCCCAATTAGGAACAAGAGTAAGGAAAAGGAAGTTTTATTTTTATATTAAATTGTTTTCGCTTTTTGTCAATTATTTCGACAATAATAATTCAGTGCTTAAATTGTGTTTTAGACCTCCAATAATTAAATGTTAACAATTTTAATTAACGTTTTTTTATTATTTACAATTAATTTCCAAATCAGAAAAACCAATTAACCGATTGTTACTTACGTCCCCTTGGTTTGGTAACCTACAGTTCTACAACGAACGGCAATCGCCAAATGAAGAAAGCTTCAGCGGCTTGCTTGCCTCTCTATAACAGAAGCAATGAGGACTTGTCCATCGGCTGCAATGGAGGCGGTAATTAGACTCACTCTTTTGCACATCTCTGTCATGAAATCAGCTGTAATTAGCGCTCTGAGAGGGCAGTTTTTCGGAATTCACATTAAACTTGCAATCGTTGTCTGGAATTGGGTGAAGTTCTCCTCCCGCTCCATACCCCCCCCCCCCCCACAAGGTAACCCCGAACTAAAAAGAAGAAAACTTCATATTGAGAAAACGGCGGAAGAAGAGCTTCATTCAATTCAATGGCAAGGGGCCTATAATTTAAGGTGGATTGCGAACCAACCACATTACTCTGCACACCTCAATGGCCTTAAGCGTAATCAGAAACCCTACTTGTGTCAGAAACCCTACTGTAATCAGAAACCCTACTCTATTTTCTCAATTTTAAATTTTTGCACTTCCAACTCATAATATAATTTTTGAAAATATTTGTTTGTCTTTGGTTAAAATGTGAAGCTTTGTGAAGTTTAAGCAATTTTTGATATTTATACGTTGTTATGTTTTTCGTCAAATAAAATTGAAATTTATATATCTGAAGGACATAGTGCCAGTTTAAACGGTTTGTTTAGCGGTTTACATGAAAACTGGACCCTACATTAAGTTAGGTTACACAAATAGAGATGGCACAAAGGGAGCTTTAAAATGGTCTGTTCTGATACCACGGCAGTTCCAAACCTCACTACTAAACAGAGTTAATTTAACGAATGTAAACCAAGATCCCCTAGTTGTTGAAAACGACGACGAACATTTCTGGCTCCTTCTGACCATCGAACACTCAATTTGAAAAGTGAGCATGTGAACAAAAACTGTCGTGAAAATAAAAAAAAAATTAAAAAGTAAAATTAAATTAAAAACATAGGTATATATAAGACATAACAAAGTGAACTGAAAAAAGGGGGTTAATAATTTTGGTTAAATTAGAACAAATTTTTAAGCGGATTTGAAACCAAACGAAAGAGAGGAATTTTGGTATAAATAAATATAGTTTTATGAGCATTTTAATTTAATTAATTTTATGATTTCGTTTTGAGGCAAGTTTCATAGTGTACCATGCAATATCATGGGGCGCCTCTACTACTACATCTTTTATTGCATCCTTAAAGAACCCAACAGCCCCTTGAAGGAACCTACATGTTATAAGTATAATAATATATGCCGGACGCCCCAAGATGCAGGATACCTTTTATCTACAACCCCTTTCCATGGATACGACAATAAGTATGACGTCATTCAAAACCCGATACAGTGGGTCTTCCAATTTAGAGAATTACCCTTTTCTGTACAACTACGTTGCCATTGAAATCAAATGAAGGTGTTTGGTGATCAAAATACAAAAAAAACAACTATGTAGAGTTATTCTAAGCTTAATATGCCGCACGCTCTAACATGGCGGATATCTTTTTCTTCCCCCTTAACTTGGGTATGACGATCAATGGGGCGGTATTGACGGATTACCTTTTTCTTCACAATATCCTTGACATGGATATAAAAACCAAACTAAACTATGTGACGTCATGCTAAACCCAATATGCCGGAAATCCCGAGATGGCAACTTCTTGTTCTTTACAAGCTCCTTAGCATGGGTACACAATGAAAGGTTTGGACGAGTAAACTACGATAAAATACGTGCCTTTATTACGGACCAAGGTGCCGTTTTTACCTTTTTCTTTAAAACCACCTTATATACAGGGTGTTTCACTTTCACCTTCTATGCAGGTGCCCATCTTTGCTCTGCCAGGTGCCAGAAGGAGGACACTGAGAGATTAATTTTTTGAGAATCTTCAGTCAATTTCAGTAGTAAAGATTAGGGAGTTAGTTACACAGTGCTCTAACGCCCTGTTGGAGTGCCAATATTCCACTACCCCTTGCCTAGGACAGGTTGGTGACTGACTACCAGATCCTCTCAGGTTGTGGCATCAAAACGGCACGTAACGTGCTAATTGCAGTGTTTTACTTGGTGGAAAGCACTCGCCAATTAAAACAACCAACCAACCAATAGGGTCTGCATAATAAGTGGAGTGATAAAACCCAAATTAATTTACTTAACCCAGTGACTTCAAATAAACGGTAAAAAACTACTACACCAATGACCTGCATATCTAATCACTTTCAAAAGTGAAACAAATGCTTTGAAATTACCAAAAATTCAGAACTTTCCCAAATTGTTAACGAAATTTATTTTTCTTAGATTCCCCAACTTACTATCTTTCCTAAAAGGTACAATGTGTCCAGGTAAAGAAAGGAAAAAGCGCGTCCTTAGAAATCCTTGACGACCTAATTATTTTGTTGCACTTTATGTAGGAAATTCTTTAAATAAAAAAAATGTTAAAGCAAAGGGTCTACTTCTACGTAAACAGCAAACAAGCATGGGTCGCCGCCCAGTGAAAATACTTAGGTATACAATATAATTCATAATTAAGCATTATACTGCGTTATGAATGCATGGCTAGTGCAGTATTGCTAATTTTCGCACGATAAACTACCACTTTTACCGTTATAACACCTTTACATACCTGAAATTGATACTTATGTATATATTAATGCAATACAACTGCCTTGATCTGTCATGTTATTTATATTATTAATACCCAAGAGATGATGATTTACTAAACATTTGTCTTTCAACAGGTTTCCATATCCTACTTAGAAATATATAACGAGCTGATACGAGATCTTTTAAATCCTGGTGGTCCATTAGAGCTACGGGAGGATAACAGGGGCCAAAAAATAACTGTTGCTGGACTTTCCGAAATTACAACAATAAGTCGTCAAGAAGTAATAAAACTACTCTTAAAAGGTAATAAAGCGCGCACAATGGAGCCAACTGCGGCCAACCAGACCTCATCTAGAAGTCATGCTCTTTTAAGTATAACAATCCAACATCTAACTTCTTTGGGTACTAAGCAAGGTCGGCTATTTCTGACGGATTTAGCTGGATCTGAAAGAGCAAAGAAAACAAAGAATCGAGGAAAACGTCTTCAAGAAGGTGCCCACATAAATCGCAGTCTTCTAGCTTTAGGAAATTGTATAAATGCCCTATCAGGAGGTGCTAGATATGTAAACTATCGGGATTCAAAACTTACCAGACTTCTTAAGGAAGCATTAAGTGGTAAATGTAAAACAGTCATGATAGCACATGTCGCCCCTGAAGCATGTCATCGAGATGAAACAAAGAATACGCTTGTTTATGCCGACCGGGCCAACAACATCACCACTAGGATACAAAATACATGTTATATAGAAGACAGCCGCGATTTTCCGATGAAACATTATCAAAACCTTGTGACTGAACTTAGGGAAGAAGTAACAAGATTGCGTTCTAAAATGTTAACTGAACGACCAAGAAGTGGAGCAGCGCTTAACCTTAATACAGTCAATGATGAAAAACGCAAAGCCGAACTAAGATACTTAAGAGAACAAATTGTTCTTACTTTTAAACAGCAAATGAAGCTAAGGCGAAAATTGTTAGAAGCAGAAAGCCACCTGTTAGGTCTTGAGTTAGACGCTGAAAAACAACATATGGTTATCTCACACTGGCAGGGCAGAATGGGAAAATTATACGATCAGCCCACAGATGAAGGTAAGCACATAAGTAAGTACATCTTTTTATAGCCCTTTATACAAAAACAAATTGTACTATTTTTAACTAATTAAAATAAGCGCAGGTATGTAACTTTCAACTAGTATAGATTTGGGCCTCTTGTTTGTATCCAATTGTTTTTAAAAATCCCCGGATTGTAGTGCAAAGGGGAAGGGCTACAATCAGTCTACAGGGGCTTGAAAGTCTACATAATTAGCAATGCGAAGGTAATTTCTTTACTGTTTTCACTCCTTTAAGTTAGTACATTAGTACTGCCTTAAATGTGGCTAACAGGTACCCACTGCTAAGTTCTCTTCTGGTTTGATTTTTGACACATTCGTGGATGAAGAGGGCATCCTTTTTCGTTTTCCTACCACTTCACTTTTTAAAAAAGTATGTGTTTCCTCCCTTGTCCCCAATTTTCACACCATTCATTTTTGTTTAGTAAATGTTACTGCCTTCTCAAGTATACTCACTATTGAACACTTGGTTCTTAAGGAGTTAGGTACAGTTGTAGCTTGTAAAAAAACCATATTTTCTCGATTTTTTCGACATCATAATAAATATTTATTCAAAAACTGTTAATGACATCGATTAGTACATGCTTAAAGGTACTTGTTCACTGTTTTTCATAGAAAAATATTCATAAATGGCGGCACTACACCTGTCCTCCTGGAGCGCCTGAACGAAAGATTTGTCGAAATTTTGATTTTTAAAAAAATTCCGATGGTTTTAACAAAAACTTGGTTTTTTGTGAAATTTCCGATTTTTGGCTCTAAAAAGAAATCAAAATCCTTCGTTCAGCGACAAGATAATCATATAATAAATAAGTAGTAACAATTTGGTATTGATCGGATTGATAATTTTTTTGTAATCCCGTCCACCGCAGAGATACTTTTGAAAAAAAAATAAGATTTCGAGATAATCGCCTTTAAAGTTCCCGTACCGCTTATATACTATACATTCTCGAGGTAGCGCGTTAGAAATAGCTATAACTTCGGATCAATGGTGATAACCCACCTAACCCAATGTTCTATGGGTATCCAACAACGATGCCGATGACTTCCTTTACTCATATTATCCCACTGCTAGGGATTCTCAATTTCTTGACGATATCGCTTCCTCTGGTTTGCAACTAGCGAGTGATGCAAAAAATTCTGTGAGAAGGCAGTTGAATCTTGTGTTTTCTTCTGATTCCAGCAACACTATAGTCGAATTAGCCACAAATAAGTTAACCGCTATCGATAGTTTTCATCCGCCAATCCGTCTCTCTTTAGATCCCAATTTGGATCACCATGCTTATGACTTTAAAAGATCAAACTTCTCTGAGATAAGTTATCCTTGTTTTTTAACACTGCCGATCTTCGCAACCTTTAGAACAGGATGAACACATTTTTGGAAAAACTATATGGGTCTTCCAGTAATAACGTGTCCAAAATGCGTTTTCTTCCCTTGAATTGTGAGAATAGTTTTGGTCATTTTCCGGATAGACAAAATCAGAAAACTTAAATTTGATTTTCCCTCCGATCCTGATGGTATCCTTCCTGCATTTGTTAAGTATTATTCCGATGCCCTTTTAACTCCATTAGAGAATTTCTTCAATAAATCCCTTCTGCATTGTGGAAGGGATTCTTTATAGTTCATATTCACAAAAAGGGCCATAAGAATATTATATCTGATTATAGACCAATCGCAAAGTTATCCTGCATATCCAAGTTATTTGAGTCGATAGTGTTTTTGCAGCTTATGAAGCATTGTCAGGGTGTAATCTCTCCCAATCAGCATGAGTTCTTGCCCAGTAGGTCCACGACTACTTACTTGTTAGAATTTATCTCCCATGTTATTTCAAGCTTCCAAGGCATGCAAAAGGACTGTGTATACACGGATTTTAGTAAAGCCTTTGATAAGCTTTCTCACTTCGTAATTATATTTAAACTCAAGGTACATGGTTTCCACCCTCTGCTTCTCAATTGGATTTCTTCCTATCTAAAATACATGACATATCGAGTGTAGCTCCGTGGCTCTAGCTTTAGAATTTTCTGGTGTACCGCAAAGTAGCATCTACTATTCGTTCTTGCCATTGATGGCATTGTCCATCTGATCTGATGATATGAAGATCTTCTCATATGTTAAGGGCAGTGGTGAGGTCGCCCTCATTCAAAATAACTTAGACACGTTTCTGGATTGGTGCGGGCACATTGGCTTACATCTCAATTTCAAGAAATGTGAGTATGTCCTTTTCCAAGAGCGTCAATCCACAAGTTTTCAATTACAACTTTGCGGGGAATGGCTTCCGTCGCGTACTATCCTTAACTGACCTTGGGGTAAAACTTGATAGGAAACTTGATTTTACTCTGCATATTAATTATATTGTGTCTAGAGCAGTGATGGCCAAACTCACACTACTTAATGTGAGCAATGCTAAAAAGCTTTAGAAGCATTTCGTACTATTTGTTTAATTTAGAACCTTAAAATGTTTGCAAAAGGTTGTAAATTTTAAGATATTATATAAATGCTAACCAAACTACTTAAATATGATGATTTTTCTTAACTTTTTTATGCTTTAACGACTAAAAACGAAAGAATAGGAAACCGAATGCAGCCAAACAAGTACATATACGAATTTAAAAGCTCAAAAGCTCACTTACCCGCGGGCATAGGTTTGGACATAGAATTAATCCTTCTAACTCAGAAGGCGCACTTCTCAGGCAGAAGCCTAGAATCAATTGACCTATTTGCCAGAATATAACAATATATTGAGGCAAATGAGGCTCCCACACCAGCATTCAAAAAAAACATTAGTAATCAAATAACCGAAACACGCCCACACATAACAATCAGGGGTGCACAAACAACAGAGATCGTTTCAGCAAATCCTTAGTAAGAGTCAGATCAAAAACAGGACATATATTCACGGCTTGACACATGCGATTTATAGTCTCATGCATACCATAGAGACGAGAGTGGACAACATGCAGTAAAGGCAATCTCCTTAAGCTATGCGGGGTATGCCTATAAGAAACCATACCTGCGAGAGTGCAAGGATCTATGTTCGAGTTCAAAAGCTGGTGAATAAAGACTAGATCAGCAACTCTACGTCGTTCTTCCACCGAGTGCATATTAAGTAACTGGAGGAGATCCGCATAAGGAGGAAGCCTTAGTGTTTCATTCTACGGAAGGTCTCTTAGCGCGAACCTAACAAAGTTCCGCTGCACCGACTCAATGCAAACAGCATAACAGGGAGACCATACTCGAGGCATACTCGAGAATTGGCACAACCAAAGAAAATAATAAGTGAATTAAGGTATTCCGATCAGAAAACTCCCTTGATCCTTGGAGACGGAGTTGGATCAATACGTTGAGAAGCAAGACCCGGGTTCGAGACCAGATGACCCTGTGAGCTTTTATTAAGAAATTTAAATAATCCACTCCGTCTCTGGGCTGTTGTCTAGCTCGCAGGAATGCAAAAACAAGATTCAAGTTTCCTCACTTTCCTTACCCTAATTCCCTTCCGGCCAAAACCATGCTAACGCATCAAAGGATTTTCCCCTAGGATTTCGCCACATCGTATAAAAAAAACCAGCGCTTTACATAACCCAGAACTGAATTACCCTTAGAAACAATATAGTTAATGTGCAGAGTGAAATCGAGCTTTTTGTCTAGCTTCACACGAAGATTAGTAACGGACTGCACGCGACGGATAGTAGTATCCACAAAGGTATAACCAAAGACGAGCTGACGGAGGTTCCTAGAGAACGAAATAACTTCACATTTATCCAGGTTACGTAACAAGCCATTTGATCCACAACAAGCCTTGAAGGTATTTAAATCATTCTGAATGCAGGAATATTCATAACTGTTTCTAACGCATGAGAAAATCTTCATATCGTCTGCGTAGATTAAGACTTTGGAGTGCTTAATCAGAGGGACAATGTCGTCAATGGCAAGAATAAACAGCAGCGGCCCCAGATGGCTCACTAGCGATACACCAGATGAAGCCCTAACGACTTTAGATAAAGTATAACGGAAAGACACTCGGTAAGTCCTATCTTTTAAGTAAGAGCAGATCCAGTCGAGCAATAAAGGCGGAAAACCCAGCCTTTCAAGTTTAAGCATAATCACAGAGTGTAGACGCAGTCGGTCTGGAGACCTTCTTGGAATCACTGGTCTAGAGGCTTTGTAAAGCGTTGTTATAGAGAGTTTACGGATTTTCCCACTTTGATTCATTTGTGCTAATCCTTAGATAGATCTACTCTAGAATCTGCATCCTAGTTCTGGTCGACTTACTATTCTGCTCATTCCAAGCTATTGTAGCTAATGGGACCTTGGGACGATCCGCTTAGCCTCCCGCCCTATCCCGACCGCCTCGATTTGCTCGGTTTGCACTCACTTGAGAAAAGGCGCTTAGTTGCTAACTTGATCTTATTTCACCAGCTCTTGAATTCAAATATTGACTCACGTATTCTTGTTAGCAAGGTTTCTCAACATAGTCTCCAAGACTTACTTACTTTGTTACATGTTTACCCCTCCATATCAAATTATGGCAGGCATGAACCAATTAACCGTTTATATAGTGCTGTTAATGCAATCCGAATTTCGATTTAACTCTTTGCAAGGAATTACTTAAGAAATATCTATTCTCTATGCTCACGTGACTCTCTGTTATGCATGTTATGTGTGTGTTTCCTTCCATATTTTCTTTCTTTTCATTTCTTTCGCTCGTTTTTAGGGGTTCCGAAGTCACACGAACCATCATAGTTTCGCCATGTCCGTCCGTCTGTCTGTAAGCGGTTTAGCTCAGAGACTCTTAGTACTAGAAAGCTTTAATTTGGCTTGGGTATACATATTAATCATGCCGACAAAGTGTTAAAATAAAATCTTGGAAAAAAATATTTAGGGTACCTCCGCTATACGTAAAGTGAATTCTTTTTCTCGTTTATCCCATGGTGTTGGAGAGGTCATGCAAAAATATTGCGGGTGAGTGAAAACCATTTTTCCGATTCAGGGATCCGTTTGCGAAATTTTAAGCTTTAAAATGCTAATTTTTGATAGAGTCAAAGTCCCCCCTGCCAGTTAAACGGTTATTTTTGGATATGTGACAAAATTCACTGTAGTAGTATATAAAACGAAGTTAAAAGAAAAAGTATCACAGCTAAGTAGGCTTTACAAATTAACGAGTAATAATCGACCAACTTATAAAATGTACTTGCAGAAGTAAAAAGGAAACTTTCATACAAATTCCATTGAAAATTACTTAGATGAAGTTCTTAGTTGTGTAAAACAGGTAGTAAGTAAATATAAGTTTATGCACCATGTAAAATTATGGAAAAATAAACTCATAACATCCTTAATAATAATAATTCCTAATGTTTACGTTCGGATTAATATGTTCATAGTATCAAACAAAAGTCCCCCTTCTATGTCCACATATTGTGACGGGCAACTACAGAACCCTACACTGCGCGTGGCCCGACACGCTCTGGGACGGTTTTTTTCCTATGCATATTGGTGTGTGAGTCTCATTCCATCGATTTGACGAAATAGGTTAATTTTTTCTTCGCTCCTACCAATAAATGCGCCTTCCGTCCTAGAAGCGAAATTCTATTACAAAAAAAAAAACTATCCGAAGATAAATCTCTTTTTTGAAACCGTTATTGTGGGAGATTTCAACGTTAATAATATAGACTATAGTTAAGGTTAGGTTGACGGCCACCGGATATTACCCGGTCGGCCTCACATATACCTTAATATGGTGCGCTGTAACACAGCAATCTCATCAGAATCGATTTGGAACCGCCATGCAGTGATTAATTGGACCAGCCGCAGCTACTGAGGAACCTGGTTAGGTTCTTTACCTCGACGCTGGCAAACTCTTCCTGGCCATTAAGGGGTAACACCACTGTAAATTAGTAACGTTTAATAGTTTTTTGTGAATTTTATTTGGGTATGAAAAATGGTGTTAAAATAAAAAATACATAGACTCTATAAAGAATATATTTAAAAATAAAAAAACAAATTTTTTTTAAATATAAAAAATGGTGGCAGTAGACTCCTTTTCGTGAGACGCAAACATTTTAAGATGCTCCGTGGCACGCACTATAACTGCCTTAAAAATGCAATTTGAAAGAAAGAAAAAAAATTTTATTAATCCTCTTAAGTATGCTGCGTGCCGTTTCGAAAAACCAAGTTGTGAGAAAACGCGTTTAAGGTTTCGACATTGATTTTAGAGGTAAAAAATTAAAAAATATAATTGTTACAAAATACAAACTACTAATCTGCTATCCCAGGGCCATAAAGCTGACCTTCTAAGGTTAAATTTTCTTCCTCGTATTCTTTTCTTGTAAATTTAACGCTGTATCGTGCTTCTTTTGCCTTTGCTGTTAAAGAACGTTCGGCGCGGTTGATACGGTTTAAAGCCAGAAATTATAAGCTTTTTAGCCAATATCTATGTCTAAGATTTTCAATTCCTAATAGTAATAATATTACGACCGATTCTAACTAGATCTATGATTTTTTTTAAAAAGTTTCTACTCAATAAACTAAGGCTGTGGAATGTAAAATTCGGGACAGGTGCGTTGTTTACAAGAAGCCGTGCGGAGCGCCTTAACTCACTTTCACCAAAAATACAGATTTTAATAAAAAAAAATTTATTTTGCTTTTTTTTTTTATTTTATATGCTTTAAGAGATATTTTAAGCAAAAAAAATCAAAAAATTGCTCGTTATGGCCTTGGCTTAACCAGTCTTGAAACATCTTACAAATCTCAAAACTTAGGCTTGGAGAAGCTTTTGCCTCTCGCGGTGACGAATCGTGACTATTTTACTGAGATTGGACGGTCCATCTGTGTTAATCACAGAAAGTTTTGGAGTTTCATTAATCGTAAGAGTAGGAGTGATGGTGAGCGGAGACTGAAGTGCCAACGACTTTTTGACTGCCTTATCCTTCTTGACAAATAGTTTAGGATTAGTTTATTTTAATAATTTGATGAACTATCATCCGATTTCCTTATCGGTTAAGGATTTGTTATTGTCAATGCTTTGCTTATGGTGCGCATTATGAAATTGTCTATTTTTTGTCCGGTACTTGATGGAATTCCTGTATCTGCCTTAAATAATTGTGGCCAGTCTCTTGTTCCTGTCCTTGCTTATTTATTTAACCCACTATTCCATGTCCTACGGTATTTTTCCTAAATGCTGAAAGTCCTCTACCATTTTTGCTCTTCGTAAAATGGTAAAAAAAATTATGTCTCCAATCATAAGAGCATTGCTAATCTATCTGACATTGTGAAGCTCTTCGAAGCAATCGTATGTGATGCCTTTAGTTTTCTTGTAAACCGTTCTTGGGATCCTTCCAACATGGTTTCATTAAACGCATGTCAACAGCAAGCAATCTTGGAATTTGAAAGCTATTGCATATCTACTCTCGAGGCTTGTATCTTTCAGACCGAGCAAAGCGAACTACCTCTCTCTAAAAAAATTTCAAACACTTCTAGTGCACCCCCAGGAAGGTAGTCACTTGGGTCCCCTTCTTTTTATTACATTTATCAATGACGAGTGACGAGTGACGGTGTTTAGGATAATAGGAAACCTGGTTGTTTATGAATAGATGTGAGCATGGTCCCTTTAGTAGTTGAGTCTCCAATCCTACAACCTCTTTGTATCTAGAAGTATGGCTAGATACAGTTTATAAAAATTGAACAAAAATTGAAATTGAAAAAAAAAAATATAAAACAAGTTGATTTTTCGATTTTTATACCCAACAAAACTAGGTGACCCGGAAAGTAAAAAAATCGAAAAATCAGTGTCTTTTGTTTTATTTATTTGTTCATAAATCCGTCGCAAAAACGAACATTTAAAAAAAATCATGAAGATCGGTCTAATTTTGGATTTTTTATCGCCAAAAAACCAGGTGACCGCGAAAGTATATAATTAATTGCCTTATATTTTTCAAAGTAATTGGGTTTCACACGATTCTAAGTGTACTATTTTTAATTTTTTTAATTTTGTACGAACCTACCTAAAAATATTACTAGTCGGGTTGAATTATGAAAATTCCTACATTGAACCTCTTAAGCTTTTATGAAAATAATCTCTCTTGCCTTAAATATGTATTAACATTATAATGATTTCAAAATGGTAAATGACTAAATGCTATATCTCAATAAAAGTTAAATTTCGTCTAGAGGTAGCTCGAATTTCTCTCTATGGTTCTGGTAACCCCTTGTGGTTCATGGGGCGGGAGAAGAACTTCATTCGATTCCAAAAAACGATTGCAAGTGGACCTATAATATGTGGATTCCGAATCACTGGCACTTTCTCTGAAAACCCCCTGCAACCATTTTATCGTAATCTGTTGTCAGCAGAAAACAACCATGAGTCACCGTCGGTGGGATTCGAACCTGCGACCTCCAGAATGGTAGGTCAACATGTTATCACTTACTAAAAAGACGACTTTACCTCGATTTAGTTCAACGAATCTATGGCTACAGATCAATGAAATTTTTTAATTGATTCCCTTGTTTTGAATTTTTCTTGTTTATTGTAACCTCGCGATAATTTTACCTTCAATTAGAAAGCCTTAATGGCTTTAGTATAGTTGACGACGTTATTAGCTTAAACTTCTCTTTGGGAGTTATTACTAGTTGAACTATGGCTACAGACATGTACAACATGTCAACACTTAATATTCCCAGAAATACTCTCGCATTCATTATTACGCCAATTAAACTAATTTTGATGATTGTTTTTTCTTACCCTGCCTCACGTAAAATGTCTTAATGAAGATTCGGACAACGACAATAGATTAAGATGATTAAATAATTTTCATTATTTGAATTTCCTTAATTTTCACATTATCTAACATAGGAAGAATTATGAAAGTCGATAAAAACGTTTATTCTAAAAGGTACTAGATATGTTCGACTAGGTTAATAAAGAGGGGTTCCGTAGAAAAGAAATAGCTTTTGTTTAACTTTTGACTACATATTAAAACTTTCTTATACACATTATGTTTGCAGATGTAGACTCTGAAGGATCAGCAGCACTGAAAAATGCTTGGGCAGAATTAGCAGCCATCGAAAAGGAAACAAGGAGATACAGGGAAATTCGGGAACGAACAGAGCAGGAACTTGAAATGTGCAGACAAAAAGGTGTTCAACTGGAGGATGTACGTAACACTTTGTTTATCTTTAAAATAAAAAACTTTCTCAAATAAATTACTTTCGACAGGAACTACCGGAAAGAATAAGTAGCGACGAGGAACGGGAGCTCCTTGGTAAGCCGTTAAATGCAAATAATTCTATTAATAACTCTTATCGCTTGGTATTCAAAATTGAAGCTTTACTATGTCGAGTACATGAACTTGAAGCAGATAAAGTGTCCCTGCAGGCAGAACGATTAGCTAGGCAAGCTGAATTGCGAAGGAGAGACCTGCAACTTTTACGAGCAGAAAGGCAACGAAGGTTATGCGAAGATATCATCAGCAGCCAAAGGCGATTAATAGAAGAAGGGCAGGTGGAACTTCCTGATGAGCTTAAGGAGCTTTATGCGTTGTATCAACAAGAAATTCACGCGAGCACAGTTAATGCCTCTGCCGTTACACCTCGCGATTTGTATGAAAAGAAATTACCTCCAATTTATTCTGCTGGGTAATATTCCCAATTAATTTAATGTGCCCACTGATCGCTATCTTTCAGTCTCAATTCACCTGGCAGTTCTAGTTCAGGATCGGATTGGTCGCCGTCGCCTCTCCCACCGATAGAACCACAAAGCGTGGAAATTGCTCAAGACGGCCCTGATAGACTTATGGGACCACCTGTTGCTCCACGATTACCATCTATTGTACGAAAACGCTCAAGCTACAGTGGACATCAAAGTACATCTAGTGAAGAATAATATAAAGTAATAGGGAAATATTTCTTTTTTTTTATTGTGGATTCACTTTGTTTTAGATCAAATAGATTTAATTGTTCAATAAAAACATTAAGCTTTATAACCTTGTTTCATTTGACAGTAAATTCAATTTTTTATTCTACCGCAATTATTCACAGTTTAAATCCTCTGATAAAATAACCGTGGTTCTTAAACCATATTTCGGGAAAGGTGTGACAAGACGGAGTAGTTCACGTAGTATACAGGGGTCTTTCACATAAGGTGTGTCAAAATAAGTCGGGTGATAAAACTCATATAGGAAAACAAATAATTATATGGCAGTGGGGATGGAGGGAGCAACTCAACCATTTCGAATTTACAGAGTGATTCATAAATTTGCAATTTTCACGGTATGCACATCATTATTTTATTTTTATCTTTTGATCTACTTAACGCACGGTGTTGGATCAATACGTTGAGCGGCAAGACCAACATGCCATGGGTCCCGGGTTCGAGACCAGACGACCCCGCGAGCTTTTATTAAGAAATTAAAATAATCCACTCCGTCTCTGGGCTGTTGTCTACCTCGCAGCAATGCAAAAACAAGACACAAGTTTCCTCACTTCCCTTACCTTAATTCCCTTCTGGTCAAAACCATGCTAACGCATCAAAGGGTTTTCCCCTAGAATTTGACCACATCGTATAAAAAAAAAACAAAAAAACAAAAACGCAGCGACATCTGACAAACGTCAAAAAACTACTATTACAATGACCTTTTCAAAATTGTCAACAGTATTGAACTGGATAAAGGATTAGAAAAACCGCATCCTTAGAAGTCCCTAACTACCTAATTATTTTATTCCTTAAATAAACTTAAAAAAATTTTAAAAAAAAGTTGAACCGACTTCACAAAAAGCGCTAAAAAGCATAAAATAATTTTTAATTTTATATCTATTGCGACATTTCGAAGTCGGTGCAAATCAAAGAAACCAAATAACTACAACAAAAGTATTTAATCGTCCTTCCCTATGATCCCGTGAGCTGAAACGTTCAGGTATTTTTAAGTGGTACTAGTGCTGTTTTATTTGTTTAATTTGCACCGACTTCAAAATGTTTTAATAGACATAAAATGAAAAATTATTTTATGCTTTTTAGCACTTTTTATGAAGTCGGTTCAACTTTCTTTTTAAAACCCATTTTATTTTTCACTTTTTAGTGTCTTGTACTCTATACTACGAAGAAAGAACCATCCAAATCGGTCCACGCGTTAAAAAGTTAGGCTTAACCCTCTACCCCACCTCAATTCTACTAAAAAATTTTTCTCATGGTATCAATCAAGGAACATACTCCACCGAACAGAAAAGGAATCATCGAAATCGGTCCAGACGTTACGAAGTTACTACCCCTTCCCTTCCACCACCATAGGACCAAATTATTCTCCTATTAGCAATAGGATCACACTCTATACAACAGAAAAAGAACCCTCCAAATCGGTCCACGCGTTACAAAGTTAGGTTTCACCCTCCCCCCCCCATCGCCACACCAACATTTTTTTTCTCGTGGGATCAACCAGGGAGCATACTCTACCCAACAGAAAAAGAATTATCCAAATCGGTCCACGCGTTACGAAGTAAGACTACTCCCCCCCCGACCCCCACCCCCACCATAGGACCAAATTATTCTCCTATTAGTAATGGAGGATCACACTCTATACAATAGAAAAAGAACCACCCAAATCGGACCACGCGTTGCAAAGTTAGGTTCCACCCCCACCCCATCAAAATGTTTTTCCCGTGGTTTCAAGCAGGAAACATACTCTACCCAACAGAAAAAGAATTATCCAAATCGGTCCACGCGTTACGAAGTTAGACTATCCATTCCTATTAGGAATGGGGGATCATACTCTGTACAACCAAAAAAGAACCATCCAAATCGGTCCATGCGTTACAAAGTTAGGTTTCACCCGCACCCTACCAAAAAATTTTTTGACATGGTACCAATCGGTGAACATTCTCTACCCAACAAAAAAAGAATCATCAGACATAAAAAAAATAAACGTCGAACTTAGAACCTCTTTGTTTTTCGGAAGTCGGTTAAAAATTTCTAAGAGAAAGGGTCGAAAATGTTTGTTTATGGTACACAGGTAACTAATTTTAATTACTCCTGCAAAAAAGTAATAAGAAGGTAAGTGTAATTTATTTTATTATCGTTTTAAGCTTGTATAAGCTAGCAGTAGCACCCAAGTATCCTTGCGTTCTGTTCCTTATCTCTCTGGTTCCTTTACCCACTTGTGGACGTCTATTAAACCGACTCTGCACCTTGGTCCGGTTCTTCGCCAACGCCTTCAATTTCGCCACGAGTTGTTAATATTGGTACCTTCCCTCTCGACGGATCTTCGCCATGTGTTGCGCGGTCGTCCAATTCGGCGTCTTCCTTGGATTCCATGGGGATTCCAATCTACTCGTAGAAACTGCTGTGCAATGTTGTTTGGCTCTGTTCTTAGTGTATGGCATATACATTGCCACTTGCGTATGCGAATTCTTCTGTTTATCCTGTTTTAGCCGCTAAGTCTGTAAGTCTGTGTAGGTCTTCGTTGGGAATGACCTCCGGCCAATGGATGTTACCGGTTGACAAAGGCTTAAATGCAACTCGAGTCTTATTGATACGAGCCTTTACATCAGCTTCAACTCCGTCGCCCGCTGTAACTATGCTTCCTAAATTTATCCACTTGCTCTATTTGCTGCTGTTCAAGATAAATTTCATTATGCCTCCTGGAGACTAATCTTAGGGCCGCCGATAGGGGAGGGGGGCGAAGGGGGTAAACCCCCCGGGCCCGGGCTTTCAAAAGGGGCCCCGTAATCTAAGTCATCAACAGAACATTTTTTCCATTTTAATTATATGTACCTATATATAAAAAGATGATTCACGATCAAAAAAGTGTTATATACAAGACAGATTTTAAATTGAAAGTCACTCATTCGATTGTACATGAGCCTGTAAACGCTTAGTCCCGGGCCCGAAATTCCTTTCGCGGGGCCCGCATGTGGTACCCCCGGGCCCGAATTTCGTCTCTACGGGCCTGACTAAGCTCATAAAATTGCTTTTAGCAGGCTTGGAACATTTAGGTTACTTGACTCTGTTGGATAAGAGACATACATTATCGGCATAGTCCAGGTGCGTAAGGTGGTTAAAGAATGTCCATCTAATCCCTCGCGATGGAGTGTCGTCTAGGGCGCTGCACAATAAGAGATTCCCTATTTGACGTGGCCCAAATCGAGGTATTTTCGCGGACTTTCCGAAGGTTAAAAGGAATCGGAAGTGTAACTTCAAACAGCACAGAATTACGATCTGAAACATTGGAAAATTTTGCCGATGTTGAGCAGCAAATAATCGTCAGGCAAGACTCTAAAACGAGTACAATACCAGTCGCAAGACGAATAGGACTGTCTTCAGTTATAGTTTGGAGCAGTTATAGTCGAGCAGGATGAAGTTCATATCGTCATTTTCTAGTCCAGTGACTACTAGAAGGAGATTCCGAGAGAAGATTAGAATTTTGTATTTGGATGCTGGAATACAATGTGGAGAACAGGGCGTTTCTGAACCGAATTCTGTGGACAGATGAATTGTAATTCACCGGGAATGATATCACAAACTGCCACAACCTCCATACCTTGTCTGATAATAACCCACACAGGACAATATTGAACCATTCTGACATAATGTACGAAGACGTTCTAAGAATCACACTCCCATGGGGGCGACAATTGTAGGATGTGCCAAACATCGAAGGACCTAGACCACCGAGGAGACTACTTCTAGCTAGAGTTGCAACCTCAATATTATTGTACGCTGCACCAATTTGGGAGGTGAAGTGCTACATGGAAACACTAACAAAGGTGTACCGACTTAGAGCATGACACCGCTTCGGGCATGACAATTCCCTTTTGTACCCTGAATGCCCGGAACATGTATTATTCTACTGCCCACGGTTTGTAAGGATAAGGGATTC
The DNA here is from genome assembly GCA_964036015.1 of Leptarthrus brevirostris. Lineage (NCBI taxonomy): Eukaryota > Metazoa > Arthropoda > Insecta > Diptera > Asilidae > Leptarthrus > Leptarthrus brevirostris. Next base: position 135,416,716 of record OZ038371.1, on the reverse strand, counting down.
CGTGGAAGAAATCTGGTGAGGAAAGGTGGTTTTTAGTGGGTCAAAGTTCCACACCTCGGCTTCCGATTCGTTCCACCTCATAAAAAAAAAAACCTCATATCGACCCACATTCTGTACCAATGTTTGGGCTGGTAACATCATTTTCATTTCATACCCAAATTTATGGGGATTTTTTTGAAAATGCATTGCCAGATCTAATAGCAGATATCTCTCTTTATCATCCCTAGAGGCAAGCCCAAACCTCCGCGGTGGTCGAGTGAGATCATGACGCTAAGAAAGGAGTGTCGTAAACTTTTTAACCAAGCTAAAAGAACTAAGACTTCTTATAAAGAATGCCTCAAAAAATATAAGAAATTGATTAGGAAATCAAAGCGATCCTCGTGGGAGGGCTTCTGTAATAAAATCGAAAGCTCCTCTGAAGCGAGCCGTTTGTGGAAAATCCTCTCAACAACGCCCATCACCCCAACCCTCTTGAGCAAAAGTGATGGAAGTTGGACTTCATCCAGTCTTGAGTCACTGGAATTACTTGTCAACACGCACTTTCCGGGCGGCCAAGAACTGGTCCACAAAGTACTTAATGTGAGGAAACTGAAATGGGCGATAAGAAGCTTCAAGCCCTATAAATCACCGGGATAAGATGGCATCATCCCAGCTGAACTACAATTAACTTTCGAGATACTGGTTCCGTGGGTAATGGTCATTTATGAGGCTTGCCTTAACCTTACCTATATTCCATCCTCCTGGACGAAGGTGAAGGTGGTCTTAATCCCTAAAGGAGGAAAAGCCTCACACTATAAGCCCAACATGTCCACCCTCCTATTACTTAGGTTATTTTTATAGGGGTTGCTATAGTTTTTGTAACCTCAACGTGGTATCACAATGGGCCTCCTTGGCCTAAGTGTGCCTTTCTCAGGCAGCCACTTTAACCTAACCTAACCACCTAATCATATTATTAAGCACTTTATCTGACCTTACCGAGGAGCAAAATCTAACTGAACAAACCTTACTAGCAACGCAGTAGAACGTGTATTGGCATTTGATAAACTTCCTCACTCTGTGATTATGCTTAAGCTTGAAAAGTTGGGTTTTCCGCCTTTATTGCTCGATTGGATCTTCTCTTACTTAAAAGACAGGATATATCGAGTATCTTTCCGTAATACTTTATCCAGAGTCATTAGGGCTACATCTGGCGTACCGCAGGGTAGTCATCTTGGGCCGTTGTTGTTTATTCTTGCCATTGACGACATTGTTCATCTGATTAAGCACTCTAAAGTCTTAATCTATGCAGACGATATGAAAATTTTCTCATCCGTTAGAAACAGTTATGATTCTTCCTGCATTCAGTATGATTTAAATACCTTCAAGAACTGGTGTGGATCTAATGGTCTGCAGCTTAACTTGGATAAATGTGAAGTTATGTCATTCTCTAGGAACCAAAATCAGCTCGTCTTTGATTATACCTTTGATGAAACTAATATCTGTCGTGTGCAGTCCGTCGCTGACCTTGGAGTGAAGCTTGATCGTAAACTCGATTTCACTCTTCACATTAACTACATTGTTTCTAGGAGTAATTCAGTTCTTGGCTATGTAAAGCGGTGGTCAAGGGAGTTTTCTGATCGGAAGACCTTAATTCACTTATTCTTTTCTTTGGTCAGGCCAATTCTTGAGTATGCATCTCAGGTTTGGTCTCCCTGCTATGCTGTTCATTCCAGACGCATTGAGTCGGTGCAGCGGAACTTTGTTACTTGTTGTTACACTAAGAGACCTTCCATGGAATGATCCACTTAGGCTTCCTCCTTATGCGGATCGCCTACGATTGCTTAATATGCACTCGTTGGAAGAACGACGTAGAGTTGCTGACCTAGTCTTTATTCACCAACTTTTGAACTCGAACATAGACTCTTGCACTCTCGCAGGTATGATTTCTTATAGACATACCCCGTATAGCTTAAGAAGACTGCCTTTACTGCATGTTGCTCACTCTCGGTCTAACTATGGTATGCATGAGCCTATAAATCGCATGTGTAGAGCCGTGAATATGTGTCCTGTTTTTGACCTGACTCTTACTAAGGATTTGCTGAAACGATCTCTGTTGTCTGTGCACCCCTGATTGTTTGTGTGGGCGTGTTTTGGATTTTTGTGTTTTTCTTTTTTGTTTGTTGTTTACTAATATTTTATTGCATGGGTTGTGGGAGCCTCATTCATCTCAATATACGTTATATTCTGGTGAATAGGTCAATTGATTTTGATTCTAGGCTTCTGCCTATGAAGTGCGCCTTCTGAGTTAGAAGGATTAATTCTGCAAATTTGCATGGAAGCAATTTTCTCACAAATGTGTGTCAATAGATTTAGAAGAGAGAAATAATTTTGTTGAGTTTTGCTAAAACTGTAATTTTATTTTACTTAATTACTTCTTAATTATCCATTTCTGTAAAATCTATTTTGTTCAGATAAAAGCTATTTCAATTATGAAGAGTTTGATACCTATATCTCATTTTTAATTCTTTTCGACTTATTGAGTTTTGGAAAAAGGTCCTCAATTAATGCACTTTAATTTAACCGAAGTAATTTTAAATCGTAAAATTCCGATTCATGATAACTTATGATGATGATTTATTTCGTAACAATTAATTCAATTACATTTTTTTAGGCCGATGTTCAAAATAATAATATTAGAATTTTAGATGTAAGTCAACTAAAATCATGTTCAAGATAAATTGTATCCAAAAAAATTCATAAAAAATCATAAGAAAAAAAACTAAATAAATTCATAAAAAATTAATATAAAAAAAAAATTTCGACAATGACAATATCAGTCGTCTGTCTAGATTGGTTAGCATTAAATTAACTACGATATACATATACAGTGAAACCTGGTTAAGTGATCCCTGGATACGTGAGAACCCTCTGTTATATGTTGATAATTACAATGAGGTCCCGACACTTTTGCAGTGAAACACCTCTGTTACTGGGAATTTTAAAACCTTGTTAATTGAAATTAGATTTCATAGATTTTTTCGATGTTTACCTCTATAATTGGGACTTCGTAGCTCAATAACCCATATAAGTGAGACAATTTATCAGGTTTAGACAAATTATGACACTCTTGTTAACAAACAGTCTATCAGAACTATCTAAGGCTTTGTACGAGAAACGAGTGAATAACATTTCCACCTCCTTATATGATAAATGGTACATTTCGGGCTCTCATAGTGGGACCCTCTATAAGCAAGACAACTGTCATGTTAACCTGCCTATTTGGAAACTGGGTTAATGATAAGCTTTATAAGTGATAAATAATTCTAGGTCCCTTGAGATCCCAGTTAAACAGGTTCACTGTACTTTATGTCCAAATCTAAATGAATCCAATAAGTTTTCAGCTTACAGTATAGTAAATCTTTCAGTTGTTGTACTCTTCAATCAATATTCTACGAAGCTTCAGAGCCCCGCTACAGTAGCCATATAGAAGGTCCCAGTTTTTTCGATTTAAAAATTCAATTACCTCGTCATCTGAGGGAGTATCTCAGGCCAGATATTGCACTCTGTAAACTTTGAAGATTGGGCAAACACCAACAATATGTACTATGTTTTCATCCTGTTCTAAATTGCAGATAGAACAGAGGAAACTTCCTTCACCTCGGAAAGAATTAGCATTAAGCCATAGTAGACCACCACTAAACATATCTAATATACACCGTACAAAATCTAAATTACTATTATCACTACAACAAGCTCTCTCGTCGTCAAGGTTATGTTTAAGCTTGTGGTACATAGTCAGATTTGGCCCTCTCACATTCCTTGGTACATATAATTTCCAGTCTTTCACCCAGAGAAATCTTAAATGGTATACCATACTTGCTAGATAGATTAGAGAGCTCTTTATGCCAGCATATATTCATGTCGATTACCATTTCCGCCAGAACCTTAGTTAATCTGCTACTCGAGTGAAGATTTATAACTTTTGAATATATTTGTAGTGCAGCTTTAAAGTATTTAGCGATGCCAAGAGCAACCCGAATTCCAAGTGGAGCATGTAATTTGGCGTGCGTGTAGGGAGCCTAAATAAATTCTTTATAAAGAACCTCAAAAGCCTGTCAACATCATCAAATAAATAAAAACCCCACACTTGCGCAGCATAGGACATAATTGCGTTGAATACGGCACTGTATACCTTAAATTTCTGCGACACCTTTATCCTCTTTCTTTGAAGAAAAGTTCTCCAGGTACTGTTTATACTATTTTTTGACGTTAATAGCCTTTCTTGTACATGCTTCCGAAATGACAATTTTGGGGTTAGAATTACTCCAATCTCATTTCCTTCATAAAACCATTTCTCATCCCGCATACGCACACCTCCTCCCCTCGAGATTATTAATATCTTGGTCTTCGCTAAATTTAAAGTCAAGTGCCATAACTTGCAGTAACGCGCCAGCTTTTCGATCATATCTTGGAGAGTCGTTAGATTGTCAGATAAAATTACAACATCATCCGCGTACATCAAAAAGTGGCACATTTGCGGTCCCAATCATGATACCACCTCCTACATGATCATATAGATCATTCAAATAAAGCGAAAATAAGAGTGGACTTAAAACGCAGCCTTGACGGACACCTGTAGTTGTTTAAAACCAGTCACTACATGAATTACCATTCCATATGGATGATTCTGTGCAATTATACAGTTCCTCTATAATCTTTATATATTTGGTTGATATTCCCAAATGCTGCAGAAAAATCAATAAAAAGAGCATACACATTTTTCCTACCCTATTTCCGTATTTACCGTATTATAGAAATTAAATATGTTGTCGATTGTTCCCTTACCTGGTCTAAACCCTGGTTGATACTCAACGAGTATGTTGTTTAATTCAATATAATTGACCAGTCTATCTAACAATATTCCCGCAAAAAGTTTCAACATTGCATCGAGAAACGCTACACCTCTGTAGTTTGAAGGAAGGTTTGGTTCGCCCTTCTTCAGTATCGGAAAAATAAAGGAGCGTTTAAAGCTTTCAGGCACTCCTCCTGCATTAAATATATAATTAAATGCGTTAACGATACATTGCAAGAAGTTTTCCTGTGCATTTTTTAAAACTCTGTCGGTATACTGTCTGGGCTTGGAGCCTTGTTACTTTTTGACTGTATCAAGTTCTTCTACTTCTATATAAAGAAAGGCATACAATATTGAATTAAACTCCCCTCCTACATTTAACAATGAATGGTAGAGCTTTTCTACCCGTAAGTATTTCCTTATACAAAATTTTTGACCCCTAAACTGTTTAACTATGCCCCACCACTCGGCAGAATTTTTAATATAAGATAAGCTGGTACTTATATTCACATAATATGTGTCCTTTTTCGTTTTACACAAGGTTTTATAATCTCTATTGGAGCTGTTATATAAATGGCGATTAAAATTAGTGTTATTTTTAAGAAAAATGTTTAACAACTTAAAAGCTCTACATTTTGCAGTATGACACTGGAAATCATACCAAGGTTGTTTAAACATTACCCCCTTCCCCTTATTCATCTTCTTACTAAACGTTATTATTAGTTCTGTCAAATCTTTGATTGATTTTCTAAGCTAAGGCGCTATGTATCTGGATTTTGAATATTCCAATTAAGTTTCGGTAGTAATATTAACTGTCTCATGTTCACTTGCGGAATGATCTCGTTTGTGTTGATCTGCAGATTAATTGGAAGATGATCGGAGTAGATTTGCGAGTCTATTTTTACGTTACGTTATCACTTACTTATTTTCAAAAATAAGCCAGAGCGGGATATTACTAAAATTGTTTTTATGTGAAGCCACAGTTATCGTGTAGCGGAAAAAATAATATTATGGCATTTAGCAAATTCGCTGGCACCTAACGCATGTAGAGTGAATTGAAAACTGCATCAAAACCGCATAAATATCATAATCTGCGTAATACAGTTAAAGCCGTTCCATAAATGCAGTATGCACAAAAGGTGCATGATTCAGCAACTCTTGTTCAACTCAATTTCGCAGCTACTGTGCAAACTGCGTTTATAAAAAGACATTTAGTCTCAAAAGCAAGTCAACAGGTGAGAAATGGATATAAAAAAAAACCTAAATCAAACAATTACTGTAATTGGAAAACTCATACATAAGACAAACCTTTATATAAATATGTCTCTAGTTTCGGTACCCCCTGTGGGGCATGTGGCAGAGAAGAACTTCACCCGATTCGAAACAACGTCTACAAGTGGACCTATAATTTAAGGTGGATTCCGAACCACCGAATTACTCTGCAACAACCGATGGCCAACACTTTATGGCTTACTCCACCGATGACTTATATAGATATATAAACACAAGATTATTTCGTATAACAGAAACAGTGTAAGTAAAAACAAAAAACATACAATAATATCAGTCGGTCAAAAATATGCCAACAGCAACAAGTAATACCTACAATGCCCACCTTTATTCAAGGATAATTTTGCGAGCCTGTAGAGCATCGTGAGCACATATTTCTTGCAATCGTCTGATGGAAATTATACCACATTTCTTTAATTGCTGCTATTCGTACCAATTTTTTGAAGCTTTTTCTAATACCTTTAGATTTTCGATAGGCGAAAGGTCGGCGCTTTATGGAGGACATGGAAGAATATTTATTATTCTTTTTCTAAAAACATTATACAATTATCGCAGTATGTATGGTCACGTTATCCTGCTGAAGTGTAAAAGCAGTCCAAAAACAAACACCTTTATCTAACGCTCTTATAGTAGGTTTAACGTACTTATAAGAAAAAGTTCATGGCTGTACCGAAGTCTTCATTTGCCCAAAATATTTGAATCAAAAAATTTAACGGCTTTAAAACACGCGCTGGGTAAAAATTCAACCTATTCTTAATATTATATTAATCTACATATGTGTTTCGATGCTATTTTGATACATTACTGAATTTGACAGTACTTACCAGGCATTGCAGGTGTTGCAGTATGAGCAGAGGTGCGAAGACGGTAACGGACATGAACAAAGTCTATGGAAAGCCATCTGATCTCACTCTACGCTCTCGTACGAGCAGACAGGGAGAGAAGTGAATTCCTTAATTCAAATCATTGAATTTTATTTATTGAATTGAATTACGTATTCTTGCTTGTAGTAAGGTTAAGCTGCGGGTCAAAAACTAGTAATTAAATTAAATCCTGCTAACTTACTACGATGACATGTGGCAGGAAGTGATAGAAAATCAATAACAGCTAAGTAGTACATTCAACGAATCTAACAACTGTAAAGATTTTTTTAGATTATAAAAGCAGTTAAAACGTGTTCTAGACCACCCAACTTGATTAAACGGACAAGACCAAGCCGGCAGAGATTATCAATATTTATTCTGTGTTGTTCTTATTTGTTAATCATTTTAAAAGCATGCAAAGGTATTACATAAAATAGACAAAATTTAAATCCAGGTTTATCTAGGATATTCAACGTGGAAAAAGTCTACTGAAAAATTCTATAAACGTGTTGGACGAAACAGACGACTTCGAAATATCTTTCTCCCCTGATAGAAGACTGGAATTTATTAAAAAAAAAAACTTTCTATAAATACTTGAAAATGTATAATTCAATTATCTAATAATAGCAATATAATTGACGTAAACAGAATACATAAGCAAAGGAAAATTGAAACAATTTAACTTAATAATACAAAAATGCTTGTACAAATTTACCAACAGCTGAAGAGAAAACATTCTCAAGAAGTACATAAATCAAAAGCAATGAAATAATACTATGTAAAATATATAAATACGAAGTTTTCTCTAATACCATCTATTCTTGTAAACGGTTCCTTGTTTACATACACTTTAAGCGGCTTATGAAATATGTATCAATAATGTTGTTGTTGTAGTAGTGAATAATTTGTAATAAATTTTATATTTAAACATTTAAGCATTTGTGTTTCGTATAAAAATTGATTTCTTAATTATTACTATTCAAGCTTAGACAAACTCCGTCTTATATCTTTGTATAAAATTCAACAAATTAAAAGACTTTAAACAAATATGCCTATCCCCTTCTAGTTTACTTTTAACTGTTTTCTATATTTATGAATTAGTGACATAATATCAAGCGAATTGGCAGTCACATTCGTGATTTACTTTAAACGCAAGGCTCCACGTAATTGCCGGGAAATAGTCCAGTAACTCCATCCATAACTCCTTCCCACCAGCCGTCATCATTCTTTTTTAATACGTAAAGTACAGAGCTTTCCTGAAAGCTGAGCTCATCGTCTTTATCCGCGTAATAGTCATATATTGCAACAACTGTTAATTGAAGTTAACTTTATTAAATTGCTTAGTATTACTTAAGGAGAATCGAGTACAAACCTTTTTCAATATAATTCTTTGGCACCCATCCGGGAAGATTTTGATCGTCTGGCACAATAGGCGCTAATTGTCCTTGCGTTGATGTCCTTGGTCTTCCAAAATCTTGATGCTCATCCTCTGGTGGAGGTGGCGGCGGAAGAGGTGGTGATTGCGATCCAGGACGTTGAAAATTTAGACTGAAATTGTTTCGATTTCTGTTTCGTAAAATTTTTCGTAAATCGAAGAGAAGAAGAAAAAATTAGTATAGAATAAAAAGAAAATGTTTACTTATAGATAAATCAAATGATATAGTGTCGAAAATACGATGTGCAGAGCTAGATCTAGAACATAAACTATACACCTTAAATTATATATTATCTATTGTTAACTATCCTCTATTAAATATATTACTCCTGACTCCTTACGCTCGACGCGACGTTACTGCAGACGAAAATTAAAAATTTCAAAAGAAATGGCGACATGCTCCCTCTGCCAAAAAATGTTCGAGACCGAATAATTGCACTGTTACAATTGGCAATGTAACCAGGAAGATACTAGAAGTATGTACATGCATTTATAAAATAAAAATGCCGCGAATGAATAAACTAACTGCGGAAGAAAATGCAAAAATGTTTGTATTTGATGAACAAGCCGTTTCAAATAGTGAACTGTCAATGTGCTCAGAGTAGACGTATGTTTAATCGCTCTTGCAATTTTTACGAATTTGTCCGTATTTATTTGGATCTTTCCATTAAATTTACAACGCTAAATCGAAATATTCATAGGAGTGCAAGTGTTGCTGCAAAATAATTGTTTCGAGCGCATCGAGAAGACCTAAAATAATTCAAAATCAAATTTGTCAAGTCAAACAGTGCTAGCAATGGCTGGAAGAAATAGCAAACCTTCAACTAGATTGCAACAACTACAATCAAAGCAATCGCTATCAGTTCCAACTACTACATCTCCTAATGAGGGGAACGATGGTCGCTGTCCAAACGATGTTTTGATCACTGCTGATATGCTGGTTGCAATGGAGGAACGTATTATTGAAAGATTGACAACAGTAATCGAAGAGAAATTGTGCGTAATACGATAATCGCTGATGGCAGATATAAATTCTGCTCTTAGCTCAGTGTCAGTGGAAGTGGATACTCTTAGTACGGCGGTGAAGGATTTAATTACCAAATGCAGTGCTCTTGAAGCCTCTTGTGGTGATCTAGTTCGACTGCATCAGCAAAGTGACTTTGGATGCCCTCATAATAATAAAAAATATTTCATCAGTAGTTGGTCACCAGTTGTCTTCCTATGTAGATGCCTTTAGAGTCAAGCGGCAACGGAATCATTACTCGAAAGAACAAGGTAACAAAAATGTAAACATTCCGATTATTGTTAGATTCTCATGTCCGTGCGAGCGGAGATTATTTTTTGAAAGGCTTAGAGTGCACGGAAGATTGAAGCTGAACAACATCAATTTCGGCTTTACTTCAGATGGTGTCATTACTGTCTGCGAAAGTCTTTCCCAGCGCAATAATGCAATTTTCCGAGAGGCTCTACAACACCGTTCCTCAGGTAAACTGTCCTCTGTTTTTCCGATAAATGGCTTTGTCATGGTAAAACATGCGAAAGACGACGTAGCTGTCAAAGTAACTGACGTCCATCAACTGAGATCCATCCTAAGTAATTAAACAGGACTCGTGAATTGTATGGGGGGTTAATGCAATGGGTATTCTTTTTCACATGAATAATTTCTTAAATACTTTGCTTTCTTATTTAATTGTTTCTATAGTTTTAGAATTGAATAATGAATTAGTTTTTAAATTTTTCAAATTTACTTCTATTTATTATAAACTGAATTTCAATTGTGGGTCGAATGAAGTGTGCAATAACTATACAAGTTTAGTAGTCTTTTTAAGTGATCGGTGCGCTACGGGTGAGGTGAGTTGTGGATCGGTGGGCTTATGGGATGTCTTGGGGGGGCACCTGAAGTAATGTCCTTATCACCTGAGTGGTCCCTCCTGTCCAGAGTGGGAGCACTTTGTAATATTTTTAGCAAGCAATGGACGGGACTACATATTTGTCACCTTAAAGCTAGGAGCATCCGAAATAAGGTTGATATAATGCAGGAAATGTTTGGTCAGACGGATATGCATAGTATTTTTGTTTGTGAGACTTGGTAAAATGCTGACGTCAATTCGTGCTTGGTCGCATTAAGTGGATTTAGTGTCTTTCGGTGCGATAGAATTGGACGCAACGGGGGAGGAGTTGCCATCTACATTAGATGTACCTTTAGGGCTAAACAAATTGGTTGCTCTAAACCGGGTGACGCACTTGAGTTCATCTGTTGAGGTCAGTACATACGGTCACAAATGTGTTTTGATTTGCGCATATTGCCCACCAGGTTCTTTTGATTTGGATGGAAGCTCCTATGTCCAGGAAACTGTGTCTACGATGTCATTACGCTACAATAACGTTATCATTGGTGGTGACTTCAATGTAGATTTGTTGAAAAATGATTCGGTCTCGAATAATTTTAGTTATTTGTTGCAGACTTGGGATCTAAAAGTCGCGAGCACTCTTCCAACTTACTTTCGTACACAAAATCCTTCACAATTAGACTTGTTTCTGGTAGCTAACATAGACTCAGTGAACTTTACAAACCAAATTGATCCACCCAGTAACTTTGACCATGATTTCATCTATATGACTTATAACTTACCTGTTAATCCCCACTCCTCCGTCTCCTCCTTCACTTATCGTGTTTTTAAAAATATTGATCATTTAACGAATGTCTAATAATACTCTGGGAACACATAAGTAACTGCCGTACATTAGATCAGAAGGTGGTGTGCCTCACTCAGTATTTGAATTACCTATTTAACAAAGTTGTCCCTGGTTCACTGACGCAATCCGAATGATGATTGCAGATAGAGATCTCCTTTATCGACGATACAGGTTTACACGGACCGATACTGACTGCAGACGTTATAAAATTATGCGCAATAAGGTAAGCTCGGCTGTTCGTTCCGCTAAGCGAGTCTACTTTGAGAGTAAATTAGACACTAATCTCCCTCCAAATCAGTTATGGAGAAACCTGCATAAACTAGGAGTATTTGGTAAGGATAGATCTCCATGTGATATAGACCCAGATGAGCTTAACAGTTTCTTCGTTTCTGCTCAGGATAATACTGACTGCTCTTCAATACGGTCGACAGCTGAAGATGAATTTGTTGATCCTGATGGTTTTTCATTCAGGTGTGTTGATGCGGATGAAGTAGTTGCAGCAGTCGGATGTGGGATTCTACGATATCTCGCTTAAATTTTTAAAAATTATTTTGCCTCATATTCTGCCCATCTTAGTGCATCATTTTAATACCTGTCTTACTAATTCACAATATCCTATGCTCTGGAAGAAGGCTATTGTAGTACCAATTCCTAAATCTGGTAAATGCTCTGCACCTTCTGACTATCGCTCAATTAGCTTGTTATGTTTCCTTGGTAAAGTTCTTGAACAACTAATGAATACTCAGCTAACTGGTCACCTGCATCAACATAATCTCTTATCATGTTGGCAGTCGGGTTTTAGATCAAGCCACAGTTGCGAGACAGCTTTTCTTAAAGTAACTACTGACTTATATAAAGCAATTGATGATGACCACATTGTTGATTTCAGTAAGGCTTTCGATTCGATCGACCATAATAGATTACTACTTAAGCTTCGTAGGGATTTCAAATTATCTTCAACTGCTAATAAACTTATTAAAAACTTTTGAATGAGCGGAAGTCAGTTAGTTAAGACACATAGAGGATACTCATCACCATTGGCTGTGGGCCGTGGTGTACCTCAAGGTTCTGTATTGGGGCCCCTCTTGTTTTGTTTATATATAAATGATCTACCTGCAACCCTGTCTGATGCTTCAGTTCATCTTTACGCGGACGACGTTCAAATTTACTTGGATAGACCGATGGGAGTGGTCCCGAAGTAACTACCTCACACTTAATCCCATTAAGTCAACCTGTATTCCCATATACAGGAGGGCAATTGACTTTGCTGATTCATCACCCATCTTCATAAGCGACGTTGTAGTTCCATACACTAAGTCGGCCAAAAGCCTAGGGATGGAGCCGAACTCCACATTCACATGTTTCAGTCATATTTCGAATGTGCTAAGTAAAATCAATAGTAGATTGAGAAAATTAAGAATTTCTGCCAACTTATTATCGGCCAATATAAAAGCAAAACTTGCTAAAGCGCTTGTACTACCTCACTTTATTTTTGGCAGCCTAGTTTTCTCCAAGCTTGATTCTATCTGCCAAAGAAGCATTTAATGATGCCGTCAGATACATTTATGGATTGCGCAGGTCCGCTCATATTTCTGCTTATATTGATTCCTTTGTTGGATGCTCCTTAGAAACTTATCTTACGCGCAGACGGTTAAAATTTTTTTATAATTTAATTCACTCGAAAAAAAAACCGAGCTATTCGCATGATTATATACAATTCCTAAGCTCTAGCCGACGTAGAACTATTTTGTCACCCAGTTTTCGTACTCATATTGGACAGCGCTCCTACTTTGTGCAGGCTATTCGTAAGTGGAACCATTTGCCAGTGGATGTTCAGCGTGCTCCTTCTGTTTGGGCATTCAGCGGGCTCTTGATTACAAATCACAACACCTAAGACGCACTTTGAGGTATTGTGCATTTGTTTCTTCGCACTTCATTGGTTTCTTGTTTTGTACATTTTTCACTTTTCTTCCTTGTATGTTAGAGAATAGGCTTGCTCGGTTAACTTTATACATGAATTATGCTTAGTTTAATTAATTATTTCCATTACATTACATTATTTCCATTTTTGTATGTACTATTATAAAATTCACGAATCTTTTTGTACCTATGCCGGTGAATAAATAATAATAATAATAATAACTGACTAGACATCTAGACTCTTCGGAAGCTGCTGTTAAAAATATTTGGAAAAGGTATTAGGAACATTGCGTCTGTCAGCAAAATAAAAGTCACTTCTGCAAGAGAAGATATTACTATTTCTTCTGGGACAAATCAGAGTATGAAGGAGAAAAAGAGAGCGATATAACGAAGAATGTGTTGCATCTACTGCGAAGCATTCGCCCTCGGTCATGAATTAGGAGTGCGTCACTTTAAAAAATCAAATAGCCAAATTTTATTTGTAAATGGAACAGAATACCGAAAAAAACAGAAATTATTAAAGTAAGTTAGGCCCGAGTCAGCGCTAGATCTCTATGTTAATGGTAGTGTTATTGTAGTGAAACTCTCCAGAAATTTTCGTATAAATCTGTCAAGTTTTTTTTACAAAATAACGAAAATGTGTTTTGACGCTTAAAAAGTAAATTTTTTGCTCCTGACTTTTTTAGTGTTTTTTAAGGTTTTTACCAAACCTTTTGTCGGAATTATAGTTAAGGTATTGTATTTTAAGAATCAAATACAAGTTTTACAAAAAAAATAAAGGATTTAGAAATATTTTCAACATGAAATTTTAAATGATGGAGGACATGTTATTGTTATTTATTAATAAATATTAATTTCCATAGTGTGCTAGAGCCACTGATATATTGAACGTTAATATTTTTGCTTTTTGTGTTTTGTACTTTCGATGAGCGGGTATCAAGATATCAAGGCCGCCAGCGACATACCAACTTTCTTAGGAGTTCCGTTCACCCCTTGTTTATTTATATAAAAAGTGTAAAAAACTATACAGATATTTTTTATGTTTTTCAAAAATGTATTTATTGAGCTGAATAAACCTTATATAAATATCTATAATAGTTTTTTCATAAAAAATTCGTAAAAATAACCTTTTTTTCGAGCGTGTAAACCAAAATGCCATATATAAAGCAAAAACTAGACTAATCCAGAAACCTATAGGCCAATATCACTAATATCAAATATTGCAAATCTATGGAAAAATGCATAAAATCAAGATTAGTGGATTATCTGGATTCCAACGGCTTTATAGCCTCTAATCAATACGGCATTTAAAATAATTGCAGCACAAGTAACGCCCTTTTCGATATTACCAGCTTCATTAATACTGCTATAAATGACAGTGAAAAACTCTGTGCGATTTTCTTAGACTTGAAGAAAGCGTTTGATACAATCAACTATAAAATTCTTATAAGGAAACTAAGCAATATTGGAATATCTCGTTCAGCTCTTTCTTTATTTAGATGTGGTGTACCCCAGGGCACGGCACTAGGTCAATTTTGTTTAATATATTCCTAAACGATCTATGAAAATTGGAGCAACGGGGAATTATCATGGGAAATACGGTAGCCTATGTAGATGATGGCATCAGGTAGAGCGATTTACAAACTCTGGGCTTGATCAGGTTCATAGATGATTGAACTTGCATAAATTAGCCTTAAATTTTGAAAAAAAACAACATTTATGATAATTGGGACTCAAACAAATGATGATAGGAAATGTAACATTCAGATAGCAGATAAAAGTCTCGAAAGTGTCAAAGAAATTAAAAATCTCGGTATCACAATTGAACACAATTTTAAATTAAACAAGCACATTACAACCATATCGGTAAATACAGAGCCCCAGCAATTCGGGGGAATCAATCGCGCCTTGCAAGCAATCGAAGGCAAAAAAAACTCTGGAGGTGTCGCGTCTACTTTCAAGGGACTTCTATGAAATAAGCTTTAATCGGTCAGCGTATGGAGGCAGCCGAAAAGGATCGATCCAAGGAAAGTCAGCGAAGGGCAAATCTTACGAATTTACGCTTTACAGCCTCAATGCGATTAATATGAGTCAAATATAAAGGAGACCACACAGGACTAGCATACTCCAAAACAGGTCTTACGAACGTAAAATAAAGGAGTTTAGTAATATATGGGTCATCAAACTCCTTCGACTATCGTTTGACAAAGCCCAGAGCAGAATTAGCTTTACTTACAATACCGTTGATATGGTCGTCAAATGAAAAGATTGTATTTAGCATGACCCCTAAATCTTTAGTCTTGTCAAGTGTGTTCAGAGAGCCACCGTCTAAGGTGTAGTTAAAAGGCACTGGTTTCCTTGATCGAAAGAACGACATGGTAGTACACTTGCTAATATTTAGAGGAACGAAGTTTGTAGAACACCAATTATGAAGGGCGTCGAAGTCAGACTTTAATAGTGCACAGTCGTTCACACTAGAAATAACGCGACAAATTTTGGCGTCATCAGCGTAAAATAGAATTTTCGAATTAAGGATACATCATTGATGTAAATGATAAAAACCAATGGTCCTAGATGGCTGCCCTGAGGAACACTGGAGGTGGCATAAATATCGTTAGAAAGTGTACCTCGAAACAGAACACGTTGCGTGCGATCAGACAGATAGTAACGAATCTAATTAACGAAAATCGATGGAAACCCTAAAAAAGATTACCAACAAGTCTTGCTAAAATCCGTGAAAATGCAGTCGACCTGTTTACCAGCTTCAATGGCAGAAATATTGCAATTAAAGAATTCCAGCAGGTTAGTCGTAGCAGATCTACCTTTCATAAAGCCATACGGAAAGGAACCCAGAAAAGTTTTGCAGTGGAAGTTCAGAACATTGCACACCAGGACTTCGAAAATACAATACAACATAAATTGGCAATGGGGCGATAGTTTGAATGTCACATTTTCCTGCCTTCTTATATAGGGGAATGATGATAAATACTTTCCAGGATTTCGGAAAGACACCACAACAAATAGATAGGTTAAATAAGTGAGAAAGTATAGAAACTAGGGACATGCGTCGTTTTTTTAGAAAGCAAGCAGGTATACCATCAGAACCACACGAGAAACTATCAGCCAAACCAAAAATATGCTTTAGGACAGTCTCCTCGTCAAACACTAGGTCTTTGGTTTCCATGGTAGTCGGCGGAACCCTCGTCATATGAGTAAAATCCTTATCTGTAGTATCACAGTCAGTAGTCAAAAATGCGGTGCTAAGAAATTCGCTAAATATTATTATATTATTTTGCAATTAGTTCATATGAGAATGGTTTATTTTGCTATTGTACAATCGATATTAGATTATGGCATTATCGCTTGGGGTAGAACTTAAACTACAACAATCTCGCCTCGAGCAAGTTTGCAAAACAAAATAGTAAAACTGTCTTAGAAAAACGAGATTTTATTCCACATCGCAAGCAATTACTGAGTTCAACGTCATGAGTGTTCAACAAAGATATACTTCAACACTACTAAATTTTGTATTCGGTAATTTATATAAATTTCCTGTACATATTACAAACCACTTAACGAGAAGGCAACTAAATCCTCTCCTTGTACTGCCTGCATATAGGAAGGCTCGATTTCGAAAACACGCCGATTATCTAAGGGCCGATAATGTATAATAACCTCGGAAATGATTTTAAAAGTTCGTTAAACTCTGCTAATTATAAAATGAAGATAAAAGAATATGTACTTTGCACTAGATATATTTGATGCTTGGCTTCTTTTTGAATTACTTTATGTTTAGATAGTATCTCTTAGAATGCAATCCTTTATGGTTAAGGTCTTATTTTGAAATATGTATTTGTATTTTTATATGAATTTTTTAAGCCACAATAAATAATAATATCTTGATCTAATATTTGAATTTATTTATGTAGAAGTGTTTTAAGGTATATTTATACTAAAAATCAACATTAATGCGACAATATCATGTGTAGCCCATATGCAAAACTCGCTATATGCTTTATAACAAATTGTAGGGTATTCAAAGAAAACGTGTAAAAAATCTAGCAGTAATGCTAAATTGCTGGTTTTTCTGTTTAAAAATAGTTTTCAGTCCTCTTTGCAGCACAAAATATAGTTTTTCAGATTATAGATTACATAAGCTTGATACTTCCACCATCAACTGAATATTAATTTCTCTTGCATATAGCAAGTTTTGCATATAGGCTACTCTCTGTAAGCATCGAACATTGCAATTTTTTGCCGTTCATCTCAACTTTTGCCCTTGTGAATTGGTTCACACTTTTCGGTACTGGTATCCGTCACACACTCGCAATTCTTGGAACCAAAGATAGAACAGGAAAAAAAATTTAAAAACAAAATTAAAAACAAAAGGTAAAAAATCAATAACAAAAGAGTCAAAAACCCTAATCCCTCACAGACATCACCGTCCCTTGTTATAAAACTCGCGCCAGCTGTACTTTTTATGAGATATTAGCGCAAGAGGTAGTCGCCCCTTTAATTAGTACTCATTATCGCTTACGGTTAAAAACGGAGTAAGTTGTCTACATAAACAAAGCTTTCCTATTATTCAATATAATTATGTTTTTAGGGAATCAAATATACAAAACAATTTTCTGCGAGCAACAAAACCAAAATATAATAGAAACTAAAAATTATAATGCGAACCTAATTAAGCAGAAACGTAAATGTGCGCAAAAAAAATAAATTTCCATAAGCTTATGGCGAAAAAGTTTAAAGATAAGAAATTCGAAACCATTTTGAACGGATCAAATGTTTTGAAAGTGAAATGAATGCTAGCTAATAGGAATCGATTAACTAAAAGTAATTACAGAAATATCGAATTACCTATTTATGTTGCGCCCTAAAGTGTGCATTCCGATGTGACTGTGCTCGCTCATTTCATGTGTAACAGTTAGAGGCGACGGAGGCGCTGTAAATAAGAACTTGCCTTAAAATTCATTCTTATAGACATATCTATGACTGCATACGTGGCATACTATTCCTGTCGTCGTATGTTGTTGGTGGAGGCGGAGGCAAAGACTGCATCATGCCGGCCGAAGGAAGATTTACATGAGTAGCGACCTGTTGACTTGGTGGCATAGGAAGGGCACTATAACCTGCTGCTCGTTCTCCTCCAGAAGAGGACCTTTTTGGATGACCAAGTGGATAATTAGGAGCATAATGTGATGGAACTTGTGGAGGGTTAACGACAGGTGGAGTCCGATATTCACGAGAACTTTTTCCTAGAGTTCCAGTATTTCCTGCGGATTTTCCTAAAGTACCCGTACTACCACGAGACATTTGTGGAGGAGTGGGCGGTTTTGTGGTGGGAGGTGGACCCACCGATGTATTAGTTGTTAAAGACTGTATTGAGCCCTGTAAACTACAGATAGAGGCATCAGTAGTCTTTAATAATAAATGTACCTGGCTCGAGCCTCTGTGTTTCTGTCTAGTGTTTCCAGCATTAGCTCCATGCCCAATATCATCCAATATTGCATAATCTATTGGTTTCCTGACATATTTTATTGGTTTTTCAGGATTTATTGGGGCAACGATTTTGTATTGTCTCGAACTTACTTTATTAGCAGTAAGAACCCCAATTTCTCTGTAAATGGATGTGTAAAACTTTACATGTATTACGACATAATTGACAAGTGTACCTTCTCGCAACTTTTTCCTTATGTATCATTACTGTCTGTGCAATATGATTCATTTGAGATTCCATCTCACTTAATTGTTGCGCTTGTAGATCTAGCAGCTGCATATAGCTGTATGCTAACGTATTTATTTGGTAGGCAACACTAGCAAGTGATTGTGTAGTGTAATTTTTAGTAGCCTCTAGCGCAGCCTTCTTGTTCTCAGCTCTACGAAAATAGAATTGTAATTTTTAGTTATAATTTAAAGTATCTTATTTTTACCTGTAGTATGTGTCTTCGCAGTAATCAGCGACACGTTCTAAATTCGTAAAACTATCCCGAAGACTCTGACGACCCTCTGGAATTTCCGTCCGTATTAAAGATGCTAATTCGTCCATTATGTTCTCACTGGCCATGACACTTTGCTGGTCCTGGTAGGAAGAATCTATTCGAAAAACATAGTCTACATCAAATTTTAAGTTGCAAAAGAATAAATTGAAAACAAGACGAAAACATCAATAAGTCATTCTAACCCAAATGGGTGGAGATGACTGCACCCAATTTTACACTTTTACCGAATTGTTCAAGTGAGCACAATATAATTACCTGTGTTATAGGAATACCTATTCATAATACAGACATTTAGCGCAATATTTCATCTAAATGACGAAAAAGACCAATATTAATTCTATTAATAATGATCGACCAAAAATAGTCGACCATCTTTCAAATTTATGGACAAAGTTACATGAAGTTAGCTACAAGTTCCTCGTAGGCTTCAATGTTCACTATTATTCACAATCAATAGTGTATCAAATTCAAGTGTAGATATATATAATTATATACCTTGAAATCTTGATTAATGTCATATTAGAACTTGTATTCTTGTATCTTCTTTATATACATATCTTGTCGTGGCCGTTTTAATATTTTTAAAACACAAAACTTCTCTTTTACTAAGTAACTTTGTATTTAATTACAAAGGGAGATATGCGAATTGTTAGATGGCAGCACCAGTTAGATTAAAGTACGTTGGCTTCTTTCAGGATTTTCACGTTTTAAGTTTGAGTAAATCTTAGAATAAAGAACTAGTTCTTTATTCTAAGGAGTATATATATTCTGATTGTAACGAAAACAAAAGTTGTTTCCCAAAATAACAATTTTCTGCAGCGAATCATTTTATCTATTTGATAGGTATTGCCATCTTAAGAACAATGCAGCTGAATTCTTTAATTTATACAGCAGCTACGTAAGTTACATAACTAAATTTGTATTGTGAATTGGTCGTATCTTTGTATTTACCAACATAACAAAATAACAGCTATTTTGACAGATGTCAATTTCGTAGGTGTGCCTGAATCCTGAGGATACTAATTTATGTTGTTTTACCTAATAAATTCCAAAATTAATATGAAAACATTGTATAAAAAATATTATTAATGTGCGGGTAACTCTTAAGGATAACTTATTTTATTAAAATGTTGAAAATTAATCGGAAAATGGTCGGATTGCAAGATAACAAATTAACTTTTGCCCATATGAGGCGGAAATTTTGTTAAAAACAAAACCTTTCCGACAAATAATTGAAATGGAATATGACGTTTTTTATGTATTATTTATGTCATTTAATTTTGGTGTAACGTTTATAATAATGCTGGCTGCTTGTTTGTGCTGCAGAAAGAAAATTCCAAAGTAAGTAATTTCTACTATTCTATCGCAGAGAATGGGGAAAGTATGTCATGGAATTTCTATTTGGCTTGTCTTTCACTTGCATTCTGACAATAGTAGGGCTTACCGAGTAGAAGATCATAACAAACAAACGTAGAATTAACGTTTTAAAGTAGTTCTTACTTTAATTGTAGTTTTCCGAATCGAAAGAAAAACTCCTTTAAATAGTTTACAAAAGGATAAAGAAAATAAACGTAAGATTTTTTTAAATTTACTTTAACAAACTTTATTTATTATACTTATGTTAAAATACTGGAATATAGCATTCGCAAATTTATTTAAAGCAAGAACAAATAAGTTTGACCCAAGGGCAAATAAATTTAAACCTAAATACTCCATAAGACATTTTAATGCAAAAGCTTCAATTTCAATTCAAAACATTTCATTTGTTTCCAGCTTCATGAACAATATTCAGAGTTCTCAACTTTTGGTCAGTGCAAACGCTGCCCTTCCATTGCTATAGGGATGAGTAAAACCATATAACATAATTGGCGCAGGCAGTCGGTGTAATTTGTTGCAGGCTATCTTAAATAACTGCAAGAAGGTTATGCTCTCCACTTAATGACCTAAAAGTACTTGTGTGTGCGCCTTTATTTAAGAGAACGACTATTGAGTTAAACATCGGAGAATTTGAAGGCAAGAATTTTGGATTTAAATTCGTCGAAGATAAAGCATCGCAAACCTGCTGTGTTTTTATGATTCTCGCGTTATCCATAATACGGAACGCGACTCTAAGAGAAGACGTCAATTGTTCACGGGGCTTCGGGGATCAGGCGCACAAGAAGAGGCACCCATGCTTGAGTTGTAGTCCCAGCAGCACAAGGGTAATTTGTGACCATGACTTGGACGAAGAATAGCCAATAGGCATGTGCGAAAAGTACCTACTTGTTATTGCGTGAAGTCCGAAGTAATGATACCCAGTTTTCAGAAGTACTCGTTACTTTACCCTTTATTAATGCCCAATTGGTACAGAATAAAACTGGCACTTCTGTACCAAATACTCATAATTTGCAAATTCTTCGGATATCTGCCTAGCATTCAAGTATAACTGAGTCCTAGCTACGTTTTTGTAGCGGCTCTCCTCTCCATGAAAACAAAAAAATTAGTGCCTGTGTGCTCTACTTTTAACAGTGGCTGATGGATGCATGGAACGCAGTCACAGTCACAGTGGGTGCCAATTTTTCTTGCTCCCCGAAATCAGATGCATATATTTTCAGGCAAGTAAATAAAGTCACAATTTAAAATAGTTGAACGAGTTAGTTTTTCATAGAATAGGAAATATCTAAATGTGTAGAATATGTGGTGAATTTATTCACGTATTTGCGGTTACCTTTGTTTTTATGAAAAGTAATCAGTAACGAGTACCTGTTTTAAAAGTAACGAGTATTTCTAGTTTCTCTAAAGTAACGAATATGCACATCCCCAATAACCAAGGAATATGTAATTTTGAGATTACAGCAAATTCTACATACAATTCCGAAAAGACGACGTTTCTCTCAGCGGAGTACATATGTGCTCTTAGTTTAAATAAATCTGCGAATGCTAAATGTGGTAAAAGCACTGATTAATTAACATTTTTTAAACTGTTATTCAAAATACTTTTAAATTCCCCTTAACAAAGTACTGAGATATTTGGTGCCTTAAGCAATGTGTTTTTATTTATTTATTTATTTAAGGTTAATGCAAGCTGTTACATAATAATACAAAATAACAAAATAAATACTACAAACTAAAATAAACAATAATTCATAACAGATAATGTAAGCTACAATATCAGCTATGATTATGATAAATATAAACTGAGAGGAAGGAGAATTAGGAAAGGCGATCAAGATGAGCGGGATAAAGATATAAGGCTTTGTGAAGGGATGATTTACTCAGATGGAAGTCAAAGGAGGGAAAGTCGTTGACTTTTCTTAGCATCCTAGATTGGTAAAGACTACAGGATTGAAGGGCAGTCTATGGCACCAGCTAATAGCTGATGAATCAAGAGAACGTCGGAAACATCACGACGTTTACTTAGTGGTTGTAAGTCGATCAGTTTCAGACGGTCTTCATAAGGTGGAAGGTTAAATCTGTCTACCCACGGAAGATCACGTAGAGCAAAGCGAATGAACCTACGCTGGACTGATTCAATTCTGTTAATGTGGGTTGTTTGCGTAGGTGACCATACCTGGCTGGCATATTCAAGGAGAGTTAGTGGTGAACGGCTCTGCGGAGAGCGCATTTGCTTGGGAGGGGTGGTTCCCGAAATAGGAACCTCGCCCGGTGCTGCATCTATCCTCTGGGAACACTCAAACAATCATGTTCTAGTTTGATTTTTCGATTTCGGTTAATTGTGTTCGTTCATTTTAGGTTTAACTCTAGGTTTTGTTTCGGATTTTTTTCAAAATTTATGGGAACTTTCCTGAGAGCACTCGCTTGGAGGCATTTCAAAATTTCTTTGTTACAGGTTGTTGCCTTCAAGTTTTAGAGTCCTTTTTATTTAATCTATTTACAGTAACGTAATATAGTGAGTCATTTTTTGTTATGTTCTTTTTGATCTCTATTACTGTGTCTTTTTAATGTTTGTGTGATTTTTAGGGTAGCTAGTTTTTGTTGGATTTTTAAGCTTTATAACGATGAGAGAAATAAAGAGCCATATTAACATAAAAAAAATTAGGAGTGGATCAAGGACTCAAACATTAGTCATTTCGACCAAGATGATCTTTTGTGACTTGATCCTGGTTCAGACTTAAGCCCCCAATCAAGCTTTAGTTCCTTAATTAGACCGTTGGGATCTGCCTTAGATACATCTAGTGGTGATGGGAAAGCCCCACCGAAATGTCTGAGCCTGATACGGCCGAGGGCCTCACAGAGACAGAGGATGTGTTCCGCTGTCTTTTCCTCTTCCAAACAGAAGCGACAGGTGTTTTCTCCAGCTAGCCCAAATTTTTTTTTAAGTGGTAGCGCAAAGGGCAGTAGCCAGTTAGAAGTCCTGTTATGAGCCTTAAATCTGGTCTGCTGAGTGAGAGGAGCGCTTCTATTTTCTGTTTTGAGTAGGTAAAATGGGATAGAGCAAAGATAGATTAAAAATTTTATTGGGATATATTTTTAAAACACCAAATACCACCAATATTTTACTACTTTCATGTTCGAAACACATACATCGCTTGGGCTCAACCACATAGAAAAATGCTTGCATTTTTCGGAATGATGTCCTTTCCTCTAGTTCTAAGGAATGCCTGAATGCATGCGAAATGCGTATGTAAGGTTCTTGAACCCCGGTAATGTTGTGTTTTAATTAACTTTCCGCTATAGTTAGTAGTTGAAGTGGTGGCCTTCACAGTATCGGACCTTCACAATGTGCCGTTTTGATACCACAGCTTGATTATTCGGAGATAGTCTGGTATAAGTCGAGATATCAGAGATCGAGAGGAGGTTATCAGATACATCTAGTAGAATTCAGGAAGTGGATGACTTCTCCAATTTTCCTCCCCGATATCTCTCCCAATTCGCTGACTGTCGAATGCACAATATCTTGCCCTGGCCAGTGTTGGACATTAGCACACGAAGTAGAAAAAACTTTCTTTTTGCAACTGCTGCATTTTGGGCCCTAGTTAGGAGTTCTCTTGTTCTTTTTAAGTCATAGTTCGGCCATATCTTCCTAAATTAAGAGTAAGAGGTTAGGACTCTTCATCGGTCCCAAGCAGAATGTGCACCATCTCCGCAATGGAGACAAGAAAACCAGAGCCCCGGATAGCTAGCTTGTCAGCTCTGCCATTTCCCTTCATGTCCCCGTGTCCTGGGACCGAGATCAAGGTGATGGTGAACCGTTCGCTCAGGCGGGTCGGTTCCTCGTAGCATCTCTTTATCAATTTAGAGGTGATCGTAGCTGAGTCAAGAGCAATAAAAAAAAATCTAGAATGTGTGAACAACATGCCCTAAAAATTATATAACGGAATTCTTATTGTTTCGGTATGTCAGAGACTGTCAAACACAGCTCCGCGTGCCGTTTTTATAACGCTCCGCCGCGGCAGTCTGGAAACTTGTTTTACGAGTTTTACCAAGGACATCCAGATGGCCTATTGTATACTTTATATGTCTCTGCGTGCGTTTCTTCTGTAATCTATGTGAAGTTTGTGGGTTCGTTCATTTTGAAAGAAAACTTGACGTCGGAAACAGATTGATCATAAGTAATTTTCCGCCCAAGGTTCATGCATGAACATCTTTAAATTAGACTTCCCAAAAGTTGCGTTTTCGCAACTGGTTGACATGATATTTCGAAAAATAATTGATCGATTACTTCAAATCTTTTAAGAAAATCGTTGTAAAACGCGTCGCTTTTTTGAAAATTCCGTTCGTCAAACGATAGCCAAGGGGATAATAAAACTAAATCTTTTTCGTTTTTGTGTTTTAGACGACTTTCGTGAGCTGAATCGTATCAATTGTTTTGATATAAACTTTTCGAAGGGGTACTTCAAGGTCGAACAAAGGTCAAACCAGAAACAATAACAATTCAAAAAATTTCAATTTTCAAAGAATAAAAATGAACGAGTTGAACCAAAAAAACGCATTATAATCGCATTATTGGTGTCTTTACGGCTCATGTTAAAAAACGGCGTCGTAAGGTAGAAGACCCCCTTAAAGTAGCCTGACTGTCCAATAAAAAAGCGACGCTGCGCATTGTTGATCCCGCGTTAAGATCTCTCACACTTTCAGAATTCCTTTTCATATTAAGTTATAACCTTTTCTGACGATGTGTTTGCAGTTTGTAGACATCTAATTGTTCTAAACTAAAATAAAGTACCATACTCACCTTTATGTATTTCTTTACAGTAAATTATTTAAATCCCTAGAACATTTATCTATTATATTTTCATATTTGGTACATTTAATTTTATGTTCATTTATATTTATTTATTTATTCGAAATAAAAGTTATATATATGTATGTAAAAAATAAGCTCTTAAAAAACCTAAATAAAATTATTGTTTCGTGAATTTAGCACATTTCATTCTTTTTGTGATTTACTTTTTTATTTTTGAACTTCTAAACTACCAGCGCTATTTAATAGTATTATTGAGGTATGTTTTATAAAATAGTATTTTCTGTTTTTTATGTTATGTGTGAAAACAGGAAAGAGTTAAAACTCCTTTAGTGAGGATGTTAGATTCAGACGAGAATAAGTTTAGAAATTATTTACTATCAGACAATTATAAGTACGCTTCAGATTTCTTTTTAACATTTGCCTCAATAATTAAAGTCGAATCTAATTGTATGAGCAAGCATTTTGTTTATGGTGTAGAAAAGTTGTGGGAATTATATAATTGAATAAATGTTTATTTAGCATTTAAGAAAATTTGTATATAAATATTGTAGCTCAAAGGAAAATAATAAATCACTTAAAATTGTGTTCATAGTATAAATAAGCCTTCTTTTCTCCTAACGTGAAGCTGCGTTAGGGTAATTTGATATATAAAAAGTCAGTATTATAGTGGATTGAATAAAGGCTCTCAAGTACACTCTAAACCAGGGATATAAGGGGATAGGGATATGATAGAAGTTTGCTCGGTCTACCACTCGAACCACCCGAGTCTGTGTGCCCATCCATCTTGGAAGATGTGGGATGTGGATTTCCATTTTTGGATGATGAGTTTCCCCAGCTTTTCTATCTGCTATTTCATATCACATGATGCCCGAGTGTCCGTACCCAGATTAGGCGTATTGTTGTCGGGGACTATTCCATAGTTTTCCTTGTGACTCTGTTGATGAATTCCTTTATATTTTTATTTAACACTGCTAACAGAGCTGCCTTGGAATCCACGTATATAACCGCATCCAGTCCTCTCTCATACAGTTACCGGCAAAATCTCCGCCTCATATGCAGAGGTTTTTGATGCAGCATATAATTTATTTGTTCCTCGAATATGCTGGTGTCCTTATTAATTAAGATGATAGCGCATCCAGATGGTCTTCTATTTTAGAACCATCCGTGTAGATTAGGTACTCTACATTTAGGCTTACGATTTCTTCCAAATGCTTCTACCTGTATATTTCGAATGGAGTGCATTTCTTCGAAATTTCTCCATTGCGTGTGGGAAAGAAATGTTGTGTGGAATCTTTACTTGGTGAGGTAATTGGGGTAGGGAGTAAGGGATGGATAAACACCCCGTGCAACAAAAAGAGCCGCACGTTTAAAGTTAAATAACAACAATTTATTATGTAATTTTTCTGTATTTTACATTATTCACATATAACCCAATTAAAAAGTATGTTTTATGGAATATGTAATTTTTTTAAAAAAAAAATAAATTTAGTTTTTCGTTCGAAATCAAAAAATGCTTCATTTTGTTCAAATTTTTAATGCAATGTTATTTCATAAAAAATTAAAAATACAGTAAGCCAACAATATCTCTTTATTTTTATTAAACTTAAAAATGTATTTTCAAAACTTAAAAGTTTTAAAATTGAGTTTAAAAAAAAATTAGTACTTTGTAGTACCGCCTTAATAACGTCTCGAACCCTATGCATGTATGCAACTGTACATAGTGAATATTTTTAGCAGAAGAGTGCTATTGCACATCAACAACCGTTAAAAGCAATTTGGACATCTTGGAGACTATTTAGCACGAATTGAGCCGGGAAGATATGAAAAAGGAAACCACGTGCGGCTCTTTTTGTTGCACGGGGTGTACATAGTGACAGCATTCCCTTTAAAATATATATAGTGCAGAGTAATGCGTTTTCGGGGAGTTTGTGAGGTATTTAGTGATGGAGGTAGGCTGGATTCACCAGTCTTTTTGCAATCAAGCGAGTATTCGCAATTTGCAGCCTCTCCTCAAAGCAAGCCTGACCGGTTTTGACATTAAGTACTTCTACTGGAGTACTTCTTAGGGCTCTCGGCGCGATTCTTACTTACTTATTTTTATTTTTATTTTAGCCAAAAGTGATTTAGAAGCTGTTCCGTAAGCTGGAGCTGTTCTGTAAACAATAATTGAGTTTTCTGTTGGTGATAGTTCTGATTTTGACAATGAAAATTGCCACTGAAGCTACACACTTTCGTGCCGCCAGGGCTTTCGCGTTTCTGACAATTCTTCCTACGAAAAATCCAAAATAAACTTTTTATAAACTCGAGCGACGTGAGAAATATAACAAAATTTTTCAACACGATCAGCGTTTCTGATAAAGAAAAACTAAACTCCTTTGGCTCTTCCTCAACAGCAGAAGGGTTAGTTTTTCTTTTGCTGCTGGACGCTTTCACACGAAACCGAAAACTAAATCTTAAGCCCCAAATTTAATATCAGAAACGCTGATCGTGTTGAGAAATTTTATTATATTTCTCACGTCGCTCAAGTTTATAAAAAGTTTATTTTGGATTTTTCGCAAATTTACTTGGGTCAAGTGTAAATTTTGTTCATATTTTCCAAATATTTTACCGCAAAAGTGGTGTGACAGTTAAGTGATCAGAATATGATACAGCTGTCCAGATCGGTGTTTAAATTTGTTGGCTTAAGATTTAGTTTTCGGTTTCGTGTGAAAGCGTCCAGCAGCAAAAGAAAAACTAACCCTTTGGTGCTGCTGTTGAGGAAGAGCCAAAGGAGTTTAGTTTTTCTTTATTAGAAACGCTGATGGTGTTGAGAAATTTTGTTATATTTCTCACGTCGCTCGAGTTTATAAAAAGTTTATTTTGGATTTTTCGCAAATTCACTCGGGTCAAGTGTAAATGTTGTGCATATTTTGTGGATATTTTGCAATTCTTCCTACCTTCTCCGTTAGTAGAAATGGTGATGCCTAGTATTTTACACTTCATTTGGTTCTCAATTGTCATTCCTTCAGTTTCAAGGTGACAACACGTTATGTTTCTAGTAAACGAAACTACCAGAAGTTCCGCCTTTTCTCTGGGAATTTTTAACCGACTTCCCAAAAACAGAGAGGTTCTAAGTTCGACGTGCATATTTTTGCACCTCTAAACATACACCAGTTGTCCGCACAAGTCAGGGCCTGGCTTCGTGTGGTCCAGGGATTGTGAAAGGGAATGTATGTACGTGTTGAAAAGGGAAGTGCATAGAGGGAAACTTGTGCGATGCCATTTAGTAATTTATGCCTATTAGTAGCTATTGTAATGGGTCTGAAAATCAAAATCGTAGCTTTCAACATATTTTGAAATTTGAAGGTCACAACAGCATTGCAACATAATTTGTAGAGGAAGTATGTTTGTTTGTGTGTTTGTATGTGTACGTACGTACGTATGTGGTCAATCTTTTCCTGCATGATATCCAGCGAAAAAAAAAATGAATCGACTTCGTTGAGGTGCCGATCGAAGCATATTAACGACAATATGATCTGAAAATAATTTCATAACATTCAGTCGAGTCGTTTTTTTCTTTAAGGCTAGAACACAATGTGGCGCTGCCGCTCGTAGTTGGCGCTTTAGCTAACTCGGAAATGTCAAATTTGGCGCGCGCCAAAAGTCAATAATATTGAACTTTGCGCTACAGCGCCAGCTACACATTGGACCGCCATCTCTTAATTTCCATATTTTTAACTTTTGACAGGTCTGGCTACCGCGCCAGCTACGAGCGCCAGCACCACATTGTGTTCCACACTTTAAACGAAAAGACTGAAAATAAGTATTCTGGAAAAAGTTTCATCGGATCTAAGTGGTTATGATATGAATCGATATTTTGAAAAATCAGATATAAACATAAAAATGTGTAGAAATTTTTGCTTTACTGTATTATACTGGGAAGTTGTTCGAGTGGACCTCAAGGGTCGCCACCAGTCATGCGACACCCAGAGTCCAGACCCACTCCACGGCTAGTTTGTCATGTAATTTCAGGTAGCAGCGCGAATTTGGGAAAATTTAATAATCCCGACGCGCTATCAATGTATGGAGATTCTAAGCCGGTTAGGCATCTCTGGGCGCAAGTGAGAATAAAAAACCCCTTTTTTTCTTCGGGCTTGGTAATTATACATTAAGAAAAATAAACATAGGGAAAAAACTTAACCAATCAATTTGCATCCCCCTTCTTATCCCGACTTATTTGCATTCCCTTTCCTATTTTTTTCTTGGACATTCCTTTTCCCTCCAAACCGGCCCATCCAATTTTCCTCTCTCACCTCGATTCCCGGGGCAACGCAAGCATTTGCTTATGCCCCCCGGCCTCCTACTCGTGCAGACATATCCTACGGATATAACCCTTTAGATGACACCTGAAGTTTCCATGCCCCGCCGCTAGTGCCGTCAGTCATCTCAGGGCCCAGAAATAAAATTCTAATTAATAACGAAAGCTCCATGACATTACCTTAATTGTTGGGATACGCAAATAATAATTTTTAAGACATTTACAAAGGAAATTTCGGTATATTTATTTTATGCAATATTATAATACATAGTGATTAGTATGCATTAGTTAATAATACTTAATATGAAGATTGCATTCCAAAAGGTGTCCGAAAAATTAGGAAAATTAAAATATTATTTTAAATTGAAATATACGTTTCTGTACATAAAAATTCATTTTATTTGCCTTAACAATTTGGGGAATACATAAATGTTCACGGAGGAAACAGAAAAACGCAATCTGGCACCCTTGCTGACGAGTCGGCTTCGAAATTGCACAGTTTTTCGACATACATTTTTTTATTTCGCTTATTGCAACATAAAATAAGAGTGGTCACCAGCATGTTTTATGAATGTTTTTCATTTAATTATTTCAACTATCATTTGCTGATCTGTTTGTTGATTTATAATTTGACATCATACTGTAACAATCAAATTCATTTTGTGTTGTAATTTTGTGTTTTGTTTAGGAACGAATTGTTGGGCTTAGAAGGCATGGTAAAAATTAAGAACCCTGAAGAGAATGTAGAAAACGCTGAATCCTCATTACAAGTAGATATAAGTTCATCCACCGCCGGAGAGACTGATTCAAAAAGGTTACTACTACACACTAATAATTTAATTTTGCTCAAAATGTATCAACAAGTAGAAATTTAATTTCTATCAATATTCCAGAGCTAGCAACGCTCCCCATAGAAGCTTACCTGATATTCCAATAGCTGAGTGCATGAATGACACTGGGTCTGAATTGTACGCAACTGTAGCTGACAAAGTGCAAGAGAAACCGCAAGGAAGGAGTCGTATGTTTTCTAAAATTTAGTTATATTTTCTATAATATTATATTATATTTTAGCCACACTGAGCTTAAAGAAACAGGCGAGTATATCGCAGCATAGTTCCATTAGTCAAGCTGATGATGTAAGCTCTCCTTACGCACGGGTTAAAACTCCACCTCATGATTATGATAAGGTTAATAATGACATTTCTTGTATTCAACATATGAGCATAAAGTTATTTTTGCAGGTGCGTTCCACAGAGCATCCATATGCACAATTAAATGCACCGGTACCAAGTAGTTCAACACAGCCCATTTTTGAAGGCTCATTAGATGGATCTACATCACAAAGAGGTTCCAATCAAAGTCTTTTGGGAAACTTAGAAACGCAGCAAGAAATCCCGGCAGCTTCTGCAATAGCAGGAATGGTTTCTGCTAGTCAAGAGCTTCCATATATGACCCCACCGATAGTGCAGCAACCTCATTTTAGTGGAGACTCTCAGGATTCATCAAGTAAGTGTGTATATATTTGGAATAATCTTCAAAATTTAAAGGAAAATTTCTTCTATTTTGTATAATCAATTTTTGTGATAACTGACATGTTAATATTGTTATGTAAAAAGTTATGTAAAGTTTTCTAACAAACTTTTGTGCAGTTAGATTTTGAACATTAGCAAAATTTTAAGTGGAAACAGGATACGCACATAATGCATTTTTAAATTCAACATATTAAAAATATCGACATCTTTTCATATTATATAAAACACTAGTCAAAACGTTCACGTTCAAATTTATAAAAAGTAAATCTAGAGTAAAATAAAAAGTACTAAACACGTGTTAGATGCTTCTGTTAAACAAAAGCTAAAATCTTTTCGCTCCTTCAACAGTAGCAGTAGTAGAATTAGCTTCCCTTTAGGCCAGGGTTCGTTATTTTGCAAAAGTGATATTGAACCGTTCCGGGGCGAATTTTCCAATTCTACTTTTGAATCGTTTCGGAGAGGATTGTTATTTTCAAGTCTGATATCGATCCGCTCCAAGGCGGTTCGATATTTTTAATTTCAATTCGAACCGATCCTGGACTGATATTAGGTCTGTTCCACCGATTTTCGTGCATAAACTTTCCGTGTAAATACTTACTTATATAGTAGGAGAAAAAGTGTCCACAAACCAAAAAATTTAGGAACATGTTTCATGCAAACTCGTAAAAATCAAGAAGAAAATTCGCGGAACACTGCACTTCTAATTATAAATTGTTAATCTAATCATTTTAATCGCCAAATTATACTTTATTAATAACTTTATTCGATCAATTCAGTATGAAACAGTCACACTCAACCTAACCTCACTTTCTAAATAAAAACACCGAACAGCTGGTACTATTGCAAGAAGAGATGGCCGATCATCAAGCTAAAAAGTTTGGGCAAGTTCCTGCAGCAGAGGAACATGTGACGTCGATGTTTTCTTCGCCATTTTTCCCGGCACGAATCGTAATGGAACGCAAAATGTGTAAGTTCGTGCACATGCGGGATCCCGCATTCTCATCAGGGAACAGACCTATTGAATCGATTCGAATATCGAATACCGCTCCACTGAATCAAATGAATATATCATGATTCCTTGTACTTAGTACTACAACAGTTGAGGTTGTGAGGTGTGTGATGGATGTGGTAAAGAGTCGTTGGGGTAGGGGAGGGTAGATGGTGGAAAGGGAGAAGAGAAGGAGTGTGAGGTGACCTTTAACTCCTCCCTTCACGAACAACCCTTCCCCCGCCGTGACGATGTTTGATAGTTTTGAGCTTATAAGTCGAGGGAAAAAGAAGATGGTAAACTGTTCCACATAATAGCGATAGAAGAGTGCTCTAAAGAGTTAATGCTCTCAGTGATCATAAAATCGCCAATAAGTTTTAAGGCTTTAATTTCAATGAACTTTTTCTAATACGGAGAGTGCGGTATATCCGTCCCTTGCACATATATGGGAATAATATTATATTAGGCCTGTGTGGGACTTTTAGGTCAGGTCTGATGAGAGACAGTATTAAATAAAGAAACCGTTAAATAAAAGAACCATTTTACAATTTGTACGATTGTCTTGCCTTTAAACCTTTTTAGAGTTTTGAGATTTAATTTATACTTGTTACAGAAGGATACACAAGTATAAGTGTTCGCGAGCCACTAGCTAATATATTAGCTCAAACGAGTCATCCTCGACATAGGTTACTACAAAAAGATGCGAGTGATTCCCATTATGCCACAGTTTCTGATGATTCTGGTAAGTGCCAATTTGTGTACATAAAACATTTTAATTTCCAACATATTACTTTAATAGATGAAATGTATGCAGCTATAGATGATCCAAATAATCACGGAGACATTTACACTAGTGGATCGGAGACATATGCACAAATTCAACCCGCAAATTTAATAACAGTTGCTGTTGAAATAAATACCAATGTGTCACGTCCCACTGAACAGCCAGAATGTAATTAAAAGTGAAAATATAAATTTGTTTATTTATAACAAAAAAATTTTTTTTAGCTGCACGTTTAAGTATGCATGCCAAACCGCACACATCGGAAACACCTGCTCCTCCGCCTGTTGATAGTTTACGAGCTCAAATGCATTCAAGGCAAGCCTCATCCTCATCTAACACAAGTTCTGTTGGTATCTTAGGCTCACCTAAACCTGAGAAACGTCAGGCAAATTCACCATTACCGCCTACTCCAAAAATACTGCAGTTCAACAGCAACTCGAACTTAACATCGACAAGTTCAATACCATCAGGACGGAACTCTGTAGCATCAGTTATTGAATGTCCACAGCCACAGAGTAGTCGTATTGCATCAAAAGAAAATGTAGCTGTGGATTCGGATGATGGTTCAACTAGGAAAAAAAATATAAGCCCTTCTAAAGATATAGAAGGAATGTACGCTAAGGTAAGCTATAAAGTAGTTATTTTTTCAAAAATTAAAACCGTTCAGCTAAGTATTCAAAAAGTCATTGTAATAAATTATCCAAGAATATGTCATTTTTCGCACATGCCGTTCTCGCATACTTTTTGAAGCCTTTGTGTGTAAACATAAACTACAATTTTTAAGATGCCGTTGAAATAATTACAAGAAAAGAAACAATTTTTAGCATGAAATTGTGTACAATTTTTTCATTGTTATAATTCCCTGATGATTTCTTTAAGGTAAACGTTGAAATAAAACTGAAATATTAGCTTTGACACTTATTCTACCTTCAGAGGGATATCGTGGGTTACTTTTGGAATGATTTGCATTTTTTCTTGTTCCTCAGTCCAATATCCATTTTTTTTTACTTTTTATATCGAAAAATTATCTTCGAATATAGAGAAATATTATAAATTCCCTTTTCTTTTCTGAAATTATCACACATTTACTACCACAAGTATGTTTTGCTTTTAATAAGTATGTCAGAGAGTTAGAATATATTACCAATATCTTATCGCTCGAGATGCATTGCTTTATTCGAAACAGCTTGAAAAGCTTGAGCCGAATAATAACATATCTTGCTTTAATAATTTCAACGGTCATAAACGCATAGAAGCTTTTGTTTTAGCATAATAAAGCTAGAGAAATTATTTACAAACAGAATTTAGTAAAACATTTGTATTGCTAAGCGATTTTAAAACTTCTCGAGATTTCGTAATTACATTCATATGACCATTGACGAAAAACCAGGCGAAGACAAATGGCATAACAATTTCTTTTCTTTCTCCTTTTTATTAATAACCTTAATTAAGGCGATCTATGGTTGTTTTCTGCTAACAACAGATTACTATAAAAAGGCCATTGGTTTTTTTTACGATGTGGCCAAAACCTAGGGGGCAAGGGGGTTAGCATGGCTTTGTTCGGAAGGGAATTAGGGTAAGAGGAGTGAGAAAACTTGAATGTTTTGTTTTTTCTTTACTGCGAGCTAGACAACAGCCCAGAGACGGAGTGGAATTTTTAACTCAATTTTAAAAACGCACGGTGCAGACCTGGTCTTGAAGCCGGGAACCATAGCGTGGTGGTCGAGCAGGTCAACCAACTGATCCAACTCCGTTGCTCCACAAGGTGTTACCGGAACTAGTGAAAGACGTAACGTTGGATGTCTATCCATGTGTAGAAGAAACTTTTGTCGTGCTAAATTGTACTTATAAGTTTGAAAATTTATTAGTCTTATTTGACACATAAATTTTTTTTGTTTAGATTTCTCAATTTTCGCATTTTATTACATTTAATTCTTATAGTATTATTACAACTTTTCAGGTGATGAAAAAGAACAAATTATCCAACGCACCTTCGCAAAATTCGTCACCTATTTTGCCAAGAAAAATATCAACTGAAAACAATTCGACTGAAATTAATTCCAGCGAGTTAAATAGTAAGGATATTGGCATAAGTCCAATACATACGTCACCTGGTAAAACCAGTATCAAATCAGCTTCGTATCTGGAAAATAATTACGAAACAATCGATAAAAGAAGACCTAGAAGTAACAGCTACCATAATAAAGATCATGGCTATGAAACCATTCCTGCTGATAAAATGAATGGCAACAATAACTTGGTTACAAATCGGAAGTCTGATGGATATGCTCACGTCTTGCTGAAGGAATTATCTATTCAAGAACAAGGTAAATCACTTTCAGATGTATTATGTATTGGAATCATATAAAAACATGGCGAAATTATTAGAGAGGAATCTAGGCAAACTTGAAATTTACACAACATCTAAGTAACAAAAACACCCAAAAACAGTACACCGTTGCTCGAGCTAATGTTTAATACAAAAAAAAAATTGGCATATGCTTTGATGGACTGCTCTACAGTACTATTAAAAATGGCATATCGTCCACTATCTGCGTTGACCTCATTTTTCCAAAATTGAAACTATTTGTGGGTAATACTGGTTTCTTCTTCTGTTATATAAAAAACAACCTTAAAAATGTCGATATTGATAATAATACATAGCATAAAACGTATAAACCCAGTAATATTTATAACTTTTTACATAAGTTAATAAAAATATAGTTTTTTTTTTATTTCTATAAAATTGCTTTTTTGCAGTTACGTACTCAACGCAGAAAGAGGACGATATCTCTCTTGCTCTGGTTATATTAACTGATAACTGAGCGTTATTATTATTAGGTAGGTAGATATCATCCACGCGGAGTACCCGTATTTACTAACCCCACCATAGCCCCTGAAATTTATCTGCTAATCCCATACATACTGTATATGTACCTGCATTAGCCCAGGTTATTTTCTTTCTACTACGTCATTTCGCAATTGGTGCAAATTAGACAAACAAAACAACTACCTACCTACAATTAGAGATATTCAATCTATACAAAAATATACAGGGTGTTTCTTAGGTCGTGTGCAATAATGAAGGAAATGATAGATCTAGGTCATAAAGGAAAAAAATTGTAAGGTAGAGGGGGGGGGGGCTCTATCTCCTCCCCCATTCAAGCTTTTTACGATGAAGTTAATCAGTCTTACGTTTTAACGCATATTTTCTACAGTGTTAGTGTTATAGAAGTTATAATATCTCAGTTGACAGGCAACATAATGGTATTAAAGACTGCAATTATTTTTTTTTACTGCTAATAGATTAAAAAAAACCGATTTTGAAACTTACATTTTGGGGAAAAAATCAATTTTTTCATTTTAAGGGAAATATTTTAAAACTTTGCCTTTGTAATTTTTTTTTATTTTAGAGTTTAAAATATAAAATTAAAAAGAAATTTAAAGCACACAAAAACTTTTACCATTCTTCGACCGAACATACAGCGAGAGCCCACAACCCTGTCCTTATAAGCAAAAATTCTACCTGCCCCCTAAATTGTTGATCTTTTTATTCTTTGTGTTAAAACTTGAGATAAAATATTTTCAAAATGTCCGTCATTCTTAGAATAAAGAACTAGAGGAAGCGCTGTACTGTGTAAAATTCCTATCCATGAGTGAAGATGCTCGAGGAATTTAAAATCAGGTGGGGTCGTTGACTAACAGCGACGAAAGCATATAAGAAAATGGGACAAATATATTTCTTACTCTCAAATGTTGTTTACTTTTGTGCGTGAAAAAGTTTCCTCAAGTGAATTAAGTTAAATTTGTTAAAGTAACTTCTTTTAAAACTTTATGTAATCAGTCCAATAAAGTTATTAGACTATTTTGTGATTTTTTTTGTGAACCGACTTTGCCTTAACACCCCGAATTTGTATAAATTAATCAGCATGAAGTGTTCAGTTTTTTCGTGCGCCGCAAATAATTAGAAATAAGATGATGGCAAGTCTTTTTTCCTGCAAATGCTTAACTCGAATTACTTCTAAATTCATTCTATAAACATGTGAAGTTCAATTAAAACCCCAATTTATGGAAAAAAGTTTCGTAAGATATTTGTGAGGGTAACGTGAAATCTGATTTTAATCTTTTTGGGTCGTTGGCACCAGAAAGGCGTCAAACATAATTTTTAGGGGGCATTAATAGGAAATCTTAAATAAGATTTAGTCAATAAAAACCAGAATTGATGGTTCGCTTGACCTATAATATAACGTCAAAATTAATATGCAGCTTAAATATTTTATTCAGAGAAGTTAAAATCAAATTATTCTTTAACGAATTATCAAGATTTTAAATTTACTTTTGGTCCCACTTTAAATCTGACTTAATTTACGCCTGTATTGTTGCTACCACTACATCGCTGAAAATTCTACTACAAAAGAAATTTGCTTCACTGAAATCGAGTTACAGCTCTTCCTCTACATAGTTCAGTGATGTGCAAACCTATGCCCGCGGGCAAGTGAGCTTTTAAGCTTTTAAATTCGTATATGCACTTGTTTGGCTGTATTCGGTTTCCTATTTGTGCGTTTTTTAATTGTTAAAGCATACAAAAGTTAAAAAATCGTCATATTTAAGTAGTTTTGTAATCAATTATACAATATCTTAAAATATACAACCTTTTGCAAACATTTTTTAAGGTTCTAAATTAAACAAACAGTACGAAATGTTTCCAAAGCTTTTAAGCATTCCTCACATTAAGTAGTGTGAGTTTGGTCATCACTGCCCTAGTTCATTATTCTAAGCCGTCATTTTGAATGCACAGAAAGCTTTTTTTCTCATGGATTGATAGATTTTCTTTTAATTTACACCCGGCTTCTAAAATGCATTTTGAGTTTATCTCTTGTTACAACTTCTACCATTTGTCTCATGGCCCCCCACAAATAAAAATCAAGTAGGGTTAGGGTATGAACGCTTCCAGTATATCGAAGCTTTGAAACGCTTTTTCAAAGACACCTCTACATGACTACCTCTACTTCGAGGGAGTTTCCGTTGTTAAATTTGTAACAGAAAATTATTTCCGTGTATTTTTCATTTTTAAATTTCAGTATTTTCGCTATTAATTGCAAAAAAGGGACACTTTAAAATATTGTTATGTTAAAAATGTCACTGCGTTTGTCTCTCATTTTATACCTGGAAATCATAGGATTTCCATTCCAAGTACAGCAATAATAATTTCTTTCTGTGGGAATGTTTGCAAAACAATTATTTTATTATATATACGTTCAAGTTAGGATTATTACCAAAAAATAATTTAGGAGGCTCCCCATACAATTTTTTTCGTTTCTTTCCCAGATCTATCAGTTCCTTCATTATTGCGCACGACCTATATTTCCATTCCAAGTACAGCAATAATAATTTCTTTCTGTGGGAATGTTTGCAAAACAATTATTTTATGACTTACAGTATGCGTTTTACTACCGCATCTATTAATACGTTCAAGTTAGGATTATTACCAAAAAATAATTTAGGAGGCTCCCCATACAATTTTTTTCGTTTCTTTCCCAGATCTATCAGTTCCTTCATTATTGCGCACGACCTAAGAAACACCCTGTATAAATCCTTCTTAATTATAAGTGTAGACGGTATTTTGGATTGTGGGTAGGTAGTTGTTTTGTTTGTTTCATTTACACCGGTTTCAAAACATCATAAAGGACATAAAATTAAATAATATTTTATGGATTTTAGCGTTTTATGTGTAGTCCTTCAACCTTTTTAAACAAACTATTTTTTAGTGCATTCAGATACGCTACCCGAAAAATGATGATGGCATGAACAAAGCGATTGCAGAGGTTGTGTACTCTTTTTAAAAGAAACAGGATCTGTCCTTTTTCCATATCAGCACCCAAATACAAAATATTTACCACGATGTTAACCCGGCAGCGTTCTCCATACAGCGAAAATCGTCTGAATCGCGCCACTCACTACGAAGCCAAGCAACTGCTCCTTCTACTTCCCATCCCACTCTAGATACAACACTTTTATCATAATACCAATGAGAAAAGATATTCTGCAATTAAAGCAATTGCTTCATCTACCACCAGATCTAAGCTGGTGTGGGAATGCCAAAGGAGCCTAGATGAACTGTGTAGAACTCATCAAGTAAACTTGATCTGGATACCGGGACATCAGGGCTACACGAGGAATGAAAAGGCAGATGAACTTGCCAGGAAGGGGTCCAATACCTCTTTCATAGAGCCGGAGCCGGTCTGTGGAATTCCTCTCTGCACGGCCAAAAGGCTAATAGCAAACCGCTCAAGTGAGGAGCATAGGCTATATGGGAACAATATTGAGGGGCACGCTCACTCAAGAAGCCTTATGCCCTCACCGTCGCCGGGTAGATCCAGGGAGCTCCTAAAGCTGAGCAGGTCGGATGTTAGAACTCTGGCTGGCCTACTTAGCGGACACTGTCAGCTAAGGAAGCACCTGGTAAGGATAGGTAGAGCCATCGACCCCACCTGCAGACTCTGTCTGGAGGATGATTAGACCCCATTACACGTATTATGTGAATGCCCTGCAGTGGCCAGGCGCAGATTTAGCCTATTCGGGAAACCAACCCTGGTACCGAGCGGGCTGAATGACTGCCAACTGCGGAAGCTGTTGAACCTCTTCAGAGGGACCGGCTTGCTATAAGGAGTTGAGAGGGTTAGCACAATAGGCCCCGGTGGCCGCGGTGCTTGAGAACCTCACACCTCCAATTTAATTTATCAATCAATCAAAGATATTCTGTACAACAAAATCGGTTCACGTGTCACAAATCTAGACCGCCTCTTCCTACCACCCTCAGCATAAGATCCAAATTTTTGTCATGACGCAATGAAAAAAATATATTTTTTTTTATATTCACACATTCGGTTTTTTAAAGTTAAGTTACTTAATTTTTCAAGTTTTTAAACTAAGTATTTTTCATCTAAATCGACTAATAATTACAAAAGCATGATACTTTCGTTCTAACGCTTAATAATTTTAAGCAAAAATTTTATTAAAAGTCAAACTTTCAGTTCTAATTTTAGTTCTTCGACTGTTGTTCTGATATAAGTAGAGCTTCGGTTTTCTAACTATGTTAAATCAATAACCAACCGTATTTGTACTTCAAAAATATTTTTTTGACAAAAAAATTTGAAAATAGGGTACTTTCGCCCCCTCCTCACCTCTCCACACAATTTTTGATATGATTCCAATCGGGAAACAAACTTTTTTTGTACAGACAAAATCAAATTGATCTACGCGGTGCAAAGTTAGGTTTCACCACCACCATCCCGAAAATTTTTGACGCATCAAATGGGGTACATACTTTTTACAACAACAAAAAATTTAAAAATTGATTGATTTCATGGATGGGATTCTCAAGTTCAGCGTTATTGGAGTGTCCTCATTTGCGCCCCTCCGCGACAGCTCATTCGCTTTTTCATTACCCGGAATCCCGCAGTGCCCCGGCACGTATAATAGAGTGACATCGTTTTGTGTCCCTAACTCCGTGAGGGTTTGTTTACATCCCACTATCGTTTTAGATTTTAGCGCGGCGTTTGTTAAAGAATTGATGGACGCCTGGCTATCCGTACATATTGCAATCGTAGAGGATCTTACTCCTTACTTTAAGCTGTTTAGCTCCTATCTCTATCGCTGAGTTTTCACATTGAAGAACCGAGAACGAGTTGTTTCCCCCGCCCCATAAATCCAGGTTTAGTTCTTCGCACAATATTCCAAAGCCACAGCCACGCTCGCATTTTGAGCAGTCTGCGTAAATCGTTTAAGTGTTTTCTTGAATCACCCTATTGTTGATCCATTCACTTATTGTCGGAAACTGAGTTTTGAAGATTGCGTCCAAATTGGAATTACCAGTTTTGAAGTCC
Source organism: Leptarthrus brevirostris (assembly GCA_964036015.1). Classification (NCBI taxonomy): domain Eukaryota; kingdom Metazoa; phylum Arthropoda; class Insecta; order Diptera; family Asilidae; genus Leptarthrus; species Leptarthrus brevirostris. Next base: position 135,376,001 of record OZ038371.1, on the reverse strand, counting down.
CTGCAATCTTCTTCCTCAAACAGTCTCTTAATCTCATGTTGGGTTTGCATTCCCCTTAGCTTCCACAGTTTATTCATATGTAAACATATAGCCGAGTTTAGTGGCACCTGTTTAACATAGAATTCTAGTAGAATTGTCGGTGTTGATCTGGTAGCCCCTGTTATGTCTAAACAGCACATACGTTGGGCCTGGTCCATAATCTACTGGTTACTGCCCACCTCCATCGCTTTCCACCAGACTATAGCTCAATGGGTTATCATGGGTCTGATTGCACATGTGCATATCCATTTTATAATATAGGGTGATAGTCCCCATACCTTACCTATAGCATTTCTACACGTCCAGAAAGCTCTCACCGCTTTGTTTTTTTCACGTGTAGGTGTCTGGCCTAATTTAGTTTCCCGTCCATCAGCACACCCAGAAATTTGGCGTCATTCTTTAAGGTTAATCTCGTGTTTCCGATGCACGGGGGAACTATCTTTTTTAATTTATATCTTTTGGTGAAGCAGCAGAGTTCCCTTTTATCTGGGTTTATCTTCAGCACGCAATCCTGCGCCCAAGAGGTTGCCGTGTCGTAGAGACCTTTACCCGATAGGACTTCAAGTAATTAATTAATCAATATCAGCCACAACAATGGTAAAAGAATCCCTCCTTGAGGAGTTCCGCTATTCACATCCAATTGATTATACTGTGATCTGTCCCCTTCTCCTTCAACCTATTGAGAATCTTATCGATTCTGATATCGTTGAAGGCCCCTTCTATATCAACCCCCCCCCCCCCCCCCCCCCTTCTATGTCAGCCTAACGCTACTTCTACATCAATGCCTTTTCCACTTGATGTACTAGGCTATGTAGCGCGGAATCAACCGATCCTTACTTCCCATTCTATGAGTCTTTCTAGACTTTTTAGTAAGAACGAGGTAAGGCTAATTAGTCTATAAGCATTAGATATGCTATAGTCCGTCTTCTTTGATTTGGGCAGAAATATTACCTTTGCCACTTTCCAGTTTTTAGGCGTGTAACTGAACTTTAGACACGCTCTAAAAAGTTTGGTGAGTTTGTTCCATAGTCTGTTACCTCCCTTCTGTAGCATAATGGGATATATCCCATCTTTGCCCGGTGATTTATACTACTGAAGGATCTTATTGCCCATCTTACCTTGTTCAAAGTCCACAGTTTCTTCGGAGTTGTATCAATTCGTTGAGCGGCACGACCCCATGCCATGTGTCCCGGGTTCGAGACCAGGTTTCCCCGTGAGCTTTTTTTAAGAAATTAAAATAATCCACTCCGTCTCTGGGCTGTTGTCTAGCTCGCAGCAATCCAAAAAGCATGACTCAAGTCCCCTCACTTTCTTTACCCTAATTCCCTTCCGACCAAAACCATGCTAACGCATCAAAGGTTTGTCCTCTAGGCCTTGGCCACATCGTATAAAAAACAAAAAAAAACTTAGGATCTCCAAGGGGTAGCGTCTTCTCTTATTGATTCCCCATTCACTAGGGTGCTTCCCGGGAAGTTTTTTTTTGTTACTTTCATTAATGAAATTCAGCACATCAATTAGGTAAATCTTGTAAAGATATACATATATCATTATTATTTGGATATAAAAAAGTTATACATGAAAATATTCCTAGTGTGTGACTGCGAATTACACACATCATAATATGATTCCTTGATTTGTTAATACTCACTTTTGAGATGAAATTTTATCAGGCATACAAGATCCACCGACCATATATGTGTCAAAATGCTAACTTCACCTGCAAGTGTTTTGCTCTGCAAGCAATTGGACAAGTTTGACGAACCCTCAAATGTCGAGTTCGTATTATTGTATTGCGGACTCAAAGCGTTAAATAAAAGAAGACAAGATAATAGTGAAAACTAAAGATGTAAATAACTGAGATAGGCACATTTTATCACTTCAGAGATTTTACAAACACGTAAGACCAAGCTTAATTAAGACGAGTTCAGTATTTTTTGAATTAAAGACATAAAATATCATTCCCGAATAAAAATAATTCCATTTTCTCCCATTTTTTATTTAGTAAAATTCGTGAGCGATATTAATCGTGGAAATTTTATGATCCCCATGTTTTATTTCAAGTGATTTTTATTCATAAAAATGCTGTTATCTTAATATACTAGGAAAATTTTAAAAGTTAAGCTCTGTATAGGGCTATATATTAAAAAATCAAATACTTCTGGAGCCATGCATGCTATCTGATTTCAGACATGGCATAAATTCGAATGTTTGCTGGAGTGGTCCTATTGTCACTACATTTTAAAAATTGTAATTTTCTTCCTATGTATAATAAATGTTTCTTACAGAATTACCCAGTCGAAAATCAGACGTGGATGTGCACTTTTCATCGAATCGATTTCAGCAGACTACCAGCGAGAGTAAAATAACGTGTGAGCCGGGCTATGAAAGTCTTCCAGATCAGTCACTGATAACTGCAGACCATGGATACGAAACCCTTCTTAAAACAGGCTTGGATGATGAAGCAAAAAATCCCAACTCTGATTATGATCCAAATTATGAGATGTTACAACCTGGAAAATACAGTAATAATTCGGATGATGGGTATGCAAAAGTGTGGGAAAAACAGCGTGCAGATGATGATTCGGTGGATGGTTATAGCCGAGTTAAAGAAAGGGAAGATGTTCCTGGTTACAGCAGCATTGGTGAAAACAAATTGCTTAATCCGGATGAAAAATTTCACGATTACGCAAGTATATCAGAGGCTAAAAAACAAATACAACGCGACAAACCAAATAATAATAACAACAACGAAGAAACGGGAAAAGAAATTTATGCCAGTATTCCTAGCGAGCAAACATTACATTATGTGGAGAGACCGGAAGATTTTCACGGGTATCAGACTATAAGTGACGCCAAACAAGCAACAAATATTAATTTAAATAATTCCAAGTCTTTAGAAAAATTAACTACACCTTCTACAGGACACAACAGCCCTGACAGACAAATGAAGTGCAGCAGTACATCTAACACCATAAGCAGTAGTCAGCAACAATCAAGTAGTAATTATGAGTCCTTAACAGGAAGCGAGTCTGATCCAAACTATGAGTCAGTGCGATATCTAGATTCTGAGAATCCTTACGAACGACTCAACAGCGATTCTAATATAAGTCCAGATGTACCTGGGGGTACTACACCCTCTAGTGGCGATCTAAAAAATGTCCCTCCAAGAACTCCTGATCACAAATCTTCTACAAATAGCGAAAATGGCGAAGTAGATGACTATTTTCAAGTTTGATGTATCCTATAACAGTTATATAACAATGCTAATATGTGATGAGTATACTTATGAAAGTAATCTAGGGAAGTGATCTGTGCATAAGTACACCTAGAGCATTTCCCTCTAGATGTAATGGTCCGCTTCTATTTTAATGCTCGTTTAAAACGGGTATTTAAATAATTTTATATAAATTTTATATTACTTATTTAAGCTGTAAATATTTTATTTACCTGTCTAACTATATTTTATACACGTAGCACAAGAATTTTATAGGTATAAAATAATTTTAATATATTTCACCAAATCATGGTTATTTATTTCTGTTTACTTTTTGTTTTTTTTTATTATGTTGTAAATGTAATTTTAATATATTTTTTGAAATACGAATGTTTGGTTTTTGTTAGGGTTGTAACGTTTCTGAAAGAAAAAGGTTTTAGAATGTGGTCCATAGGATTGTCTTAAGATTCATCTTGTCAAAAGGGTTGGATGCTGCTAAATTTTATTTACGAGAAAGACCATACCTTTATTTTGGAATTTTTGGTAGAAGTTCGTTTTTCATTTGATTTCTTAAAAGCAACTAATAGCATCTGACCGAATTTAGTCAGTGATAATACGGCGTTTTGAAGTTTATTGTATTATATTCGCAATTACCGGCAAGTAAGTATTAAACTTTATCATATTGGGTTCCTTCCCCGCGCTCCCTGCACAGGCTGGTGTTCGTTACTCCTATTTTTTTTTGCGTGTACCCTTAATCGTTCATGCTCTGTCACGAGGGTAACAAAAAGTTTCAATTAGGCCTTGTTCAGCTTGATGATCTTATCTGATTCATGTGCATTGAGAGTTTCCCCAAAAAACTTTTGTATGTAACACCATGTCAGATCCCTTCTAATTTTTTTGTGCCTCGTAACCCGTTCCAGGATCTCCTTTTTAATTTCCTGTAAGGAGGATCAATTCGAGCATTTCGAGTGTGCTTTTTCGTTACCAAGAATATCGCAGCGCCCTAGCACATATATTAAGGTGACATCATTTTGTCGCCGGCTTTTTTACGTCCCTCTACAGCAACATGAAAATTTGATAGTTGGTTTATTCCTATCAGTTTCCTTTGCTATCATTCCACCAGTCTTTTCAGATTTTTTGTAATAACGAGGTAAGGCTTATTGACCTATATGCATTTGATATGCTAGAGTCAATCTTGTTTGGTTTGAGTAAGAATATTACCTTTACCACTTTCAAATTTATGGGAGTGTTTATTGGACACGCTCTAAAAAGTTGCGCGAATCTAGTTTGTTAGTTAAAGTGGTGGTCTCCACAGCGGCTGAGCTGCAATTAGCACGCAATGTGCCGTTTTGATACCACAGAAACTCGAGACTTGATTATTCGGGGATAAAGTCTAGTATAAGTCGAGATATGAGCGATCGATAGGAGGTTCTTAGATCTATCCTATAGAATTCAAGAAGTGGGTGACTTCTCCAGTTTTCTTCCCCGATATCTCTCCCGATTCGTTGAAGTATATGCCCAATATCTTGCTCTGCCGGATATTCGCACAGAAAGTGAAAAAGACTTTCTTTCGTGCTCTCAACCCTGCAGCTGCGACAATATGCGTTAAAAGGGATGCCTTGCGGCATAGTCCCCCATTTTCCAATGACCCGTGTACACCGTTGTTGTCCTGGCGACGTCCCTTCGAGTCTTCGTTCTCTTGATATTTGTATGTCATAACTCGGCCATATCTTCCTAGGTTTGGCACAAGAGGTTAGGATTCTGCCGTTGATTAGAATTGTTAGAAGATATTCCTCTTAACGGTCCAAAGCGGAATGTGCACAATCTCCGGAAGGAAGCCAGGAAGACCAGCGCCCCGCCTAGCTAGCTTGTCAGCTATGAGTCTATTTCAAAATGCGTTACCTCCTTGCTGTAGCAAGATGGGGTAAATCCCATCTCTGCATGGTGATATAAATGGGCTAAACGATTTTACTGCCCATCTTACCTTGTATACAGTGCACAATTTCTTCGTTTTCTCCTCTTCCCTCTCAAGTTGGGTTGTCCGAGGAGTAGTGCCTTCCCTCATCTTCCAGTTGTCGATAAGCTCTGTTCAGCTTTTCGACTTAGATAACATTTTCTTAAGTCTAGCTGACTCCCTCGTACTTTCAATTTGGGTAGTAAAAGCTTTCCAAGATCCTCTCTAGACTTTACGGCACTTAAATTTAAATTGCATACGTGCTGCTTTGTACTGTTTCCAGAGTTCCTTCCTTTGGTGTTTACTGGCCTTATTAAATAGCTTTCTGGTTCTTTTCCTCATTTCCATAAGCCGAAAGTTCATCCATCTCTGCTTCTGTACTGTAGATTCCAAAAAACATTACTTGCACTCAATTTTGAGTTCATACATAATCTCGCAAGCGTAATGTCTATAACCTGCTTTCTGTTTTTATTAATAAAAGTTATTGTGATGTGCGTTTCCGGCACATCTTTAAGTTTCTGTCCTTTGCATACCTAACCGTATTTTTTAGAATTTCCGTGGGTGGATTCCCTCATAAGGAAGGTCTGTTGATGCTAATAACGGCTTCTACTGGTCGCATCCTTTACCTACCGATTTTCCATTAGACAACTACACAATCCTGGTCGCTAATCTGTAGAATATAAATAGTGTTTCTTTTTTTTAAATTATGCAAGCCCTTGGCCTACCTTTGTACAGGGTATAGAAGCAAGTAAACACTTTTGTTCCAGTTCGTGACCTTTTTCTCAAAAGTGGATGGTTTCTGAATAAGAACTATTCTAAATACTCTTTTTTACCATCATCTCGGCTAATGCGGCCGTAGCCACACTACTCTATTGCAGGTTGGCCTGAACCAACCACGTCAATGTGATGACTCATTATTTATTGGAGTGAATATTCTTTATCAGTATCATCTCGACTAGATCGGACGTAGTCACACTACTCCTATCCAACCACGCCATAATGATGACTTATTCTTTATTGAAGTGGAGGTTTTTGGGTTTTCCGCGGTTAGGTCTAAACCTTCCATTTCCTGCGGGATATCCGACAAATCCTCCAATACTATCTTCTCAATATCAACGGTATACCCAGATAGTATAGAGATCCTATCGATCTTAACTCACTTTCTACGTCCATGTCAGTGACTTTTTCGTAGGGTTTTCTCCCACCGACGTATAGGTGTACATCGCCGCATGAGTTGAATTTTTTAAAGGACTTTTCCCATCTTTGCTATGGGAGAGTTTCTTTGGTTCCGTCCTCCTCTGAGATCTTATCGGCATGCATAAGCCTACCGGAAACTGAGCTTCCGCCAATATCGCCCTGAGAGTCATTGGGCCTACTCAGCTCCCAAGGTGAAACTCAAAGAAAGATTAATTGCAATTTCTGACATACAACCAATTTCCAGTGTCATGTTAAAAAGACATTTGTCTAAAGCAATTCTTTGCGTATTTAAAATAAAACTACTTTATATTTTACAATTATTTTATTCTTACCTACGATGCAAACATTTTCTAACGTCGTATCAGATTTAACGTAATATTTTAAGGAACAGTTGAAATTATTATTTCCCATGTACCACGCTCTGGCATAATCGAGAACTCTCTTGCATTTCTGGCCAATTTCCGTTCGTCGTTCTAGTGATAAGGTAGAATGGCTGATTTCTTCATTTTCCATAGAAGTTATAGCCTTTTTATCAATTTCTTTATTTTTTTCTCTGCTTAAACCCGTTCCGCAAATTGCCCAACTAGCCATTTTCGTCATCAATTCAAAGTCATTTTTGCCAAAGCCATTTTGAACTAAAAAATCTTTTCCAATAAAGGACTGCCACGTACATCGATGATGACAACATAGAGCAATAATAAACCCACAAACTGGAATAGAGCATTTCTGAAGGAGGCAACGCAAGGCCAAATCTGTAGCTCCACCACACAAATGTTTGCTCACACCAACAATCCGCTTTGCGCCTTTAAGCAGATCTATCTTTCCTATGCATAGATCTCCAATGTCTGCTCGAATTCTAATAACTGCATCTTTATCTTCAAGTTTATTATCTTTCTTATGTCGATGGGATGCCTTATCTATAAGAAGTACTTTAGAACGCTTATGGGTTTTCAATAACTGTCCCAACCAGTAAGTAACTTGACCTTTCCCAGCGCCAAATTCAACAAAAGCAGTTTCATCTTGAAGCATTTCAAATCTTTCCAGATATCCAAGAATTGATGCTGTTTGCGATAAATGTTTAATGGTTTCTTTCCCATATTCGCGTTTATTAAGTTCCTTCGCCAAAACTTCATGCTCCAAAATAACTTCCTCAATATTATCCCTTACATATTTCTGAAAAACTTTATCAATTTTTTCAATTAATTCGTTCAGTATCACACCGTCTACTTCAGATAATTTAATTCCCGACATTATTCTTGAATCCTCACTATCTGAACCTGTGTTTATACCATGAACTATGTAGTCTGGTGTAGGCTTTGGACGAGCATTACATATTTTTAAATGTTTATTTAGGTTTTTCCGATACAATGTGTGTTTTGGATCCAGCGGGCAGACAATCCTATCTCCTTCTTCAGGATGTTCATTGGAAGGATTTGTTTGGATCTCGTGTTCTCCACAATATTCTTTTTCTTTGGCTACCGTCATTTTACAGAACCGCTTTTTTCTCGTCACAAAGTGCTTGCACCGACGATCTTCAGATTTTTCAGAAAATTTCATCTTTTTAATATCCGGCTCCATGGACTATAAGCTAATTGCAATTCAAATAAGATCTTTCTTCAAACAAAAATTGTTAATAATCAAATGTTATGACATTAGTTGACTTGACATATCCATCTGAGTGAAAATGCGTTCAGCGATTGTCGTGTTAAAAATTTGTAGGTACAATTATTTTCAGTTTTATTTGCTTGAACGGAACCTCATCGAGTGTTCGATAGTTAGATAAAATCAAGTAATTAGCTAAAATCACAAAAGGAGTTTTTCGTCACGTCATACAACGTTTCTTAAAGTAAAATCTAGGTGAAAAGTATAATAAAACAATCATCGAAGACATTCATAATAATTTGTATATCAAGACTATTGTGAATTTTTTCAGTCCCTTTCAAACTTTTAGATTGACAGTTTTATTAAATATCTTTGACAGTCGAAAATAAGGAATTTATTTCCACAAAAACTCTATTTTTCAAAATTTAGAATTTAATAGTAGTTAAATAGATATAATGGCTGAAAATGCTTATGGGGAATTTGGTAAGAAAGTATGACTGGTTCTGTTGAAAAACAAATCGCGAATTTTATGTAAAAGTAAAAACAATACAAAGCAAAAGAAACTTAAAAATATTAGTTGCAAGTTCTTGCGCCAAGTAGAGTCAACTGAACATAATATATAATCAGAATTTAGTGTAGGTGTTATTCCTTTAACACTATTTGATGAATATAACCGCGTGTTGGAAAGGCACAATATAGGGTTCTGTGGATTTTAAAATGGAACCTAAAAAGGTTCAGCTGATATCATTCATACGATTTAAGTATGTCTCCATGTGGCATAAACTATTGTTTTTCAAAATTCCAATTATACGTTTCCTAAACTTTCAGACTCATGTCATGAATCCGGATTATAAGATCATATATTTCACTTAAATGATAGTCTAGTTTTAGTTTGCACCGCTTACACTTTTATCAAATATTTTTATGTTCATCTTTTCTAGAAATCACCCTCATATGAATAGTGCATACCCCACTCATGTATGAATTGTAATATCGAATAGTGCCAGCTTCTAGTTTCGACGATAGAAGTAATAACTCTTGTAATTTTATAAGCAATCAACAATAATATAACCTTTTGAAAAGAGTATATCTTTCTCTAAACGATGATCCATCTTTTAATTTGTTAATGATCTAACTCTCTCTTTGAAAAAGGACATATCATTGCCGAAATTTAAAGTTTTAACTTTTTTTGCAAAATAAATACGACATAAGAGTCAAATATTAAATCGCAATTTTTGAAGAATTGCAAAGTCTTCAATTACATCATTGTTTCACCGGAGAAGCCATATGTTGGTCCACAACACATCAACATGTATCCCCTTAGTTCACGGTCTTATGTTTTTAAAAGAAAATATAAAGAAATTACTGCCAAAAACTCGATTTTTTACGTGATACGATAACCGACTTCCGTCCAATAAGCATTTTGTGCTTTTTTTCGAAAGTACTTGAAAAGATTATGTCCAAGCAAATACTGGCTTATGTTGAGGGGAACGTATTCCTATCTTGTTGGCAATCTGGTTTCAGATCTTTTCATAGTTGTGAGACGGCTGTCTTGAGGGTATCCACTGACATAAGAAAAGCCATGGACAATGATCACTTCACAGCTTTAACATTACTGGATTTTTCTAAATCCTTCGATTGCGTTGACCACAGCTTACTTTTTCACGAATTAAACACGTAGCTTCAACTTTAGCTCATGTGCTGCCTCTATGATAGCATGTTTCTTGTCAGATCGTTCCCAAAGAGTGCAGATCGATGGCGTAATCTCTGGTCCATTGGTTCTTTCACGGGGCGTACCACATTGATCAATACTGGGACCGCTTTTATTCAGCCTTTTCATCAATGATTTGCCAAGTGTGGTGCGTGATGTGAAAATCCATCTTTACGCTGATGATGTTCAGATCTATTTGGGTAGGCCTATTGGGCTCCTTGAGGACTGCATCGAACGTATAAATGCCGATCTTGGTAGAATATTTGATTGGTCAATTGCGAACAGATTACTTTTGAACCCCGGAAAATCTCACTCTATCATGTTTTATACTAATCCTCTTGTCCTCAGATAATGTTAAATGGTTCTCGATTGCCAGTCCTAAGTAAAATAACTAATCTTGGTATGATGTTGGGACAAGAAATGAACTGCTGTGCAAATGTAAGTGCGAGGATTGGCAAGATATATGCTGGATTACGAAGACTTTGGTTGTCAGCCTATATTATCCCGAGAAGTACTCGTCTGGATTTGGTTAAGGCATTGATACTGCCCCATTTTACCTTCGGTAGCTTGGTTTTTCCTCACTTAGACAGTCACTGTGAACGTCGACTAGAGGTTGCTTTTAACGACTGTATTAGGTTTATTCACGGACTACGAAGGTTTGGCCATATCACACCTTTCAGATTAAGCCTTGTCGGGTCAAGTCTGGAGATTTACCGAACTGCGTTACGTAATACTTGAACGGCCCCTGATGGAAAGTCTCGAACATTTACTTTTGTTAAAAAAAAACAATTAAAACATTTATTTGCAATCAATAAAGGATAAAAACTTAAGATGTCACTTTTTGCAAAAAATGGATGAAAAAACGTGTTGCATTGGACCAAATCGATAATTTTTTTCTTGAAATAGTGTCTATTTAATGTGATTTCATCGAAACGATGGATATTTGATCAGATTCCATCGATATAAATTCACTAAATGGTCAAAATTTAAAGAATACATTTGGGGTATTTTATCCTAGAACTTTAAATCGCGAATATTTCGAAAACAGGCGCTAACTTTGAAAAATGACTAGCACCATTAAATTCAGCGTACTGGAATTAGGTTTACCAGGTAGGTCCACTTTCTGTTGAAATTTCGCTCTTGCACAGTGTTATTGACTGAGATATGAATTTGATCCAGCTCGAACCGCGATTCCGACCACTCATAACAGATTACGATAATTGGGGGTTGCAGGAATAATGTCAGTGGTTTGTAATCCACCTTAACTTGTGGGTTCATTTGCAATTGTTTTCTCTCCCGCTCCATGCTTCACAAGGAGTTGCGAAACTAAAGAAAGATTCTTAATTCAATAATATATTTAATACAGCTAGACTTTGCATTTATTTTTTGCAATGAAATGCTTTAAAATATTTCCCACAAGCTATCATCGAGCATTTTTCCTTTCGAAGGCAAGGAAAGACAAATCTGCAGGACGTTCTTCACTCATCGAAATCCGATTCAATCGAAATTCAGCCATGCTGGAATCACATGCACCTATTATGCCGACTATAAAGCGAGGTTGCGATCTCCGAAGGTGAAGGTTAAAGCCACACTCATCTAAAGAAATGATTTTCTCTCTTTTTGTGGGTGTGTTCGATCATTATTCATTCCATCCACCTCAATCGAAGCCAGTTTCAAAGTAATTTTTAGTTTTCGCAAACCACTTAAAATCGTAGACGGCGACGCAGATATTTTTTTTTCTACGAATAATTTCCTTTTGATGTTTTAAAGAGTAATTCCAGGCTCCCTTTCCACAAGTACTTGAATACACTCGAGCATTTCTCTGGTGCTAATTTTCTTACATGATTTGCGCCGCGTTTGCGTTCAACTGATACCTCACCATTATTTTTATACCAGGATATTTATTTTATTTATTTATTCAACTTATTACAATACAATCAAAAGGCTCTAAGCCTTATACAAAGATTGCTGAAGAATGCATATGAAATAGGCTTACAACTAATATATAGGAGAAAGTATAGAGAAACTATTTAAGCTTAACCAATAATTTAACTAAGCTACGCATGACTTAATACTAGGCATTATCCAGACCAATAACCATACTATTTAGCAAAAAATCATATCCCAAAACACTTCAAGTCATCTGCATATCGACCACCTACCCCCACCAGCCCCACCCCGGAATAATTAAAGGTAGATTAACTTTATACCAGAGAACTGCACAGCTCTATGGCGGCACAATGAATGATGACCACATCTCATTAGCTAGAAACATGATGTATTTAAAATGGAACTTAATGTGATATGATTGTGAATGACATTCGAGATATGAGGAGATAGGAGCTAATAAGAAATAGCTGGAGAAGGGAATTAGTTCAAAATACAATTACGTGAGAGGTCATAAGATGTCATTATAGTCACTGACTATTGAGCATTTCAAGACACCTAGCCTTAAAAGAATTCGGCGACCCAAGGTACCTGTGTGCTACAGGTAGTCGATTCCACAGGCGGACAGCTCTAACCTGGAAGGATGAGTCCATAATGCGAGACCGGAAGGAAGGCAATAGCAGTGACCTGGATCTCTCGGACCTAGTGAAGGTGAACCTGCAAAATAGGTAATTGGGGAGCTTAGAGCTTAAAACCCGGTAAAGTAGCTGGAACGTCCGCAGAGAGAGGAAGTCCAGGAATGAGCACCCAAGGAAAGTATGTACAGGGCCCTTAGCAATATTTATATTGATCGATGTTATTCGAGGATGTTCGGCAATTGTTTTTCTTTCATCACATAATTTTAAAAGACGCAATTTCATATCTTTTGTTATTTTTCCGTACCGTTATATTTTTCTCCGTGCAGAATTTCTTTGGGACCACCTCCTCGTTCTCACAGTTCGGATCATTTACTTCACTATGTTCTAAGCTAGACTCTTGGCTAGGTTGCTAATAATCGAAACTTCCAGAACAAAAATCTTCACCACTCATTTGAAATGAGAAATTTCTTATCAAATAATAAAAAAACGCAATTTACTTGTTCCTCCAATAAATCTGAACTAGTCAATGTAGCTATGAATTGCATTTGAATTATAGCTTGTATAACAGTTTGCAATATTAAATGAGAAATATTGTGAATACGTACTACATGGCAGTAAAATGTTATATACATTTTTGAAACGATACACTGCAAAGTAATATTTAACACATTTGAAAAAAAATTCAAATTCATATTTCATTTTATTTGAAAAGAGTTTCGTTCAATTCGAACATGAGTTTGAAAATACTTTTTACTACGTTTAATTTGAAATGGTTTCATTTATCCCAAAAAGGTTTATATTACTTAAGTTGTGACAACAAAATATAATATTTATATAATATTTGTTCTATCTAATCCGACATTAGATAGTAGTCTTAAAATTGCAGGATCTCAAAAAAGTGAGGATATAAAATTAGAACCTGGGAGTCCTACCGAAAAAGATAAGAGCCTATATTCACGATGTAGTAGTGCCGGAAGTACGCATACCCCGAACTCATCTGCTCATAATACAGGTTTAATAAAATCACTCTGTATATAATTTTCCTAACTCATTTGCCTTTTAGATGATGAAGAAGATAGTGATAATGTAAAAAATGCTACACTTAGTTACAAAGAGCGACGGAGAGAAGCACACACACAAGCTGAACAAAAGCGACGAGATGCCATAAAAAAAGGATACGACAGCCTCCAAGAACTGGTGCCGACTTGTCAACAAAATGATGCTTCGGGTTATAAATTAAGCAAAGCAGCCATTCTGCAAAAATCTATCGATTACATTGGATATTTGCACCAACAAAAAAAGAAACAAGAAGAAGAGAGTGCAGCCTTACAAAAAGAGGTCATGGCTTTACGAATAATTCAAAACGGCTATGAGCAAATGTTGCAGAATCAACAAGCAAATCCATGCCCGACCGAAGCACGCCTTAGTGAGGAGACTAAGTTTCAAGTGGTTGGTTCTCTTTCTTCTTATACATATATCTAAAATTCCAAGATAAATAAAAAAATCTTAAAGTTTCAGGCAATTATGGATGAAATGTTCCTTACCTTTCAAAATATTCCCATGGAGAATTTCGAACAGCTTATTACAGGAGTAATACCATGGTTAGAAGAACACTGTAAACCACATATTTTGAGAAACATTGTGGGGAGTACCTTACAGAAAATGTCTATGAATCAAACACTAACTAGTAATCAAGGCGATGGAATTAGTTGATTTTTAAAGTTTTAATTATTGTTTTACTCAATTTTCTTTGAGTTTTAGAAATTGTCTAAGAATAACCTTTTATCATTTGAAAATTAAAAATTGGAGCTATTCATATTATTATAAAATATGGAATTTTGTTATTGTCATAAAAGATGCATTCATATTATCATATCGGATCAAGCTCTCGCCTCTTCTATTCCCCTAGTTAGTTGCGAGGCTAGTGCCATTGTGCGGTGACCTTGCCCGGCTAAGTTAATTGCAGCTAATTATGAAAAGTTGATCGTGTATCTCACAGATATACCAATGTACCCCCCAGTGACGCGGCCGTTAATCATAAACAATTTATTTATTTTCATTTTAGTTTATTTGGTGCAGTAATTTAACAAAATTATGATGTAATTTCAAAGGCGCGCCTTCAACATAAAATATAAGAAATTTACATTGCTGGCCATGTGGGAAAGAAAATTTAATTAGCCTGTCTTTCATTACAACATTTCTTTGACGTAAGTAATATAATTTGACTAAATAAATTTCAATTTCACTTTTTTTATATATGTCAAGCGTACTCATTCCGTTAACAACAAAAAAGAAAACTGGTACAAAGCGTACATGCGCAAACGGAAGAAACGCTACTCACACACATACACATTTGCTTTAATTTAGTTTGAATGAAAAATAATTACTTTTAACACTGTCCCAAATCTTTTCCTGTGGGGCCTTTAAAGACTCCACAATTTTTTTAAATATGCCGTAATTAGAGATGCCGCGCAATTCTCGTACTCGTAGGATTTTCATCAACTACGAATTGTAAGGTTTGCCAGACACTAAAAAAGTGTTTTTTAAACTCGAGCAACGTAAGAAATATTAAAATACTTCTTAACACGATCGGCATTTCTAATGAAGAAAAGTTAAACTCCGCAAGGTTAGTGGTACAGTGCAAGTGATCTTAATTTGATACAGCTGTCTAGATCGGTTTTGAATTTTTGTGTTGGAATTTCGTTTTTCGCGAATGCGTCCAGCAGCTGAAGAAAAGTTAACCCTTTGATGCTGCTGTTGAGAACGAGCCAAGGGAGTTTAACTTTTCTTCATTAGAAACGCCGATCGTGTTAAGAAGTATTTTAATATTTCTTACGTTGCTCGAGTTTAAAAAACAGTTTGTTTTGTTTTGGTTTTTATTTTGAAAATTCACTCGGGTCATGTGAATATTTGCTGCACATTTTGTGTATTTTGTACTAAAAAAGTATTCGATTTGTGTACTATTTGGTATTTGGCAACTCGATCGAATCGACAAAAAAGAGTTACCATTTGAAGCACTAACTTGTTATCTAAATTATGAATTGTTACCAACTTTTTTCATCTATAGGAACTGTAATATTTGTTCTGCAATTAGTGTTAATCTGAAAATTTTAAAATATTCCTCAGTTCGGTTAATTTTAAGCAAATTTTGTAAATGGGCTCAATCGGGATACATTTTCTACGGGATGAGGATAATAATCAAAATACTTTGTCAAAACTACTTTTTCATGTAGATTTGATAAAAAATTTCGCTCAAGTAAAAAGGCTTTTTGCTATCTGCTAGACCATATTATAAGTGTGACCCCAAGTCAGAAAAGAGCTGCATCAATACCGCCTATTTTTTACAACTGGATCATTTCAGGAGACTATTTGAGAATCCTACTTAATTGGAATGTCGTGGTATTTGCTTACATTTTTACATCCGCTCCTTGCCTAAGATTAGCTGTCGACAACGTCAATCTCATCGAGTTTTGTCCATCACGGTCGTCTGCAACCTTGTCGATATCGAGTTAGCAAATACAAATTTCTCGATATCGACATCGAGTCGAGAAACCAAATACGGGCCCATTTTTACCCCTCCCTCCAACTTGTCAGCAAAAGTAAACACGGCTCTAACCCCCCAACCCCTTACGTTTCCGTAAGCATTCGGGATATACTCCCTAATTCAAATGCAACTTTCAGGTATTTTGGGATCGTATATTTGTCTGTGAGGATAATTAGACCTGATGGCATATGTCTCCCTTCTATTACTTTTTTACTTTGTATGTCTCTGTAACACTTTGGTCATTTAGGCCTTCTACTATCTCGTTTATTCAACCTCCGACAGTAGATTGTCCTTTTCGTAGAGTTTAGTTGTAAATTCATTGTAGATTTATATGGTATTATTCCCACTTTGTTAACATTTATAAATTTTTCCGCGATTTTTTGGGTGTTGCATAAAAGTAGCATACTGCCATCTTTCAGGTAGCTGCTTTTTGTGTAGTTAGTCACCCAGGGTTTTCACTTGTTCTCTGGTCTGTATATTTATAAATTTTGGTTGTTCTGGTTCTAATGTTCTTACCAATTTACGATATTCAAAATCGAGTGTAGATTTTTTTTCTCTTTTTTTCTTTGTAGGCGCTTTTTGCCCGCCTCGGTTATCACCTAGGACAGCAACGTAATTGCTTGGGTCGTTTGGTGCCATCATGTCTCTTTTAATTGTTTTCCCTTTTTCAAAATGTAATTTCCTTTTGTTTTAAAATTTAAATTCCAAATTTTTAGTGTGTTATCCTATTTTAACCTATCCTAGGTTCCTATTTTTGTAATTTTCAATTATTGTTCCCTATTTTAATTTTTCTTTTAGCTCAGACAAATTAGTAGTAATGTCAAAATATTTTTAAATTCTTACAGGATTTTGGGTTTTCTTTCCTTTCCAGCGTTTAATTTCAATTTTGTTCCTTCTTGTTTTTCTAAATTTTCCTATTGCTTTTCCCGTATTTCATCAATTGAGTTGCGAGTTGCTATCAAAATCTTGGAGATTTCAAGACGAGAATTGGAAATTCATTATCAGCATTAATCTTACAGTCTTGAAAACAGCGAAGGAGTTATTATCATGTTAAAATTGTGTGCATCTCTCATCCGGAACACGCAATACGAGAGAATCCGTTCCAACACACAGAACATTATCATGCGATAAGATCAAACAGGTAGTCAACAAAGTCGAGAGCAGCAAGAACAAAGAGAAGTAGTGAATAGTCAGTATGTAATTTCAAATCGGTATTCTTAAACCAGCTTAAACAACAATGACATTTATTTTAATGCTTTCCAACTTTGCTTTTTCTCGTTATCGCTTGTCTTTATGATTTTTTTATTCTTAGACAACGTTTTCGTTAAAAATACGTTACATGAAAAAATTTGCACAATATTTAATTTTTTTAGAACTTGTATTACAAAACAAATATGAATGTAAAAATACAAATATTTGATTATTGTTTATTTCTCTTTGCTCCAACGGGTGGTTTTTGTAAGTTAAAGCTATCACCGGTTGTCGAAAATGCATTCATGCCAAGGCCAGTACCACCTCCAAAGAGTGATAATCCAGGTGTCGTTGTTCCCATACCAAATGGTGCTTGTCCAAATCCAAAGCCACTTCCAATTCCAGAGGGATTTGCCACATTTTGTTGCAATGATGTTGCTGTAATAAACAGTTAAAATTGGAAATATTTTTGATAAAATTCAACCGCATATCTTTTATAAGATACTATTTATGTTATTTGTGTAGAAAATTACCACAAATTTAGTTCTTAAATTTTTAAAAAGCAAATTTTGTGAAGTATGATCCTAAACCTTGATTAGCTCCTGCGGGTTTTCCTAGATTCATTCCAGATAGCGAAGAAAATGGCGTTGGACCAACAGAGATTTTAGATGAATTCGGTTTTATTTCCTCATTTTCTAGTTCAGCAAATACATTGGTTTTGTCTCGCAACAAATATTTTCGTAAATTAAGATACTGTTCTTTTTGGGCTTCTACCTGAAAATAAAAATGTTTGCGTGATGTATAAATGAATGATGCAAATATTTAAAAACACAATAATGATATTAATAGTAATAGTATTGCAATACTCTTAGAAAAAATGTAACAAAACCGTTGACGAACATACATCATGTAAACAAAAGGTTATTTTTGTTTGTCACACTTTAGTATTTCAACGATAGTGCCAGCATTCATTACGTTTATATGCATACTTCAAGTAAGCTTCAAGTAACCAAAATATCATGTAAACGCGCATTGACTTCAAGCTTACTTCAGTCAAGGAAATCACAAAATTTTGTTTGATTGACTTGAAATTTATCATGTAAACGTGACTTGAGTACTTGAGAAAATGCAAAGCTGAAAATTGGCAATATGAAGGAAAAATTAGAAAAAGATTGTAAATAAAAATTATGATCGATTTTGCGTTTTGCGATTTATAGGTTTATTTAAGTTAAATAGCAAAAGGACAACACAATTTCACAACAGATAAAGTCAAATATGAAATGTCATTTCAAGACTTGATTTTCGAATAAATTTAAGTCAAGTACTCAAGTATGCATGTAAACGTACTGACTGTTCGTGGACATTACGTTTTTCTTTCGCTTTAAGTGAATTAGATAAAGTATTTAGCGGGTTACTACCCCAAACAAATTCTATGCAAATTGAGGAAAGCTGTGACTGACATCAACATTACTTATACCATTTTCGAGCTCAAGAGGTGTAGAAAACTTTAAATGAGTGAGTTATGCGCACTCGTGCAAATGATTACCATTAGGTAAGGAATAGGCATTATATCCTTTGAACGTAATAAACTGTATTTTTGCGAAATATCTTCGTATAGATAATTTATTTTTATACAGGGTATTTCAGATCTGACATGCCAAAATGAGTGGGGTAATAGAGCTCACCTAGGCAAACAAAAAATTGTATGGGGGGGGGGGGGGGGGGGGGGGCAATCTCAACCGTTTGGAAGTTACAGGGTGATTCATAAATTTCAGTTTTTCATGGTATCACATCACGACATCAAACAAACGCTAAAAACTACTAAAAAAAATAAAAAATGGTTAACGATTACCTAAAATTCAGCATTTTCCCAAATTTTCTCCGAAATTAATGTACTTAGTACACCCCTTTTTATTTTTATTGGATTTCCCATCTTATTTCCTTTCCAAAAAGGTGCAGCATATCCACGTAGAGAAAGTATGTAGAAATTTATACGTAGAAATAATATCGGAGAATATTATAAAAATTAACAATTTAAAGAAATTAAACTCAAATTATTTCTAAAATGCTTTTTATTTAATTTGAAAATAATTCCAATTAATCTTAATACGTTACAAAAGCTGTTAAAAACGTTCACCGCCACTTTGGATGCATGCCAACAATCTCCTTCTAAGTCCCTGTTTAAGGCGTATTGCAGCCAGCCTCTCTCGTGTTAACAGGGCTTGAATAAACTTTATCCTTCATTTTTTCCCATAAGAAAAATTCCAATCGGGTATGGTCTGGAGAGCAAGCAGGCCAAGGAATCGGTGCACCTCGTCCAATCCAGCGGTTAGGAAATTTTTCATTTAGTATTTTGCCTTCACAATGTTAGCAGTATGCGCTGGTGCTCCATCGTGTTGGTAAAATATGTCCGTTCGATTATGCACAGGGATCTCTTCTATTAGATCTAGCAGTGCATTGTGCAAAAATTCCGCATAAATTTCACTATTAAGCACTTGCAGCAAAATGAATGGTCCTACCAAATGACACTGAATCTATGCTTGAATGAGGTCACCTTTGTCCTGTGTGGGTTAGTTTCCGACCAGGTATGGAGGTTATGGAACTTCTTGATACCATCCCTGGTGAATTGAGATTCATCCGTCAACAGAATTCGGTCCAGAAACGCCCTGTCGTCAATGTCGCGTCCCAGAAGCCAAGTGCTAAATTCCATTCTTCTCTCGGAATTTCCTTCCAGTAGTCCTTGGACTGGGTAATGGTGATATGCACATAATCCCTCTCGATGAATAACCCTAGAAACCTTAGATGAAGACATTCCTAATCGTCTTGCGACTCGTCTCGTGCTCGTCTCAGGGTCTTGTCTCACGATGGTGATTATGTGCTGCTCGACATCTGCAGAAATTCTCGAAGTTTTGGGTCGTGTCTCTGTCATGTGAAGCTACACTTCCTGTTTGTCTTAACCTTTGGAGAGTTTCTTTGGGGTGCTCACCGATTAGGGAATCTCCTTTGATATAGCAGTACATCCGCTCTCTCTTTTCCGTCTACTACACCATAAATGTAAATAATATCCGCGTATTCCTCAAATGTAAATTTTACCATTTTTTAATAATTTTTGCTTAAAAATACCCGTACTTATTGATTTGTTTTTCAACTATGACAGGCATTCTTGCTGACTGAGCCTTTTTTATAGCAAACTTTCCATCAGGTACGAGTAACAGAACGCCAGGATACAAGGGTGTGAATTCTGGCTAACACAAGCTAATAAAGCAAAATTACACTAAAACTTTTATAACCTTTTTGCAGCAATAGTTAAAATTAATTACCTGTAAACCCAAAACAAACATTTTCGACCCTTTATCTTAAAAATTTCTTTTATTTAAAGAATTTCCTACCTAAAGTACAATGAAATAATTATGTAGTCTGGGATTTCTAAGAATGCGATTTTTCTAATCCTTTGTCTACCTTGTCATGTTGCACCTTTATGGAAAGGTTATAAGATGGGCAATCCAATAAAAATATAAAAGAGGTGTATTCATTACATGAATTTCTGAGAAAATTTGGGAAAATGCTCAATTTTAGGTAGTTGCAAACCATTTTTTTTTCAATTTTGGAAGTGACTGTACCTGCAATGGTAGGAGTTAGATTAACATTGTTGACAATTTTGGATAGGTCATTGGGATAGTAGTTTTTTAGCGTTTGATTTATGTCGCTGTGTTGGGTAGACCAAATGATAAAAATAAAAGAGTAATATGCATACCGTGAAAAACTGAAATTTATGAATCATCCTTCCATGCAATTTTTTGTTTACCTAGGTGACATCTATCACCCCACTCATTTTAGCACGTCATATCTGAAACACCCTGTATTTCCGGAAAGTTTTTTATAAAGGTATTTATTCCTTTAACACAATTCCGCCGGTTTAAAATTTCAGCAAGATATGCGATAAGTCCTACGTTCCCTAACGAGCTCTAATAAGTTGGTATTCATGCACTAGCATACGCACGAAGTCGGCTAAAAACGGAGAAATTCATTCATATTATCATATATATAAGCAGATTTTCACACTGAAAATAGATCTGTTCCTCTGATTAACGTGCGAAAACTTTCCGTGTAAAGAATACTTGAATGGAAAGTAGGAATTTATTCAAAGCTAAAAAGGCGAAGGAACAATAATAATAATTCTGTCCTTTTTTACAACTTCATGGCATAGCTTTAATAAATTCTGTACAACGCTTAACATATTCTCTTAAGTTATTCTCTTTATCTCTCTCCTGACAGATTATTATATAATTGAAAAACGTGTATATTAAAGAATTGTGGGTAGCCGATCTATTGCAATAAATCAATCTAATATTCACATCAACGTTTCTAAGAAGATAAGGTAGTTTTCCATTTTTTATCTCAAAAATAAATTTTAACACATTTATTTTCTGTAGTCTTTCCTTCGATTTTGCGTGCATAAAAAAAGTACCCTGGAGCAATACTCGAGATGCGGTTTTATCATAACATTGTAAATTTTTATTGCACTGACTAGCGATACTGATTTTCTAAGCCTTTTGAAGTATCCAATCTTTTTGCACAAGTAATCCACCTGTTCGTTTAAATTTAGCTTATTGTCCATAATGATTTCCTTTTCCAAAATCACTTTTCAACTCCCTTTTGATTTCTATATTTTCTCCGGTTCCAAATATTAACGTATCATCGGCAAACAATATTAATTTTGAGTGATTTATTACCTTCTTCAAGTCGTTAATACAAAGTAAGAATAATAACTGCCTGAACCCGGACTGCTCCATAATTATTATGTTATTCGTTTCCAAATATTTTTCCAGATAGGATTTGAACTGCTTTCACCAGAATCTTCTTGAAGACATGCAGCATATTTATTTCTGCTTTCTCTGGACATGATCTAATCTACATGACATATAACCTCGGTAACTATAATAACCCCCCCATTTTCGTTTACATACAGAGATTTTCCGGCAATTAACGTTGAGTAACTCCTTTCAGATGCAGAAACGGTTGGCTGGGAGCATATCTACTTATTTGGCAGTGCAGATGATCAGATTGAGTATTTTGATAATCGGGTGGGATATCGATTTTGATACATATGTTCCAGTAAGGACTAAGTCTAGCCCCGTTTCCGATGTACCCTGGCTTACTGCCGATATACTCTCTTTAATTCACCCACGCAACAAAGCATACAAATATTGGAAACGTTTTAAAATTCCTGAAATGTGGCACAGCTATCGTGTTTTGAAAAACAGAGTTACTATGAAGGTTCGGAAATCCAAGGCGTCGTATTATAAATCTAAACTTGACATCAGGCTTCCAGCCAAACGGCTTTGGAATAATTTGACGAGTATTGGAATTGGTAAACGTAACAAATCCACCATTGATGAGGATCCCGACGCACATAACAAAACATTTATAAATTTTAACACACCTTTTAATCCCTGCGGTGATCCTTGCGAATCTATAACCGGCGCTAACTTTTCTTTTGTTAATGTTAATGAGGAGCAGGTTGACAGCGCTATTTTCGCCATCAATTCTAAGGCTGCTGGACTTGACAAATACCACGTATACATGCATGGTTGAAAGATTGAGTCGAGATTGGGTTGAGTTTTCGACCCGCGTATATGGCAACGCAGAGTTGAAAGATCGAGTTGAGTTCTAGTTGAAATATAGTTGAAGTGACAGACGAAAGTAACCTTCAAAACTTTGAGTTTATTTTTGTGTGATTTTATCGAAATACTTTATGTATAAAAATCATCAGTGATGATTACGAGTTATTTAAATTTAATCCAAAGACAATTAATATCGCCTATTAATAATTTATATCCCAAATGTTTCTCTGGCCATTTCTTAAATCGCAGCACGAAAAACAGAATACAAAAATAAAACAACAAAACATATTTTAACCCAAAAACACAGCAAACATAATTCCGTTCCAAACTCGACTACTCAACCCGCGTCCATACGGCAATCACAGCTGTCATTTGAACTCGACCCAGCCTGCTAAGCGGAGTTGAGTCAACCCTACTTCGACTCGATCCGCGTATACATGAAGTTGAACTCAGGTTCAACCCTGCATGTATACGGGGTAAATATTCACAAAGATTTCATTAAAGTTATCCTGCCCATCGTTTCACGATATATTACGCATATTTTTAATACTATTATAACAACTTCCGCCTTTCCTTCTAAGTATAAATTGGCTAAAGTTATTCCAGTTCGTAAAACCTCTCGGTCTACCACACCTGAATACAGACCGATATCTCTTCTACCATTTTTGTGAAAGGCCCTTGAGTGGATACTTTCCTTACAAATCAAAGAACACCTAAAGGCTCACTCTATGTTGATTGACTTTCAATCACGTTTCCGCGCTCAGCACAGCTGTATCACGGCCTTGCTTAAAATGACATTCGCTGTAGTATTTCCTCGGAACTGATCACTGTCCTTGCATAGCTTGACTTCTCAAAAGCATTTGATAAGGTTGACCATTATCTCTTAATAGACAAACTTTCTCGTAAGTTCGGCTTTACCAGATGTGCCAGTAGGCTTAGGGGAGATCTCAAATGCTAATCTAATGCTATTTCTATTTACAAGTCGAACTTTGATAGTTCTCCCATAGTTATTGATAATGTGATCATCCCTTACATGAAAGTTGTTAAAGATCTGGGAATTTTGATCAATAGTGAGTTATCTTGGAATAGTCACATTGACAGTCTTGTTGCAAAAATTTATGAAACCCTACGCAAATTGTCTTTATCGGTTCATTTTATACCTCGCAAAACACGTCTATATCTTGTAAAGACACTTATTGCACCCATTCTAACTTATGGAAGTGAGATTTTTAGCAAGACGGATTCCGTATCCTTTAGAAGGTTACAAGTCGATCACCATTCCTCTGTACGATATATATTTGGACTTTGGAGACATGATCACATTTCCCAGCATGCCAACTCTATTTTCGGTTGCTCTCTTAAGATTTATTTTCAATATCGCTCGGTATGTTTTTTAAGTAATCTTCTTATTACCCGATTTCCCGGTTACCTCACTGACAAGGTTGTTTCTCTGCGATCATCTAGAAATATTTCGATAATGACTCCGCATTTTAATTGTATTACTACTGAGAGACAATTCTCTGTTCAGGCGATTAGAATGTGGAATGCGCTACCGATAAATATTAAAAGGTCATACAACCGCAGCAGGTTCAAAGACTTTTTGTTTTCTTATCTCTTAAATGAAGTTGAATAGATAAGTAAGCTCTTTTTATATTTTATTTTCACCTCACTGTATTCTACAACTTTCTTGTTTAATTGAATTATTTTATATCTTTGCTATTTACATTCTTTCTTACTTCTTTTTTATTTTTATTTTTATACTAATGTTACTTTTATTTGCCTACACTTCAAAAAGGTTTTTATCTTAATTGTGTAAGGTCTGAAATATAATAAATGAAAATGAAATGAAATGAAACTTTTCACACTTCTTTGTGCGCGTTACTTTAGGTACAGGTACTATTAGCGATCTTTTCCATGATTGAGGAAATCTACCTTTTTCAAAAGATTTGTTAATAATATGTCTAATGGCTGGACCAATTACTCTCCAGTTCTCCAGAATCATCTTTGTACTAATTTCATTAAAATCCTTCTTTTGGTTAATTGTTTTACATATTGATTTTAAGTCATCCGTTACCCTTTCAATGCGAAAAACACATTGCCTACCTTCTATAAAATGTTCATATTTCCTGATGATGTATATCTCTTTTACAAAGAACTTGTTAAAGTTTTCAGCCAGATGTTTTTTTTGCAATGTGAACAGAGCCTAGGGGACAACCCTTTGATACGTTAACATGGCTTTGGCCGGTAGGGAATTAGATTAAGGAGGAGTGAGGAAACTTGAATGTCTTGTTTTACATTGCTGCGAGCTAAACAGCCCAGAGACGAAGTGGTATTATTGATATTTTCTCCATCGAATTTGACTTCCCTAATCTCCTCTTTGTACTTTACCGTTTCCTTTATTGCTTTCCACATTCTGCAGTGGCGACCAACTAATTAGAAACGGTGACCGCACATATTTAACAAATATTCCACTAAAAGTATTTAATATGTGGTGATATTTTCCATAGAAAACTCTCTTTGTGCTCTCGTACAGAAAAACAAATACCGATAAGGTAGCAAAGTAACGCGGACAGCTAATTAGAAACATTCGCAAAATTTTACTGTTAGGCACAAGTGTTCGTGTAAAATCACTAGATTATTGTCCTTGGTGGGCACAGTTTTGAAGTTAAATAGTTTTGTGAAACGTGAATATTATAAACGCTGTATTAATAGTATCGGGGAAATTGAAGTTATTTACTATGGGTAAGGCGAAAAGTTGGATCTCAGAAGAAAGAGCAATTATGTTAAATTTAAGAAAACTATTCCTATGCAGATATAGCCAGAAAATTAAAGAAATAAAAAAAATTGGTATTTGATGCATTTAAACATTGGGATTTTTATAAAACAGAGAATAATGTGCCCCGAAAGAAAAGGCCACGAAGGACATCAGCAGCAACAGACAGGAAAATTATTCGTTTATCTAAGCAAGATCCCTTGAAATCGGCTGTAGACATTAGGAAAGAAGTATTCTCCGAAGAACCACAGTATCTGTGCGAACAGTACAACGCCACTTGGTTGAACATAATCTACATGACCGAGTTGCTCACGAGAAGCCACTGTTATCCAAAAGAAACTGATTGGCTCGGTTAAAATTTGCTCGTGAACACATAAATTGGACTTCCAAAGACTGGAAACGGATTTCGTGGTCGGATAAAACAAAAATTAAACGAATGGGATCAGATGGGAGGAAGTATTGTCGCCGTCCTCCTGGAAAAGAGTTCGATCACAAACACACAAAGCCTGTAGTAAAATTTGTAGGTGGCTCCATAATGCTTTGGTGATGTTTTGGATCGTATGGAGGGTAAAATGGATCAGAATCAGTACCGTCATATTCTTGAGAATGTAATGAAACCATATGCGGAGGAAAACTTGCCTGTCACTTGGAAATACCAGCAGGATAACGACCCGAAGCATACAGCTAAGAGAGTTAAAGAGTGGTTCAAGTCAAAAAGTGTGGAAGTATTGGAATGGCCATCACCCCTATCGAACACCTTTGGGGGACTCTTAAACACAAAGTTTCGGGAAAAAAATGAAAATTCATTATAAACGGCGCTACGAAATATTATTTCATTAAACAACAATCACATCATTAGACCATGCAAGAATGGAACCATCTTATTTTATTGGGCAATTTCGTGCTACAGAGGAAGCAATCAACAAAATTAGCGCCATTATCGAGTCCAAGAAATGTAGCGAACTGAAATAGACCAGTTCGTACACACTCATGCGAATAAGTTGTCCTTACGTTGTATAACGAACAGACCTATTCTATCAGCTTCAGACCAGGCGCCATTTAATTCGCAAAAAAGAACAACTTGCTAATTTTACAAAATTGAAATCCAACCAAAGATTCCACATTAAAGCTACGATGGTCTCAATTCGAGCGCTTGAATGTTCGAAGCTTTAAAAACACAACTCTAAGTCAAACGTATTAGCCAGTATTGGGACGACTAAAAGACTTTAGGTCTGTTCACGTACTTAGTTTTGATATTTTTACCCAAACGCGTTCACGTACTCGTGAAATGGGGGAAATTTGCTGACGTAACATTTCCCCTACTTAAAAATGTTAGTCCAAATTTACCCGAAGAAATAAGTTGAGTAATTTTGTTAAGCTTTGTTATAAAGCCACTAATTGTCACTTTGACAGTTATTGCTTTAGTTTTTGTCCAAGACTACTCAAACTTGTTCACGTACTCTTGGTATATGGTAACTTCTCCTATTTAACATTTTTACTCAGATTATTTCTGATCAAAAAGTACGTGAACAGACCTATTATTAACTGGCCGTCATAACATTTGCGGCCACAAGTTAAAACATCACCTATGTTATCATATAAGGGATATATTGTTGCCTTTTATATCACAATAATCAAATAGGTAGTGATGATATTTCTACGAACAAAATATTCGCTAAGCTCATTAAATCATAATGAAGTCAAAATAAGTTGGGTTGGTTAATACGAAGTAATACCACAATAAATTGTAGATTGATTTGACATTATTAAATCGAAAATCTTATAAAAAAATTCCTTACCTTTTGATGAATTTCGTGCAGTCTTCCAGCCAGGGCAATAAAACTCTCATGAATTTGTTGCAGTCCTTTTTTGAGGTCATCTGGAGAAAACGATTGTGGAGAAGTTAAAGATCTCATATGTTTTTCAGTTAGCTCCACTTGGTTTCGGAAGTTAATTAAATCGGATTCATATTTCTGAACAAGTTCCTGAAAATAATGAAAAGGTGCAATGTTTTCAAACTGTAATCCAACAGGAGTTTCGTGTGTTCTCTGAGCCATTTCAGCATGCTGTATTGCTTTAGAGGTTTCAATTCGAAGAATTTTAATTTGGCTGTAGTTGTTCTCAACACAATTAGAAATTTCTTGTAGTGTCCACTCTAGAGACTGAATTTCGCTTGAAACATTAGCGAGTTTACGAATAGATGTGCGTGCTATGTCAGAGCTAAGAGTTTTTTGCTGCTTAATATAAGATTTTAAAGCTTCAACTGTTTTAACAATTTGTTCAGGAACTTGAGTCTCTTTAACTTTTACATCTTGTTTTCCTTCATTAGACTTGGGTTGAGAAGCATTTACGTCGATACCGCCTAAGCCAGCGGAAGGAGCGGCTGATGTGGTACTTGTTGTTGCCCCGAATAAGCCTGGCCCAGATGTTGATGTCGATTGAGCTGTTGTTGTTGCTAAAAGTAAAGTAAATGAGTAAAGATTGGATGTTACAATTCTTAACAGACGTACAAAACAGGCTTCCTGAACCGAATCCCCCAAATCCTGTTGCAGCACTTGTTGAAGTACCAAAGCTGAGAAATATTTTTATTAGTTTCTTTCAGAAATTACGTCAATTCGTAAAGCGGTTGTATATCTTCTTACTTTAAGTTAGCTGCAGTAGTTGGCTTTCCGAAACCTAATGTTGGCACTGTTGATGAGGGGGCTTGAGGTTGTCCTTGTGCTTGAACTTGTGCTTGAGCTTGAACTTGGGCTTGAGCTTGAACTTGGGCTTGTGCTTGCACTTGAGCTTGGGCTTGTGCTTGGGCTGCAGATTGGGCTGCTGCTCCAAGGGAGAATGCCGTCGTTGTTGCGGAAGGAGGAGTAAAATTAAATCCTGTTTGTCCAGCTGTTTTTGGTTGAGTGCTAAATCCCGTAAATGGTGCAGGGGCTGCTGAAGTCGCAACCGTGTTACCAAATGCAAATCCAGAGCTTGGAGCAGCTACTGGATTTGTAGTAGAAGTAGCGCCGAAAGCTAAAATATATAGGTATAGTATAAGTTTACGTCTTCTTTGAAAATTTTATATTTAATCACCTGGCGTCGTTTGAGTGGTCCCAAAACCAAATGCAGGAGCAGTTGTATTGGCTGTTGTTGCACCAAAATTAAATCCAGGTTGCGTTTGGGGTTGCGTTTGGGGTTGTGTTTGTGGTTGTGTTCCAAATCCGGGAGCGCCTGTAGCGCTATAAAATAATTAATTAATAAAATAATAATTCGCTTACTAATTTCAAACCTTCCAAATGCAAATCCTGTCGCGGATGTTTTCGGGGTACCGAATGTTGACATGTTTTAACAATTAAGTATTCTATATAAATTTTAACAAGAATTTTAAGAACGCATTATACTCAGGTCACTGTTTACTCTACACGTCAAATTATTTTTTTGAAAAGTTGGGTTAATTTTCAAAGTTAGTAGCCTGTGGAGAGATTTTGGCACCATTCTTCTTCTTAACAATCGGTTGCATCAGCGCACCCACCTAATTTTACCGTCAAACCTGCGCCAATTTCAAAGCATAAAACGGTAAAACGTTGTAGAGGATGCAATCTAGCATTAATATTTTAAAATATATATATATATCTTTGAAAAAGTACTTTGTTAATTGTTTAAATACGCTTACATAAACTCCATTAATTGTTGCACATTTTACTAAACGCTAAAACTGTTTATTTAAATTTTTGTAATTTGTGTTTTTAATTAATCAGTACACAGCGGATTTTATGTAATTGTATAATTTTTTTCGTTGTACGTATAAAAGTTTGGGTAGCATAGAAATTTGTTCTATATAGTCCGGGAGCCGGTGACATTAAAAGTCCCGTCATCACGAAATTAAGATTTTGCTATGTAAATTGATAGTTAACAGTTATACGAACAAAATGAGCTTGGTACGCGTTAATTTAATTAAAGAAGGTGTATAGAGAAAGTACTGCCAATTCGATATACCAAATTAAGAAAACAAAAACTTCTTCCCTCCCATATGGTCACTATTTCCGCTATTTTTCGTGCCCTTTCGCGCACCATGTACATTTACAAATTTGCTGTCAAATGACAAATGGCGCGAAAGTTTATTTTCCTGCATATTGAATCATTCTCCGTTTGTTGAGTCGTTTTGTTGCTAAACCCGGCTCGACTGCATTGTTACAATGCATATTTCAATACAAATTACAAAACCATTGAGGTGATTTAGAACCGTCAGAGTGACATTTACCATGTAATTAGTTGAGTTTTCGTGCTTTCGCGTAAATGTTGTACCACAGCACTGCGCCATACTTGATTTAAAGGTAGAGCAGCCAACTTTAAAAAAACCGGATGAGGGAAGATTCTTCGTGCAGTTTAACGAACCTGGGCCATATTGGAGGTACTTTCTCTATATACCTTCTTTACTCTGAGGATGGTAGAAGATCAACAATAGGGTGATACAAGAAAACATCCTAGCGGTTTACACAGACGGCTCAAGATGCGATCGTGACTGTGGCTTTGGAGTATCGTACAAGGAACAAAACCTGGAGTTACGGAGCGGGGTAATAACTCCTTATCGGTTCTTCAATGTGAAATTGTGAAATCACAGCGGTAGTGATAGGAGCTGAACAGCTAATGAAATGGAGAGTAAGATCCTCTAGGGTTGCAATATGTACAGATAGCCAGGCGTCCATTGAATCTTTAAAAAACGCCGTGGTAAAATCTAAAACGATAGAGCGATGTAAACAGGCCCTCACGGACTTAGGAAGACAAAACGATTTCACCCTAATATACATACGTGCCGGGGCGCTGCGATATCCCAGGAGATGAAAGACTAATGAGCTGGCGCAGAAGGGCGCAAATGAAGACACACCAATAGTATTCAATCCGAGCATACCCATCCAGCAAATCAAGAAAGAAATCATGGAATGGGTAACGAGGAGGCACAAAGAATCGTGGGAGAACCGCCTTACACGTTCTCGGTCAGTGCCCATTCCTAACTCAAAGAAGGTTTAGCAATATACTTCTGCGAAGATTTAGCAGAACTAAAAAAATCAAGCAACTCCACAGAAAATATATGTATATTTTAATTATTTTCTGTCTCCCGCTTTAGTTTCAGTAACTCCTTGTGGGGATGGGCGGGAGAAGAACTTTACCCAATTCTAGACAATGGTTGCAAGTGGTCCTACAATTTGAGGTGGATTTCGACCCAGCCAAAATTACTCTGCAACCCTTAACGGCCTTTGTTATCGTAATATGTTGTCAGCAGAATATAAAACAAAACAGGAATGGCGCTTGCGTATATGAATCGTGTACATGAGCGTGTTTTTTTCCAGTTGAAACGAATATCCAAGAGAAAGTGAGATGAAATGAACTTAAGGAACCATCTGTCCCAAAACTAGTTTAGCTGGCTTTGAATGCGGAGTGTAAGCGAAATTAAAAAGTGTTTTAAAAGTGATATAAAATGCTAATTGACTTAAAAACTATTACTAAGTGCAGTGGTTATTGTGGATAATGTGTGTTTTACCTTTAAAGTTGTGAGAGATTCGTAGATATTCATAAAATTAGACAATTAAGTGCAGTGTGCTTTCTTGTAGAAATAACTATAAATTTCCAGGAGAAAAATCTTTTTTTAGGTTTGTAAACTACTTTAAATACTAAGTTATAATGCCAGTTGATAATTTTCAGCGATAAGTGGAAAAATTAACGAAAATATCAGCTGAAAACAAGTAGTTTCTGTTTGCAAAATCAACATACAGATTTGTTTATTTACGAGATTGCAAATGTTAAAAAGCAGGCTCCCATAGTTCACAAACGGTTCGAGAAAACATATGTGGGGGTTTACTCTTAAATTGATTTAAATTTATTTAAAACATTTTAATATTCCGCATTACAGTTGATATAATACCGTCTTAAGTGATGTCGATTATTACTCTAATTAAAAAATATAAAGTAAATAAGTGACTTTGAACAACTTTCAAATTTAATTGCAATGCCCCCCTCCTTACCTTCTTAATAAGTACACCTGTACTGAACTTCTCATACAAATGCAAATTGTTTCCAACACAACTTGTACGGCGGTGGCTTAATTTCACCCGTCGCCGTCCAGGGGTGTATAGGGAAATCCGCACGGAACTTACCTATTTATCGTCGCATTGGCACGCATTCATTCGAAGCAAGGTTTATTTGGGTTCGGAAAATGCTTTAATGTTACACTACATTGCGTTTTCTACACAAAATCCGACACGACAGGTGTGGGCACTTGTGCGGACTTCATCGCGCGGAAGCACAAGTGTGGGACGGCACTAAGGCAGAAAACAACCATATGTTGCCTCAGGTAGGGTTCGACCATCGGACCTTCGGAAATGGAAGACGGACACGTTATCACGTACTCCGCCAACGACTTCATAGACCATAGCAAACGACCACTTTTGCTTTACAACGCTGCATATTTTTTAAGGTGTTGTACTCATAATGTTAGTTCAACTTAATTAAGTACGTTAATAATTGTATTTATTAAGGTTTTCCAAGGCAAATATTTTATTTTAGTACAAAAATCAATATTGGCAAATTATTCTAAAGTAAAATATAAATAAACAAAGGGAAAGGATTAAAATTTATAATATACTTAAACTTAATCAGTAATTAAAATGGTCTTCTTAGCTTTGACTTCAGTGGAGGTTCTGCCAAATTAACTGCAGCCGCTTTTCTTTTTGGACGCTTCATTGTCGGACTTTTTGCATCTACTGCAGTTGACTTTATAGCACTTTTCTTACTCTTACTGTTGAATTCTTTGGAACTTTCGCTCGCGCTGAGATTTGTCTTTTCAGCTGTTTCATTTACTGATAAAGTTAGACGTGATATTATTTCAGGCCTAAGCCTTGGAATGCAAACTTTAACATTTTGTGACACCTTTGATTTTGGTGGATGTTTGAATGGTGTACTCGATGTCGCTTTCATTATGGAAAGACTATTAAAACTAGTTTCATTTAGTGAATTATCGCGTGATTCTCTACTTCTTTTTAGGCTTTCCTGAAAATCTGGATTGTCATCATCTAACGATGCAGATTCTTCTACATATGAGCTAAATGATGTTCCCAACTTTTGTTTGGAATTTTCCGTAACACGGCGATATATTCTTGTACTTCTCTTGTCAGATATGTTTGAGATGTCCGGAAACGTTTCGTTATCTTCATCATCGGAATTTAAATTTTTGTCGGAAGTCCCACTTTTTGTTCGGGGAGAGAGTGTCGCTTCTTCTATAATAGCAGCTAGAGACAAATTTACCCGCGACTCAAATTCATCATTACAATCTTCTTCTGAAATTAATAGAATGAATAATTTAATTTAAACAAATAAAAAAATTGCCTGTGTAGATTTCAAATATATACGAATTACACCGAGTTTGGCTAAGTTTGATTTGTTCATGTCCGTGTACCGTTTAGAATTTTTAATCGCAATTATTTAATATAACTTCGAATTTGTATTTGCGATATTTTAGTTTGTATTGTGAGTTTAGAAATAGTTTTAAAACAATTGTTGGATTTCTCAAAAAACGCTAAAAAGTATAAAATAATATTTGATTTTATTTCATTTACGGCAAATTAAACAAAGAAAACAACTACCTACAGAGCTGAGCAAAATAATATGTAATGAAACTGAGAAGCAGTCTATCTACTAATTTCGCTTCTTATGTTATTTTCCTCTGAACTTTAATTACATAGTACCGTTGCTTCACTTAAACTTAAATCTGATATTTCGCCATGCAGTGATTGGCCATTCATTCAGTTTTTTGGCGATACACTGAAAGTAATTTTTGTAATTTGAGTGAAATGTTTGTATTACCAGTCGGAGAAAAAGTGGTTTAATTGATTTTTGTAAGTATAAATAAGTACTTTCTGATTACTTCTTTCAATTCAATTCACTTATTAGCAAAAAATATCTGCTTTTTTACAACACATACGTCATACAATCCATTCATTCATACCATTCCATGTAACTCTTACTCAATCACAAACCAATACATTCTACATACACTTTATAAATTCTATACAATATCTTTTAGGCGGGTGTCGAAATAAATATTATTCACCTGAAGAGTGACGCTTTGCAAAAATGATATGAAGTGAAGACAAAGCGCTAATTTTCATTTGTAATTCACTTAAAAGATCAATAAATTGTTTAGCCAATGCATTAAAAGTATGGCCTGCAACAGAAACGAGAGGTAGACCAAAAACGACACCAACAACCGACTCCCGTATTGTGCTATGAGCAAAAGGAAACCATTTTTTACTTTGAAAGCAATCGCAACTGAAATTGACAACGTGGTAAGTTCCCCAATGGTCAGAAGAAGGTTACAAGCAGAGTACGGAATAAGCGCAATCAAGCAGAATCGAGAAAATGAACAAATATATCCGTGATTGCTCAATCTGTAAGAATTGAGAGTTGTTCTTGCTCGCTGATTTCAAGTTCTCATTTGTTTTACTTGTTTTGTATTACTCAAGCGAAACTAATTGTTAGCGAAACAACTTCCTAGTGAGTTAATACATCGAAAATTCTTTTTAGAACAAATAAATAATATAATAATAATTGATTTTATGTTATGTCGATATCTTATCGCTTTTTCTTGCTGTTTTTTACCCGTTCTTGTTTTCGCTTGAAACCAATGCTACTTGCTTGTTTCTGTTTGAAAATATTTTGCTTGTTCCAGTCTCTGGTTACAAGATTGCAGAAACGCAGCAAACCTAGTAGAATAGCCCGAAAAGTACTAACATTGAATAATAAAAATATTAAAGCTCGGAAAGAGTTTCCTTCAAATTTAAAGTACCATACAAAAGTTTCGGAACATTCTCTGGAGTAACGAAAGAATAATAAATTTAATTGGTTTGAATGGAATAAGAAATGTCCGTCGAACTATGGGAAAGCAGTTTCACCCTCATTATACTACCCAAACGCAAAAAGGTTCGTCTACCCAAGATTTTAGTTCGAAAATAAAAGTGTTTTTTCAATAATTCAGTATATTGGCAAAGTTGTAATGAAATATTTGTGGCAAATACATTTCCGAGTGTAAGTAATTCTAATACAACTTACACAATCAAAATACGACTAAAGCTCTTTTCAAAAATGCAACTTGTTTTATGTGCATCAACCTGCAAAAATCTTCGTCTATCATAAAACTTATCGCAAAAAGGTTCGTCTACCCTGAACAAATTATAATTTCGAAGAAAATTGTTTTTAAAAATACTACAAACAATCGAGTAACTGTAAATAATTGAATTCAAATAATCTGAAATTGTAGTTGTGAGTTAATTTTTTGGCTAGACGGCAATTTGCTGTAACTTCTAACACGCGGAAAAGCGATACCATCTCATCTGAGAAAGTTAATAACTGAAGATTATAAAAATAAGAAATCTTCTTATCAAATTGCAAACAAATTTAAACTTTCAAGATCTACAGTACAGGGTATAATTATTTTATTCGAGACAATTGGAAGTATGAAGAAATAACCGATACCAGAACGACGAAGACTGACTACTTCAAGTGAAAGTCGAATTTTAAGGAAAACAATTAAACAAATCGTGCTGCAACAGAGTCTAGAATTTGTACAGAGAGCATAGGAAAAAGTTTTTCTGTGGATACCTGTAGGAGAAGGATGAGAGAAATGGGTTATAAATCTTATAAGGTAAATTTTCTGATATTCTGTTATGGAATCCTGCAATGATCTCTAAATTTTAAGGCTAAGGAGAAACCATTTTTGACCAATATCCAAAAAAAGAAACGCTTCGCTTTTGCTAAAGCCTACGAAAATTGGACACTTAATCAGAGTGATGAAGCACGCTTTGAGTTGGACATGCAAACCCATAAAAAACGCGTCATTCGAAAAAAAACTGAAGCATTCCAAAATGACTGCCTAAGCCAAAAAGTAAAATTGCCAAGCTCTGTAATGATTTGGGACTTGGACATCTGTGCTTCACTAATACTACAATAAATAACACTACGTACCAGACTATTCTGTAAAATTATCTTCTTCCATCAATACTTGCTTTGGAAAGACCAGTAGGCGAATATATTTTCCAGCAGGACGGGGCCAGTTGTCATACGGCAAAATTAACAAAGCAATGGTTTCAAGAACATTAAGTTCCACTAGTGCAATGGTTTAAAGGCCATTGCATTAGTGGAACTTCATGTTCTTGAAACCAAAGCCCGGACCTTTCTCCCATTGAGAACATATTAGGAAAAATTAAAAAGACAATACCTCAATGTCCCGATGCCCTAATGGATGTTCTTCATAGTGAAATACAAAGCATCTGGGATTCAATAACACCAGCTGAGTGTGAAGAATTAGTAATCACTTTACCTAGACGTATGAAGGATGTTATCCGACGAAATGGTAGAGAAAAGTTTACGCAATTCCTGTAAGTTAATTTAATGTTTAGCAGGCTTAATTCTCTATGAATAGAATTCGGACTTCTTTTCTTTTTTAGTGAATTATGTTAAAACATTTGATGGATTTTTACATAAATAATAATTAATAAATTACCATGTTATTTAATTGTTGTTTTTCATATTTTGCAACTTCAATTTATTTGCAAATTAATTTTATCACATTTGGTAATATTTTATTTTTAAATATTTGAATGTCCCTCTTCTGTGCGCATCTGCCTTTAAATAATGGACAACAAAATCCACTATAGTAAGCAAAATATACTCATAATACGATTTCAAAACATTCAAGTTGTTACTCGATCGTTCGTAGTTTCTTTACAAAAGAATTTTGCTCAAAAATTGTAATTTGTACAAGGTAGACGAACCTTTTTGACGCAAGTTTTATGATAGGCGAAGATTTTTGCAGGTTGATGCACATAAAACAAGTTGCATTTTTGAAAAGAGCTTTAGTCGTATTTTGATTGTGTAAGTTGTATTAGAATTACTTACACTCGGAAATGTATTTGCCACAAATATTTCATTACAACTTTGCCAATATACTGAATTATTGAAAAAAATACTTTTATTTTCGAACTAAAATCTTGGGTAGACGAACCTTTTTGCGTTTGGGTAGTAGAAAAAGAAACTGTAAAACTGGGTGGCGGCAGCGCCATGGTGTTGGCATATTTTTCTTGGTCAGGTGTTGGGCCCATCTTCTACATAAAGGATATCATCACCAAGGAGGTATACCGATATATTTTAGAAGAAATAATATGATGTTAAGATAACGGTTCAAACAAGAAAAGGATTCCAAGCAATCATAGAAACTGGTGTGCTCTTGGTTGAATGACCACAAACTGCCTGTGTTGCTATGATCGCCTGTCCACAGATTTCAACCCCCTCTGTGAGCGTATTACCCAACCACACAAAAAATTAATTCCTGACCTACATTAATAGGAATTAAACCAAAACAAAACGCATTGACTGATCTACTTATGAGTTCAGTTGCACATTTGATCACTTGGCTAATTAAGCGAACGCTATTAACCGCATAAAGCACAAAAGTAAATAAACAAAGTGCTAGCCCTGGCAATAAGTGCAATTGTCGTACGAATCACCCCGGAGGATAATTGCATTAAATGGTTGCAACATGAAAAGAAAATGTATGCAGCACTTACACTTCAAATGCTATTATTCCAACGATACCTACAATCATATCAAATTCAGCGTCAACCAAATCAAATTCAGCGTCAACCAAATCAAAATTATAGATAGAAGCCTTGATGAGCGAATCGGACTTTGTCCCAAGGTTTTACTGGAGTGGCTTTTTCAATGGACTCTTCAGGGTAACCTGTGTGGATATAAGTACGCTGGAGTACATCAAGGGCAAGGTTGCTGAAAGTAAGGAATTATGGGCAGGCGCCAACCTGGAAGTGGTTGGGAAAAATGACGTGCCCAGGTTAAAGAGAATTTCTGTCTGGCTCCCGAATGAGTTTAGGGAGATTTTGAGTTTCATGGACAGGTTAAACCGGGACATCGAGCTCGAAACTTCCAAGTGGAAATTGGTTGGTTGGTTGGTTTTCGAGGGGGGAAAGATGTGTGTCTTCCATGCACTGAGGCCTATAGTGGCCCGTTGTACGCGCCCTGCTCGGCAGCGTACCCTAAAGTCCACTGTCGAGCCAACTGATCCCCGTAACGAATTGGATAATTCGATTATAACCTGATTTCTTAACTTCTGCTAAATCTTCGCAGTAGTATGTTGCTAAGATTCTAACTCTTCTTTGCGTTAGGGCTGGGCATTGGCCGAGAACGTGTAATACGGTCTCGTCTTCTTCCCCACATCCCCTGCATAGACTAGTATTCGCTCTTCCCATTTTTATGGCATGCGCCCTTAGTCTTGCATGTCCTGTCACAAGGCCAACAAGAAGTTTCAGTTTGCCTTTGTTAAGCTTAATGATATTTTCAGATTCATGTGCATTGAGAGTTCCCCAAAACGCCTTTGTGTGTCCGGCAATATCGGATCCCTCCTATTTTTCCTTGTGCCTCCTCGTTACCCATTCCATGGTTTCTTTTTTAATTACCTGGATGGGTATGCTCAGATCGAGCATTATTGGAGTGTCCTCATTTGCGCCTCTCCGCGCCAGATCATTTGCTTTTTTATTTCCTGGGATGCCACAGTGCCCCGGTACGTATATTAGGGTGACATAATTTTGTCTCCCTAGCTGCGTTAAGGTGTGTTTACATCCCTCTATCGTTTTGGATCTTACCTCGGCGTTAGTTAGAGATTTGATGGCCGCCTGGCTATCTGTGCATATTGCAATTCGAGAGGATCTTACTCCCCGTTCTATTCGCTGCTTTGCTCCTATCTCTATCGCTGCGATTTCACATTGAAGAACCGAGGAGGAGTCGTTTACCCCTCCCCATAACTTCAGGTTTAGTTCCTCGCACGATATTCCAAAACCACAGCCACGCTCGCATTTTGAGCCGTCTGTGTAAATCGCAAGTGTTTTCTTGGATCACCCCATTGTTGATCCATTCACTTTTTGTCGGGAACTGCGTTTTGAAGATTGCCTCTAAATTTGGGTTATCCGTTTTGAAGTCCCAGCAATCTTCTTCCTCAAACAGTCTCTTAATCGTATTACCATTATATACTCGGCCGATCTTTTCATGTTGGGTTTGCATTCCCCTTTTCTTCCACAGTTTATTCATACGTAAACGTATAGCAGAGTTGAGTGTGGAAATTAATCGAGCGGGAAATCACAGAGAAGATGGGTCAGTGGCTCCAACTAGGTGTGGGAGAAAAAACGCTGAGAGCATTAGAGCGGACGGAGGTTAAAATTTTCTACCTAAACAAGAAAATAAAATTTATCCTTCCGAAATCTCAGAAGAAAGAGGCTAAGGGAAACCTACAGAAAGTGGTAGCTGAACGGGGTGAACCACAGCCGAGTACATCCGCGGCAGCTAAAGAAGAGGACCTCGGGTCGCTTTATGAAAAATTCGCCGAAATGGACGTAGAAAGCGAGTTGGGATCGATAGGATCGCTATAATCACTGGGGAAACCGGAAGATCTAGAGAAGGTGACATCGGAGGGTTTGTCGGATATCTCACAAGAGATGGATGATGCAAATCAAACGATGATACCGATGAACCGGAACGTAAGGGCCCCCAGTCAGGAAGAGACCCTTGCGATATTTGGAGTGGAGGACCTCCATCCCAAAAAAGATGGAACCATCATCATGACGTGGTTGGTTCAAACCAACCTACACAAGAGTAGTGTGTCTACGGCCGCACTAGCCGAGATGATGGTGAAGAAGGATGTGAAGATCGTACTGATCCAGGAACCATCTACTTTTGAGGGAAAAGTCACGAACTTGAACTCAAAAGTGTGTAATTGTTTGAATACAATGAACAAAGGTAGGCCCATTTTTACTTGCTGAGTAAAGTATAAATATAGATAAGGTATATAAAATACAAGTAATGGCAAGACTCGCACGGTGGTGTTCTATCTATCTATATATCTATGTTTAAACAGGAACGGAATCTCGCCGCTACATGCAATATTTTGTCTAAAATATGGCACTTTAAAAGAGTCGTGCCAAAGAATATAGATTACTTCGTAACAAGAACTTTTTCTTCCCGGAAATGAGAATATTATTCTCAACCACCTTGAAATTTCCTTAATGAGTACAAAAAGGAAGACTCCAATAAAAATAAAATAACCTAAATTAAAGGAGCAATATACATTATTACAATTTAGAGACGGTGCGAAAGGAGCTGAAACCAATGTTTGAACAAGGATACTACAAATTCTGATTACAAAAACAGATATAAATTTTTTACATATTTCCTGCATTATGGGTCACTGTACAGAAGCTATTGATTATACTAGACTGTTAGTTCGAGAACCCTAATCGATTATGTGTTAACTAATTCGTATGATTTGGAGGTGAAAGTTTCGAGTGAACTAAAATTTTGCGATCATGAGACATTGTGTTTTAATATAGATTTGAGGGTGGATGAGAGAAGTGAACCCAAGATTGCGGAGTTTTTGCACTATGAAAAGAATGAATTTGCTATTGAATTGAATGATATTGGTATGATTGAAGTATGTGATATTGAAAATCTAAAGGCATGCGCGAGAGTTTTTGAACACAAGATGAAAGCTTTGGTGGGAAAGTTCATACAACGGAAACCTGTAACGAATAACAGTAATAATTGGTTTACGGATGAGTTAAAAAAGTTAAAATGTGAGAAAATAAGGACGTATCAGATAGCTAGCTTATCAAATAACGAGATTGATTGGGAAAAGTATAAGACGGCCAGAAATATTTACAAACATAAAATAGTAACTGAGAAGCGAAATCATATAAATCAGCGGATCGTTAGTGCTAACAGTCAGAAGGAAATGTGGAGAAATTATAAAAATTTGTAGTAAAAGAAAATATTTCTGAAATTAAGGAAATATACTTTGCGGAAGGAATGTTTAGGGATAAAGCACAAATTGCGGAGAAGTTTAACGAGTACTTTGTGAAGTTTTAAAGACATTAGTGCATCTATACAGGCAATACAATATTAAGACAAATTGAAACAAGTTGAACACGAATTTTTATTCAAAGAGATAAGTATAAATTTATTAAGAAAGACATGTTTGGGGATGAAAAATAAAAGAGATACAAATAAGATAGATGTTCGTATGATGCTGGATTGTTGGGGACATATTTGCCCTGTGATACTGAAAATTATAAATCAATCAATGCAACAAGGTCATTTTCCAGAAGGATGGAAGGAAACTGTAATTATACCACTCGAAAAAGTGAGAAATACAAGGAAATGTGAGGAATTCAGACCAATAAACACGCTTGCAACCTATGAAAAGATTTTGGAGAAAGTTGTTCAGTTGCAGTTGGAGGAATATTTAGAAGGAAATCGACTGATATTGAGTGAGCAGTCAAACTTTCGAAGAGGACAATCTTGTGAGACGGCCCCAAATTTGGTCCTGCTAAAATGGAAGGAAGCAATGCAAAGAAAGCAAAAATTATTGGCGGTGTTTTTAGACCTTAAGCGAGCTTTCGAAACTGTAGATCGAGATATTTTAATGAGAAAATTGAAGAAGTATGGAGTAAAAGGAAAGGAATGGTCATGGTTTGATAAGGAATGGTCAGGTTCTGTTCTGGGTACACTACTATTTCTTGTTTATATTAATGATATAAAGAGTGTTATGGATGGTGCAAATATTGTATTATTTGCTGATGACGCATTATTGTATGTTGTGGGAGATGATATTAGTGAGTGTGTGAATGCAATGGAACATAATTTGCGAAAACTGAGTGGATGGTTAAGAATGAACAAGTTGAAAGTGAACATTAGAAAAACCAAATTTATGACAATCAATTCTGATTATGAGGGTAATTTAAAAATGGATAGTGATAATATTGAAAAAGTGGAAAAGATAAAGTATCTGGGTGTGATAGTTGATAACAAATTGAAGTTCAAAGAGCACGCGGATTATATATGTGGGAAAATAGGTAAAAAGATTGGTTTTTTTAAAAGAATACGAAAGTCTCTTTCAATGCTTACGGCAATACAAATCTATAATGTAATAATAAAACCGCATTTTGAGTACTTTTCGTACTTGTACTTGTAGTACTACTTCTAGTACTGTTATTTTTACTTGGCAGTGGAATGATGGATAGATTACAGAAACTTCAGAATAAGGGAATGAGAGCAATTCTATGTTGCAATAAATATGAGCCTATTAAAGTTATGCTGGAGTCATTATTGCCTGGGTATCTGAGTGAATATCTGAAGTATACAAGTGAAGTGCAGCCGTATGGCTTAAGAGTGAATGAGTTTAGGTTAGTAAATTTTACCACAGTAAGGACACAAAATTCTTTAATTTATAAGGGCCTTAAAATGTACAATAGGTTAAGATATGATAGCAGCAGGGCCGCCGAGAGGGAGGGGGCGAAGGGGGAAACCCACCGGGCCCCGTCATCTAAGTCATCAACGCAAAATTGTTTCCATTTTAATTATATAAAAAAAAAGGTTTCACGATCGAAAAGTGTATACCTATATACTAGACATATTCTATACTGAGTCACCCATTCGATTGTATATGGGCTCATAAACGCTTAGTCCCAGGCCAGAAATTCCTTTAGCGGGGGCCCGTATGTGGTACCCCCGGGAACGAATTTTGTGTCTACGGGCTTGGATAGCAGTGATATGAATGTAGATAGATTTAAGAGATATTGTATAGAATTTATAAAGAGTAAGTGGAATGTATTGGAGCATTAATTTTTTGCTAATAAATGAAATGAATGAAAAAATGCTTTCCCGTCTTCTTATTTAGTAGAACAAGGATTTAGTGCAGTTATGAGCCTCATCACAAAAAAAAAATAAAACTACTGGAAATTAGTGCTCGTGGAGACTGACGAATGTTATTCACAAATATAGAGCCGAACAGAAATAATCTCATATCATCCATCTCATTGAAAAAATAATAATGTGTTTTTGTAGTTTAAAACAAAAGTTATAATTTCAATAAATTCTACTTTAAATATCAAAATATTTTATTTATATTTTATTTTTACGTCACCATTTACCATTCAAGACATCCAAGTTAAATTTGTAATTTTTCTATTATGCAGTGATGTAGAGTTATTTCATGGGGTTCAGGTTTTTTCTATAAGAAGGGGTCTATGGGCATAGTAAGTTTGGGAACGGGCGACACGGAGTTCGGTGTCTATTTCCATCGCTTTATTAGTGTAAAAGTTCTTTTACACTGATCCGTGTACTCACTGTACCCAACACGTTCCGTCAAATATTTATTAGACTTTCTGGGAGGAAGAGGTGTATTAATCAGGCTTTTAGTTGCTTTATTAACTGGGGGGCTGCCCCCTCCCCCCGCCAGGTTTGTATCTAGAACATTATAAGCAATTTCGTTGATGACACGGACACGGAGCAAATAATAAATAATTTCGTCGGTAACACGGAGCGTTGTTTTTAGACAGATGCGATTGACACAGACACTTCGGAATACACGGACTGAACAGAGGTTGACCAACTCCGTGTCGTACGTGTAAATCCTACAACCGACACGGACATGTCGCCGCAAATAGAAACTTCCTTTTTGTATTTTCAAATAAAAGAGATATTTGGACGTGGATAAAAGCACGGATCCCTGGCAGGGAAGCTCAGGGAAATTACTCTGCTCTCATTACTCTCTTACAAATTTTTTTCCCTGCTTTTACGTGAAAAATTTATTAGACTTTCTGGGAGGAAGAGGTGTATTAAACAGGTTTTTAGTTGCTTTATTAACTGGGGGCTGCCGCCCCTTCCCCCGCTGTATAGTAGTATATAAAAGTATATAAAGTGATTGGACGGTACAGGGAAAAAAAGTAATGAGACAGGGAAGCAGCAGGGAAAAAAATTCGTAAGAGAGTGATGAGAGGACAGCAATTGCCCCGAGCTTCCTTGCCAGGGATCCGTCCGTTTATCCACATCCAAGATATTTCTGTCCGAGTACTAAATAAAAGTGTCCGAATGCTAGAAAAACGCCAACTTTTTTCAAAAAAAAACAAAAAAGTATAAAAAATATTGTTAAACTAAATTGAAAGTTTATATGTATTCATTAAAAACCACTCAAACAATCTAAAAAGAATTAAGATAGTAAACGATAAAGTCACAAAAACAGTTGTTTCCGGAGACTAGTCCGGTTACCCTACTATTTTTAAACTCACAATCTAAACTGGAAAATCACGAAATACAAATTTCAAGGTATTTGATTTAATAATTCCTATTAAACATACTTCACGATAATGACGCGGAACGGAAAAGCGACCTCCAGCAAACATTATTGCCGGTCATCTAGTATTAACACTATTAGAAAATACTAGACCTTTTATAATCCATTTTAAGAGCAAATTTATTAATTATTATCTATTGTATTTCCATGTACATTTGAATTATATATGGAACCCGGCAGTGCAAATAGGCACTACTATAGTAAAGCAATTACCTGCTTCTTCTAGCTCTTCATGTGGGAGTGAAACAGTTTCTTCAGCCTTATATTCTTTGCCGCGTCTGTTTCTCTGCGTAACATTGAAATTCCTTTGAATATCAGCAAGAGGGGATCTACTTTCATTATCCCGACGTAAAAATCCTGGCGACTTTGTCAACGTTTGTTCATTTTCACTATTGTTGGTCGTTGGGTGCTTACTCGGAGTCAATTTTGCACTTTTATTTATTTTAGAACCTATCATCGAAATACTATTGGACAGATCGTTCTCAACACTTTCAGGAAACAGAAGTTGTAATACCATTTTTAAAGCCTTCGTAACAATCTTAACAACAGATCTTTTCATTTCTTGTTGACCTTCTCGCTCCGCTAATAATTTTTGTTTTAAAATCGTAAGTTCGTCCCGAAGGGCACCAACATATTGCCGCAATTCTTGGTTTTTTACGGTTAGTTCCCTGTTTATCGTCTTATATGCTTCCATTTTTCGTGTAAGCTAATATTTATTTTAACGCAAAATAATAAAATGACACAAGCCCCCAAATTCAAAACGGTTTCCTTTTTTACATTTTATAAGGATTGTTCTTAGGTTACTTTCATGCATTTCAAGAAATTGAAATTAAAATATCGAAGTTTTCGACTATCGTAAAATAACACACTGGCGACGTAAAGGACGTATCAGATTGCACTACTGCCGTGCCGTCAGCAGCAGCAGCAGCAGAAAAATTTTGCTCTACTCCTAATTTTGTAGTGCCAGCACAGCGCGAGCAGCACGAAGAACTTTTTACTTTTAACTTCGAACTGACGTTTCTCGCCTTAGAATAAAGAACTAGGCTATCTCAAGTAAATGCCCTGTACGTG
The DNA here is from genome assembly GCA_964036015.1 of Leptarthrus brevirostris. Taxonomy (NCBI): domain Eukaryota; kingdom Metazoa; phylum Arthropoda; class Insecta; order Diptera; family Asilidae; genus Leptarthrus; species Leptarthrus brevirostris. The sequence continues at coordinate 135,331,336 of OZ038371.1, read as the reverse complement.
TATAAGCATTCTGCTTTTAGCAAATTGGAGAGAGGGTTAAGTAAAGTGTCGCCCCAAATCTATCCAATCGGGTCTGCTCAAGTTGTGTTTTCAATTTTTGTCGCCTTATCATAGTCGTTTCCCTAGTATTGAAATATTTGGGGGCGTTTTAAATAGTAAAATTAAGTAAATTAGTAAAATTTGGTCGGGCAAAGTTATATTATATTAAAAATGTTATAAGAATATATTTTAAAAACATCTAGTTTAAAATATTATCAAAATGAGTTAGCCCCTTCTGTATAAGCATAATTTTACTACTTTCATGTTGAAAACGCACACATCGCTTGGGTTCTACCACATATAGCAAAATGCGTCAAACTCCAGTCTTCATTTTAAGAATACAATACAGAAACCTTTTTTTTATCACAACAAATCGATCGATTTTCTTTTGATTCAAAATTCTTCCGGCGAACTTTCTAAAGTGCCGTACCACACTTGGCCTGCTTCATCGCAGTTTGTTGGAGAGAGGGCGTGCAGGGGTGTATAGGAAAATCCGCACGGAATTTACCTATTTATCGTCGCAACGGCACGCATACATTTAAAGCAAGGTTTATTTGGGTTTGGAAAATGCTTTAATGTCACCACTACACATTCTACATTGCGTGTTCTACACAAAATCCGAGACGACAGGCGCGATGAAGCAGGACAAGTTTGGTACGGCACTTAGGCTGGAAAACTGAAATACAATACAATTTTACATAAAGTTAGACTTCCTACTTAATAAAGTTTGCATATGTGAACTATACCGTGTACAAGAGAGTTAATTTCTTTGTGAATTTAACTTTAAATTATATGAAATTCATTTTACTTTCATTATATTTTATAAGACTTTTTTTCAGCGGTAATGCACAATTTATTTTTACACCGTTACGGTTTTAGCTTATATGACAATTTAAATTTAAATTTATAAAACTGAACTCTCAATTTATATGGAAATCGATATTTAAAGCAACCTAAATAGTTCAAAATTGTCAAATGTCATTTGGGAAGCTGTCAGTTTGTAAACGAAAAATTTTCACTGTGTGACGCTTTTCAATGGGCTAATGAATTTCCTTGCCCTAAAAGATATAAAGATATATACAGGTATTTTGTGATAAACCTTGTTGGTTCACCTTTTTGCTAAAAAAACAATTACTACTTCTACATATTGCTACATTGAGAACAACAAATTTTGGGTTGTTTCTTTACGGCGTTTCGGCGCAGCTTGGAAAATCAGAAATTAAATACTACAAGTATAAAATGCAGTTCTAAAAAAGTTTTAGTTGCAGTGTTATTCCTGTTGTTTAATCGAAAAGTGTTGGACAATTTAAGTTTGCTATCAAAGGTACTCGAGAATGTCTCTTCCTCATAATTACAAGCAAGTTGCGGCTAATATGCCAGCCGGGTCAGGATCCCAGGGCGGTCGTAAGTTGAAAAAAAAGTATATAATGGTATTAAAGTAGCATGGATTACAAATTTATTTAAAAACTTAATTTGAAAATATATATTTTCAAAAATTTGGATAAAATTTAAAAATATTTCTACGCTGTTTTATTTTATTTTTAAAGAGAATTTTCAATTGCATGATGGACTATACTAATAAAAAGTGAAATATTTAAGTGTATTTAGTAATAATTTATCTGGCAAAATTGTTAACAGAGTTATTAAAAAATTGTTGATGTTAAATTGTTAACAAAAATAGAAGTGAAAACTTTAAGCCGATTTGAACCACATATTTGATAAAATAGTTTTTTAAAAAAAAAGATGAACCGACTTAATAAACAGCGCTAAAAAGCACAAAATAATTTTTAATTTTATAGCTATTACATTTTGAAGTCGGTGCAAATCAAACAAACCAAACAACTACAAAAAAAAGTACTTAATCGTCCTTTCTTATATTCCCGCGAGCTGAAACGTTCAAGTAGTATTATGTATTATATTCAATTGTGGTTCTGTAGTTGTTTAATTTACACCGACTTCAAAATGTCGTAATAGATATAAAATTAAAATTTGTTTTGTGCTTTTTAGCGCTTTTTGTGTAGTCGATTCAACTTATTTTTTTAAAAACTATTTTATTTTTCACTTTTTAGTGTCTTCTACTATATACAACGAAAATGGAACCATCCAAATTGGACCACGCGGTAAAAAGTTAGGTTCAACCCCCTACCCTCACCTCCATCCCATTAAACATTTTTTCTCCTGTTATCAATCAAGAAACATACTCTACTCAACAGAAAAAGAATCATTGAAATCGGTCCCCGCGATACGAAAGTAGACTACCCCTCCCCCAACCCCTACCATAGGACCAAATTATTCTCCTATTAGCAATGGGGGATTACACTCTATACAACAGCTAAAGAACTATCCAAATCGGTCCACGCGTTACAAAATTAGGTTCCACCCCCACCCAACCAAAATTTTTTTTTCTCGTGATATCAACCAGGGAACATACTCTATCCAAAAGAAAAAGAATTATCCAAATCGGTCCACGCGTTACAAAGTTAGATTACCCCACCTTAGACCAATTTTTTTCCTCCTATTAGCAATGGGTGATCATACTCTGTACAACAAATTTTAACTGTAACAAAAGTTAAGTTAAAAGTTTCGTATACCGAGCTCAAAAGTGGACTTTTTAGTACTTGTTTGGCTGTATTCGGTTTTCTGTTTATGCATTTTTTAATTCTTAAAGTATACAAAAGTTAAAAAGCCATATATAAGTGGTTTTGTAAGCAATTATACAATATCTTAAGATGTACAACCTTTTGCAAACATCTTAAAGTTCTAAATTAAACAAACAGTACGAAATGCTTCTAAAGCTCTTAAGCATTCCTTACATTAAGTAATGTAAGTTTGGCCATCACTGGAAGAATACAGACTGTTTCCGTTCGAGATGTTCAATCTTAAGCCCGATATTGTGTTCATTTAGCGGCTATATTTTGTATGGAAATTAAGCTGCGAAATTTCGTCGCTAAATATTTAGCCAAAACGCGGTGTGTTTTTAGCAGATAAACGTTTGTTTAATTTTCACATGTAGATGACAGCTGTTTCCCAAACCATATGTTTTAGCTTTGGTTTTATCTGAACAGGACCATATTTGCATCCATATCACAATCATCACATACTTCGGTTAACAAATTTATTTGACCAAACTGCGAAACATAAAATATAAACAAAAATGTACATCAGCTCATTGTCAAAAGTAGCCACATATAGTTTAAAACAAATAACTTTGTTGTCAAAAATTTAGCGTGAAAAGAAGATCCGCAGCTAAAAATTTAGCCGCTAAATGAACACAATACCGGGCTTTAGATAGATATCGCTTTATCGATACATATTACATATGGAAGTCTTACATCATTTGTTTTACTGTATAGTCCATTTTTAGATATACAGCATTTTTAATGCTTTATTCATCAATCTCTGTACTTCATTTAAGTTGCATTTAGCAAGATACGACCATATGGCTATTATATACATATATGCGTGAAGGCTGTCATCTAAAAGTAGTTTTAAATACTTGAATTCTGTCACCCTCTGCAGCTATCAAAATTCAAATTAAAGATTATGTATTTTGATTTTTGCACATTAAAAGTAAGTCGATTTTTTTTGTAGCAAAATATAAATTACCAAAGTCTTCCTTTATTATTTCTTGTACTTCCTCTTCGCTGCTCTTGTGTAATAGTACCGTGTCAGCCGAATATTTGTAATTCCCATTTAGGTCAGCATTTTTTTATATTATATATAAAGTAGAAAGCATCGGACCCAAAATTCTCCTTGTGGAACTCTTGTAGGTCGTATCGATCCGCCACTGTATTCTTCTCATATCCTTTTCTTTACCGTTGTTTTATGTCACTTATGAGTTTTTTAGTTTTCCTTTCATACATTTTTGGTCTAGAAAGGGTACCAATAAATCGTACCCTACTGTGCTAAAACCTTTCTTTAGATCAGCAAACCACTGTACATATTTTCCTGAATTAAACTCATTAGTAGTAACGTTCGTTATTACGTCTACAACTTCTGCCTCTTTACCACTGTACATATTTTCCTGAATTAAACTCAGTAGTAGTAACGTTCGTTATTACGTCTACAACTTCTGCCTCTTTACCACTTTTTTCCTGAAATATATATTGGTGCTTATCATAGTCTCTCAGTCATAAATTGTTATGAACGTATTTATCAGTGCAATAAACCTATAATTTTAAGAAATAATCCTCTTTCTTCCTTTTTAAATAGGGGTTATCACAGCTTTTTTAGACTTGTTGGTAAACTAACTTCTAGGTATTTAATTGATTAGAGTTGTTAGCGGTCTTTGATACTTGTAAGATTCCTTAGATCTAAGTTCCATTTGCTCCAGGAGCCTTTTTTTCAAGATATTTTGACTTACTTGGCTGCAAAAGTATTGTGTGATTTTCCAGGCAGTTTAAAGTCATATTTTGACTCCCACTGCCATGTTTCTTTCTTGGGCTGGCTCCGCGAGGTTCTAATTCGGAAGTATCATGACTTCAATCTCAACAACGGCCATCGGGCGGAAAACTGTTAATTTTGGTCTCATCTTTCAACTCATTAGTACTTCGAAGATTCACAAAGTTAATTTTGCGACAATCATTAACATTCCAGCTTTTAAGACGCTTTAGAAATTGGTTCCTAACAGAAAAAGATGGTCTTTAAAAATTCCGGTTTCTTTTTTTTTCTTTCGTTTTCAGCTCTACATTATTAATGCACACTAAATGTTGTTTTTCAATTAGTTAAATTAACATGTAAACTTAAATTTATTCACAATTATAAAATCGATGACGATTTTATAACTAATATGGAGGATAAACAAATTCGGTTACCAAACTTTTACCAATGAGGTAAATACACATACGACATGATTTTCACACAGAAATGTCGTGATAGTTGCAAAGACCATATAGTGTAAACGGCGACATCTTGTATAACGTATGCGCGAAACATATTTGCATGAAATTTCTTTTGTATGTTCAGATTTCATATATTTAAGGGGCATTCCCGGAAGACCGGAAAATAAGGGGTTTTCAAATGACATTTATTCGATCTCCTATGAGATTATTGTATGAGGTTTTTTTTCAATTTATTAAGATTCTCATATAGTTTACAAGTTTCTATGGTTGCTTCAATTTTTTTCTCTCGGCAGTCACCTAGATGACGTCGTAAACCCGATTTTTTTGAAATTCTATTTATATGCAGCCTCTTAAAGACATAAAAGTCGATTGACGTGGCCGTTTATCGAAATTTTTTTTACAAAATGGCGACCGATTAAATTTAGGCGTTCAGAAATCGACCGAAATCGCACGCATGTAAAATACGTGAAAATTCTTTAATCAAAAAACTGACAAGTCATTCGATAGAGGATTACATAACGAACAAAATGAAACAAAAACAAAATCGCTTAATCACGCCCACCGCTTAAAAAATTGCGTTCCAAGAGAAACACAGAGTTTTGCAATTGGTATCGACTAAGTAAAATTTCCGGGAAAAAACAGAACAGAAGGCACTTCTACTTTGGATATCGAAAAATTCGTTGAAGGATGTATTGTAAAAACCCTCAAGAAGACGGTCAAGCAAAAAAAAAATCGATGTTATTAAATTTATTTCCGATAATGCCCACTAAGCAAAGTTGCGCACTCAGTGTAACCATATTTTTTAACAGGATACTCTAATATGAATTTGGATATAATCGCATGTAAGGAAAATTTCCCTGTTATGAACATTTGTTTCTATTTATGTATGTGTAAAAACATATGGTATTTTCCAATAATAACTTTGTTTTCTAAGAAGGTGTTAGCGCTATCAATTATATGAAGTCGGAATTACTTAAGAAACGAAATGTTAAAACTCAAGCAGAATAAAAAATATTAAAATATTATTAAAACACTCGAAATTTAAAAAACAGAGCCAAATTTATTTGCCTTTTCTTAAACAGCAACACCAAAAGATTAGTTTTCTGTTGAGCCACGTAACGGAGCCTTCACACAAATCATTACAAAAGATGCGTTTGTTATTATTGTTGCACTAGCAATTTTTGTGTAAATGAGCCTAGCAACCAGGAAACACAATTAATTCCTTGGTGATGTTCTTAACAAAGTGCCTAATTTATTTTATATATTTATTTTGGGAAAATATTTCTTATTTTGCTTGAAATTGAGGGGTTTTGTTTTTTAAGTAATTTTGATAAAATTCACTTATGTGATTGCAAAAAATTTATATACTTAAACAATTTTCATTTTTGGCTTTTTAATTTTTTAGCTTGTGTTAAGTTATAATTTTGAATTTACAACTTTCACACCTGCATACATATATAAAAGTGAGAGGTTCAATTCGAACTTTCGATTTAGGGTGCACTCTCGATAAATTAGTATACATGGTGATTGGTCATGGTGTGGTTTTTTTTGTGTAGCAAAACTTTTAGACTTATGAGTTATAGGTTATTATGAAAATAACTCGTGTAGCAAAATATGTAAACATATAATTTCATAATTTTTTTGAATACAGCGTAGAAATTATATTAAAAAAATATTTGGACAAAATTAAAAATAAGTAAAGAGCTTGCTTTAAAACTCTTGCGTGTGCTAACTAATGTATTCTTTGATTATACTACTGCTTTAAATATACTTAAATATACGCCAAAACTGTTGCTTATTTTTTACTAAAACTGTGGGAGACAACTGAAACAATCGTGCTTATCAAAATTTCTCCTTAATCAAAATTTTAAATCTTTTTCATATTTTTTGAATTTTTTTTTATTATTATTGGTTTTGTACACTATAGGGCTGCCTTGTTTTAATAAAATTTTTCTAGATATGATGTCGCCTTCTGTTCCTGCGTCCTTCAACATACTGAAAGGTAAATTTCTGAAAAAAAAGAAACGAGAGAATTAAGTTATATTACAAAAATTATTATCATTTTGGGCAAAATATTAAGTATGATTGTCTGTTAGTTTCCTTCTTGCTTTTTGTATCTAAATGCGTCTTCTTGCCGTGTTAATTGTACAAAAGTGTTTGCATTTTGTTGATTTGTGTAGAACGCTTGCTATTTTGATGTAAATTCCATACATAATACCGACATTTTACAGAGCGCTTAAGAGCTTCTGGAAGTGGTAGTAGTTCGGAACGTACTAAAGATGCTCCACCAGTTTTTACTCATAACAATCATGGAAATCCAGCTTTTACGCCGCAAAAAACTGGAAAATCTGGAGTTGCTGTGAGTAAAAAAAATGTCTGAAATGTTCCTAATTACCATTATTAGTAATTTATTGAAGGAAGGTCAAATAATGATGAGACTTAATTATAGGTTGATTCTCGAGTTCCAAAACCACCGAAACCTCCGGAGAAGCCAATTATGCCGTACATGAGATATTCCAAAAAGGTTTGGGACAGTGTGAAAGCAGCTAATCCCGACCTTAAATTGTGGGAGATTGGTAAGAAAATTGGTGCAATGTGGAAAGCTGCTTCAGAATCTGAAAAACAAGAATTCATTGACGAATATGAAGCCGAGAAGGTACGTAGAAGGAATTTATTAAAAAAAAAACTGAATAGTAAAGTATTCGCATTTATTTACTCATCCGCTCTGCGAATTACAGTCCTATATTTACTTTTTTTAGAAAAATTAGTATACAGGGTGTTTTAGACCTGGTGTGCCAAAAATAGTGGTGATAGATCTCACCTAGCCAAACAAAAAATTGTATAGCGGGGGGAGAGGAAATCTCAATTTTTTTTCACTTTTCATGGTATGCACATCACTATTTTATTTTTATATTTTGACCTACTAAACGCAGAGACATCAAACAAACGCCAAAAAACAACTATCCCAGCGACCTTTCCAAAATTGTTAACAATGTTGATTTAACTCCTACCATTACAAGTACAGTCAATTCCAAAAGTGAAAATAAAGTTTTGGGAATACCTAAAATTCAGCATTTTCCAAAATTGTCTTCGTAGTTCTTGTAATTAAAATATCTGTCATTTATTTTTACTAAATTGCCCATCTTATTACTTTTTCAAAAAGGTACAACATGACCAGGTACATAAAGGATGTAGAAATTTATTCGTAGAAAACCTTTTGGGTAATATTAAAAAATCTGCATTTAAAAAAAATTTAACTCAAATTAATCCTAAAATGCTTTTTATCGAATTCGAAACTTATTACAATTAATCTAAAAGCTGTACTCCGCCACTCAAATGCACCTTTGTAATTCCCTCTTTAAGGTGTATTGTAGGTAGCCTCTCTCGTATTTTCCTCACTGCATTTCCAATTCTGCTAACAAATTTTTATATTGCTAACTGGTCTTGAGTAACCTTCATCCTTTATCGTTCACCATAAGAAATAGTCCATTGGGGCAAGATCTGGAGATCGAGCAGGCCAAAGAATCGTTCAAGACAACGGTTAGGAAATGTTTCAATCAGTACTGCCTTTACAGCGCATTCTGGCGCTGATGCTTCATCATATTGGTGAAACATTTCCCTAAGATTATCTATATGGATGTCCTCTAGTAGATCTGTCAGTGTATTCTCCACGAAGTGCGTATAAATTTGACTTATAATTTAGGTCAGGAGGAGGTTCTCGTGTCCTATGTGGGTTAATATCTAACCAGGTATGGAGGTTATAGAAATTTGTGATACCATCCTCGGTGAACTGCGATTAATCCGTCCACAGAATTCGGCCGAGAACCACCCTTTCTCTATGTCGCATTATAGAAGCCAAATGCAAAATACACTGAACACTAGCTAACACAAGCTAATATCGGCAATAAATCAAAATTATACTAACATTTTTATAACTTTTTTGCAGCAATAATTAATACTTGTAAACAAACATTTTCGACCCTTTATCTTAAAAGTTTTGTGTATTTGAAGAATATCCTACCTAAAGTGCAAACAAATAATTAAGAAGTCAGGGATTTTTAAGGATGCGGTTTTTCTAATCCTCTCTCCACGCTGCCATGTTGTACCTTTTTGGAAAGGTAATAAGATAAAAAATTTAATAAAAATAAAGAATAGTTGTATTACTTACATGAATTTCGGAGAAAATTTAGGAAAATGCTGAATTTTAGGTAATCGCAAAACATTTTTTAATTTTTGTACCTTTAATGGTAAGAGTTAGATCAACATTGTTGAGAATTTCGGAAACTTCATTGGGATATAAGTTTTTTGGCGTTTGTTTGATGTCACTGTATTGAGTAGATCAAAAGTTAAAAATAGTTTTTAAAAAAAAAGTTGAACCGACTTCACAAAAAGCGCTAAAAAGTATAAAATAATTTTTAATTTTATGTCTATTACGACATTTTGAAGTCGGTGCAAATCAAACAAACCAAACAACCACAACAAAAATATTTAATCGTCATTTATTATGATCCCGTGAGCTGAAGTTGTTTTATTTGTTTAATTTGCACCGAGGTCAAAATGTCGTAATAGACATAAAATTAAAAATTATTTTATACTTTTTAGCGCTTTTTGTGAAGTCGGTTCAACTTTTTTTTTAAAAACTATTTTATTTTTCACTTTTTAGTGTCTTCTACTCTATACAACGAAGAAAGAACCATCCAAATCGGTCCACACGTTAAAAGTAAGTTTTAACCCGCTAGCCCACCCCCATTCCACTAAACTTTTTTTTCATGGTATCAATCAAGGAACATACTCTTCCGAAAAGAAAAGGAATCATGGAAATCAGTCCACGCGTTACGAAGTTACTAACCCTCCCCATCCCCCACCACCACCATAGGACCAAATTATTCTCCTATTAGCAATGGGGGATCATGCTCTACCCAAAAGAAAAAGAATTATCCAAATCGGTCCACGCGTCACGAAGTTAGACTACTCCTCCCCCCACCCAACCCCCCACCTGGGGCCAAATTATTCTTCTATTAGCAATGGGTGATCACACTCTATACAACAGCAAAAGAATCATCCAAGTCGGACAACGTGTTACAAAGTTAGGTTCCACCCACCCCCACCCCACCAACATTTGTTTTCTCGTAGTATCAACCAAGGATCATATTTTACCCAATAAAAAATTATCCAAATCTTTCACGCGTTACGAAGTTAGACTACCCCCCCCCCCCCCCCCCCCAACTTTCTACCTAGGACCAAATTATTCTCCTAGTAGCAATGGGGGATCATACTCTATACAACAGAAAAAGAACCATCGAAATCGGTCCACGCGTTACAAAGTTAGGTTCCACCCCCACCCCCACCCTACCAAAAATTTTTTTTACATGGTACCAAGTGAAAATACTCTACCCAACAAAAAAAGAATCATCAAAATCGGTCGACGCGTTACGAAGTTATGCCCGGTCAGAAATTATCCTGTAACGGTTTAGATTGTTTGGCTAGGTGGGATCTATCACCTCTTATTTTAGAACACCAGATCTGAAACACCCTGTATATTGTTGTAAGTGCTCTAAAATTACAAAGTTGAATTAAGGTTTTTTTAAACAATTGGATTGGTTTTTGAAATCAAATCTATTGTAGTTGCCTATTTAAAAGGATTAAAAAGATATGTTTATGTAAGTATTAATCGAATATGTTTAGGTGGCATGATGTCGGAAAAACTACTGATTTCAAAAATTTTTGCAGAATAACTTTTTTAATAGGTCATATAAAGTTCCTTAAATATCTTATAGCAGTACCATTCTTGATGCACTACAATTCGAAAATACAAAAATTAAAAACACCTTTTCTAAAAATTTCTTGTTTTACTGTTTTTTTTTCTTCAAAATTTTATGTTCTTAACGTACCCTCTTTTCGAAAGTCCACACCTTTTCCAAGAGAGATAACTTATAACGGGCTTATAAGATGTTGTACAAAAACTGTTTATCGATCCTAATTTATTTTATTCAATTTCTAGGTAGCAAAGTATAGAGGTATTAACAACAATCCTATGACACCAAGGAGTGGTTAATAACTTATGTTTACCATACAACGGGGAATCATAGGCAGGTATCGTTTTCCAATAAGTAGTAGGAGAAAAAAATACCGACCAAGTGCGAGTCAGGCTCGCGCACCTAGGGTTCCATATATTAAATAAGAAAATTTACAGATTTATTTATTTTCTCCAAAAACTATAAATGAAAACTTCGTTTTATTTTTCCTGTAATATACTTCAGATCTATATACGAATTATATCAGATTTTTGGTCTGCAATCTTTTACGATAGGGGTGAGAGGGGGAGAATGATATTCGTTCGCACATTTTCCGTCATAAGTCAAGAACTACTTAAATTTAAATAAGTGTGTGTGTTTTGATTTATTTTATATTTCTGAAATTCTTTTTTTTCGGAAATAGATGCGGGCAAATGAGTTTACCAAATTTCAAGTCGATAGCAATAGTGGTTACTCAGACAAACGGCCTTGACATACGGAAAGACAGACACTGAAGTCTCACCATAAAGCAGATTATAAGAGAAAACGGGCAAAGTGGACTGTTTCGTTAACAGAAAAAAAATAATTTTGAGACTGTACAAAATCAAAGACGGCTTCAGAATTTATGTACATTCCGGATAGACTTATTAAGAGAATGCGAAACCGTTGTCCATAATAGGCAGAATCACTACGAATAGGGCACTGGGCTCAATTAATCATCAACTTAGTTGAGGAATATTGCTGGTAGCACAGAAAAGAGAGTATATAAAAATCCTCACGGAGAAATGTAGCCTATTTTCAATCATGGTTATAGACACTATACACTTTTTATTATCTTTTTAAATTTCTGCATATTAAGACTAAAAACAAAATTCTAATTAAATAGAACAATATTTTATGCTGTAAAGGATTTGGAAACCATCATATTATGCGAATTTGTTGTTTTGATTTGTTTAGTTGGAGTGTGCTCAAGGCTGGCTAGTTAAGAAGCACCATTTCTTTAATCTACTGTAACGTTTATAAACTCATCTCCAGAATCTAGATGTGAAAATGGACAATATACATTTTAGATGTTTTTCGTTGCTTGAAGAAATTGTGTAAACGCAACTCAAAACAATCCGTTTGGCCTTTTTTTGATTTTTTTTGATTTGAAAGTAGTTTTCACCGAACTGTAAAACTCCAGAAATTATCCCATTTTTATTTTGTACTAGCCTGCGTGGTTTAGAATGTCAGTAATTAAGAGATTTTTCGCAATTACAAAGGGGATCTTTTTATTTCTTGTTAGTAAATATTTGCTTACTAGTATATGTAGTTGGGCAAGTATATTATGCAAACTAGGAATCTATACTGCTGTATACTATGCTCGTATTCATTAGAGATTTTGCACAGTAAATTGTAGAGGAAATTTTAATTAAAACCTATGAAAATTACTCCTTCACCCCCACTCTTACAACAGGGAGCCTAGCACATCCAACAGCTTCGTGGCAACGAAACATTAAATTTTTCGTCAACTAAATCAATAAAAAAGAAGCCAGGCTGTGTATTCAACTCAGTGTATTAGGCAAAATCAGAAATAAAGCTAAACTATCTTTACAAAAAGAGCTAAAAAGCATTAATAATATTTAATTTTATACCTATTATGACATTTTGAAGTCGGTGCCAAATTACCACAAACGTATATAAATCCTCCTTTCTAATAATCTCCCAACCTGAAAGGTTTATGTAGTTTTATATAAGGTTTGTCTGTTTACTTTTGGGTTTAAAACGTGGGTGAAAATCAAGTAAAAATTGTTCTTCTTGTGGAGGGGATGAAAATGCGAAAGTTAACAGACGCTTTTTGAAGAACTGTCAAGGTGAATTTCAGTGCAAAGATCAGTGCGTTTACAAGAAATAGTAAAAATAAATAAAAATGAATAACAATTTACTGAAAAAGGTAATAGTTCCCCGTGTTCATTTCAATTTTTATTTATAAACTGCAACTGGTTAAATATCAATCAGCTTTAAGTTGTCAACAATAAAAGAAGAAGAAGAATTTTGCCGAAATTTTGTTCACACTCAGCAGCTTGTGTATTTTTTCAAGTACAAAAATAAACAGACAGACGCAGTTCGGACGAAAACTTTCGGTTTTGTGTAAAAACTTTCGAGTAAACAGACAGACTTATTTTATCTTTGATTATAAATTGTTAGGCGTTTTCTTTTTTTAAAATATTTTACTTTTACCTCTATTGTTTTAAGATAGGCTAAAAAATGCTGCCTGTGTAAACAAAGTGTTTGTAAAGCCCTAATCAAAGTAAATTGTTTTTTTATCATGGTACAATCAGAGAAAATTCTACAAAAAAAAAAAGAATAATCCACGTCGAAATTAGGTGCCGTCTCATTCGAACCCGAGGACACACTTTTTGTAATATTTAGGAGCAACGAGGAACATTCTATACTCCAAAAGAAAAATCGGTTCTCATGATACGAAGTTAGGCGTCACCCTTCCCTATCCCACCATAGGTACAAATTGTTATGATAATAACAAAGGAGGCACATACTCTATTCATTCAAATCAGTCCACACGCTGCGGTCTATCTGGTCACCATTCCTTTTTTTTAAAATCTGACCATCTTTACTTTCTTCCCTTGTAGGTTTTAATTATTAATGCAAGCTGGTTTCATTAAAATTTTAGGTAGTAGCGTAAAGTATTTTAGTATTAGTAATCAATTTTATGATTTCAGAGTGTAGCAACATCATAGAAACTATAAAAATACATCACATTTGTGAACAAATTAATACTAGAGCGGAATTTAAGTAAATGATAAAATGGCAACTAATGACTGATTTCACTTTTGAAGAGTAGGTGGATATTATTTGTGATGGTTCGTTGACGGAAATGATTTTTAGGCTACACGATAATTTTAAAGATGGTTTTCGAATAAGACGTGTCTAACCGGTTATCCACAATAGGGGAGAATTGCAAGTACAAACACACACATCTGTCGACTAGGATTAATTAATAATCAGCCGGATTAGAAGTCAACTTTATTTAAGCATCAAACGAATCATAACGTTATTGATTTTTTAACTGCTCTGCTCGGATGGTCGTTTTGTTTTTAAGCTTGCCTTTTTTCCCACTTTTTTCTGTTTTCCAAGAGTTGGGAGTGTTTGACAAGTACCGAAAAGTGTTTAAATTCACAAGAGCCAAAGTGGAGGTGCACGGTCAAATGATGATTAACCAACGATTTCAACATCAATACACAGGAGAAATTGAACTGTGAGTACCTTAGTAATAGTTTAAAAAGGAAAGCCAACGTTGAGCTCAGAATTCCAAGAAGTATTCATGCAAATTCGAATCAGAAATTGATAAAAATATATGCTATGAAATGTGTATGTTTGATTTTATATTTCATATAAGTAAAAGCTCCTTGTTTCTATCTCTTCCTTGACAAAACTAGCTCCTGCCTTCTATCTTCTTTGCTTCGAATATTTTTTACAAGTGTGCTAAACAATGGGCTCGTCCCTTTTAATGCTCGTCGATGAAAACTTTACGCAAGCTGTATAATCGTGCTGGCGCAAGCGGTAGTTCCGGCCAAAGATTATAGGTAGGTGATTAGCGCAAGAGGTAATCTCCCGCCTACTTATAGGAAAGTGATATCTATGTAGCTGATTTTCCCTTTGTAAAACATTTACCACCACCTGGTGTCATAAAATTGTCATTAAATAAAATTAATACAATGGTCCTTATAGGGTTAGGACATTAGCCAGGATCGATTTACGGATTTTTTTCTAAAATTGTTGTACTAAAATAATAAGTTATACATCAAAACTATGATAGTAATATATGACTGAATTTTACTGAGAAGAACTACGAATTGATGTACATGAAGGTTAAAAGGCATTTTCTTCGCATTTTTTTAATGGAATATTCTTTACTATTCAGTTTTATTTTTTTTACTTCTAGTATAACTTAAGTAAATTTTGCTAAAACTATTAAAGGTAAAATATCAAGAAGCTTTAAGAATTTATCACTCTACTCCAGAATATTTAGCATGGGCTAAATATAAATCAAAACATCGAGGTATTTAATACAAAATTTACGTTTTTGGAGTTTTCATATATTTCATTCATACATAACATTGGTACATTCACAGTGCTTTTATTGCTTCTTAATATTTTTGTGTACATATTCTAATAACTAAATAATATTTATATCATTACCATCCATTTGGGTTCGTAAATAACTTATTACGTGTTGTGTTTGTCTCTTTTCTTTTTACAGGTAGAATACGAAAAAAATTTAAAAACGTATCACAGTTCACCTGCATATTTGGCTTTCATATCTGCTAAGAATAAGGCAAAGTCTGGTATGTGTAGATGTGGTTAACCTGTAGATGTTGATTCTTTTAATTAAAAAAAAATGCATTTTAGGTTACACCATTTTTTAACTTTTGTATATAAAACTGTATTTTATCTAGAGAAGTTGGTCCATATATATGGTTCTTTCTTCTTAGATTTTCTCGTTTTTTGAACCTGAATGTGACATATCTTTAAAGTTTGTGTAACACCTCTTATTACAATTTTGAAAATCTTTCACTCATGATACGAACTTCTCAATTTCAATTAAGGCATTTCATAACATTTCTCCTGTAAATTTTATCATTACTTCCATCAGTAATTCTTTTTTTAACAAAAATTATTTTTAAGTAGTCTTTTCTGATAACCGAAATGAAAGTTATCTTCTATCCCATTCATCAATGAATTTTGTGAGCCGCGTAATTCCCCATATATCTTCGCCTAATTTTTAATTCTTTTGAAGAATATTTAGATATATGTATGTATTTTTTAATGGTCAAAAGTAGAGTCCCCTTAAAGAATTAAGAATTAAGCGTGCAATGCCAATTAGTTCCGTTGGTTTTCGTTTGACTCTTATATGAATTATTACTGCCATTATGCGGTAGATACCAACCTTTGCCAGTACCACAAAACCGGAAAATGTAGTAATAAATAAGAAAATAGATTCAAAAAAATTAATTATTTTTGTTGCAAACATTTCACTTATTATACTTATCGAATTTTGCTGTTACCAACGATACTTTTTATGAAACCCTTGTACTTATTTCCAGTTATGTAAAAAGCACATAAATTGAGAAAGTACTCCTTTACTTTAGGATGTTGATATGTTTCTCCAAATAGCCCTAAGTTGTTACTTTAAATTTTCTCTCTTAATTGGTACCCCATATACCACTTTGAAAAGAAAAACTCACACTGGGTAGCACTCTCACATATGTACAAATAGATGTGTTTCAATCATATTTTCTAACTCTGGCCCAGAACTAGGAACAGAAACGGAAATGTTGGGAATACCACTGTAAGGTACCGTGCATGCTGATCTGTGTATGGCCAAAGTAGTGAGGGGCCTGCCTAGCTAGCCGTGCATTAAAAACATAAAATGCTTATTGCGGTGCACTGTTGTTGTGCTTTTAACATTACATCGTTTGCAGTTCCAAAAACGTTCCTGCCTGTGACACCGATACATTTTCTAGCTCAACATGTAATGCATAGGAGGATTTAGCCCAGTGTCTTGATGTACATATTACAGCTGAGAGTAAACATGATCTATCTACAAGGTCAGAGCAAAAGTGGTTTAGAAAATGTTCCGCGTGAGCTTCCGAGCAAAAACGAATTACAGAAAAATTCCGGGCAAAAACGACTTAACTACAAAAAGTAATGCAAAGTTAATGCAGTTAAGTAGTTACCTGTACATGGCTGATTCCAGCTTTTTTTTGTCTATACCAAGGTGGACATGGATATCCGCTTCTTAATAATGTTCAATACTTTTTGGTCCAATTTCTTATTAACACTACGTCGGACGTCCACGCTTATCATTAATGCAATGATTGTCTTTAAACAATAAAATTGGCCGTAATAAGAAGTCCCATACATATTTTCTAACTTTTTGTAACTAAGAAATCGATTTTCTAGCCACGGCTAAAATTCGTGCACGATCCAAAATAACATTGAAATTTACACAGCAAAAAAAATTAAACACTTTTTCAGAACTCTTTGTTGTTAGTGCTTAATGTAATACCTTATAATGTGTAATCTGAAAGATGGGATGCCATTACAAGAACAATACTTCGATTCCAAAAATTGCAACCATTTTTTTTCTTAAGAATAGTTTTCGAGATATTTTAGAAAAAAAACCGTTATTTGGCACTTTTCTTACTTATTTACACATCTATCCATCAATTTTTATCCGATCTGCATATATTACATATGTTTTGAAAGGTAACTTTGTCCTCTTTCCAACGCTATGCTGTTTACGTCGTCATTTTTGAATAACTTCTACATTTTTTGTCCGGTTTGGGCAAATTTATACTGAAAATTTTCGTAAGAGAATTATCTTTTATCTTAAATCTTAAAAATATGAAAAAAAATTTTCTTGGAATTAAACGGAGCAATTGAAATTTAGTGCCTTTTTAAAAATGCCGAAAAAATCACTTTTTTTGGACTTGAAACTTTGTATATCTAAATATAATTCTAGGTAAATTACCTAAAATAAGGTTTCAGGAATCTGGTTGACTGACCACGGTGTGTTGTCTACTACAAACTTTTGCAATCCGCTAAAAGTCCTATTGAAAAAACCATATCTTGGTCTGATCTGAACAAAAGGCAACTTGACAAATTACATGCATACATTGTTCCCATAATAATACATTTTAATGTAATAACAATTCAAGACAGCGGCTCCAAGATTGTAGATGAATTTTGAAACGCGGTTTCAAGATGACCGTTAAATTTTGTCATTTATTATTTTATTAGACTCAAAATACAGCCAAAATGTTTTTTGCATTACGCATATAAAACTTTAAAAATATATACATATAATACAGTATTTTATCTTTTCCCTAATTTTGCTTTGCATGCTAACCCAACATTTATTTTCACAAGAATAATCATTTTTTTATTACGAGTATGTAATAAACATTCATTTCTTTTGTTATCCTTTTTCTGATAAAAAGCTAACGCAGATACCGATACTCATGAAACTCCTACCCGTTCAAGCTCAAAAAGCGCACAAGAACGACGAATTGATATTCAACCAGCTGAGGATGAAGATGGTATACTACAAAAATTTCTAAATTGTTTTTTTTTCTTAAGTTTTTATATCTAGATCAAGACGACGGTTATTCTTTTAAACATGTCGCATACGCACGTTTTCTTAGAAATCATCGTCTAATAAACGAAATATTTTCGGATGCCGTAGTTCCAGATGTTCGCTCAGTTGTCACCACACAAAGAATGCAGGTACTTAAACGGCAAGTGCAATCATTGACTATGCACCAAACAAAGCTTGAAGCTGAACTCCAACAAATGGAAGAAAAATTCGAAACAAAAAAGCGCAAGTTAATTGAATCCAGCGAAGCATTCCAAGAAGAACTAAAAAAGGTATAAATCAAATGGCAATCATAATATGACCACATCCCGTAGAATGAAACCCAAAATTTTGTTGAGTAAAACTGGAAAACGATTGAATATTAAAACTAGAAAAATTCACAAATAAGTATTGATACTTACTATAGTATTTGTATAATAGCATTAAGTTAAGCTTCATTTTTACTCCATAAAGTATGGCGGGTTTGTTCGATTTTGCAGAATGTCGTCGGGTATTACTATAAATGTTCTATTTTTGTAGCATTGCAAACCAGCTGTGGATGATGAAACATTCCAAAAAATGGTTCAACGGATATACGATGAAATGAAAAAAGAGAGACAACGGGCAATGGATGATCCACAACATCAACAACTTCAGCCACAACAGCAGCAGCAGCTGCAACAACAACAGACACATACACCGCAACTAAAAATTAAAGTAGAAGATCAAAGGCCTCTATCACATTCAGCTCAAATGCCGCCCCCACCGCAAAAACCTCCCATTGTTAAACAAGAAGAACATCAAGAACCTGAGCCTATGGATATTGAAATTCCCAAGCCTACACCAGTAGCCACGCCTCCACCACCTACAAAACCTATACAGTTGGAAAAGCCCAAACCGATAGCTTCCCCGGCACCACCCTCAAGGGAACCCATGGTACAAATGGAAACGCCGAAATCCAGCAAATCGCGTAAAGTTGAGACAGTCGAAAAAACTGAACCTAATCCGCTCCCGTTAAAAGAACAGCAACATTCTGAGAAGAATGAAACAATTTCACAACCGGTAAAGATATAATAATTTTTATTTTGCGTTATTTTTAAACTTTTCTCAAGATGCCACCTGTACCGCTACCAACATCTGCACCAGTACAACCTCCAGTTGTAAGTGCCCCAACACAAGTTTCCCACGTACAGGCACCGACTACTGTTCCACCTGCGCAGGAGACTGCAGGTGTTGCTCAAGGGCCACCGGCAATGCCTCATCATAATCCACCGCCTCCACATCATATGCCACCACATATGGCTCCTCATCAAGCAATTCCCGGGCATCCAGGAATTCCTCATCCGTCATATGGCGGATATCCGCCACCTGGTGGGCCTCCGAGATCACCTTATTATCCTCCTCAATACGCCAATCATCCGCCCCAACCATATGGGCAATACGCTCCGTATCCATATCATCAACAGTACGGACCTCCTCCTCCTTCACATTACATGAGTGCACGCCCACCTCCAGGAGCACCGCCTCTACACTATCCTGATCACAGTGGTGGTCCTCAGCAACCACCACATCCTCCACCAACTTTGGAAGGTCATCATGCAGCTTATGCACCGGCTCCTTTAGGCGCAAGCCAGCCAGCTACGGGGACCCCACCACCAGATGCAGGTATGCTTTGATTTCCTGATATGCAAATTAATATTGTAAAATTGTTTTTTTTTAGAAAGCAAAAGAGAGAATGAAAGTATAGACGGCGATAAAAAGGAATCTGAGTAAAAATGGAAATTTTAAACCAATTAATAATTATACTATATAAGCACATTTGTGTGGAATTCGGTTGAAAATAAAGCTGAAATTTTTAAAGTTATGCGTTCTCGAACTTTTGAGAATTCAAGTAATTTTACTAAATTATCGGTTAAATATGTTATTCTAAAGCATACATTATCAGGAAAGTATTGACATTTTCTTCATCGTTTCCCTAAATTAATAAATATTCAATTCTTTCTATAATTTCTTTAAAATCGACCGATTGGTTGAATTTTCAAATCGATGATTATTAAAAGGGGATTGTGCAGGCTTTAACCTCGCCTTCAGTCCTATCCGAAGACCTGTTATCAGTTTCAGCTCTGATCTGCTGAGTCTAAACTATGTTTTTGTCATCTGCTGCGAGCAGTTAATAAACTTTTTTTCTTGTCTCAGTCCTGGGATTTGCCTAATGTATTTTTTGTTACTATTTTTAACTGACTTCCCAGAAAATGAGAGATTATAAGTTCGACGCTTATTTTAATTTAATTTTTTATGTATGACCGGGAATAATTTTGTAACGCGTGGACCGATTTTGATGATTTTTTTTTGTTACATAGAATATAATCCTCCCATTGCTAAGATGAGAATACATTTTGATTTAGGAGGTGGGCTAATTTCGTAACGTGTGGACCAATTTGGTGAAGGTTCTTTTGATGTGTAGAATATGTTCCCTCATTGATACCATGAGAAACATTTATGGGGTGGGGAGGGGCGTTACCCAATATCAACGCATAGACTATTTGGGTGTTTGTTTTTTGTTGTATACAGTATGATACCACATTGCTAGGAAGGAGGAAAAATGTTGACCTAGGGTGGGGTTGGGGGGAAAGGGTAGTCTAACTTTATAACGCGTGAACTGATTTAGACTATTCTGAATGAATAGATTATCTATTTGTGTCATGACAAAAATTTTGACTTACGGCGAGAGTTAGAGGATGGATGGGCCGTAGGTTCATAAAGCGTCGACGGATTTCGACGATTTTAATTATGTCTCTTGTACAGAATAAGTTTCTTCATTGCTCAATGATAAAAAAAAATTACCTAGAGTGACTGCGATGACTGTCTGACAGATGATTCTTTCTTGCTGTATAGAGTACGGTGGCGCACTAGCGCCATGGTAAGAATTTTGTATCTAAGATGAGGATATGAAAGGGTGACCGTGACTAATTTCGTAATATGTTGCCAGATTTGGATAATTCTGTTTCCTTTCTATAGAGTGCACTACCTCTCTTGCAAGGCGGTCCACAATCTCGTTTCTTTCAACGCCTTCGTGGCCACCATGCCAGAGTTATTCTCTTGCCAGTTGCTTTAGTACATTGAAAGAATCCCAGATCAGCCTACACTCAAGCGTATGTACCTTTAGTGCAATACTTAAGAATCGATTGAGTATTTTACGTGTGCAGAGTTCAAAACATTCATCCGCTTTGAAAAAAGCTTTGACTTCCATTTTGGATCTGGCCGTGTACCATATAAAGGATCCTTTTTCAAAGGAGTTATTTAAGTACCAGTGCTCTGTAGCTTTTATTATCACGGTAAATGGTGTTTCGAATCTGTACGCTTTCGGCATTATATCTGATATAGAATGAACCGCTGGGTCATCTATGAATTTTTTTAGAATACCTTCATGATCAGCTAAATTATAATAAGCACTGAGAGCCGCCTCTCCCCTTACATGCAAAGGGAGCAAGTCTAACATGGCAAGTGGGTTAGACAAGTGCGCATGGCACTGGTAATTCGTAGACATACACGTCTCTGCGGAAATTGTAGATTCATCTGCGTTGCTTTTTTTTGCCGTTTTTGGTCACCATACTAATTCCGCATATGTGACTATGTTCTTGAGACCGCAAGTTTTTTTTTGAATACTCGCCGGCAGGTGCATAAGGCCGCTGTGCGTTTCTTCAGGACGGCTTTCAGGTAACTAACAACTCAACATAGACCAACAGGTATTACACCTAGATACTTAAATTCTCTGGAGAATTTTAATTGTATCGCCTGAGGGTTGGATATTTGAGTTTTAGCTTTCTTTTACGCATGAAAAGAACAATAAATGTTTCGCTGGGGTTGTCACGAAGTCCCACCTACCGGCACCAATTTGGACTGTCGTATGCATATCCTTGGGTTTCGGAGCCAGCATCTGTTAGCATAGCTTGAGGTTTAAATAAATAATAAAAGGGGGACATGATCCCTCCTTGGGGCAGCCATTTGTGGCCATAATAGTTGCCGACTTGGCTAGCTGTAGTTTTCCGGCAGCTGAGCATTGCTATTCCTATACTACTCTCGACAGGATCAAGCCAACAATGGTAATTTTTTTTTTAAATAAATATTATTGGGCATTCGTTTTAGTCGTTACCGGGCCTTTGATTACCTACAACTTTACAGATGAAGTTGGGTTCCAATTGCCGACGGTCATGCCATTAGTTTTGCTCCTCCCTCGGTTACGAGCGCAATAAAATAAAGTCAAAATTGTGAAAAGTGAGTATCATCTGGCAAAGGGCAGGACTTTCATGCCCTATTAAAATCGCAGTCTCTCTCCTTTTTATTTTCATCCAGCGTTCAAGATAACATATCCGTTTTTCGTCTGCATTGCTGAGCATTTTGCTGGCTTCAGTATAATCAAAGTTCACAGCAAATATAACATTGCTGCTGGCTTTGATCTCATTGAGGCGTTTTTGCTTCGCAATTGTTGATTCCGTTTACCAGTCCTTCTGTCATTGTGTACTTTGTTAAAAATTTAAAATATGATTTGAGACGAAAATGCAGGAATTTATTCGTGTTTTCTCAGCTTTTAAATTCATTAATCAAAAAGCAGCGATATTTCCAAGCTTTTATAGCATAAACAAATAGATCACTGAAGAAAGTTTCTTTTTCCCACAAGCTGCGACGCGAAATTCCGACAGTACAGGACACGTTCCCAAGAAGTTGGCAGTCTTTGGCCTCATCCAAATTACATAAAGAGCAAGTAGAATTACCTTTTTGCATAAATGGACTTGCGTTTAAATTTAAAAGCCTCCTCGATATCTACAGATTAAATAATTTTTTTTAAAGAGAACTCATCTACGAAGTATCTATTTACGTTTACAAAATCAATCCCATCGACCATGCCTCAAAAATAAAAATCTACTTGAAAATTATGGCAGCTAGCAAGAATACCAATAGATGTTTTGTCGAACAACTTGTGATGCTAATGGGTGAGGCAGTCTTTCAAGCGTAAAATGAAACAAAACCTTTGAAATATAGTTAAAGTGACGCTAAAGCAATCATGTAATTTGGGCTGTTTTGAGGTAACCGTAAAAGTTTTTTTTTAACAAAGAATAGCTGAAACTTTTCAACTGTATCGGTTTGCCAGAAAACCCATCTCTGTGGCCCATAGCAAAGCATTATTCTTAAAACTGAATTGAACATTACAATTTTATTGCTATGTTTAATCTCGCTTTTTTTAAGAAAATCTTCCCAGGCCACATTAATAGCAGCTTTTGCCGACTGCAGGCGCTTACTAAAATTTGCCGTAAACAAAAATTTCGCTGTTAGTATAAAACCCAAATAGATGTATTTTTTAAACAGTTCACCTCTCAGGAAAATTATAATTTTGTATTTGTCTAAGTTAACCACTGAATTGCAGAGCTGACAATGGGCCCTATTCTGTACTTTTTCGTAAAATGGTACTTTATGTTATATTATGGCGATAACATAAAATTCTTCATAAAATGAAAATAATCTAATATAATAATAATAAGCTGATCGGGTGGCATTTCAATGGTAATAAAATATTTAAACTATTTAAAGTAAAAGCGCCGGTGATTTATTTTGAGATTGAGTTAATGAATGGAACGTTTGAGCTGGTGATTTCTCATATCCAAAATAAGTGGATGGGCGCCGGGCAACGTCCACTGATATAAGATCAGAAACGAGGCTATATCTCCCTCAAGTATTTTTGAGCAATCCTTCTAAATATAGAACTCAACCCAAACAGAGTTTAAAAATGACTTTCCCAGTAAAAAACTTCATGAATGTGTTTATTTCAAGTTTAATAAGAAAATAACAACAAAAGTTTCTTTAGTAGTTATCAAGTTGTTCTCAACCAAAATGTTTTATAAATTTTTTTTTTTGCAATTCCCTCATCGCCAGTAATAAATGCAAAACATCTTTGAGATGTGCATGTATCTGCACAGACATCTTCCGTTGACATCAGGCCTAATGTTAAAATCTCATCACTCCTTAGCAGTTCATTTTTAAATTTGCTGTTAGTATTTAATTGAATAGACACTTTCTGGCCATTTTATGGTCATACAATATGAAATTTGCTCGACGGACAGCCCGAAACTCCAGCTAAATAAATAAGGAACTGGGTCGACGAACGTTTTCTCCAATGATATGGGGCACGAAGGGAAGTGTCCAACTGGAAATGTTTGTCCATGAGATGAGGCTGAGCTCAGCCGTTCAGAGTGAAAAACAA
Organism: Leptarthrus brevirostris; assembly: GCA_964036015.1. Classification (NCBI taxonomy): domain Eukaryota; kingdom Metazoa; phylum Arthropoda; class Insecta; order Diptera; family Asilidae; genus Leptarthrus; species Leptarthrus brevirostris. Next base: position 135,307,048 of record OZ038371.1, on the reverse strand, counting down.
AACTATTGTGCAAAGTTGATTCAATTTTGTTGATCGTCGAGATTTATTCGCAATATCTGACAAAATAGTTATTCTCACGGCGTTTGACATTGTAATTAATTCATATAAACACAAGCACAAGTAATTTTACAATGGAAAAAAATGTTAAATCGTACGGCAGTCACATAAAAGATTCATAAAAGGACTTGCTGAGGTTCTTTTATGTTATGAGCTGATAACAGGAAAAATTTTATGTTATGACCATAACATAACATAAAATTTCTGACAAAATAGGATTTTAGGAAATTATTTTATGTTATGGCCTAACATAACATAAAATAATAAAATTTTCATGACAGAATACGACCGAATGTTCCTTGGCACGTGAGTTTTGCCGGCTTAAAAATCAAATTTTTCGCATATTTTCAAAGTTTAATGGCAAAGGATATTCCCAAAGCCGCTAATTCGCAAAAATTGCTTGGTTATAGCACTGTTTAGGAAGCGCGGTCCGAGAAAATTAATACAGTTTAAATTGATTCCAAAACTTTAAACTTTTCTGGAAACCATGTTTTTTCGAACCGGTTCCCAAGATATCCCAATACAGAATAATTCGATTCTCTCCATTTTCTTACAGCTTATAAAATTCCGCGTCGTTTGATTGACATGGGCTTTTCCCGATATCTCAACCTTTTCCATTTTTTTTGCCACGCTTTAAAGTTAAATTTAAAGAAATTTAAAAAATTTTCATGTCAAACGATGCGCATACTCATACACTTTAAAACCTTAAAACCATGAGCATGGTTTGATGGGGGCAGGGGCGGGATTTTTAACTAGATAAAAAAAATTTCTTTAAATTTCGATGTGATATAAAATAAAGAGTATGTTATTAATTGCTGAGATTAAAATTATTGATATTCATTGAAAGAGTTATCAGCCAATATCAAAATGTCATCACCATACTTCAACACATTTACATTTGTATCCTCGATAGTAAGTCCGACTTCCATAGAATCCTATAAGTCATCAATGAAGTTTGCGAATAACAAACGACTCAAGATGTAGCCCTATTTGACTCCAGACTTTGTGGAAAAGCATCCTGACAAGTGGTCTCCATTCCAAGCACGAGTAACCTCGTAAAGCTTCTCCAATATGTGGACAAATTTACTAGGTTTCCAATGGCATATAACTTATAATAAAGTGCACTACGTTCAATGGTATCGAATACCGAATTAAGACTGGCGCATCACCAAGGCAGTAGCGGTAGTGGTGACGTCAGTGATCCCGATCACTACCGCTACCGTGTTTAGTGATACTCAGACCAACACGGTAGCGGTAAGTGAAATCAAAAAAGTACACTCGCTATTTTTCTAATAAAATAACGCAAATCTCACACGGTATGCGGAAAATGCAACATGAAGCTTTCGCAAAATTGAACGCGACCGCTTCCAGTTGGTGATGTCTCATTTCGTATTATGAGTCGTGTAATACTGCTACCGCGGTAGAGCTTTAAAGTCTAGAAAAAAGTGCAATTTTTTAATCTTTCGTGAATGTCCGAATATAATCGTATTAAGGGGGTCGTGTACCTTCGAACCGAGAATTTTAGCCTATTTTTAATTAACATTAAATATGTCTGTAATGTGTGTTACATTGGCTATGTTTTCCCAGAGCCGATTTTTTTTGTATTTGTTTGTGTTTAAAGTACGCAATTGTTTTCGAAAAAATTCAATTTTTGACCTGTTTTTTGACCTATTAGAGCCTGTTAAAATTCAACAAAGTAAAAATTTGAAAATCGCCTCTGGGAAATCATAGCTATATCTTTATTGAAAAAAAAATTTTATCAAATTCTATCAATATTTCTAGAAGAAGTCATACCACAAAGTTTAAAAAATGCAACTTTTGGGAAATCGCGTTTAAAGATAAATGATTTGAGAAACTTACGATTTAATCGGCAATACCAGGGCCGTAGAGCTCCCCTTCCTCGTCACGGAGATGTTAGGTTAAAGTGGCTGTCATTCCGGAAAGACGCACTTAGTCCAGAACGGCCCACTGTGTTACCAGCTTAACCCTATTTAAACCCTAAGAGGATGTAACTCGTTATTTTCGTGTCGCTGTTCGGACACCGATTGGTAACGTGTTTTTCTTCGTAGTCAGGCGGGTCTCTGGTTTTCTCCAAGGGATTAAGCACGCCGGCTCCAGGGTCAAGGCTTCTGAAGAAAACGCCCCGATTCCTTACTACAATCTACTTTTATTCTAAAGTCACACTAATTCTGAATTCACTGTCTGTTAGCTTTACACTTAAAAATACAAATTTGTCTCTTTTCAAATAAGTTAATACACTCTGCTTACTCCGTGACCTCGGTGCGAAATGGGCGTTGTCGCTCTTTCCTCTGTCGGTCGTGACGTAAATGCTGGTGTATCCCTCTAGGCAATGCCTTATCTTGGCGGGGATTGTGGTGTCGTTCGACTGATTCTCGTCGACGGAACGCTGGTTGCCTGGTTTCCTCGGGGAATCCTCGATGGGTAGGTTCTGCGGGGAAAGGACGGAGACATAACTTTGTATGGGCTAGATTATGGACAACCACTGACAGAGAAATTATAACCAAGACGTGCGGTAGCGCAAGAGTGAATGATACGACTGGGAATCACGCCAGTAGATTATAAAACCAGGAGTCACGCTGGTTGAAGGGGTGTCCTACACTAGTGTAAGAGTAAGTGAACTAGGAATCTCGCTAGTTGTCGGAGTATCTTGTACTGGGAATCACGCCAATACTAGAGTAAGCTAGATAACTAGGAATCACGCTAGTTAGACGAGTGTCTTACACTAGGAAATCACGCTAGTGTAAGAGTAAGTGAACTAGGTTTCTCGCTAGTTGTCGGAGTGCCTCGTACTGGGAATCACGCCAATACGAGAGTAAGCTAGATAACTAGGAATCACGCTAGTTAGAGGAGTGTCTTACACTAGGAAATCACACTAGTTTAAGAGTAAGTGAACTAGGAATCTCGCTGGTTGTCGGAGTGTCTTGTACTGGGAATCCCGCCAACACAAGAGTCAGCTAGATAACCAGGAAACACGCTGCTTAGAGGAGTGTCTCACACTAGGAAATCACGCTAGTGTAAGAGTAAGTTAACTAGGAATCTCGCTAGTTGTCGGAATGTCTCGTACTGGGAATCACGCCAATACGAAAGTAAGCTAGATAACCAGGAATCACGCTGGTTAATATTAAAAGCAATAGCCGAACTTAATTCCTACCCAGCACCAGTGGGTCACTGGGACCCACACAATAGTTCGGTTGTAGTCGGGAATCACGCCGACTACCCAAATGTATTTAAATGCGGTATTCTTACTAATTTGCTCCGGTTGACGGCTGGTCCGCAATTGAATCCAGTGGGAAGTTGCGCTTGCTTATATATGTATAGCCCGTGGCGGCGACTCCACTCGGACTACCTCGTATTGTTCGATCGCCTTCGGTCTGGGTCGGTCGGATGTGGTCGGGTTACCACCGGATGACGGCTGCTGCTGTCGGCCTAGATCGGTCGGGCTGACCACCGGATGACGGCTGCTGCTCTCGGCCTAGATCGGTCGGGCTGACCACCGGTTGACGGCTGCTGCTCTCGGCCTAGATCGGTCGGTTGTGGTAGGGCTACGGCTGCTGCTGGATTGACCATCGGATGAGAATTCTGTAAATACTTTATTACTTCCTTATTTGGCTCCTCTGATGTTCCCAGTTGGTCTGCTCGGCTTGAATGCTGGTCGAAGACTGACTGCTCTGTGGTGCCAGCAGTCCTTATATAGTGCCGGGCTATGCCGCGATTTCGATTTTGGAATTCCCCCGTTGTTTCGGCGAAATTTGGCTTGTTGATGTTACGGGATTACCTAATTTCATGAGGGCAGCGTAGGGGATGATCCGGAGATGCCTAAAACCCGTTATCTCCTCCGGTGCTGTTGACAGGTTTAGCCAGTCTGTCGTTGACAGGTTTTGGGTCATTTAGACTGTCATGACGGGTGCAGAGTGTTGTGGATCGGCACAATTAACCTAGTTTGACGCCAGGGGTGGTCCAACAGCACTGAAAAAGCATTGATTCCCTAAGGTTTTGCGCCTTTTTGTAACTCCGTTACAAGGATAAGGAGCTAATTGGTAGCTCCTGATGAACTAAGCTAGAACTCTGTCACCGAGAAGGCTTCCAATACTGTCACGTGACTGGAAACTATTTAGAGCTTCTGATAAACCGAACTATTTCTCTGAAATCAGTCGAAACTAATTCGGCTCTTTTAAAGCGGGGGGGGGGGGGGGGGGGGAGGCCTGTGATTGGCTAGAGCCGGGCTGATGCAGAGAGAGTAAGGGTGATTTACATCTCTCTTATAAATCTAAAAAATTATTGAGTTTGTGAACCTCGCACCTATCGTAAACAAAATTTAAATAATCTATAATCTTACTATCCAGTATGCTATCGAAAATCATTGTGGTAACGTAAAAAATAGGAACTGTACTCGACTACCGGGTTAAAAAGGGTTTTAAAGTACACTTTAAAAGCATTTATATCAATAGTCAAGCCGACAGTAAATTTCTTACCACTCAACTCTTTCGCTAAACTCCACCAAGATTTTCAGTTTGGTACATTCACCATTCATAGTAAATATTTGTTTTAGCTTTGCAGAGCTCTCTCTAGCACGGTGACATGTAGGTATTTTACGAGCATACTCTATAGTTTAACAGTATGTTAAGAGTAAAAGTCCCATATAAACATTACATGCACAAGGGGAGGTTATCTGAAAAGATTCGTGGCGCTGTTTAAAAACTTCGAGTATACGGACACAAATCATACGTCGCACCTATAATGTCGTACGTAATGAACGTATATTCACCATTAGTACAACCATTCAGTATAGCAATGCCAAAATCTTCAAAAAAGTCTAAAAGTTTCCGACCAGTATCGTTAACGACTATATCCTTGAGTTTAGTTCCAACATCTAGTACCACAGCTCGACTATGTCTGACGCTGATGTTGTGTGTTCCTTTTATAAACTGTCTTCTTATCAATATTCTAGAAATATATTTAGCGAGTCCTTTAATTTGCAACAACTGGTTGTCTTTCTGATACTGAAGTGCACAACGTGCATTTTCTGGATCATCTTTTAACATCATTGTCAAAATGTTAGTTAGGCAGTACTTAATATCTCAGAGAGCGGACTGGTCTGATTGCTTTTCATTGGAGACGTTTGCCAGAGCAACGAATATATTTTAACCATCTTATGGATTTGGGATGCATCGCTTTATTTCTCATACATAAACATGAAACTGACACACCAACTGTTTCAATAATGACTGTTCTAAGGCCATTAAATACAAAGAAGCAGCCTTCGAAGTGTGCTATCAGAGAAAATGAGACGTATTTATAGAGATGCACGGAATAAATGCAAATCAGTGATTAGTCGAGCTAAGTTCAATTTTGACCAGGCCGCTAGACGGAAGGAATTTGGTACCCAAAAGGTTGGTAAGAACTTTTGGTCTCTCGCCAAAACCGCGAAGAATAATTTTACGAGTTCCGCAACATCACCACTTCTTAATAATAGCTCATTGAACAAACTCCAACCTGCTTGCTGCCAATTCCTACTTTCCACGCTCATCGCAGCCTCTTCCATCCATTGCTGTGCAATAGCAGGCAAAAGCCGCTACACTTCCGCACGCGGGAAGTGTGTTGCTCTAAAGTCGACATGACCAGAGCTACTGGACCTGATGCCTTGTCACCTCTCGTTTTGAAATGCTTCCCCTCTGCTTTGGCTTAACCTATATCCGCTATTGGCGACATAGAGCCAGCTTTATTTCAAAAAGGTATCGAAAACTTCTATAAAAGAATGGTATCATGCCAAATGAGTAGAGTGAGGTCAACTCAACCATGTTGTGTAACACACTTAATTTACATCTTTGTACTTCATGTTAAAATAAAAATATTTCAACTTTTTTATTAAATGTATTCTATTAAAAAATCAAAAGTAAACGTCTTATTTGGACACCCTATAGAAAATAAAAATGTTATTAACGATTGCAAGTACGGTCTCTATAATTTTGGCTAGTTCGAAATCGTCGCTCTTGATATTTCAAAGACTTTTAATACAGTCTGACATGCTGTCCTTTTAGCCAAAATTCAAGTATTTGGTCTGCACCCTCACCTTTTAAAATGGATTGAGAGTTTTTGGTTGAGTCGTTCAAACCGTGTAATGATAGACATAGTTACATCTGATCCTTATGAAATAGATGCCGGTGTTTTTTAACCAGTCCCGTACTTCTGTCGCTATTTACATGGCAATGGATTTAATGAAATTGCTAGCTTGATTACTTGTAGACATATCACAACAGAGATACACGACCTTAAAGTTGCTTCCATCTCTATACTCTCCAGATAAAATTTGGTCGTACCGTCAAATTTCGCGGATCTTTCCTAAGCAGAATAACACAAATGTGGAACAGTTTACCTTCTATTTTCCCTCGTCTTATGAGCCTTATACTTTTAAGCGAAGCGTGCATCGCCACCTCCTTCACTTAACGCATTTCCCTTTCCTGCCAAGTCTTTGCTTTCGCATAATAGGGCATCCTCTATGGTATTATCATCAAAAAAATTTCAACTGGTCGTTTTCGTAAGTTCCAACATCCCATCCACCCCCCCCCCCTTCCGTCCTGAAATATTACTTTGGAAGATTTCACTGGAAATTTTGTCAATCTCACAGATTTAGAGCCCTATTTATGACATACGCACTGAACAATTATTTTCCATATTATTGGTGTTTCTCTGGCTAAAGAATGATGCAATTTGGTAGTACCAAACATTTTCTGCTCAATAGCACAACAAATCTTACTATAATTCTTAAAATATTTAAAATTTAATTAAGATATGTTAAAGGTTGTCTGTTAATTGTTCATGTTTCCAGGCGCCAGCGATCGAGTAAACCACTTAGGATCTTATTTATGGACGTGCTTTTTATAATATCACCAAACCTTTCGCAAAATTTGTTCCACTCAAATCAATATATTATACATGATTAACTTATCAACATCTTTTTTAAGTTTAAAGCATTTGCAAGCGATCCACACTTTCCAATTGATATACTCCAAACCGCAGGCTGTATCTTGGTGGTTGACGAAATGGGTAAAATGTGGAAATATAATAATTGGTACCACGCCTTGGCAAGTACTTGAATATATATGAAAACTCACTTTCACAAAAGGAAGTATTACGCGAAAACAATATAAAGAAAGTTTACACACTGCCATAATAATATCTGCCAAATAAAAATAAGCTCTTGGTTACTAGCAATTTGCGCTTTACGATTATTCAAAAAACCAATTAAAGTTAGTATATTTTGATTAATAACACTGTAAATTAAATTCTATAAAATGAAAATATAAATCAATTTTAGTTCTTTTAGTTTATTTTCCTTTTATTTAGCTCTTTTGTAGGCACAGTTCGTTTTGAGCCGCCTTATCCGAAAATGAGATAAAAGCTCCAACCAAATGAAAATAGTCGCACAGTGGTACTGTACATGCCACGCTCGTTTCCGTTACGAAAGTAAGATTTTTGAAGTGTAAATTTGTCGGGCGACGGTACGTATACGTTTCGTCATGGTTATAGGGAAGTATCAAAAATTACTTTCTTTTGAACGAGCCTAATAGCTTCACTAAATCTCTCTATTGAAGCTATCAGGGTCGTTCACTTTTAGCGACTCAATAAGGAAAATGGCATTAACTTAAATAAGAAGATCAAATGAGTATGAAAAATACTCCAAAATCGCCTAAATTCTTTTCGCTACTCTTAATTTGAAAAGGGTTACAAAAACATGCTTATTAGTATTACGCGAAAACATTATAAAGAGAAATTAAAACGTAAATGGCATATTCGAATAAAATTCGCACAAATAAATTTGGCCACTTTTAGTTTAGAAATTTATACATAAAATATATGATTTAGCAGCAATATTATAAACAAGCTTCAAAACTTATTAATATTAACTTTTAAACATACACTTATGTTTCATAACATTTAGGAAATGTGAAATGGAGGATGTAACCATGAGAAATCTGTGAGGCTCGGAAGAAATCTTGCTTATACTTTTAAAGAAAACACCATGCTCAGGAATTGTTCGTAATGAATTGTGATAACTCCATCCATGTCTGTATCATATTGTCTGAAGGCAGATGTTAAAGTCTAGAATACAATAGTAAAAATTACAAAGGATATTTAAAAATCTAAAGAAATGATTTTGATACTTACATAAAGTATTACGCAGCACTGAATAAAGTCGTCAAAGAGAATTGTCCCTCTTCCAAATCTATCAAATTTTCGTATTAGGACATCAACTAAATTGTCGGATAATCTATAGCCAAAAGCAGTTAAAGCAGTTTTTAGTTCATTCCTGTCTATATTCCCTGAGCTATCTGTATCAAACGATCGGAAACAATTTTGCCAGTCTGTGACATATTTCCAAAGTGCACCAAAATCTTGAAAGCTTACGGTACCTCGGTTTTCTTTGTCAAACATTCCTGTAATTTTTTTATATTATTATTGCAATTGCTTAACTTTCAGCAAATTATCATAATAGAGAACGATTATAAAATTACTTTGCAGTCTAGTATTATAGTTTTAAACTAGTTACTCACTGAAACAAAATCAAGAAAAAATATATAAAAATCACATTGAAATTAATAATGAATCCCTGAAAACAGCACGTAAAAATAATATTACTCTGACAAATCGCTCGGAAATGGGACGGAAAATCGATAACCGCTCCACTCTGCAGTAGAGCAATTAAAAATTGACGCTATTTTTTCTGTGATGTACCTACAGTTAACGATTTACAGCGTCTCTAAGGTCACAACAATTATTTCGCTATTTTCTTCGTATAGCTTACTCCTATGGTATAAATATTTAATACAAAATTTGCAGAGCATGTTTTAATAATACATTAAGTTTGCAATGAATAATTCATGTCGTGCTTTAGAAGCAAATTACGGAGCAAGGAGTAGACACAAAAAAACCTGCCGTTCATTTTAGCTCGTGGGCAAGTGCAACTAAGAGAGATAGCTGCTTTGCATAAACGTAAACAAGAAAAGGTGCGCTCGTTGGCTGGCGATTCTCTGTGAATGGTTTAAGAGCAATGAACATTTTTTTATACGATGTGGCCAAAGCATAAGGGACAACCCTTTGATGCGTAATCATGGTTCTGGCCGGAAGGGAATTAGGGTAAGGGAAGTAAGGAAACTTGAATGTCTTATTTTTGCATTGCTGCGAACTAGACAACAGCCCAGAGACGGAGTGGATTATTTTAATTTCTTAATTAAAGCTTTCGGGGAGACCTGGTCTCTTAATAAGAGAAGCGAAGTATGATGTGTTCTGGAAGAGCAATTTCTATTTTCTGCATCTCTACTTTTGTGTTGCACTTCAGAATCGAAACGAAACCAGTGCTATGCTGCACATAACGAGTCATTGTCTCACGTGTACAAATTTTACTTTTTCTCTTCAATAATTTATTATGGTAATGAAATGATAAGTTAAGCAGGAATTGATCGATTTGGTGAGTAGAATTAAGTAGGGGGTTAAGAAGCTAGAATGTCAAATTTTGTATATAAACCAGTACCTTTTAATAATAAAATCACTTTTATTAAAATCATGAAGAAGACAGTTTTACTTATCTATTCCGGATATTAATTGGCACTAGTTGCCTTATCTTAATTTCGGCATCTACTGCAAACTTTTGCATTGATCGCCACACGATAAAGTCAAAGTCGCCCAAAGACGAACTACTAGAATTGTGTAAGAACGACAAGGCAGTACCTAGACCAATATCCATTGAAGAGGAACAGAGGAACACTGATGTTAACACTGCTATCGAAACAACAAAAATTAGTGAACAATTCAAAATACCGAGGTGAAAAGGGTGAGCAAGTTTCTTCAGGAAAGATGGACACCTTAATAGCAGAATTAAATAATTTCCAAATAAGAGAAGAAGGTGAAGCTAATAAAGGTATTGGGCCCATTCATAAACGTACGTTTGCGCATCATCTGCACAATTCAGCTGAGCAAAGTGTATTGCTGAATTATGCAGCTGCAGTGCAAACCTGCGTTTATGAATAGGCCCATTACAATAAAGCTCATTCAACCAATCAGAACTCAATGCTTTTAAGTCAGTACCAAAAATCAATATTCTTTAATCATAACCACTATAATCAATGAAATAGATTTACACTTAATTATGAGAAGTAGGCAAGAATAATTGAGAAGAAACTGTTAGGAAGGGCCTATCAAAAGCGCAGATTTGCGCAGTAACTGCCCAATTCAGCTAAACCGATTAAATTGCTGAATTATGCAGCTGCAGCGCAAACTTACGTTTATGAACAGGCCCGAGTTTATGGAGCTATCAAACTTTTCAGGCCATACCTTTACGATCGATAATTCTTTATAGTAATTGAACACAGACTAATAGTAAGTTAACTCACAAATAGGCAGTGTTCAGATTAAAATTAGATTCAGACATTAAAAGCGATGATACTAGAAACGGGAATGATAGTACAAACACGAAACATGGCCAAAAAGGACGCAATACAAGGAAGCACAAACAAAAGATACCGACCAACTAAATTTCCAGAGACTGAATAAGATAGGTAGAGTACAACAAATAAACAAAGGGTGAAATTAGAACATAGAGAATACTAAAACATGGTTCGTTTAAAATATTTAAAACGACAGAGGAAGTGAGTTTTGTAATTTTTTCGGTGAAGTTCTTCCTCCGGCCTATGATCCACAAGGTGTTACGGGAACTAGAGAGAGAGGATCTATATTTCATATATAACATACATAATTATATTCCAGTAATTATGGATTAATTTTTTAACCTTTCCACATATGTAGGAATTAGAAAAATAACCAACTGGCGTCATCAAGAATTGCACCGAGGACCGTGCGCATTATACTATATTTCTCTAGCTTCCAAAATAATTTTATTGAAAAGCCTCGATCACAAAATTTTGCCGATGTCTGCCTAGAGTCTCGTCTTTCTACATCTAAGAACACAACTACTTTGAAATTTATCAAAAAATCAAATTTTTTTTCGACAAAATGCTTGGTGAGACTTTTAAAAATAAGGTACAGTTAGTGTAAGTGAAGAATTCGAAGTATTTATGAGCCTAATCTGAAGCGCGCCAGGTGTCCTCCATCACCTCGTAAACTGTCTTTTTCTCGAAACTGAAAATTTTAAACTGCAGCATAAATATAGTTGTCAACCCATTGACTTTGAGAATACTCGTTTTTCAATTATCTAATGAAATATGTCGAGGTTTTGTAAAAATAACAAATTACGTTAGTTATACATTTATATCAACTTATTGAGGTCGAAGGTGCATTTTTTGACGTCTCATAACTATGCAAAATTTAGGTCTGTTTACGTACTTCTTGGTCTGAAATATTATGAGTAAAAATGTTAAATAGGAGAAATTACCAAATGCCAAGAATACGTTAACAAGTTTGAGTAGTCGTGAACAAAAACTAAAACAATAACTATCAAAGTGAGTGGCTTTAGGTCTGTTCCCTAACAAGCACTAGTTATAACTCGTGCTCACTAAAAGACACTGAAAGTTCTATTTTTTAAATCACTGACATATAGCTATGGCCCGATTGTATGCTATTTCATTTTGAGACAACTTTTTTTTACCAGAGTGGAAAACCTTTTTTTTTTGCATTTATATTTCGAGTATTTTGCTAATACTGGCGAGAGAAAAAGACATTATTACATACAGATTAAATTGCCTTCCCTGAAATTATTTTTGGTGATACACTATTTTTCTGCAATCCTCGTATTGCTTAAATTTAGAAATAAATGGCTATTTTCCTCTGGAATGTGCTTAACCAGAATGAGAGTGGAGATATTTTCCTATATATTCCTCTATTTCTATTACATGTGCTTTCTTGTTTTGTATGAGACACCAACATAAGAACGCAATTGTATTTGCTGGCGGCAATTTAAAATCAAGATCGAGAATTTAATGGAAAATATTTTAGATCGGCGGGCACTCCTATATCTCAAGTAATGAATATAAAAAATGTTGTAGTGTCTTACACGAAGTATAACATATCGATTATAATTAAATAAAGAAAAATTCGCATTTTGAAACAGAATATTCCCAGAGTCTTCATGTTGGTAGGTCCGAAATAGCTCAATGAACTGTGTACGAATTTACCTTTTAGAGTTCAATGCAATGTGCTTATAGGGAACAGGACAAACATACAAAAGTGTCTCACTTTGCTGCATGTAATTTTGACAGCTCTATCGGTCCTTAGTTATAAGCACTGACATGTATTAAACTGGACTGACTTATAAGCTATCTCATATGGGTACAATTTTACTTTCAGTGGAGGAAAACAATTTTTAATCTGCAACGTTTACTGTGAATTTGCAGCCATTCAGAGTAGAATATAATAACCAAATATATACAAAGAGACATATCTAATTTTAATCTTCTATATTGTTTAAGGAAAATGTAAAAATCATTGGAATTACTGGAATACAAATTATAAATAAAAGGTTGTTTTAGTCTGGATAATGCTTACCCAGAAAGAGATGTAAGATGATTGTGAATATTGTCATCTATTTCTAACGCCAGCATTTAATAGGCGACATGACGTTCGCAATTAAGAAAACCATGTTGAAAAAAAAGATGCTTACCCAGAAAGGGACAACTAGCGAAAAGTGATACCATTTTCTTAAAGAAATTTCATGGCACCAGTCACTCCAGTATTATATATCTCAGTGGTTATAAGTCATTGATTAAAATTGTCAAATCAACTTCCTCTCAAGCACTTTCTATCACTGAAAATTTTCTCAGTGCTACTGAGTGCTCAGTGCTATGAATTGTCAATTGCATTGACACGGTTCACACGTAATCGGCTAAGTTCGGTTTTATGTGTACACTTCACGGACTTTTTGTTAAAATTGCGGGAGGTAATATTAACCTAGACTTTGCAATTCAGTTATTTGCAGGGGGGGGGGGGGCAAACTTAGCCGATTGCGTGTGACGTGGAGATACAGGTATACACGGAAGGTGCAAATAGGCACTTCCTTTGTGAAATCCTGCACGCCGTTTGGGTGTATTTTAGATACTTTAATATATTTTTAATAAGTGCCTCTTAATTAAATTACATGGATGTCACTTTCTTAAAACAAATTTCTAACAATAATATTTTGTTTCGTAGATAAAACAAGTACTGGTCTGCAAACTTGCAAAGTACTTTATACATATTCAAAACAATATCACTTTTAAGCAAGTTAAAAAGTAGTTATAAATGTAACCTGCTTAGCCAACGAAGAAACGTTTAAGACTAATCTAGCTAGTTTATTTAAAAAGCTGCAAACATGTTTGTATCTTCAGCTTCGTCAATAGGCATGTTAATGCGAATTTGGTAAGAACAAACCGCTTAATATACTATTCCCTTGTAAAACCAGTACAGCAACCGTAAACTTCAATCTTTAACAAAATTGAAGGAATGACGAAGTTCAAGCTTTAAGTTTGTTTCACGCTAAATTTAATAAAACAATGTTGATGCAATAACTCAAGAGAAAACTTGATGGGTTTAACCCAAACAAACGCATTTTCAAAGCAATTCTTCAAATAACTTCGGAATGATTGTATTTATTATCTCAGTTTGATAAGGATTTAGGTACAACAAACTTACCTATCATAAGCCTAACAGTTTCTGGGTTAAAAGGGCTCCATGTACCATTTGACAATGCCATTTGTAGTTCATCGGCTGAAATGTATCCGCTGCCATCCTTATCCACTCTGTAGTTGTTTTGAAATTGGACATCATTACATGATTCATCGAATTAAAGAGAATGGAAATTTCATGAAATACCTTCGAAATATATCCCACAGGAACTGTTGGTCTGGCATCGTTGCTTGTGGATAAGCCATCTCTCAATAGGTATATTGATTCACGTGACAACAAACCTCATAAACCTCTCTCCAATTCGATTAAAAGATTATAATTTTATTTTATATTGTTCTCTGGCTCTGCAAAATTCCAACCGTAGCCAGCCGTATGACGTTTAAGCTGTCAAAAAAGTTCTGCCTTCCGCCACTGCAGCGCCGAAACAACGACGCCATAATTACGTTACACTGGTCACACGGTTGTAGAACAGAAACAAACTGATATACTACGTAATTAACGCGGTCTTTTTAAAATAGCTTTTTTCTAAAAAGTAACTATATTTCCACTTGACGGTAATAAAATAGTGTTAAGTAATTATTATCTAAAATTTTATAAAATCGAATAGATGGCAGTATGTTTTCGGTTTGAATTGTTGTAGCGTTGTGTTATTTAAAAAATTTGATAGATATCTAGATAGAAAGAAAATAAGCAATTTACATCGCTTAACTCTTATAATTGCCTGCTCATTCTCGAGCATATCTTTTACTTTCGAGCCAAAAATCCGAAATATCTCCTTAAATTCGTACTAAAAGACGAATAAAAAGAAAGCTTTATTTATCCATTATTTAAGGGCGGAAGTACATGAAGAGGCCGAAAAAAGAGGACTTTTTTGGGATTTATTTCTGGGAAAATGAAAAAGGTCCACATGAAATCGATATTATATGTATTTAGGGCAATGTTTGAAGAAGAGAAAAAACATTTTTTACATTTTGAAAAATAAAAAATTAATCAACTTTTGGTGGGTTTCGTAACTCGTGTCGCGGCTGACATCGAAATCGGCGTAAATTCTCCTGGCCGCAATTTTCATCTCAAATCAAAAAACCAAACATTTTTATACTCGAGGGGGTTGTTTATTCTAGATAGACTACGATCTTTTCCAAATTCGAACATTAACTATAAAAATCGGGCAAAACAAAAAAAAGTTGGCTTTTTTTGCAAAAATTTTAATTATTTTCGCGTCAAAAATGGTCTTAAAATGATTTTTTTGCTGTGTCCGTAGTCTATCTAGAGTAGTTTTTATGCCCTTTAAAATGAGTGCTGGATGAAGAAAATCGGTTCACTAGTTTTTTTGTAATCTTTTACGCCAATTTGAAAAACATGGTTTTGAGAAAACGCTGTTTAAAGTTTGTCACGCAAAACTGACGAAAAAGATGCAGATAAGGAGAAGATAAGAGGGGACGGGTATTCTCAGAAAAATCGGTATTTGGACTGAAAACGTCGAGAACGCTCTTTAACAAAGTCGCATTCATCACTCTAAATTCCAGAGCAGAAAAAAAATTCGGTAAGCGGAATCACGCGCGCAGCAGAGATCCTCGATCCCAGGCGCGCTGGGCCGGATCGGCGCCGACCACTTTCAAATGGCATATCTTTTAAAATTTTCGAGATAGGATTTTGTAATTTTGGAATTATATTCTTAGAGCATATACTTATCGATTAAGACAATAAAAAAAAATCGATTTTTGAAAACGTCTTCATGTACTTCCCCCCTTAATACCTACTGACAAATTTTGAACTTATTTGACTAGAAAAGTGATGCCTTCAGAGGAAATTTTTGAGTTTTGAAATTATTTAAAATCCCAGGAAAGAAATCTCCAGTGTAAGGAAGTAAAAATTCAATCAAAAGTAGCAATTAAACTTCGATTTCTTCTAAAATATATTTTAAGTAAACAATATCTCTCAAATCCTCAAATAATAAACCTTTCTAAAAACGAATCTCACATACTTCTAGGTGAATTTAGTTCGCAGAATCTTCTATGAAGATTAAAAACAAATACACAAGAGCCAACAAGTTTGAATATATGCTTAGATTGCTTTTTTATAATACTTTTAATCAAAAAAACTGTTTTAGATTTTTTTTTAATGCCCATAGAAAATGTTGATAACTAAAGTCACCTAGAAGCTCGAGAGATTCCTTAACAATAAGTCTACTTAGACCTAAATAAACCATTATATCCCTCAAGCTCTAACTAATTTTCGAATGACATAGAAGAAGAGCTCAAAAAAAGAGACCTATCATAATCATTAGGGTAAATATAGGTGCATAATAACTGAAATAAAGGAGAGGGGGGTATCTAATTTCATAAAACAAATAAAGGAGCTGTACAAAGAAACCTATCAACAAATGGATGTACATAAAATATGATATATTATGCAATTAAAAAATATGGTAATATACATTTTAGATTATTTTTTAGTATTTCAGTCAAATTTTTCCTAATCAAGAAGTTCAGCAAATTAATTTTAAAAACCCTCCTGGGTTGCCCCCCCCCTCCCACCCTACCCCCACGGGCCTGCTTGTATACACGTATGTTTGTCCAAAGTGTATCCATTGAGTCTGCAATTTCAATTTATTCCTCCATATTCCAAAATGCACAAAATATTCGCATGACCCGAGCGAATTTTCAAAACAAAAATAGTTTTTAAAAAAAAGTTGAACCGACTTCGCAATAATAATTTTTAATTTTATATCTATTACGACATTTTGAAGTCGGTGCAAATCAAACAAATCAAACAACTACAACAAAAATATTTAATCGTCATTTCTTATGATCCAGTAAGCTGAAACGTTCAGGTAGTATTATGTATTATTTTCAATTGTGGTACTGTAGTTGTTTTATTTGCTTAATTTGCACCGACTTCAAAATGTCGTAATAGATATAAAATTTAAAATTATTATTGTCGGTTCAACTTTTTTTTTTAAACTATTTTATTTTTCACTTTTTAGTGTCTCCGACTCTATACAACGAAGAAAGAACCATCCAAATCGGCCCACGCGTTAAAAGTTAGTTTTAACACCCTAACCCACCCCCATTCCACTAAACTTTTTTTCTCATGGTATCAATCAAGGAACATACTCTACCGAACAGAAAAGGAATCATCGAAATCGGTCCACCACCACCATAGGACCAAATTATTCTCCTATTAGCAATGGGGGATCATACTCTATACAACAGAAACAGAACCATCGAAATCGGACCGCGCGTTTCAAAGTTAGGTTCCACCCCACCCCCCACCCCTATCCCCCAAAAGTTTTTTCCCTGGTATCAACCAGGGAACATAATCTACTCAACAGAAAAAGAATTATCCAAATCGGTCCACGCGTTACAAAGTTAGACTACCCTCCCCCCACCCTAGGCCAAATTGTTTTCTCCTATTAGCAATGGGGGATCATACTCTGTACAACAAAAAAAGAACCATCCAAATCGTACCACGCGTTACAAAGTTCACCCCCACCCCCCACCTCCACCCTACCAAAAATTTTTTTGACATGGTACCAATCGGTGAACATATTCTACCCAACAAAAGAATCATCAAAATCGGACGACGCGTTACGAAGTTATGCCCGATCAGACATTAAAAAAAAAAATAAAAAAATAAAAATAAAACATACGCGTCGAACTTAGAACCTCTTTGTTTTTGGGAAGTCGGTTAAAAAATGAAAACAAACTATTTCGTTGAAGTTTAGAGGGATTTAAAATGGTTACTCATCACACATAATTAACCAGTTTTTCAGTCTAATAGTAAAATATTAAAAGAGAAAACTTTTTAGCCAAACAAATATGTAAGTTTGGCTATAACAAAAATTCAATATGTGTTATGATAAGGACCACTAAACACAAAGATAGATCACTAAAAATATAAAAAGCCATCATATCGACCAGTCCTGCTCTACGTTTGCCAATTATATTTATTATATATATTTTTTATTTCCTCAGTACTTTAGGTAATACGCTGAAAGATTTATATATAACAAGCTGAGAGTAAAAATGACCAATCTACAAGGTCCGAGCAAAAGTGGCTTAGAAAATGTTCCGCGCTTAGAAATGTTCTATCACCTCGATTCCTCGGGTCAGCGCAAGCATTTGCTTATAGGGCACCTTTGCTATTCTTCCTCCTTCCATCCAGTGGTGTCCCATCAGCTTCCATCTTCTACTTGCCACTGCAGGGCACTGGCACACTATGTGTGCCGCCGTCTCCTGCTCCTCCAGGCACAGCCTGCAGATATCATCCTCTAGAATGTTCATCCGCTTTAGATGGCATCTGAAGTTACCATGTCCTGTTAGTAGTGCCGTCAGCCATCTCAAGGTCCTACGATCCATATCCAGGACCTCCCGCTGTTTCGCACATCTGGTCGCTACAATTGCCATTTTAGCCCGTCTGAGCGAGTCCAACACGTTCCACCGTTCCCAGTACTCCCTCGTGGCCCACTTTCCTAACAGGCCCTCTGCCGTGCCCCTGCCTAGCGCAGTGAACGGCTCCGGACCTTGGAAACTCGTAGCAGCCCCTAGCTTTGCCAGTACGTCTGCTTTCTCATTTCCTTCGATCCCTGCATGTCCTCGGGCCCACGCCAGTGTCACCTCATTTGATGAGGCACACTCGTTTAGTTTGCGAACGCACTCCATTGACAGCGCTGTGTTGAACTCTGTACCATCCATACACCTGATCACCGCCTGATTATCGAGTGCCACCACTATCTTCTTGTCCCTCACTCGACTCTCTAGTATACGATCAAGTGCATAGATCAGAGCCAGCATCTCTGCCTGAAATACTGAGGTGTATATCCCCAGGCAAAGATCGGTGTTCAGGTTCAGGTCATCACTGAAGATACCTGCACCCGCTCTCCCATCAATTCTGGATCCATCCGTGAATACTGTAACATCGCTTACACGGTTTTCAGGGTTTATAAGCGTTTCGTGGTGCCTTTCAATTACCCTTACTTTGCTTATACCATCAACAGGGATTTCCAATTCCAGTATCTCATCTTTGACAAGTTCCAATATTTTCCTATGCCCCCGGTTATCACGATATCTACACTAGTTTGCACCCCGATCCATGCGAAGAGCTGCTGAGGCAGCAGTTTTCTTCACATATGTATCCAAAGGCAGCAAACCCAGTATCATCTCTAACGCCATTGTCGGCGTGGTTCGAAAGGCCCCTGTTATCGTCACACACGCTAGCCTTTGAACCTTATTCAATTGCCGTTTCGGTAGATCTCCCAGGACAATAGGCGTGCTGGTTCCTACTTAGTGGATAACTAGTGAGTGAAGTCCCCTTGATGTGGTAAGCCACGGTCCTCTACATTGCCTTCAATAGAAAAGACGTCAGGCTCACGGGTCTAAAGGACTTCGGCTCCGTATAGTCTTTTCTTCCCGGTTTCGGTAGAAATATGACCTTAGCCTCTCTCCACGAAACCGGGATATATCCTGTTGCAAGGCATGTTGTGTATATTCCCCTAAGTATTGGTGCTACAATCTCACTGCCTCACTGAAGCAGGGCTGGGAATATACCATCTAAACCTGCTGCCTTGAATGGTTCAAACGATCTAATAGATCGCCTTACCCCCTCAAGCGTCACAATCCTTCCGCCTCGGAGCGATCCGTTGCATTCGCACCATGCTTCCTCGTATGCCACGGCATGTCCGATTTGTAGCTTCCCGGAAAGTGAGTTTCCAGCAGGATTTTAATTGTTTCGTCCCAGGTCTCCGACATCCTACCCGTTCTGTCCCGAACCAGTTCAAGTCTGGAGACCGGGTCAGTTGAGACCATATTCTGAAGTCGGCAGACCTCAGATATATTTCTCGCGTTCGAGAAGGCTTCTCCATCCTGAGTCCGTATGGCTCGGTTGAACGCCTTCCTACATACCTTCTTCCATGCTTCCAGTTCCCTGTCCAACCAAGGGGTTGGGTCCTGGTCCACTACTTCAGTTGGAGTGCAGGATTTGCGATACGCCTCCATTACAGCCTTTTGTAGAGTGTATAGCTGCTTCTCTACATGCAGTGTGTTTTTGGGTACTCTTGGCCTACGCGTATGTTAAAATCACTAACCAAGAGAACGTTTTTTACTTAATAATTAAAAATAAAACAAGTTCACTAAACATTTTTTCCAAATATTTCAATTAAATAATGCTATTGCGCAATGGAGAGCAAATGTCGGTAGTCCGGTTCAAGCTTAAATTAAAGACACATTTGTAATCTTTGTTATCGAATCGGTCCATGTTCAAGATTAGGTATTTTTCAAACTAAATTGAGAGAGGCTAAAGAAAAAGCATGCATCGCGTATACTTTGCCGCTAATACCTTCGTATTGTGTGCGTTAATAGGTAATCTGTATGGTATATACATTGTACATTATTGTCTGTTCCAATGATTATTTTCAACTTACTACGATTTCCTTGACCTTAATAAAGAATTATCACTTTTTAAAAAGAATCCAAGTTTTTGGCTTTCTCGTATTCCCGGACGCGCTTTGATTTTCCTATCCTTTCGCGTTTTGAAAATCATATTATATCATCTCTAAACTTATTTATAAAAATATAAATATGATATAAGTTATTTAGACCGTGTGGACAGAGTCAGCAATTACAAACAAACAGATACAATTTTGTTTTTATAACTGCATTGATTGTGAGCTACAAATGGGCGAACTAAGTAGCGTAATCCTATAATAAGTTGTTTTATCCCGACTGAAATACACAGACAAACTAAATGCTGAAGGTAGGTATTTTCCTTACAGAGTTAAACAAGCCTCTTAAAAGGATTGTTTATCAAATTCAATTGGAAATTGTCATTTTACTGATTAGAAAAAATGGAAAATCTTTAAATATAAATATTAACAGGTTCGAAAAATGTTAAAACAAAGCTCTAAAAAGACTAATTTGCAAATAGTTCAATTCATTCAGTTTATATAGTCATAAATTATATTTATGCTCTGTATGTTTTGTTTATAAACTTCAAAATTTGGCCAAAATTGATGTGACCGATTTATAAATTTTTATTAAATTTGTTAATTTCATAAATTTATTTACGCAGGTTTTAATTACCTCGGCCTGCCTACGAGTATTTCTTTCATTTAAAATTACAATAAATAAAATTACTGTATAATTAAAGTGAACTAGTGCAGTGAATCTAAATATGGGTCGCAAATTGAAGGACTTACATGTTCAAGATTTGAAGGGAGAATTAAGTAACCTACCTACGATTGGAAATAAAAATGCCTTGGTAGAGTTACTACAAGAAGCCATAGAACGTGAAGGAAATGATTCAGAGACTTTTGTTTTTGAAGACGAGCTAGAAGAAGTAAAATAATCTAAACTAAGTATGACAGATCTTTTCAATGCCCTCTTGAAACTTAACTCATCAATGGACGAACATTAATCGTCGACGGCCGAGTTGAAATCATCAATAGAAGGATCCGTTAATAAGTTAAAAGCAGTAATGGATGAACAGAAATCATTGAAAGCTGAGTTAAAGACATCGTTGGAAGAACAAAAATCTTAGACGCCCGACTTGAAATCGATGATGGAAGCGTCCGAAACTGAGTTAAAGGCATCGCTGGAAGAACAGAAGTCAACAATAGCGGAACTTAAAACCGCGGTTGAAGAAGTGAAAATCGAGATGGAAATTTCTATGAAGAAACAGTTTGAAGGTCTAGAATCAGCTGTAGAGAAGAAACTGGAGACCATAGAAAAATGTATGAAAATCAACCTCGAAAGTCATATGGATTATAAAATGGGAGAGATAAAGTCAGAGATTGGAAAGAGATTGGAAGAGGTGGAAGTGACTGGACAGCTCAAAACAAAAGAAGCTAAATGTGAAATGAAACTCTGAATAAAGACAAATTTCGAGGAAATTAAGACTGTGAATAAAAGACTTCATCCTCCAAAATTTGATGGCCAAACGCTCTGGCAAACATACAGACCTTAGTTCGAGACAGCAGCGGCAATAAATTTTTGGACTGACGAGGAAAAAGCTATAGCTTTAATTTTGGTACTCAGAAGTGCAGCTGCAGAACTGTTACAAACTATATCGACAGACCAAGGTACGATTATTCCATCATCAGAAAGTTTCCTTTCGATAAACTCTTGGTGGAAGTCATGTAAAGATGAAAAAAGTAAAAACACTTGTTTTACTTCCACATAATAGGAGCGATCACCATCCCAAAAAAAAATGTTGCTCCTATTATGTGGAAGTAAATCAAGTGTTTTTACTTTTTTCATCCGTACGATTATTCACCTCTAATACAAGCTTTAGTAGTTACACCCCCCGCAACAAAAAAAGCCGCACGTGGTTTTCTTTTTCATATTTTCCCGGCTCAATTCGTACTAAATAGTCTCCAAGGTGTCCAAATTGCTTTTAACGGTTGTTAATGTGCAGCAGCACTCTTCTGCTACAAATATTCACTGTGCACAGTTGCATACATACATAGGGTTCGAGACGTTATTAAGGCAAAGGGCGGTACTACAAAGCACTAATTGCAATTTTAAACTCAATTTTAAAACTTTTAAGTTTTGAAAATACATTTTTAAGTTTAATAAAAATAAAGAGATATTGTTGGCTTACTATATTTTTAATTTTTTATGAAATAACATTGCATTAAAAACTTGAACAGAGTGAAACATTTTTGGATTTCGAACGTAAAACTAAATGTTTATAACTGAAAATAAATTACATATTGCATAAAACATAATTTTTAATTGGGTTATATGTGAATAATGTAAAATACAGAAAAATTACATAATAAATTGTTGTTGCGGGGGGTGTATGTGCGGACATAGAAAGGCTAACAAATTTGGCTCATCCCACGTTTAGCCAAGATAATGTCAACAAGGTCACCAGAAAAGCATTTATTAATTCACATGCAGATCGTTACCTGCAGAAAGCAGTACGACCGGCCGGAAAGAACACCAACGGTGAGGTTTTAGCTTACGCTCTGGCTTGGGTCAGCAAAACAAGCCTCCAGAAGACCTATTTACGAAAGAGAAGAAACCGATATAAAATATATTTGTTACCGAATCAATACCCAGGTCAACCGTGGTCGTCCTATGTGCTGGGCATGTGGCCAGGAGGGTTATCTCCGGCGAGATTACTGGAAGCAAAGTAGATCAACCTTTCCGGGATATGACACAAGGAAGACTGGTTGTGCATAGTGCAGCAAAAGAAAACGGAAAGAATTGGGATTAAATAGAGGTACAAACCGAAACAACGAAGCTACAGTTCCCCGATGCAAGTATAGATGCCGGTTCTGCGACGAAGAAGATCATCTGAAAAGTGATTGCAAAAGGAAGACCCTTGACCACTTGTTAGAGGAGGATAGTCCAACAGAAAGTGCCCGAAGCGATGAAGGTGTTTCGAGAGAATGTCGATGGCGAAGGAATAATGAAGAGGAACGAATGAAGAGAGAAATGTGGAAAAGTGAAAACCAGTCAAGAACGTACCGGAAACGCCGAGTACAAAAACAGGGCCTGTTCATAAACGTAGGTTTGCGCACCAGCTGCACAAATCAGCTGAACAGAGTGTATTGCTGAATTATGCAGCAGCAGTGCAAACCTACGTTTATGAATAGACCCACAATTTGGACATATTAATTATTGAAATGCATCATCAGACGAGAAAATTCAACCTCTGGGAAGACTGACTGTCTTGCCAACATCGAGACGAGTAAAGCGTAAACTCCAGACTGTGGATCAAAAATTGAAAGATTTCAAGAAGGTAATGGAAAATTTACCTAAAGAAAGGCATGAATTGAAGAAGGATTTAGAAGTTCAAGAATGTGACATGAGCAAGTCAATTAACACCCCAATGGCTCATGCTAGAGAAGAATCTTATTTTCTCCAGCATGAACCGTTGGGGTGTTAATTGAAACAGAAATTGAGAGAGACAAAAGAATGCAATCAAAGTCTACGTTCTCAACAGGAGTGGCTTTCGTGGTGTTACAGAGATCTTCCACTAAGCTACAGTCAACTAGAAGAAGAATGTGCGAAAGTGAACAGAGCGCTAACAATAAGGAATTCGAGATAGGCGAACTTAATTGTTTGTTCGAAGAAGAGAAATCCGATGGACGGTTGGAGAAACAGTTTCGATCTGAGGAGCAGTTGCCGGAAGGTACAAAGGCCAATGGAGGTAGGCAGGTAAGTAGGTAGAAATCAAGGCAAGGAAATATCAAACGTAGAAAGTCAAGGACGACTCGAAACCATGGTTAATAAGCGTGGTGAAAATGTGTAACGGAAATATCTAGAACTAAGTCACAGAAGTTTCTAGAATTAAGCTGAGTACTATAAATAGGGCTGAGTAGCAGCCTAGTTAGTTTAGTCGTGATTTAGACTGCGAATAGTACATGTGATACTGTGAATAGTGAGTTGTATTTTAACCAGTGAAGTGATAAGTGTAATTAAGTCAAGTGAAACCTTGTATTGTGAAGAAGACGTGTAAAAGAAATTGTGAAACGAACTAATTAAGTGAATAAAACTGTGAACATCTGTGATTGAAAGTAAGTGTCTTAATCAAAGCCCAAAAAGCTCCACTACGTTACTGCGGAAATTTCATCCCGGATGAGGGTGCTTGAATGTTTTCCATATCAACTGTAACTTTTTGTTGTTGTGGCTTGTTAATTGTTACAAGAAATGATAATTTCGATATGCGCCATGCGAAAAAGTTGTGCTAAACTTTTTATTAAACAAATAGTGAAATAATCTAAAAAATGACCTAATTTTTTCTCTTTTTCTTATATATAACTCGAAAATTAATTACTTCAGAGAAAAGATGAGGAGAGAAAAAAGTTTTTAAATTAAATTTTCCACAAGACATAATTGGTTTAAATAAAAAATACACCTATATTATTGCAAAAATATCAATATTTGTCAAAAAATTTCGAAAAAAGCCAGTTTCTTCGCAAATTTTTTTGAAAGTTCTGTCACTGCATATCAAATTTTCATACTCTGGCAAAAACAAATTTCCAATATGATTAAACATCTTACCTATTTTCAAAGCAATTTATTCAAAATTTTTTGCAATAATAATTTTGCAACCCAGACATCGAAGAAGTTTTGACGATTTTTGAAAATTAAGGATCCGGATAATTTAAATATTTGAAAATTGTTTTCTCTCATAAAAGAGAATTCATGTTTTCGAACCCATTTTGGAAAATCAAAATTAAATAACTTTGCAAATTTTAAACGAAATTCAATCAAAAAATGGTTTTGACACTACTTGGAAACACGGTTATTTATAAACCAAAAATTGTTAATCCGATTTTTCGTTCCTGAGATATATGTGGTCAAAGTTGACCGTTGAACATCTCACTCAAAATAGATACCGCCTGGACTATTAGTCTGGTGCCAGCAAATGACATCAATATAAATTTTATTTTAGTGGAGCTGCAAAATTGAAGAGATTTCCGCGCCTTTTAACTGAGAAGCGAAAAACCCACATAATTGACTACCGTGTCAATTTTGTGGAACTAATTCCGATTAGCGCTGGTCTAATTATAAAAAACATTAGCTGAGATCTTTCCATATCTGGATTTTTATTTCACGTGGTTTACTTAGATGTAAGTTGACCGAAAGTGATAGAGACTAATTCATATCACAATACATCTAAATTATACAATTCAATTAATGTTGATATAATATCACTGCACCTTATAAAACTAATTGAATAAAAGATTTATTTAAAGTTTGTGCAAATTTTATTGCCCATACGTTAATATTCAATCACTCCTCCAATTTCAAATAAATACACATAAAACACACAGTTAATTCGCTTAGTAAACCTAAACCTAAGTCAATTCGAGGTCTATTTCAAAAACCTTACATACTTTTATTTTCCACATTTTAAAACCGAAATCTAACATTGAATTTGTAGAATTAAGCGCTATTTTCTTAATGTTTTCAAGAGTTGCATTTTGCTTAGAACACAATATTTCTAAAATTATTATATTCTTAAAATTAAAATCTGCTAAAACTAATAAATCTAATAATTTGGATCTTACGTAAAAGCTAAGTTCCCGATATGTATAAAATTTATAAAATGAATCTTGAAAATTGTGCAAAAACTGTTGTGCCGCAATACTAGAAGAATATTTAGATTCACAAAATTGTTTATTTATGCACGCAATCATACAAGAAATTAACCCAAGCAAAAGATTTGCATTAGTGATATTAAAAAAACAGTCTGTTATGCAGAACAGAAGTTTAGGAATTTCGTAATAAAACTCATGAGAACGAACTAAACATTTGGCGGCAAGTCTTCTAACGTTTTCACACTCATGACTCAAAAAACCCCAAAAGAGATTTCGAAATTTTAAAATAATATTGAAGTGGTTTTCCTCTTCATCGTCCTTTCTCCAATAATTAACGTCAGACAGAAAACCTAGAAATAGGATAACAGAGGATGTTGTTTTTATTTCTTTGGTATCGTCACAATATTGCAGAATGTATTTGCATGTCTTTGGTAAGCCAAAAATTATTTCTGTGAACGTTACTTCTGTTGGTTCCCATTCTTGAGGTTCCTCAGCGTCAACAGCTTGTTTCTGACCAAGAATTTTTGGAACAACTGCTCCAAATAGTTGTAGTGCCGCATTTCTTTAAACGTTTTTATTAAGTATGAAGATTTAAATAAAATAGTAAAAAAATACCTCACTGTCCACTCCTTATCTTCGATTTTCATAATAGAAGCCATCATTATCTCATCATAAAACTGAAAGATATCTGCCCTAAGATCGGTGTCTTTTACTAAAACACATAGGTAATGTAAAACGAGGGCATCGAAATTCTCATACTGTTGATCTTCAGATACTTTTGCATCTTTAGTTTCCTTTGCATGATCAAGCAGTGCTCGTATAGCATATTGGAATAGGGGGCGTCCTCTATGAATATCATTTTTAACCATGTGATGAAGCATTATCGATAGGCCTGCCCCTCGCCTGGTTGTGCTTATTTTTTTAATACCGCCAAAAAGAACGGGAAAGATTGAATATAATAGTTGATATGGTGATGAAGAACTCATATGTCTAGCAGTTATTTCTTTAACTAATTTCCCTAGAAATAAAAAAATTTCAAATTGTTTTTCAATTGTTTTTAAATAATACTTAACAAGTTCAGAAATATTAAATCATAATTAATAATAATGCAGTAGTAGTAAAATAAATAGCATTTTTCCTAGGTTTAACAAATCAAGGATAATTACTGATATCAGGGAGAGAACAGAACCGAAATAATTAAAACGCGAACTTAAATACAAAATTCAGTATTATTTAGAGGAGGTGAGATATAGTCTCCCCTTGTCTTTGTACCTTCTGCAAAACTCATTTGAGGAGTCTCTTCGCGTGACTAGTGATCACAACTATGACCTACGAGGAAGTAAAACTTCGGTAAAACTTCGAAGATATAACAAGTTTTCCCGACGTAGGGGGGGGGGGGGGACGAAGCAGCCCTTAAAAGCTAGTCTACTATGCTGTTGAAGTATCCATTTGAAACAGCTATACTTAACAAGGAAATCCGCTCATGTTAGTAGCTTCTAGGACTACGGATTACAAGCTAATATGTACACGATTACATATAAAATGTTAGAAATAAAACTTGGAAGGTACAAAATTTTAGCTGGTAACGTCAATTTATTTCGTTTTTGCAGCACGTTCAACTGCTTCTAAAGTAGTTCCGAAATTTGATTTAAATTCTTTTTCTGTTGCAAAACTAGTCAATCTTTCTTAAGTATTCAATAAAACTTGCAAATCAATTGAATGTTATATGTTGTTTGTAAAATTCACTTGATTCTATGAAACAGTTTTTACCTTTTTACATTAAATAACTTAATCTGGACAAGAAAAGTTTTGCTTTCTAAAGTGTAATGTAGTAAGAAATTGTCATCTTACCTATGGAAACTCCAGCTGCTTCAATAGCACCTTTGTGACGACATCTATACAGAACTAAAATATTAATCCGCAGACATTTATCCAGTAAATCTATACTCTTTTCAATAGAATTATAATCCTTGGAGAAGTATATTCCTAATACAGTAGCAATATCACAACATGCCTGGAATATATAAAGTTTAATGTAATAAATGCGTAACTTTAAAGAAATTTATTATTAACATGAATTTGAACTATTTGATATAAAATATAACAAAAGAGATACCAAAGACCACTAAAAAAGCAAAGCGGAAATCTTCAGATTAAAAGTAGTAAGGAAAGGAATAGTTAAATATTATAAGTGGCAAATTCATTGCTTAAGTGAGTGTTTTAAGAAAATCATAATTATGAAAAAATGAGCCAAACTCTCTTTAATCAGTCACTAGAAAATAGGTATATTTCCATTTATATCTGAAATAAAGTTAATACAGTAATATATCCTCATGATGATTTACTATGGCCACTTACAGATTTTTAGTAAAACGGAATTAAACTAATATTTTTAATGTAAAGGGAGAGATAGAATATAAAAGTTTCTTGCTTGCTTAAATATTTATTATTAGAGCAATAAAAAGGAACAAAAATTCAGCTCAAAGTCATTCTACATTCTAAGAAATTAATATTTAAGAAAATATACACAAAATATGCACGAAAAGAACACTTGACCCGAGTGAATTTGCAAACAAAATTCAAAATAAACTTTTTAAAACTCGAGCAACGTGAGAAAGAAGAGCCAAAGGAGTTAAGTTTTTCTTTGTCAGAAACGCTGATCGTGTTGAGAAATTATTTTATATTTCTCACGTTGCTCGAGTTTTAAAAAGTTTATTTTGAATTTTGTTTGCAAATTCAGTCGGGTCAAGTATACTTTTCGTGCATATTTTGTGTATATTTTCAAAATATTTTACCGCAAAATTGGTGTGACAGTGTATGTGATCAGAATATGATACAGCTCTCTAGATCGGTGATAAAATTTCTGGATTAACTTCTAGTTTTCGGTTTCGTGCGAAAGCGTCCAGCAGCTAAAGAAAGGCTAACCCTTTGGTGCTGCTGTTGAGGAAGATCCAAAGGAGTTAAGTTTTTCTTTGTCAGAAACGCTGATCGTGTTGAGAAATTATTTTATATTTCTCACGTTGCTCGAGTTTTAAAAAGTTTATTTTGGGCTAATATTTAGTTGTACCCTCTTTAGATACTATTATAGCCTGCATCCTCTGAAGCATGCTTTCAATACATTTAACTGCCATTTCTTCTAATATTTTATTATTTTCCCAATGAAATTTTATCTTCTCTATTAGTATATTTTTATTTGTAATATTTTCCTTTGAAATTTCCCTGTTTAGAAGTTTCCAGACATTTGCGATTAGATTGATTATCAGGGGAATTCCCTGGCCAATCCAATAGATGAATATTGTTATCGTTCAGGAACTTTTTTATTGATTTGGCAGTATGACACGGAGCGCCATCTTGCATAAATATCGTTTCTTCACCATGTGTGAACCATTCTCCTAATTGGGGCAAAAGGCAAGTTTCCAACACACTTTTATACAGATCCTGTCGCATGGTATCTTTTACAACGTAGATTCGTCCTAAGCCTTTCCCACTTATAACGGGCCACATCCAGGGTTGCAAGTAATGCCTTACCGTTTCATTAACCATTACTTTTGTAATGAGTAATGTAAAAAATTTCCATTAACCATTGCTTTTGTAATGAGTGATGTAAAAAATGTCCATTAACCATTACTTTTTTCAAAAGTAATGTAAAAAATTTACATTAATCATTACTTTTTTCAAAAGTAATGGAAGTATTTTCCATTAACCATTACTTTTTTAAAGTAATGGAAGTATTGTATAAAATAATATTATAAGAGACGATTCTGCATATATTTTGATTAAGGAATATTATTTATAACAATTTAATTTGTTATAAGCAATTGACAACCCCTTTAATAGATCCAATCGAAGAAATTCCTAAAAGGTTTTTTTAACATTGCCAAGATATGATTGTAGACGATTATGCACATATTTTGACTAAGAAATATTGTTTATAACAATTGAATTTGTTATAAACAATTAAAAACAGCTTCGATTGACCCAGTGGAATAAATTTCCACTATCTTCTACAATCATATCTTGGCAATGTTAAATAAACCTAGTAGGAATTTCTTCGAATGATAGCTTATAACAAATTGAATTGTTGTAACTAATATTCCTTAGTTAAAATACATGGAGAATCGTCTCTTATAATATTTTGACAATGTTCAAAAAATCAATTGATAATTACCTTTGTTCTATAATACTTCCATTACTTTAAAGAAAAAGTAATGGTTAATGGAAAATGCTTCCATTACTTTTGAAAAAAGTAAATATTTTTACATTACTCATTACAAAAGTAATGGGTAATGTAAATTTTTTACATTAATATTTTCGCAACTCTGACCACATCATATGTATCTGATGTTTTTCTCCGAACATACTGGGTTTTGTCTAGCATAATCATAATAATCATACAAAATTACCTTTTTCCAATCCTCAGCCTAAAAATTACCGAAATTTTTTAGCCAATTCTAAACGTTTTCGTCGCAGTCAATTTAGGTTTTTTCAGTGGACGCCTACTATGAAAGCCTAATTCCTTCAACCGACGCTGCAAAGTCCGTGTTGACATTTCTCCTCCTGACTTCCCCAATTTACGTTTTATGCTTTCGTTTGTTGCTGACCGATCTTCTTTTACAATTTTCGTCAAAATCCTTTCACCACGTGGAGCTAATATCTTTATCTTTCCACATTTACCCTTGCGTTTTGGCGTTAATGCTTCATTACTCCTTAAATTTTTTACAACATTCTGAAACGAAGCACGCGAAACTTTGAGCCTTTTTACAATTTCGTTTTGTGAAATGCATGTTTCTTCTAAAAGTGATTTAATGCTGGCTATTTTTTTATTAGTAAGATTCTTTTTTTACCCATTGCTATGTATATTAGATGGAAAATGACTCATCAATTTACATGAAAACAAAACGCTCCAGTAGATACACAAAACAGTCCAGCTGCGTAAATTCGAGATACTTTCCAGTGAAAACTTCGAAACTGATTGTTATTTGTGTGCTCTTTCAGATTAGATCACCCTCAATCGATATGATTACAAAAAAATGTTTGTCCAAAAAATTTGTAGAGGAATAATTTTGATAAAATTTGTAAATGAGTACCCCTTGCATTTTTCATATGGTTACAAAAAAATGTGTGCCCAAATTTGTAAAGGGGCAAAAATTTTTTTGTAACCATATGAAAAATACAAAGGGGTACCTCTTTACAAATTTTATCACAATTATTCCAGAAAAATTTGTAAAGGGGTACCCCTCTACAAATTTGTAAATGTTGTTGTAACCATATGCAAAGAGGTACCCCTTTAAAAATTTAATCAAAATTATTCCAAAAAATTTTCCAAAAAAAATGCAAAGCGGTACCCCTTTAAAAAATTTGGGGAAAAAATGTTTTTGTAACCATATGAAAAATGCAAACCCCTTTACAAATTTTATCAAAATTATTCCAAAAAAAGGGCAAATTTGGGCAAACATTGCTTATTGAATTTGATTGGGTTGTTTACTGTAAGGAATGTTATAGAGAATGAAAGAAATGTGTGGTTTACGGACGAACTTGAAAGAATTAAAATACAGAAAGTGATTAGATATGAGCGAGCGGTAATACTAGATAGTCAAAGATCTTGGAATGAGTATTGTGTGCTGAGAAATATGTTTAAATAAAGGGTGAGGAATGCATACAGTGGATATGTAAATAGAAGGATAAGCGAAGTAAGTGGGCAAAAAGAAATGTGGAGAGTGCTTAAGTCAAGCGTGCTGCATGAACCAGTAAACAGTATTGAGGAAATAAAGTTTGAAGAAGTGACCCATAAGAATGAGTTGGTGATTGCTAATAAATTTAACAGCTACTTTATGTATGTAAATGATGAGAGTTTCCTCAAGCATGGAAGACATCTGCAATAGTACCAGTAGAGAAGATTAAAAATACGTAAAACTGCGAAAATTTCAGACCAGTTAACATGCTAAAACGCAAGAAAAAATATTAGAAAAAATGGTACATATACAACTAGAAGAGTATCTTGAGAGCAACCAACTAATAATTGAGCAACAGTCGGGCTTTAGTAAAGGTCACTCTTGTGAAACAGCATTAAACTGGGCGATACTGGATTGGAAGGAGAAATATTATTGTTTGCGGACGATGCGTTAGTGAATGAAAGAATGTATATGAATGTATCGATAGATTAGGAGAGGATCTAAAAAGTGTGAGTGAGTGGTTGAAAATGAATAGACTAAAGCTAAATGCGGAAAAATCCAAATTTATGATGATATATATTGTATATAAAGGTGTGTTAAAAGTGGACAAAAATTTGGATTTTAAGAGCCACATAAACTACATTAGTGGAAAAATTGGTAAAAAGATCGGTTTTATGAAGAGGATTAGGAATAAACTCACCACTATCAGTGCAATAAATTTATACAACGCGATAATTAAACCCCATTTTGAATATTGTTCGACAATTATTTTCTTGGGAACAAACGAGATAATTGAGCGCTTGCAAAAGTTACAGAATAGGGCAATGAGATCAATCTTGCGATGTAATCGTTATCCCTATATAAAGAGGACCGGCTCAGTATCAGAGGCAGTCGCCATCTAGTAGTCGACCAGACCAGACCTAGCAGACGATCAGAAGCCAGAGGCAGACGCCGTCTAGTAGTAGACCAGACCATGCCGAACAGAAGCCAGAAGCAGTCGCCGTCCAGTAGTCGACCAGACCAGACCGATCAGAAGCCAGAGGAACTAGAAGCCAACCACAGGTAATTTTAGAATTTGGATTAAAGTGGACCAAGGCCATATAAGTCCGACCGGCAGAGGACTTAAGCCAGTTGCAGTACGGTGGTCGAGGAGATCACAACCAGCTCAGCGAGTGGAAGTCAGCAGAGCAGCCGCCCGAGTTAAGAGGTAATATTTCAATTTCAGGTGACTGAGCACTCGGGCATATATAAGTAAGCCCGGTGAGGCATTTCAGTCAGTCCCTGACTAGCCACCAGGCGGGAAGCATCGAGCAGCGAGGGAGTCCCCAAGTGGTAAGAGGTATACAGGTAATTTAAGTTTGAAGTAACCAGTGCGCTTCCCTGGTTATCTATTCATCGCCCTCACCAGTGCGCTTCCCTGGTGTTGGCCGCTCGTATTTTCTCTCTCGTACCAGTGTGCTTCCCTGGTGTGAGATACTCGCCTAACCAGTGCACTTCCCTGGCTATCTAGTTATCGCCTACCCAGTGCGCTTTCCTGGGTACCTGGCTATCGCCCTCACCAGCGTGCCTCCCTGGTGTCGGACACTCATATCGTTTCTCCGTACTAGAGCGTTCCCCTAGTACAAGTCACTCACATAACCAGCGTATCACCCTGGTTATCTAGGTATCCCCCTCTTACAAGTTTATCGCCCTGATCGTAATATTACGTCCTACCCTTCTAACAATATTGTCCGTCGTACTCTAGACATTATTTTCCTTTGTACAGATTGATCCTTCTTTGTCTCTTTCTCTCGTAGGAAACTTTATTATTTCCCCCGAAGGTAAGGCTAACAGAGCCTACAGTAGTTCATCGATACCGCACCGACCGACCGTATGCAGTGTAAAGCAGCTGGACTCATCTAGGACCGTATTCATCGTGGGACAGAGCAGATCAGCGACACCACAGGACATACCGAAGGAGTACGAATCGTCGAAGAACAGGGACCCGTCAAACAGAGTACCGTATTTTAAAAAGTTAGAGCAGTACAACGTAAAGTGAAATATAACTATTGTTATTTCGTATAATTGTGAGCAGTTACTAGCATATAGGACATTAATTGACACTGGGAATAAAGTGAATTGTATTTAGGCAAAGGTTTTATTTCTTTCAAAAGCCATCTGACCCTGGATCCGGCGAGCTTATCCCCTGAAGGAAACCAGTAACCGTCTATATACGAGAAAAACACGTTATAAAGTTAATGTTGGATACGTTGAGATGGATGTCAGTGCACCAGAGAGTGATTTTGAATGTGTTAGTGTTTATTTTTAAAATGAAGAATGGAATGTTACCTGAATATTTTAAAAGAAATTCGAATTATGTGAGTGATTGTCAGCCCTATAATTTAAGAAACTGTAATGACTTTAGATTAGGCAACTATAATAGGAAATATGCACAGAATATGTTAATGTATAAAGGACTGAAATTATTTAATAAGTTAAAGAATAATTTAAAAGTGGAGAGAAATATTAGAATTTTTAAGAAAGGAGTAATTGAGTTTGTTGAACAGAATTACTGAATTGATGAATGATAAATGTATATGTTAGCGAGTGAAAATGAAGTAAATTTAATTTGTATGATTGGTGTAATGAAAGTATGAATTTACTAATAAATTTATCGTTATTATGATTATACACATAATTAGTAATTAGCAACACATAGCTAGTATAAAGTGGGCTGTAAGTTGGGAATGTTCGTAAAAGTACATATAAAGTGATTGGGCACGGTTTTTCCTTCACAAGTCAGCTTTTATTTTTATTTTTTACATTAAACGTATTGCTATTTATGCATGCTTTCACTGGATGCGACGCAACTTCCTATCCTTTTAAAATTGAAAAGAGTAAAATAATCAACCTGCTTAAAAAAAAGAACTATTTATTGAAAACCGTCTTATTCAACTCTGACAATGTGTCGCGAAACATCATTGCTTAAGCCGGGGAGATGATTTTCACCGCTTTATACTGAGGTGACGACTGCGGTGAAACAACTATAGATGAGTTGAGTTACAAATGCTTCGCTAAATCTGTTTAGAAAACTAGATTTACAATCACTTCACTCCCACCGACAGCAGCAGCGGCAAAAGAGCACAGTTTGCGCGCATATTTAAAAATACATCATGGAAAAGACGATCATTGGACCCTGAAGATTTGGGATGCAAAAAAATCGCAATGGACAAGGTCTGGAGCCAATAACAACACAGAAAGAAGTCGCACCGAAACAATTACTAAATTTAATATCATGCAAATGTACTGGAAAATGTGATAAAGCTTGGGGATGTCGGAAAGCTGGAATGAAATACTCTGTTGTGCGTAAAAACATGCGAAAATACGTCAACAATTAGATGTGCAGACCTTAAGGAAGATAAAAACGACGACGATTTAATGTTCAGCTTCAATGACACAACTTTAGATGACACTGACAACAATTTAGAAGACACTCAATGAAACGAGGGTAATTGTGAAGGAGACGAAAATGCAACCGAGAACGTCGAAGAAAGACCTAAACGAACGAGAAGATCACAGCGAAGAAGATCAGAGTAAAAGAGGACAGATTATACCTACTGGGGACAACACATAAAAAAATAAAATGCGCCTTGGGCTCTACCTCAGTGGTGGGATGGAAGAGTCGTTACGTTATATTGCAACACGTTTAATGTGTAAAAATAAAAGCTGACTTATGAAGGGAAAACCGTGCCCAATCATTTTATATGTTACTTTTACGAACATTCCCAACTATTACTAGTTATGTGTACATGCATGAAATGTTTAATGATGCATAGCAAATAGTCATGATAAAGGTTGACGCGATAGCGCAAAAGTCGTCAGGGGCAAAGTTGTAGCGCTCGAAGCACCCTCTACGATCGTATCTTTTTTATCGCCGTACGATGAAAAACGGCCGAGATATAGGCGATACAAGTTTTCCACCTGGTCGCCCCCCCCCCCCCCTAAGATGAACTTGTAATTAAAAGGTAAATAAATGCTCCCTGACGCCTGGACTTGTATGAGAAACCAATCTCTAGTTAATAGATATTACCATCGAAAATTTGTTGTACAATTTGAATCATCTCCATCTACAACTCGTATTTCGTCTTGCATACTAATTTCATCGAGATATTTTGGTTCTGAAATTTGGTTCATTTTTCTCACTCTTTCTTTTCTGCTTTTGAGCTACAACTTTTGGCGTATAAACTTTAACATTTTCATTCCAAAGTGATTCTTATTTTACAATAATAATTGCAATCTAGGTCAAGGGGAAATATCTTTAAAATAACATTCGTTTTGAATATAAAAATGTAAAATAAAATAAATAATAAAAAGATATGCGATGAGATATATGAGAAATCAGAAGTGACTTTTTTAAAAGGAATTGCATTAAGTACTAATTTATTTTGAGATTTATGGTTTATTTCCATCACTTTTAGTTTATGGGTTTTTAGGATTTTTTTTAAGGATTTCTTCTCTTTAGAGATTATGTCATTAGGGATTTTTTTGTTTTAGAGATTTTGTCGTTATATATTTTTATTTTTAAGGATTTTGTTTTCAGTGCTTTGGATTCGTGATTATTTTTTCCGGGATTGTGTACTGATCTCTTGAAATATAAACAGGTATTATGAGCAAAATATGCACACAATTTGACAATTTGACCCGAGTGAATTTGCGAAAAATCCAAAATAAACTTTTTATAAATTCGAGCGACGTGAGAAATATAAAAAAATTTCTCAACACGATCAGCGTTTCTGATAAAGAAAAACTAAACTCCTTTGGCTCTTCCTCAACAGCACCACCAAAGGGTTAGTCTTTCTTGTGCTGCTGGACGCTTTCACACGAAACCGAAAACTAAATCTTAAGCCAACAAATTTAAACACCGATCTGGACAGCTGTATCATATTCTGATCATTTAACTGTCACACCACTTCGGTTTCGTGTGAAAGCGTCCAGCAGCAAAAGAAAGACTAACCCTTTGGTGGTGCTGTTGAGGAAGAGCCAAAGGAGTTTAGTTTTTCTTTATCAGAAACGCTGATCGTGTTGAGAAATTTTTTTTTATATTTCTCACGTCGCTCGAGTTTATAAAAAGTTTATTTTGGATTTTAGGTATAATGAGAATAAGTAACAATACAAAAATCTAAGATAATCGCTCTTTTTTACTCGAAACTTTTAACACGTTAAAACTCAGAAATGTTGGGAAAATGACTTAACTTAATTTCAAATTTTCTTTATTATTTATTTTTGCTGGCACTAAACCAAAATAAACGCGATCGGACAATTTTTACTATTTTTTTTTCAAGCGTTTTAGTCACCAAATTGTCAATTTTACAATATTTTTTTTTCAAAAATACCCCATTTTCTTAACTTTGAATATTTTTCGACGATACATAATTCTAAGTGTCTACTTCAAGAATGTTGTTGTTTAAGGGCAAGCGCTAATTTCAACTCTATCTTTGCACACACAAAAATATTAGTAAAATAAAATCGTTTGTTTATCTTAAACATGTAAAATTTAATTTAAAAATAAACAGATTTGAAAAGTAATAAAGGTTTTGACAAATAAAATAATAAATATCACGCTTTTTTTACTCAATTTACCGCAAATGTCCCCTAACTTAAATTTCACCTACTCGTATGTAAGTCTTGAAGTGGCCACAGTGACTAGAATTACAACTAGTTCGTAGGAAGTTGTGTAGTAGGTTCTTATAATAATGTACCGACTTTATTGTCAAATACATAATAACTAACACCTGATAACCGATATCCGATATTTTCTTGAAATAATAACTTTTAAGTCGTACACAAGAAGTTGCGACGACGTCGTGTAAATTATGGTAAGACTTTGTGTGCGATACCAATAGACCAAAAGACAACAATATAAATTAAAATCAAATTTAGCAAGACACTTGGTCTCTACTGTATCAGAAGCACTATAATTCCGAAACCATAAAACAAAAAAGTGTAGCATACTTAAAATAGAAAATAGTTTAAACAAATACCACCTACCTTAAGAGTGATCCAAAATGATAGCAACAGAAATTTCCTCTCCTCAATATGATCGGTCGATATATATTTCGATCGACAGACTAGCAATTCCAAACTTTCATCCATTACTTGAAAACTAGCAGCAGATGATTCAGGATCATTTTCCGCAGTATTTAAATAGCGCAATATAATGTCAACAATTAATTCAGCTGTCTCAATAATTTTTATTATATTTCCATTAAAATCTTCAATATTAGCTCGACAGAATTCGTCATTGCACAGCTCATTTAAAGAATTTATGTGACCAAATAAATGCAATCCGCTTCGACAAGCAAAAAGGGGATCCACTTGAAATTCTCGAAAGGAGTTTGTTAAATTTGTTAAACACTCTTTGAAAAAATCACCCGGCAAATCTTTTTTGTTAGCACTTTTGCAATTATTAATTGAGATTCTTAGAAAAAATGAGCTTACAAAACAGCGGTCTATCTCTGAACTACAATTAGCTGCTTTGCACGATTCCAAAGATTTTATATAGCAATCTTTGCTTATTAGAGACAATATTGTTATAATCAAATCCCTGATATCATCATAATCTCCAGAAGATTGAAGTACACTAAAAACACTTCGCTCTAATTCTTCAAAAGACAAAATCTTCTCAGCGATTAAGAAATTTCCCAGTTTGTGATTTTGTGTAATGTTTGATTTCTTTGATAAACGTTTACTTCCTGTTGCATATAGACAATGTAGAACTGCATGAACTAGTTTTAGACTTAAGAAAAGCGGCTGATATTCTTGCTTTAATATACCGCAAATATAAATTTCCTGAAGATCTTTAAAAAACGTTTTTACGTAATTCGTTAAATTCTTATCTTCATGGACTTTTGCAAGAAAATTAAGAATGAGAGGAAAATTTCTAATGATTGTATGTCTGATATTTGCACAAGGAATGCTGATATGGTTAGAAATAAATGCTATGATAAATTCTAAAATCGTCTTCACATGAGTTTTCGGATTCGCTTGGCATCCAACAGCAAGGTTATAAATTTCAATTTGAGTCTTTAGGTCATAATTAAAACAATTTTCAATTAAATAATTTACTAATGATCCGAAATCAGTATGCTGTGAAAATTGCTGAAAAAACATATTGCAGACAACCACAAATTTGTATACGTTTCCCGAAAAGAAAGCATCATCTAAAACGTCTTTCCATTGTCTTTTAAAACCAAGCTCAGTTGCAATTTCTTCTTTCTGTTGAATAAGTCGCATCCATTGAGAGTTAAAATTTGAAATTTCCTTCTCCGAGCCATGTTTTATTATTGAGCAAATTAATCCAAGCAGGCCTTTCGTTCCTTGCTTTGACAAGGATCTAACCAAAACTTGACCAGCAGAGAGGAGGTTTTTATGAGTAAGCGATAACCTAATACCGTCAAAGAATTTCCCTTCGTCGTACATTGGAGTGCTATCAGCCAAGCGGTCAAGTTTGTGGTTGGAAATTATTGAAGCCAAGAAATAAAATTTATATTTGTTAGTCCATGGCCAGAAGATAATCAGTACCTTAAATATTTCGGACGCATTTTCAAACTTTCTTGTTTGTAGCTCAAATAAATTAAGCA
Source organism: Leptarthrus brevirostris (assembly GCA_964036015.1). Classification (NCBI taxonomy): domain Eukaryota; kingdom Metazoa; phylum Arthropoda; class Insecta; order Diptera; family Asilidae; genus Leptarthrus; species Leptarthrus brevirostris. The sequence goes on along the minus strand of OZ038371.1, from coordinate 135,268,013 downwards.
CCTCATCGCGGATTCCGAAAATATGCGTCTGCAAGCAAAAATACAGCTGGTGAAGTGATATTGGAATGTCTAGTTCATAATTTTTGAGAAATAAATTCATAGTGCGAATTATTATTATCAAATTTTTTGAATTTTGGTTAATCGATATGTTAATTAGCTCTGCACATTTTTCTTGCAGAAAATATTGATCCAATTTACGGTGATATTCAGTAAATAAGATTGCATATAGAATGTAAGATCGCTGGTATATATCCAGTTGGTCAAACTTTGGTAACAATTCAATATCATCCTGCTTTTGTAAAACTACAATCTTGTAGAAAGATTTGTAAGCTAAATCTAAGCCGGTTTTGCAAGAAATCTCTGTACGGTTTGATTTTTTTATGAAAGAAAGAATTACTGTATTTGCTTCCTTCTGATCACAAGGAGACAACATGGAACATTTGTTTAAGATTTCCTGTTAAAAATAGAACACTTTGGTTTCGTTGACATTTAAACGCAACATTTTACCTGTAAAGTATCTCGTAAATCGTCAGTATTACTGTCAAGTTTTGTTTTCCATAGTGCCTGCATTTTATTAACATCTTCAGACATGTTGTTCAATTAGAAAATATAATGGCTACATGTGCAGAATATCTAATTCTCCAACGTGCAATCCGACGTCCTATTGTTTACATGTTGATTGTCAATATCAGCTGATGTTGACGTACTGTTCCGTCGTTTTCAAAACAAAATTAAAGAAAACGCTTAAGCACCTAGTGAGTGCGTGCTAGTCAGTATTAGGAATTTTGGGTTTTCCCGCCAAAGAAGAAAAATTACTGCCAGCAGATTTGAGCTGGTTCCCGTTTGACCAAGCGATATGAGGAGCTTAAGAGATTCCTCGTCGTTGAGGGACCTCATACCAACCACAGAGGATTGGCAGACATTTTGACTACAAAATGTATTCTAAGATTATTGAACCAATATTTAAAAATTGGCAATCTAACAAATGGACCAAGAAAGGAAATGTAGAAACTCGACATCATTAATCATTTTAAATTTTTAAAAATATCATGTTCTTCAATTGAAACTGGAGCCAACTTCATCGGTCCGCTCCGAAAAGCACATTCACCAACGCATGATTTTGGTGAGCTTTGAAAGAGCTTCAAAGAGCTTACAACAACAACGGTCTCGTAGATGGATTAAGTTGGCAACAGTTCAATTTAAAAGTTGAATTATTTATGATGTTTTTGCAACAATATAAATTTAAAATGAAATTTGTAAGCAACCAGACGATATATGAAGAAGAGGACTACATGCGCCCAAATGTATTTCCATAAATAAATGCGAATTTCATATTAAAAATATCATATAAATAAAATGACGGTTTATAAATGAACTGCAAAACTTAATCCGGAAAATTAAAAAAATTGCTTTAAGAAATCCGCGACTGTATTGGTTTATATATTTGGTACGATAATTCGCCACCTATGACTGAAAATTTAAAAAAAGCAACAGATTACTTTTCTTTTTTTAATACGAAAGTTTGCTTAAATGAGTTCTTATAAGATATGAGGAGGATTTTCTAAAAGACGTTAAATAATTCGTAAATAAATAATTTATTGCAGTGATCCCATCATTGCTCACATTATAAAGAATTTCCGAATCTCATTGCTAGATGGCAGGAAGAAAAAAGTTGTTGGAAATAGCAATAGTTAAATGTAGTTTCGTAATTTTTAAGAGGAAGCTTTAAAATCCGTAATCTTTGACTGTGGCAAAATTTCGTAAGTTTTTTTAAAAATAATTTATGGTCTTTTGCTTTATTAATCAAATGCATAATTCTAGGCTTTATATTGTTTTTAAGTAAAAGCTAATTACCTCATATAACGTTGCTTATTTGGCTTATACATAAGTATAGTAAAATAAATTGATAAAGACTTAAAAATATTATTAATTTATATAATTAATAATAATAAATTGTTTCTTCAATGCGATAGCAATGCCATCATTCCGTGTATTGGAAAAGTGTTTGCGCGTCGGATAGACGCAATAGTTTTCCACACAAAATGGCGAATGAACAGAAACTTTTGTTGGCGACTCAGCCTGAAAAACCGAATCATTACACGTGAGTATAGTGTTAGAAGTGATAAGATTGTGTGCAAATTCGAGTCAAATAATTATTGTTTATTTTTATGTGAAAAATGTGTGGATTCCGTGCAGATATTTGAAGGAATTTCGTGTGGAACAATGTCAGTCTTTTCTCCAGCACAAATGCAACCAGCATCGTCCGTTTATATGCTTCAATTGGCATTTTATGAATCAACGACGTCGTCGCCCAGTACGTAAACGGGATGGAACATTTAATTACAGTGCGGATAATTACTGTACAAAATATGATGAAACTACCGGGATTTGTCCAGATGGTGATGAGTAAGTTTTTCATCTCACATCAAAATATATTTTCATTTTTGTTATTTTCGCCCCTTAAAACTACACAAGGGAAAATTCGCATATACTGATAAATTGATATATTGTTATTACATTTGTGTGAGGGGGTTTGTTTACCTGATTTCAAGCATAAATTAAAAGAGTGTGTGTGGAGTATGTGCGGATAGAGAAAAGAATCAAAGCATTGCCAAACCTACAGTAAGGGATTTGTGCTATTAAACAGAAGGTCAGTAGGTCAACAGGATCGCGATCTAATTTGGCCCCATCAAATGACTAGGAAAAAAATCGCTTTGATTACGTAAAATCAAATTAAACAAATAATGTAACATTGATAGTAAGTGCGGAACTAAAGTTTGACGTTTCTTCGGAATCGTCGTAGAATGTTTGTAAACATTTCTGGATGTGTGGGAGGACGTTCATACTAATGCGGCATGTTGCAAATGTATGCGAGTTAGATTTTAGCGTTGATTTCGATTTGTTTTGTTGAATGCCGGGGCGCGGAGATAGATTTGTGCATTTTTCTTTGGAGTTTTCCTTCTCGCATTTTCAATTTACCTACATTTCCATTTTCGCCAAATCTTATCTTTCAGTGGCAGCTACTTGTTTGATATGCTTTGCGGAGATGGCCTGTGCCTAGCAAGTACATGAATGAATGGATTTTCTCCCACGCTTTCCCCTGAAGTGGGGCCCGGAAATTGGATGTATATATATATGAAGAATACACACATTGAATGAATTCAGATAAATTGGGTGTTTGTGACGCCATTTTTCGTATTTTGTTTCATAATATTTTTGTTTGAGATTACATGGATGTTAGTTAACCTTTTCTGTTTTGTTGCTTTTCCCCTCTTTTTCGCACTATGCACTGGATTACCTGAAACGTAGCAGAAAATTGGTTTGATTAGAGTTAGAATTTTGGCGGGATTATTCTATCTACTAAAAATGCGCGGTAAATTCTGATTAAAAAATTTAAATTTGTAAAAATATTTCAAAGTAGACAAAACACACGTTCCGTCGAGAGATTAATTGAAAGAGTAAAATAATGCTTATTGATGAAATTTGGGGATTCCCTGTGTTGGAAATTGACGAGTTGATTCATCGACTGATCCGACTGATAACTGTCTAATTATGGATAACTTAACACTTTGTAGAGAAAAAGTAAATTATTCAGAAATAAACAATTTTTGTAAAAGTATGATAAAGGATAAAGCTGAAAGCCTACTATACAGTCGCAAGTGTATTCGTACCCCTGAAATTTTTAAATTTAAATGTTAAATTGTATGAATTGAACTATTAATCACATAATGAAATTAAGAAAAAAATATTTCTCAACTAAAAGTAAATATATTCTAGATAATTAAAAACAAAATTTGATATGGTTATTCACAGCTGGTATAATAGCAATGCTTTTGTACTTGACAAGCAGGATTTTAAAATTCCTTAACATTTTTTAAGTTTAAGTACCGGTACTGGCATTGGTACTTATAAGTCCATAATATCAGCTTTTAAGTGCCTTATAAGTAATTAAGAACGAACCGCCAAGTAGTAGTAGTTTTGAGCTTCCAAACACTCAAATCAGAAATATTGCGAAATCTAAAACAAGCTAAATTAGTTAAGCTAGGTTTTGTTTGGAAAATTTCATAAATCGCAGACCCATGATAACGCATGGAGCAATAGTCTGGTGGAAAGCGATGGAAGTGGGCAAAAACCAGAAGATTTTGGACCAGGCCAGGAGGGGTAAACGACTCCTCGGTTCTTCAATGTGAAATCGCGATTAAGATAGGACCTAACAGCTAATACACTGCGGAGCATGACTATAAACGCAGTCAAAAAATGCATATTTTTGCTATTTCTTTTGTCAAATCCCGCTATTCTTTATTGATTTTCAGAGATTGGAGAGAAAGAGTACTACACAAGAAAATTTACCAACAGGAGATCACTAAAATAACCGTTAGCAGCGAATTGCCCTGATTTATGCGGAGCATGACTATAAACCCATGCAAATAATTTTAAACAATTGAATAAAAAACAAACAAATGTAATTTAATAATGTGTCTGACCACTTTATTGCTAATAACTTCAAAAAGTCTGTTTGGCATACTTTTTAATAAATTTTTTATTATCGTATTGTCGATATTGCACCATACTTGAATGACGGCAATTTTTAGATTAGCCACAGTATTGTACTGTTTGTTATACTTATAAATATGCCTTGCTAGGAGTCCTTAAATATTTGCCATGTCATTACTTGAACGTTATTATCCATAAACCACGAATTAGTGGCACGACTCACATGTATGCTGGCGTTGTCCTGTTGAAAAATCCAGTAATGTGTACCTCTGCGCCGCATAAATGGTAATAAATTCATTCGCAGAACCTCGGTGTACTCGGAAGAATTCTTTCGATTACTGGGGAAAGCCAACTGGAGCATTCCATCAGCACAGAATGCTCCCCAGACCATAACACTGCCTCCACCGAAATTACGTTTCGAAAATAACTTTGAATCCTTCCGCAAATCACGCCAATACTCATTGAAACCATCTGGTCCATCCAAGTTACAGTTTTTCTCATCAGAAAAAATTATCTTCAAAAAAAAAAGTTACAAATTGAATTGATCGAAAATAAACCTTTATCATTTTTTATTAAGAAGTTCAATTAAAACCTCAATTTATGGAAAAAAGAAAAAGTTTCGTAAGAATATTTCTGAGGTTAAGGTGAAAACTGATTTTAATGTTTTGGGTCTGTTGGTACTAGGAGGGCGTCAAACAAAATTTTTAGGGGGCATCAATAGGAAATGTTAAATAAGATTTAATCAATAAAAACCAAAATTGACGATTCGCTTGACCTATAATATAACGTCAAAATTAATATGCAACTTAAATAGTTTATTCAGAGAAGTTAAAATCAAATTATTCTTTAACGAATTATCAAGATTTTAAATTTACTTTTGCCCCATTTTAAATCTGACTTAATTTACGCCTGTATTATTGCTACCACTACATCGCTCGAAATTTTACTACAAAAGACCGTACCTTTTTTCTCTTTTTTCTGAAAGAGTGCTATTTTAACTGATATTTCTGGACACTTATAATTCATGATTAAAACTAACAGTCAATTCGGACTATTTATTTTTCCAGTGCAAAGTAAAAGTTAAAATGGTTAACTTTTATTTTTTCAGTCTGACGAAAACTGTTAAGAAGAATTTTTATTTTATTCTGGCAAAAATAACTGACCCATTTGAACTTTTATTTTTTTTCAGTTTGATAAAAACTGTTAAGAAAACCTTTTATTTTTTCCTGACAAAAATAAAAGTTCTATTTGACCGTTTTTTCTTTCTATGAGTTGAAAACTATTTAATTTTTTTCCAGGCAGCTATAAAAATATTATTATTTGTAACTACTTAAACTGAAAATATAAAAGTTCAAACGGGCCAGTTATTTTTGCCAGAAAAAAATAAAAGTTCTTAACAGTTTTCATCAAACAGAAAAAATAAAAGTTCAAATGGAACTTTTACTTTGTCCTGGAAAAATAAATAGTCCAAAATAACTGTTTTTTTCTAGTGAACATTCTAAGTGTCCCAAAAAAAACTGTTTTTGTGGTATAGAAATGGATAAAAATGAAATTTTAAAAATTCTGTCGGAAATCAATCAATGGAGGACTCAATGAGAATTACCTAAGATATGTTTCATTTCATTTGGCGACTCCAATTTCCTTGGAACTTTTTCGTTCAAAAATTCAAAAATAACAGTTATTTTCGGTCCCTGGTTACAGCTCGTCCTCTAGTTCTTTATTCTAAGCGTGTGACAGGGAGTACGAATACACTTTTACCTTGAGTACAAAAGCATTATTTTGTATTTCTAATATACCAGCTAGTGTAAAACCACATGACATTTTGTTTTTAATTATTTGAAATATATTTATATTTAGTTCGAAAATTATTATTTTTTTCTTGAATTTCATTGTGTGAATTATACAGGGTGTTTCGGACCTGACGTGCCAAAATGAGGGGTGATAGATCTCACCCAGCCAAACAAAAAATTGTATCCGGGTGGGTGGGGGGGGGGGGCAATCTCAACCGTTTGGGAGTTACAGGGTGATTCATAAATGTTACTTTTTCTTGGTATGCAAATTACTCTTTTATTTTTATGTTTTGTTCTACCCAACACAGCGCAATCAAACAAACGCTAAAAACCACTATCCCAATGACCTTTCCAAAATTGTCAACAATGTTGATCTAACTTCTACTATTGCAGGTACAGTCACTTCCAAAAGTAAAAAAAATGGTTTGCGATTGTACCTAAAATTCAGCATTTTCCCAAATTTTCTCCGAAATTCTATACTAACATAATACACTACTCGCAAAAATTAAGGGGGCAGAGATTTTTTTCGAATTTTTTTGGTATTTTAAAAAAATGGTAGCATGGAGATTAAATAAAGCTTTTTGAAGCTTCAAGGTTCGAGATTTTTTTGGAAACAAATTTTTATGAAAAGCGATTATCCGCAATAAAAAAAAAATAAAAAAATAATATATATATATATATATATAAATATTTTTTTATTTTATTTCTTTAATGGTCCACAGGCTTGGAAAATTTGTTTCAGTTAAATCAATGCAAATGTCAGTTATTTTGTTTATTCAGCTTAAATATTCTTCTTTTTTCAAATCGATTCATCAATCCGTTTTTTCGGTTTGGTGTATTGTTTCTGAACATTATCTAATGAATCGTCCCAAAAATTAGTCAGTATTGTTTCTTGATTATTTTCCAAATTTTCCAAAAAAAGAAAATCAAAAAAATTAATTTTTCGAAAAAATTGTGTTTCTTTTATCTCTGCTTACTTAATTTTTGCAAGTAGTGTATAAACAAATATTGATAAAACTTAGAATAAAAATAATTAGCTTTTCTTTTTAAGAAATGCTGATTATGTAAAGAGAAATTCGTTTAATATTTCTCGATCCGGTTGAAGTACCCCCAAAACATGTAATTTGAACGCATCAACCGCTTCTTCAGGCGTCGAAAAACGTTGACCTCTCATTTTATTTTTGATCTGCGGGAATAAGAAGAAATCATTGGGTGCCAATTCAGGACTGTACGGCGTATGAATGCCTGTTTTGAATGCCTAAAAATTCACTTGTTTGTCGTGGTGGAGAATGATTCGTCTTCTGCGATTGATTTCCCTTATTTTTCCGAACAGTTCTGGCAAACAAATGGTGGTGTACCATTCAGGATTGACCGTTCTACGTTGCTACGGTGGCGACATCTGCAATTATTCTAAAAAAACAGCGACCATTTGCTTCGAAGTGCTTCGTGAACGAACAACTTTTGTTGGATTTTGCTCGTCTTGAAAGACCCATACAGTTGATTATTGCTTAGTTTCGGGTTTACATGCATATATTCCTGATTTGACGCCTGTTATGCCTTATAGACATATTTTGAAGCACCGCGATTGAATTTTTTCAGCATTTCTTTGCACCAATCGACACGAGCCTTTTTTTGAGCGATTGTTAAATTATGCGGTATCCAACGCGGACAAATCTTTTTGATGGCCAAATGTTCATGCAATATTGAATGTATGCAAGTGGAACTAACGCCCAAGCATGCCTAAATCTCACGGTATGTCACACGACAATCTTGCAATATCAGTTCACGTACAGCATCGATTTTTCTGGCACAACAAATGATTTAGGTCGACCTTCACGAAATGCGTCCTGTAGCCAAAAGCGACTACGATTGAATTCGGAAAATTAGCGAAACACGGTGGGTGGGGATGGTGATTCATTACCAAAAGTCGAAGCGAGTTGATCGGCACACTGTTGTTGGTTTAATCCACGTCGAAAGTCATAGAAAATCATTGCACGAAAAGGTTTAGGATTAGTTTCATTTTTTGACCAAGATGAATGTTTCAAGTACCTGTAAACAACACAAATAGCACTCGTATGACAAAACGTTCTGAGTACGATTACCATTAAAACTTTACGATGGTAATGTCAGATTTGATATATTCACACTGGTGTTGCCATATCTCAAAACCGTAACCTAACGTATAAATCTTACCATCGGTAAACATTAATGTAAGTTTCGAAACTTTTTATTTCTACAGTAAAGAATGACATTGATTTAATTTCTTATCTATGTTAAAGCATTTTTTTCTGAAGCTAATTCATAAATCTCATTTGTATCCTTACTTGCCAAAAAACGACAGAGAAAGTCAATCACGCCGTTCGCTTTCTCTCTCTCATTATGACAAATAGGTTTTTTGATTGCTCGATTAACTTTATCAGAACTACTTCCGGGTGTTTTCTGCTTCTTGAAAGGCTTGAAACCATTAATTTTTTACTGTTGCACTCTCTTTGCTATTTGCATTATTTGTTGACTTAGCCAAATCTATTGCAGACATCTACGGTTTTCTTCTAAGAGGTTTATGAATTTCTTCTAAACAAAGATTTCGTAAGATATTTTGGACGAATTTTGCTTCTTTGAGATACTGAAACCTTTTCTTCTTTTTCGCCTCATGGCTGGTATAAATTTTCAACCAAATGGCTCAAAGCAATATTTTTTATAATTTGAAAATAGTTTTTGACGAAATAAGAAAGTTTTTGAATGACTGCATAGAGCTACACTTTGAATGGTAATTTTAAATATTTATATATAACTTGTTAGTAAATTAAAAAGTCGATGAACATTTTTATCGATTTGTAGCAAGTAAAATGTATTCTTATTTCTTACAGTTGCCCGTTTTTACATCGAACAGCAGGTGATACTGAGCGCCGATATCACTTAAGGTATTACAAAACTTGTATGTGTGTACATGATACGGATGCACGTGGATATTGTGTAAAGAATGGACATCACTGTGCATTTGCACATGGAGTACATGATCAGAGACCTCCTGTCTATGATATTAAAGAGCTAGAAGCACTACAAAATTCGGAAAATAATGGTGAAGGAGCAAATTGTCAAAATGCTTTAGACAAAGAAAGAAATTTAATGAATGAAGATCCAAAATGGCAGGATACAAATTATGTACTAGCAAACTATAAAACAGAACCATGCAAAAGACCACCTCGTCTCTGTCGACAAGGATACGCTTGCCCTCAATATCACAACAGTAAAGATAAACGCAGAAGCCCAAGAAAATTTAAATATAGGTATATCTATTTAATTGTAACGACAATAAGATTGACAACAAAATTTAATTAGATCCACACCTTGCCCAAACGTTAAACACGGAGAAGAATGGGGTGAGCCTGCTAATTGTGAAGCTGGTGATAATTGTCAATATTGCCACACTAGAACCGAGCAACAATTTCATCCAGAAATTTATAAATCAACAAAATGCAATGATGTTCAACAAGCGGGTTATTGTCCACGTAGTGTATTTTGTGCTTTCGCGCATGTTGAACGTAAGTTTTTTCAGAAATTATATTTTCTCATATTTAGTTAGTCATATCCAAATCTCACACATATGTAAATTTTGAGTTCTACAAGCAAAGAATTACTATATTTCGTGGAATTGTAACATATTGCAGGAACCGTGGTAAGTCAGAGTTTTACTCGACTGTCAAAATATATGCGCACACAAGAATTAAAGCAACATTGTTATTTTTGTTATTTTCTTGACGTCAATGCGATTTTATTGAAAATATTGTGGGCTATATTGTGTTTTGCAACTGACATTGACTGATGGAACGATTTGAAGTAGAGTAGTATGGGGTGTAAATGCCGGCAAGTGGGTTACCACGAAAAACTGAAACAATTAAAACAAGCATATGTATAGAATATGCGGTATCATGAGATTTGGGTAAGACGTAGAAATTTTCTATGTTTCTTTTATTGGTTTTGAAATTCACATTTTCTTTTTTATTTGCAGATGATTATAGTATTTTCTTTAATTTGAGTCGTATTGCTTTATTTTGATATTCTGTAGAAAACATCATCTTTACAGTTTTCTAAAGTAGTATTTGTAATAGAAAATGTGATTTCATAAAAATTTTAACATAGAATTTTCGATTTCTCTTCTATTTTTATCCTCCCTCGAATATTCGAATGTGTGATTCCTTAGCGTATATTTTGACAGAGGAGAAACCGAGGGATTTAGATGGACCGTCTACAAACTTAGCCCTAAGTGATATAATTTCAAACGCATTGCCGGATATTAAAAAGGAAAAAGGAAATAATGATAATGTGAGTAAATTTTTTAAATGTATTTTTATTGAAATTATAGAGCATATACCTTACGATTTATCTATATACCCAATCATGCTTTTACATGGTAATTTTAGCACTATTTTTATTTAATACGGTTTATAAAAATAAGTTTAATTTCGTTATTATGGTTTTTTGTATAAGTTTTTTTTGTTTCTGCTTTTGTAATCTTTATAAGTTTATTTAATTTTACGCTAATGTTTTACACTTTTTTATTACATAAAATGTCTGTTCCTTATTGTTGGGATAATTGAATCGCACATATTTTTGGGGCTCTAAAAATGTCGTTAATTTTTGTTGACATCATAGCTTTCCCTCAAGCACGAACTTGCCCAAGAAAGTAAGCTGGTACACATGCATGAATTAATTCCTTCATTTTCATTTTATAAAAAAATAAACGAACAGACCTAAAATAACCAGGAGTGATTATACAAATTAAGTTTGATTTCAAAGATTTTATATCCGTTGTCCACTTTTATCTTTCTTGAAAGAAATCTAACGTGTAAAAACAGAATTTATGAGTATTAAACCGTTTTCCTAATTCTTACTATTACATTCAAGTACCTTATTTTATCCAGACCAAACTTGTCCAGGCTAACTCAGCTGGCAACGGTTCGAAGTTAATAAAAGGTTTTGCTGAAGCTTTTTTTTATTTTTTCTATATATGTAACACTAATTATATTGGGTCTAGTAGTTTGCGGCTTTGCAACATATCACTAGCTGCGGTCCATTGAGCCATTCAGAGTACTCCGGCGTACATGAATTACGCTCAACTACACTTGATCATAGATAGTTGTAGTTACGCAGAGTTTTTCCGTTAGGATTATTGTGCTTTAAAAGCTCTCATAAGGTGGCTTTTTCGCTGCTTTCATTTTTCACAATTATTAAAAGTGTTTAAAATGAAGCATCGGCTTCCCGTAAATATCAAAGACGTTAATTTTTTTTTTCCAAAATTACTGTACTTGTCGCATAGCATATCATATTTTTCACAGCACATCAACAATCTGCAAGTACAATTTATGAAATGCCAAACTTGACAGCGGCACGAAGTAGTCGGGTAAAGAAAAAGTGTTCCATTGGGAAGTACGCCGGAGTACTCTGCATGGCCCAATGGAACGCAGCTAATGTTTCGTCTTATGATAGTTGTATATGCACCTTACACTAAAGGTCATTATGAAATCCAGAGTAATATTTTGTAGTTAGAAATCCATATGGAGCTGGAGGTGGTCCATGTGTAATTGTAATTTAAAGTGGTAAACAAAAGAATCAGAAAGAATTGGATATGGGTTCTTCTATAATAAATTGAAATAAATCGGTGAGGGAAAAAGGGAAAGACCAAAAATATGAAATTTCAGTTAACATACCTATATCAAGTAAAATTGGTAGACCTGTCCATTAAAAATAAAATCGCGGTGTGTAGTACTAAAGATCTAGGACTATAAACCTGTTTTTTAATGGACAAGTCTACTAATTTTATTTCATATAGATATATAACTTTGAATTAATATAAATTTAAATTTAGATGCACACCCTTCTTCCACACACCGATTGAAAGAAATACACATTAGTAGTCAACTAACTGAGTCGGAAATATAAATGGTGGGCTAAGTTACATTTGTATAAGAACTGAAACAATTACACTGTTGGATTCTATTCACGTACACATGACAAAAAAACCAACTTTTCAGCTGAAGACCAATTTTTAAAGCAAAAATTTTCATTTGATTTTCTGAAAATAGATAATTTGTAACAGCTCAATTCAAAATAAATTTCCTTCAAAGGTAATCTTTTGCAAAAAGAAAAAAGTAAAATACGCACAAAATTTACACTTGACCCGAGTGAATTTGCGAAAAATCCAAAATAAACTTTTTATATACTCGAGCGACGTGAGAAATATAACAAAATTTCTCAACACGATCAGCGTTTCTGATAAAGAAAAACTAAACTCCTTTGGCTCTTCCTCAACAGCTGCACCAAAGGGTTAGTTTTTCTTTTGCTGCTGGACGCTTTCACACGAAAGTGAAGTACTTTTGAGATGGTCAGGAAGACAGGTTATTTTCATACAGATGACCCAACTATAAAAGTGCTGGAACACTTGGAAATTTTCCATAATTAAAATTTTTTTGTAATGGTTTTAACAAGAAAGGATTAAGTGATTGAACCAGAAAAAATAGTGGACGTTTAGGATAAATATCATAAAAAATAGTAATCGAAAGTTTTATACACAGAATATAAATCGCTCTTATCTCTCTCTAGTTCCGTAACCCCCTTTGACCTTTTCACTGTAACATCCACGGTCTTTTTATCGTAATCTGTTGTCAGCAGAAAACAACCCTGGGATTGCTGGTGGGATTCGAAACTGGGACCTTCGACGACTTAAATTGCTCTTATAGTATTTAATTTTTTTATTTTTTATACGATGTGGTCAAATCCTAGGGGACAACCCTTTGATGCGTTAGCATGGTTTTTGGCCGGAAGGAAGTGAGGAAACTTGAATGTCTTGTTTTTTGCATTTCTGCGAGCTAGATAACAGCCCAGAGACGGAGTGAATTATTTTAATTTCTTAATAAAAACCCACAGGGAGATCTGGTCTCGAACCCGGGACCCATGACATGGTGGTCATGCGTCTCAACGAATTGATCCAACTCCGTCTCCATAAAATAAAATTCTCGTATCAGGAGTAGCGTAACCATTTCGGGCTTATGAGAATTATTTAAGGGGATAGGACTAGTCAGAGGCGTGTACAAATGACTATTTTAAATAATTTGTTTTTATGTAGAGTTGTTACATCATCTTTTAACTTGATTTTATCAAAATTTAAAAAAAATTATTTTTAAAAAAGTTATCGCCATCATTGTTGGACGCCGTTCCGGAAATACCGATTTGCGGTGACCAACACAGCATCTTACTGGTTCATCGAAAATCAATCAAACAAAGGGAATTATTAGTTCAGTAGTAATTCTTGTCCTTGAAGCTTCTGAAAGTTTACTCGCTGATTTTCAATCAAAAAACCACTAGTTTATTGTTTAAAAAAAATCGAAGTTTAAAAAAAAATTAAAATCCTTCGATCAAGGACAAGTTTTTTATGCTTACAATACAAATTTCATTCAAATCCGCCCAGTACTTTTTGAAGTATAGTGGTCACCAACTTTGAAAACATAGTTTCGATAAAAACGCGTTTACAGTTCTCATTAGCGCATTGCAGAGAGCCCTTCAGTGAATGTGGGATATCTCGAAAACTATTTGTCGGATTGACTTGAAATATTTTCAAAAACCAATTTTTTGACAATTTTGATTAGCCCTAACCCTTAAGTCAGTATTTGGTGTGATTTAAAATAAGTAATTTAAAAATGGTGCACCGAAAGAAAAATTTTACAGAAATTAAAAATGTTGGTGCTGAAAGAGTGTGTCGAACCGGTTCACTAAATAAGTTTTCAATTTAATATTCTCCTCGGAATTAAGGTGGTATTTTATCAATATCTCCTTAAAAGCTGCCATAGTCCAGAATTGATTTATAGGTAATATCCGATGTTTGATATAGGAACATGTCGGGATTTTTTTCGGCACTTTTTCATAGATATACAGGAGTTTCAGATCTGGCGTGCCAAAATAAGTAGGGTAATAGGTCTTACCTAGCCAAACGAAAAATTGATGGCACAGGAGAGGGGGAATCTCTACCCGTTGGGGTGATTCATAAATTTGTAACTTTCACTATTTTATTTTTATCTTTTGGTCTGCTTAATGCAACAAACGCTAAAACACTACTATGCCAATGATCTTCCCAAAATTGTCAACAATGTTGATCTAACTTCTGCCAAAAGTAAAAAAAATGTTTTGAGATTACTTAAAATTCAGCATTTTCCCAAATTTTCTCCGAAATTCATGTACACACCTGTTTTTTATTTTTATTAAATTGTCCATCTTATTACCTTTCTAAAAGGGTACAGCATGTCCAGATAGAGATTTTTTTTGTCAAGGCCTGTGTGTAAAGTAGCGCACGAACAACGTTTGTCATAAATACTCCACCAACGAGTAAGAGAATTAAAAAATGTAATAAGATAATAAGATATAAAAGTTATACTTTAATTAAGAAATACAATTTTAATGAATGCGTTTTATTTTCATTTTCTAATTTTCCTATCTCTTCTTTTTTACCATTTAGCGTTATCGTTGATATAACATATAAACTATTTAGAAGACAGTACTTGTAAATTGTCAAAATGTAACTCCGGAAGTTAGCTATAGTTTATCTTTAAAAAATTTCCTAATCGTTTTTTTAATAATCCATGGGCCAGTTCATTAAATAAAAAAACAGTTGTTTATATAGAATTCCCATGGGAACCCAGTATTAAATTAGCTCTTTAACGTCAAAGAAATTGTGTGTTGTAAACATTATTACCAAAAGTATCAAAAGAAAATTGGATGTGAGGTAGTAAATATGAGGGTTGCATGAAACCCTTGACTTTAGGGCGTCCGAGTGCAAGTACCCCCCAAGGTTACCAGTTTATTTGAAATATTTTTATTTAACCATTCTAAAAAAATCAGCTGTTTGGGGTGTAAGATGCGCCAAAATAACCCAATATCTTTGTGTGACAAAATGGTTTTCGCTTTTTATATAAATAAAACTTCCGATTAAAAGAAGGGCTATATTTGGGTCATTTATTTTTTTCTCGCATCAAATCAATGCGTTCAGTGAGGAGAATTTTCTCCAGTAAAATATTTGTCCGACTCGACATAAAGAATAGGTATACGGTTAGGTAATCACAAACTTTTTTAGGTCTGGGCCCGGGGACTTATTAGCTTTGCTTAATTAAAATTTTTTTTTTTTGTAAATTTTGATCTCTTAAATAAGTTCTAAAACTGATATATTCTTTTCTTTTTATTTATAGACCCAAATTATGCAGAACGGAAACGGTGAAAGCTGTGAATCTGCTAGTACATCATCAATAGGCTCAAATAATTCACATAGTAAAGCTCCTGGTGCCCAGTTACAACAAAAGAATATTTTCAACAGCAATACAAATGGCAATTGTTCTAGTAATAATAGCAATAATACTCAAGTTACTAATTGTTCAAGTAATTTACAATTTCCAGATTTCACAACAGATATGGCGAAGCAAGTAAGAAGTTATTTCAAAAGATAGTAGAATGAAACTAATACTTTTTTTTCAAGTTGATGGCAATTGAAAATGACCCTAGCATTATAAATCCATTAGAGAAGGAACAAAGAAAATTGTGTATAAGTTTTGGTTTGACACCATTAGAAAGGTTATGTAAGTATTTTGTTTGTGATCAATATATATATCGTCGTCTTAGAAGAAGACCACGATAACTAAAAAAAATCATTTAAAAAAGTAAACACTTTAAAATGCTAATTTGCTGTTAAATTATATTATTGCTGGATTTGCTTTGAGTTATGTTAAAAAAAATTTAAAAAATTATATATGTACACTATAAAGGTTGTTTTTGAAATTAGGCGAATATTCTAATAAGATAGACAAGTTTTGATCTGTTTTATCGTAGTCTTTTTGGCGCGGAATAAGATGGGTTCAATACACAATACATAAACATATTACGTTTTAGCTTCCTGTTCAATTGATGAAATGCGTGATATAGTTCCAAATCAAAGAGAAAATCCAATATCAGCTGGTCTGGCACAGTCAGGTTTACTTCAGCGCTCATCAGCGCCTATTAACATTCCCGGTTCACCAATAACCAACTCGATATCAGGTAACGATTTTTTTGTTAGACTAATTCTGATGACCCCTTACACCTGTTTTAATGTCCTTGCAGTTAACATTCCTGGTAGTTCATTAGGAAATTACAGTCCAACAAACCATTCGAATTTATTTTCAGTAGCTGAAGTATTGAATATTAGTGGATCAGCATCAAAACTAAGTAATTCATTAACAAATCAAACAGATAACTTGTTTTTTCAGCCGCATATTATTTCACCGGGATTTGCAGATACACTATCAATTAGTCCTTCTTTAAGGTATTTGTTAAGATTTTAAAGCAAGAGAAATAAAAAACAATTAGTTCTTTTAGTAGGATATCTGAAATAAATTCAATGCGGGATGATTTAACTAGTAATTCGGTTGGCAATAGTTTATTCGACAATAGTTTACAATCAAATAAGCAAGCATTTTCAATATCATCTATTAATACAAATATCACAGAAATGGGTCGACTTAGGGACGAACTAGCCAATAAAAATGCACAAATAATGCAAGTGACAAAAGCTTGGAAATTAGAAATTGACGAATGCAACAGGAAGGTAAGAATATTTTTTACTATTAATGATAGTTTTTGATTATGTACAATTTATGTAATTTTTTGGTTGACTTTGTTTCAATTTTAAAATGAATTATAAACATATGGTATACTACCCAAACGCAAAAAAGTTCGTCTATCCAAGATTTCAGTTCGAAAATAAAAATGAATTCTTAATAATAAAGTCTTCTGGCAAAGTTATATATTTATTTATTTTATTTTAAGCTTAATACAAGCTATCACGTAAAAAAATACAAAAATAAAAAATAAAATACAAGCTATAACTTAATACTAATTCAACAGACTATAATAAATGAATAATAAGAATAAATACATAAAAGGTATAAGCTACAATATGAGCTATATATATTGATTAATGGCAGAGGGCGTAAGGAAGAAGAATTAAAGTAGGCGATCAGGATCAAGATGGGCGGGGTCAAGATATAGGGCTTTGTGGAGTGATGATTTACTCATATGGAAGTCAAAAGAGGAAAGGTCGTTGACTTTTCGTAACATCCTGGTAATTGGCTCGCTTTGACCGTAGTTTGTGCGATGGCGGTCGAGTCGGAAAAGGGGAGAGAGAAGTACTTGTGGCAAATATATTTCAGGATATAAGGAATTCTAATAGAACTTGCACAATCAAAATAGGACTACAGGTTCTTTCAATAATGCGACTTTTTTTATGGCATCAACATGCAAAAATCTTCGTCTATTCTAAAACCTGCGGCATAAAGGTTCATCTACCTTGTACAAATTATAATTTTGGAGCAACATTCTTTTGTAGAGAAACTACGAACGATCGAGTAACAATTTGAATGTTTTGAAATCGTATTATGAGTATATTTTGCTTACCATAGTACATTTTGTTATGCGTTATTTAAAGGCAGATTCGCAGAGAAGAGGGACGTTCAAATTTTAAAAAATTAAATATTACCAAATGTAATAAAATTAATTTGCAAATAAATTGAAGTTGCAAAATATGAAAAACAACAATTTAATAACATGTTAATTAATTAATTATTATTTATATAAAAATCCATCAAATATTTTAACATAATTCACTCAAAAAGAAAAAAAATCCGAATTCTATTCATAGAGAATTAAGCCTGCTAAACATTAAATTAACTAACAGGAATAGCGTAAACTTTTCTCTACCATTTAGTAGCGTCACCATTTCGTCGGATAACATCCTTCATACGTCTAGCCATAGTGATTACTAATTCTTCACACTCAGCTGGTGTTATTGAATCTCAGATGCTTTGTTATTTCCCTATGAAGAACATCCATTAGGGCATCGGGAGAATACCTCAATGTCTTTTTAATTTTTCCTAATATGTTCTCAATGGAAGAAAGGTCCCGGCTTTGGTTTCAAGAACATGAAGTTCCACTAATGCAATGGCCTTCAAACCATTGCATTAGTGGAACTTCATGTTCTTGAAACCATTGCTTTGTTAATTTGGCCGTATGACAACTGGCCCCGTCCTACTGGAAAATATATTCGCCTCCTGGTCTTTCCAAAGCAGGTATTGGTGGAAGAAGATAATTTTGCAGAATAGTCTGGTACGTAGTGCTATTTATTGTAGTATTAGTGAAGCACAGATGACTAACTCCCCAAATCATTACAGAGCTTGGGAATTTTACTTTTCGACTTAGGCAGTCATTTGGGAATGCTTCAGTTTTTTTTTCGAATGACGCGTTTTTTTATAGGATTGCATGTCCAACTCAAATCGTGCCTCATCACTCTGATTAAGTGTCCAATTTTCGTGGACTTTAGCAAAAGCGAGGCGTTTCTTTTTTTTGGATACTGGTCAAAAATGGTTTCTCCTTAGCCTTAAAATTTAGAAATCATTGCGGGATTCCATAACAGAATATCAGAAAATTTATCTTATAAGATTTATAACCCATTTCTCTCATCCTTCTCCACAGAAACACTTTTTCCTATGCTCTCTGTACAAATTTCAGACTATGTTGCAGCACGATTTTGTTTAATTGTTTTCCTTAAAATTTGACTTTCGCTTGAAGTAGTCAGTCTTGGTCGTTCTGGTATCGGTTTTTTCTTCTTCGTTCCAGTTGTCTCGAATAAAATAATTATATCCTGTACTGTAGATCTTGAAAGTTTGAATTTGTTTGCAATTTGATAAGAAGATTTCTTATTTTTATAATTTTCAGTTACTAACTTTCTCAGATGAAATATTATCGCTTTTCCGCGTGTCGTTTTAACTCAAGAAGTTACAGCAAATTGCCGTCTAACCAAAAAATAAGCTCACAACTACAATTTCAGATTATTTGAATACAATTATTTACAGTTACTCGATTGTTTGTAGTTTTTTCAAGAAACATTTTCTTGGAAATTATAATTTGTTAAGGGTAGACGTACCTTTTTGCGGTAAGTTTGATGATAGACGAAGATTTTTGCAGGTTGATGCACATAAAACAAATTGCATTTTTGAAAAGACCTTTAGTCGTATTTTGATTGTGTAAGTTGTATTAGAATTACTTACACTCTGAAATGTATTTGCCACAAATATTTCATTACAACTTTGCCAATATACTGAATTATTAAAAAAATCATTTTTATTTTCGAACTAAAATCTTGGGTAGACGAACCTTTTGCGTTTGGGTAGTATATTAAAATAATTTAAATAGGCAAATACAAAATCCGACTTTACAAAAAAATATTGTTGTTTTCGCATGCAATCGTTTCTCGTTTGCAATGTTGTAATATTTTTATCGAATTTGTGTGTTTTGTAGTAAAATATTAATAAAAACAGAATTTTTAACAAATCTTTCAAGTTGGTCCACTAAAAAAAGACAATTTTAGTTTTTGAAAACTATTCGACGTAAAAGCTTGAAATTTAGTGTGATGGCCCAATTATGGCCGTGAATTATAGAAAGTTGAAGTTTGATTCTGATTTGATTGGGAAATTGATTTTGTTAGGGTATCGTGTAATGTGTCAAATGAAAGCTTATTGAAGCACGAATTGAACAATTGATGTATGTTTTTTATCATTTCTTTAAACATTCTTCGGGAAAATGTATCCAACTAAAAACATTTCATGTAAAGAAGGTTGCCAAGACTCACAAGCTCATACTGCTCACAAGCTTTCACTGTTAAAAACAGGGACCGTACCTGTTCTCTCTTTTTTCTGAAAGAGTGCAATTTTAACTGGTATTTCTGGACACTTATTTTTATTTTATAGAATAGTAACTTTTTACGCAATTGGAGCTAAGAAAAAGAAATTTCGATTTTTTAATCACCCTAAACTACATATTATATGTAATACATATAGTACTTGCACACTTTTTTCTTAATATTAGGTCTGTCCCTTTCGAGCTCTAAATGACACTGAAAGCGGGGTAACGTTATGTTCAATCAACTTTCCCTCAAAACATTTTGGTACTGACAATTTTCTCAGTGCTCTCAGTGCCATGTGTTTTGAATTGTCAATTAAATTGAATTGTCAGTCGACAATTCTCTTATTTTTCACTGAACTCGACGTTCTTAATATTGCCTTTTTGGTACTGAAAATAAGGGAAGCAGGCCTATTTTTTTTGTCGAAAGCCCTACTAATTTTTTTGAAATGTTCCTGGTAAAACGAAGGTTAAGAAGTGAAAGTGGCGTGTTTTGAAACGGTCGAGAAGTCGAAGTGTGACAACGTCTCTTCGCTCTCTCTTAATTAAAATCGTTATTTTAAAAGCAAGCACGGTATGTAACACTAATTGTGCAAGTCCAACTTGCACTGGGACGGTATTTTTTTACGCAGAATTTAAACATAACTTCATTTTCATAAAAATGTCACATAGTTTTGTTTAGTTTCAGTCTACTACCCCGAACCAAAAGTTTTGAACTAGCAACATTTTTCCAAATTCCCTATTTTAATCGTAATTTCTTTATTCCGTTATATTTATTATCGTTGCAACATTTAATGAAAACGTGTTCTGTTCGGAATTCATTTGCGAAAAAAATATTGACGTCAGTAACATACAGGAGAAAATCTAACGGTTTAAATTGAGAACTTACATGTTCAAAAGTATTGGATTACACCAAGGATTTTGTCAATTATGTAGTGAAAAGGAATTGTGTGTGTGGGAGGTATTTTTTAGTGTTTTCTTTATAAGTCATCGTAAGAAGGTTGGTCGTATTTGTTTCTTTGAAAAGTTTGATCAGATAAGTTTTAATATGCCACGTGGAAAAGAGTTTTCTGTCGATCTTCGGCAAGCGGTTGTAAATTTGTTTAAATGCGGAAAATCAACTTATAAAATAGCTGAGTAAATGAATTTATCGCGATCAACCGTGCGAAATATTTGCACTCTTGGTAGTGTTGTGTTTAGGCATCGAGCTGGTTATCCCACTAAGTTTACGTAGGCCGAATACCGAATACTTTCCAGGCTCTTGAGGAAGTTTCGCCGAATAGGTGCTCAGTAGTTAGCGCAAAAGTGAGGAGAGGGGATAAGAAGGCCAGTATCAAGGTGAAGCACCTTGCGTATATTGAAAAAAATTGGATTTGGTTTTTATAAGATAATATAAGCAAAGGCGAAGCCCTTATTAATCCAGCAGCAAATTAAAAAACGCTTGTGTTGGTTAAAAATCATAAAGAGTGGCTTCAACAAGACTGGGACAAAGTAATTTTGAGTGATGGGTCTCGATTCGAAGTTACCACTCGCGACCCTCAAAAGAGAGTCTTGAGGAATAAAAACGAGGCATTTCATGACTGTGTTGCAAGAAAGGTAAAATTTCCAGTTTCTGTAATGGTGTGGGTATGCATGTCATCCCCACATGTAAGTGACAATATTAAAAGCAAAAAATATGTTAATATCCTCCAAGACCATCTTTTACCCTGGATAATGAGTACATTTTTCAACAAGATGCTGCTTCTTGGCACACTTCCCGAAAAAGTATGCCATGGCAAAGGAAAAACAATGTGCCAGTGCTCGAAGTATTAAAAAATAAACTGATATTCCCGATTAATGAATAATTTTTTTTTCGTATACTTAGTCCAAAACTTATGAACATTACTGGTTTTTTTAAATATTTATACCATCTTTTAGCTCTAATTTTTTTGATAAAATTTATATAATATTATGCCAACACCACCATGCCTTTAACAAATCGCCAAAATTGCTCTAAGTAAAGGAAATACAGTGAACTGAATCCAAGGATTTCATAAAATTTTTGTTAGCCCAAAACTTTTGGTTCATAGTAGTAGCTTATGATCATCTTGCACTTTTACCCTGCAGACTTGCGCAGTCAGCTAAATTCCTCAAAATGTGTTGTGTTTGTTATTTCACACTGATCTTCTGCGCCAAATAGAACATTAGGTCTGTTCCGCAGATTTTCGTGCACAAACTTTTTGTGTAAATACTTACTCATATGGTGGGAGAAAAAATTCGCGGAGCACACGGAATTTATTTAAACTTCACTTCTAATTGTAAATTGTTAATCTAATCAATTTTAATCACCAAATTGTCCTGTATTAATAATTCTATTCAATCAATTGATCATGCACCAACTAAAAAGTAAGTAAGTTCGGTAGCAGAATTAGATCTAACAGGTTTGAGCTATGAGAAAATTCATCAGCTGTAAGAGATTTAAGACTCGGTAAATAACTCGATGTGTCTCCTTGCCGTACTATTGGTGGCAGAATGTCTAAGCCACTGAATACTATTAATATTGGAATCACTCGTAAGAACTATTTCAGAACAACGCAACAATTCTATAATAGGTCTGTCTGTTTACTTTTGTGTGTAAAACGTGGGTAAAAATCAAGTAAATATTATTCTTCTGATGGAGGGGATGAAAATGAGAAATAACCGACGCCTTTTGGGTAAATTGATGGCAACTAAAGAACTGTTAAAAGTAAATTTCAGTGCAATGATCAGTGCGTTTACAAGAAATCGTAAAAATAAATAAAAATGAATAACAATTTACTGAACAAGTTAATCGTTCCCCGTGTTTATTTCAATTTTTAACCGACTTCCCAAAAACAAAGAGGTTCTAAGTTCGACATGTCTGACATAAAACTTCTGGCATAACTTCGTAACGCGTCTACCGATTTTGATAATTCTTTTTTTGTTGGGTAGAGTATGTTCACCGATTGGTACCATGTAAAAAAAATTTTTGGTAGGGTGGGGGTGAAACCTAAGTTTGTAACGCGTGGTCCGATTTGGTTGGTTCTTTTTTTGTTGTACAGAGTATGATCCCCCATTGCTAATAGGAGAAAAACATTTGGAATAGGGTGAGGGGAGAGGGGGAGGGGTAGTCTAACTTTGTAACGCGTGGACCGATTTGGATAATTCTTTTTCTGTTGGGTAGAGTATGTTCCGTGGTTGATACCAGGAGAAACAAATTTTAGGGCGGAGGGCGGTGGGGGTGGAACCTAACTTTGTAACGCGTAGTCCGATTTCGATGGTTCTTTTTCTGTTGTATAGAGTATGATCCCCCATTGCTACTAGGAGAATAATTTGGTCCTATTGTGAAAGGCGGTGGTGGGAGGGGTAGTCTAACTTCGTAACGCGTGAACCGATTTGGATAATTCTTTTTCTATTGGGTAAAATATGATCCTTGGTTAATACTACGAGAAAAGAATTGTTGGGGGGAGGAGGGTGGAACCTAACTTATATATAATATATATAATTTTTAATTTTATATCTATTAAGACATTTTGAAGTCGGTGCAAATTAAACAAATTAAACAACTATAGTACCACAATTGAAAATAATACATAATACTACTTGAACGTTTCAGCTTACGGGATCATAAGAAATGACGATTAAATATTTTTGTTGTGGTTGTTTGGTTTGTTTAATTTGCACCGACTTCAAAATGTCTTAATAGATATAAAATTAAAAATTATTATATGCTTTTTAGCGCTTTTTGTGAAATCGGTTCAACTTTTTTGTTGTTGTTTAGTAACTTGCTAAACATCAATCAGCTGTTAGTTGTCAACCATAAAAGAAGAAGGAGAATGCTGCCGAAATTTTGTCCACACTCATCGGCGTGTGTGAAATTTATTAAATTACTCGACTGTCAAATTTCGTCAAGTCCAAAAGTAAACAGACGCAGTGTGGACGAAAACTTTTTTTTTTTATGTCTGACCGGGCGCGTAACGTAACGCGTCGACCGATTTTCATGATTCTTTTTTCGTTGGGTAGAGTATGTTCATCGATTGGTACCATGTCAAAAAAAATTTGTGGGGTGGGGGGGGGGGGGGGGGGGGAGGGGGGGGGGGGGGAGGGGGAGATTGGAACTTAACTTTGTAACACGTGGACCGATTTGGATGGTTCTTTTGCTGTTGTATAGAGTATGCTAATAGAAGAATAATTTGATCCAAGGTGAGGGGTTGGGTGGCGGGGAGGAGTAGTCGAACTTCGTAACGCGTGGACTGATTTGGATAATTCTTTTTCTTTTGGGTAGAGTATGCTCCCTGGTTGATACCACGAGAAAAAATGTTGGTAGGGTTATGGTGCGGGAGGGGGGGGGGGACCTAACTTTGTAACGCGTGGACCGATTTGGATGGTTCTTGCTGTTATATATAGTGTGATCCCCCATTGCTAATAGGATAGGTCCTATGGTGGTGGGGGAGGGGGAGGAGTAGTTACTTCATAACGCGTGGACCGATTTCGATGATTCCTTTTCTGTACGGTAGAGTATGTTCCTTTATTGCTACCATAAAAAAAAAAGTTTAGTGAAATGGAGGTGGGGTAGGGGGTTAAACATAACTTTTTAACGCGTGGACCGATTTGGATGGTTCCATCTTCGTTGTATAGAGTAAAAGACACTAAAAGGTGAAAAATAAAATAGTTTTTAAAAAAAAAGTTTAACCGACTTCACAAAAAGCGCTAAAAAGCATAAAATAACTTTTAATTTTATATCTATTACGACATTTTGAAGTTACAAAATTTGGTTCGAACTTTAAGGGGATTTCTCATCGAATATGCAAAATTTTTTACTATTCTTAGTGAATAAAAAGGTTTTGATTTTTCAATCGAAAACAAGCGTTGAAAGGTGTCGCTTGTAAAATGGTGACTACAGGAGCGTATCACATAACTATACGTAGGATTATCTGAAACAAAAAAAAACAAATATATTCTTAACCTATAGGTACATACGTCGTCGCTATCACCTACACTAAAATGAATTTCCTATTTAAAAATTTAAAATGGTGATACGTTTTCCGATAATATTCTGTACTAAAAATATGGAAGTTTTAACGTAATCACATTTTCTTAGTTAAGGCAATAGCTAGTAATATATAAAATAATGCGCTAATGTTTCCAACTACACTGGCAACTTTTTTCCGCAACGCCAGCTGTGAAAACATCATTTCGCGTTCAAACTTTAAGGAATAATTTACGAAACACTCGAAATTCCCCCGTAACATTTCTACAATATATTCTTAGAAACATAATACTTTCAGGAAATCTTAATCTATAAAATATTTTTTTTTTTAAATTTTTGATGATAAAGTTAAGGGGAAAAGAAAAATATATAATTTGAGTGACATCGGGGGTGCGGAAACTGACTTCGTAACGCTTGGACCGATTTGGGTGATTCGTTTTCCATTGTATTAGGTGTTTTGCCATTGGTATCATATTTTGCGGGTTGAGTGGTGGAGGCGGCGGGCGTGATATAACTTCCTGATGCGTTTACTGAGCTGGATGATTCTTTTTTGTTGTATAGAGTATCTTTCCCTATTAACGCCATATTATAAATTTTGGGGTGGAACCTAGATTCGTATTGCGTTGTCCGATTTGGATGATTCTGTTTTTTTTTTGTATAGAGTGTGTTCCGCTTAACTGGTACTACATGTCAAACAGGGAGAAGGCTGATTTTCAAAAACAAGAATATGTTGAACTAGTGATTATACTTATTTCAATTATCATAAATTAAATTTGTACTCTAATTACATTGTACCTACCTGTATTTACTTCCTTTCTTATCGACTATTAAAAACCACGCAAACAAAACTACATAATGTCGGCGATTCGGATTAAAACGGTTTAGACTTACGGCAAAAAAGTTTCACTTGCACCGTAGTTTTGTAAAACCGCGCTCCAATTTTTTTTTATATAAAGTCAAAAACCTTATTGTAAGTCATATTGAAGGCTGTTTTAAATGCATTAATACCGATTTACGAATAGTCGCTGAACATTTATCTTTAAGGATTAAATTAGGACATTCCCGAAAAACAATGGGAAAAATAGGGGATTTTCGAATAATATTTATTCGATGACCATAGAGATACAATAGTGGACTTAATTCTGGACACTATGAATTATGGTGATATTTTTGGATAACTTTACAGTAATGTTGTTTTTATTAGTTAACACTGCAATTTTTTCACTTAACGTTTCTATAAGTATTGCGTAATATATAGAATGATTTATTAAAGTCGGGTCTGTTGTATTTTGAATTAAGAACAAACTGAAATGTAGTTTTAACTAACCTAGACATTTTTGCACTGATATTTTTAAGCAATGGCAGCTCTAAATGTCACTTATTCAGTTTTAACCAACCAGATAGCGCTAGGTATTGTTTGTGTGAGTATTTGCGGACATTTAAGGTTTCGTTGTCATTGTTTTAGTTACTTATTGTGTTTTTGAGAGTGCTAAAGTTCAATTGAGTTTTGTGCCTGCGATTATTTTTTTAAATGGCTCCTTCGACGCATAAGCTTGATCGGTCGACGGGTGAAATAGGTCACCCTTCGCGAAGTTGGTTATACTTTTGAAGAAATTGTAAAGAGGTTAGGTGGTGGCGCTACAAAGTCAGTGACTAGGAAAGTGTGCAACCGTTACGAGGAAAATATCGACGCTGAAAAGCAATCTTGTCGTATCTCGAAAAATGCAATTTATGCTGTATCTAGTATTAAATCCATGTTACACTAACTTTAGAATAATTTCATCTTTTTTGTCTAATGACCATTATTTCAGAACTTTTACTCCAAGAATTACCTTTCTATCTTCTCTGGTTAAAGAGTAAAGAGCTCTACTGTAAACCTCCGTTTTCGAGATACGACAAGATTGCTTTTCAGCATCGATATGCTTACTACAACTGCTAAAAGAACGGGTCGACAGCCAAAAGTGACACTGCAAGCTGAAACAAGAATTTGTTGTTTTGCTCTACAAGACCGCCGGCGAACATCAAAACACATAAGGGGAATACTGGAAACATCTGGAGTATATATCTCAATGATAAGCAGCGACAGAAATGGGTGAAATGGGCTGTAGACTGCAAGGATTGGACGCAAGAGCCTGGCAAAAGTAATATGGAGTGATGAGATCCGCATTTCAATATTTGGTAGTGATGGGAATCGGCATGTGCGTCGTCGATCAGGCAAAGACTTCTTACCAGAATACACCACTGCCACATGAAACATCCTGTCAGTGGGATGGTGTGGTCTTGCATGAAAAGACTGCCCATAATAGACGACTTGCTTGAGGATAACCGTTGTCGGTGCATCTTCCAGCAGGGTGGTACGCCGTATCGTAAAGCTAAAACAAGCATGTCATGGTTCGGTTTTGGCCTGGTACTACTCCAAACAAAACGGTGGGCGTGATTGCGTAATTATAATACATCAACGAAGAAATTGAATTTTTTTCTTAATTCAAATACAATACAAAAATCGAATGAGGGTGGGGGTTTTTAGATTTTTTTTTTGAAAATCCAGTTGAGTTAAACGCATGTAAAGTAGGTAAGAATTCAAAATACCGCCAGGTGATTTGATAGAGGATTATGTAACGAACAAAATTGAAAAAAAAACAAATTGGTTCAATAGTCTTCATCGGTTCGAGAAATTTCGTTTCTAGAAAAACACTCGCAAAGTTTTGTAATTGGTATTAAATAAATGAAATTTTCGGAAAAAGTAAAGCTATAGAGGTACTTTCAGTTTGCAAATCGTAATAATCGTCGAGAGAAGTATTCTCAAAGTCCTTAAGAAAGAAAAAAAAGTTTGAAATTTATTTCCGGGATGCCCCCTTAATTTCTCTCATATGTATATCTCCTAGGACGCGGCGTGTCATATCATTACAGAATCATTAATCTAGGAATCGCGGTAACTTCTAACATAGAATTTTGTGATCATGTTTTTTTTTATTATTAATAGTCTTCGCAGACTCTAATTTTCTGCTGAACCCACCCTGGATATTAAAAGGAAAATTGTTAAGGCTCTTTTATAGCCGCAAAAAAACTACTCACAACTCGACTCTAATTGAAGATTTTCGCATTTTGAATTCGGAATGAGTTAATTCTAATTTAGAAGTTCAGCACTAGCTAACAAAACTACTTAGAGGACCATGTTGTGCTGCTCAGTTTTCCTTACCGTATCGTAATATATTCAGACCTATTCAATGAACCGTCGTAAGTGCTATTTTCTACGAATCCCGAATTTATAATTGTATAATCCGAACGTATCCATCGTGAGTAACTTTGTAGAAATTTAGAAAAAGGTGATTAGAGGGTAGGGTACGAGGAATCGAAAAAGTGAAATTTATTTGTAAATGTTAGAGGCATTTCATATACTAGTAAAAATTTGGAAGAAATATAAATATTTAAAATATAAGCATTCATTTTAGTTTAATAAATGTATGTATAACTTAATTACCGTGCCAGTATGCAACTCTGGCAAATTTTAAAATACCTGCAAGATAGCTAATTGCTATGAGTAAAAGTTTTTCAACTTGGCCACCCAAAACAAGATATTCCAATTCAATTGGTTTTTTGTTAGGTGCTTGCATAAGTTTGTGCCTGATTTAAATAAAATGACTTTTCGATTGGCCAAAACTGGACGTTTTTCTTAAATAGCCGCATAGTGTCTTGTTAGCTGCTCACAGAAATTGTCCGCCGTGATTGTTTTGTCTTGGAGTTCTACCAAACACTCAGCAACACCTTCATTGCGGGCAAACCATATTTGCAATGAGTTCTACATTTTCACCTGCTTTTTTCAGATGCTTTTTACCGCCGTACCTTGCCATTCAGAATACATTTTTCATCGCCTGTTACATGTCCAAAAAAGTATCCTTTTCATTACGTACAAGGAGAGACACGGTCACATTTATGTGGTTATGTGGTATCAAGCTTGGATATGTATTCAAGCTTCTTTAAATGACTAAAAGCGTCGAATTGCCGATATTCAGCCTCTCAGAAATATCCTCACTTTGATTCTCGCGTTATTTCCACCACGGCATGCACAATATCATCATCAATGCCGGAAGGCGGTCCAGAGTGGGGTTGATTTACAAAGTCGAAACCACCACTCCGAAATCTGCCAAACCACTTTATAGAGCAGGAGCATTACTTTTATAGACGCTTCTGTGTTTTAATTCTCTTAATTTTTTTCAAAATGTTAAATTTTTTCAAGTTACAAATATTCAAATTTCCAATAAATTAAAGGGAATTGAAATATAAACACCTTATTTTCCTGTTGCAATACACTTTTTACTTTTTACACAACGCGTTTCGAACACTATGTGAAAATATTCAGAAATAATTGAATAAATGAAGATATGTTTAGAATCGTTTATCTTGCACTCGATTAAAATAAGGTTATACGAATTTCAGTTCCGGCGCATAAGCACTGAAACGAGCGATCTGGTACCGAGCATCGATTTGAAGTTCGCGCATTTCCCGAAGGAAAGACAAATTTCTTTTATCTTCAAGTAGTAATCGAAAACCGTGATACAATAAATCGTAATATTTAATATTTTCTGCTCGTTTAAAATATTTGATCGTTGAGATCGGGTCACCCTGAGTGATGTTCTCGAATGAATACATTTTTCAATCAGTTCAGTTGGCGCTGTGTCCTGACGAGTTCCGGAAAAAAATATCAAACTGAGTTGTTCGCAGGTCTCCGAAAAATTGAAATAAAAGAATCAGATGAAGCAGGTGCATCGAATAAAGAAGAATCATTAGCTAATACACTCGCTGATAAAGACATTAAAAAGCGAATGTTTTAGAATGGATATTTTAGTCAAAGAATTTGTCTCTCTGATGACTCAGTAGTCAAATTATGCAACGGAAAATAACTACATATAGACAAATAATTATTCTTAACTCTTACTGAGTGACGGTGCTGATGTTTTCTCAAGTTTGCGGCGACCTTAGTGGATGCATAAAGTGTGTGGTCGAGTGCAAAATGTGAGACTAAAATTCCTGGGCATTCACGAAGAGTTTGAACCAAAAAAAATTTGTTTTCATAATGACTTATCGTGACTTACTATATATCTGAAAAAACTCAACTCCCGATTGCTTCCTTTCGAATTACGAATCGGTTCCTGCTACAGTCGTAGTTTGGAGACCTTTTTCGAAGAACGGACTAGAAAAAATAAATTTTACCTAAATCGGCAGGTCTTCTTTAAAAGAAAAATTGATTAATTTTTTTAATTTTAATTCTGTTGCCTCTTCTTTTTTTTACGGCTTTGTTGTTCTCTCGGAGTCCCAAAACACATGATTAATATGAGAAAATGGTTTGTTGAAAATGACATCAAAAATTTTTCTTTATGAATGGTGCGGGATCGGAATATAAAATTCGATTCAATTTTGTTATGTTTTTGAACCATGAAAAAGATTTTCAAATTAAGGCAGATTGGCACATCTTCTTCACTTCGCCGCTGTTAAATATGCATGCAATGGTATTATAGGGCGTGTAAAGCGAAATGCTTATTGCGCATCAAGCATCTTAGAGTGGCCCGATCTATGTCAATGAAAAGAAAAAATTGTTTGAATGGGCAGAAATAATTAAAAAAAAAATTTACCTTTTTTGATAATTAGGAACAAGAAGAACGCAAACAATAGCCTTACAGCCCGTAAATAATACCAAATTGAGTTGCAATATTTATTTTTGACAAAATATTAACATTGTAAAAAAGATTATATAAAATCAATGAAAGTAAAAACGATTTATGGAATCATGATCTTCTGATTATTTACAGAAGAGAAGAAATTGTTGCTTCGAAAAATGCGCGAGCTCCAATATAACTTGACCCTATTTATTTCCTAAGCATATGAAAAGTATTTTTTAATTGCATTTTTTTTAACATTGTCTATTATTATAAACAGATTGCAAATGGAAACAATTAATTTATCGATTTTGCATGCGCTCATTTTGTCGTTAAAGAAATATTAAATAAATTTGAATATTTATACGGCATTTTTGGGTCCTTAACATTTTCAAATTACAGAAAATCAATTGAATTCGAACATCTTGTTTTGGGTGGCCCAGTCTGTAACTTTTCACTCAATATGTGATAACGATGTTCTATCGGAAGTCGGAATCTCTTTTTAAATGTTAAATGTAAATTTCATAAATTTTTTGATAAATTATACTTGTTATATTTATACCGTAGTTTTTAGTACCCTTCTTCAGAAAATTGCAATAACAAGTAAATCTATTTCAAACATAAATTTTGTTTAATTTAACCGCTTAATGTATGTACAGCTCCGTAACATACACGGGCACTAAAAACTGGCAGAACTATCATAACTCCATATACGTTACGGGAATCAATGTTTTTTGTTAATATATTATATTACAGTGCCCCTTATTTGGTTACTTTGTTGTCGGTTCGAAAGTTATATTCTAATAAGTCTTAACTATAATTTGTTTTATTCGAAATAAATTGTGCATTAAGGGGTTAAACTAATTTTCAAAAACATAAATGTGTTTAACGTTAAATTACTGATTTTGAAATTACTAATTACTACCAACTAAAATTTCGTAGCTTGCTTTTTGAAAATTTTTTTGCGATGTATTTTGCAATACGATGCTGAGAAGTTTTATATTGCTTTTGCTTTTGGCGGTTAGTTCCTGGCAACACATTAAACTTTCCATTGCTTAGTCATTTCTATGCTGAGAGAACATTTGCTCTTGATTTGTCGTGCTGATAAAATTGGAAAACACAAATTTCGATTGTGTGCTCTGCTGCAGCACTCCGATTCCCACGAGTATCAGCAATTTTTTCATTTGCCTTCCCGGTGCATTGTTTTAGTTTTGATGTTATTCTTCGCTTGATTGACTGTACTTTGGTGGTTTTTGTATTTATTTTCAATGGGAGCATTTTTTTAATCATTTAATTTAATACAGATCTTATTATTATGCGTGGAAAGAACAACGTCCTATGGGAATAATTCAATAAAGATGATAGAAAGAAACCCACTATGGAAAGCGACTATCCTACGAGGAATCGTTCAGTACTCTCTTTGGATGAGAGGACAGCTCTTCTTCGCCTCTTTTTGCTCTCCTTTTAATATAGGCATATGATTGTGAAGGAGCGCTTCTCGTTTGCTCCAAACTAATCAAGAATGGAGGTCTCGTGTTTATTCTTTTTAGCTTCGAATTGTAATAAGAGATTCTTATTTATTAGCTCCAAAATAAGCAAAAATTGAGCCTTCCTTGTTAGCTACGACATAAGCGAATATGGAGGCGTCATCTTTAGCTACGAATTAACCAGAATCCGTCATAGGAACTCCGAATAGGAAAAAATTATATTTATCATTCTGAAAGGAGCTGAATATAGTGTTACCCTTGAAACTTTCTACAATTGCAGCAAGTTCAGCTCTGAAAATAAAACAATGCGACGACGTACGTTGCGCATATTTTACTCTTTAATTTTCTATATTCCTCTCCTCCACATCACTCGTTTTTGGAGCTTTCTTAGAAAAATCTGAGAAACGTAATTTTCTGTGATCGGTATTCTCTTAAGGAGCAACTGGGGAAAGACAAAATTAAAACTTGTGAATGTCTATAAAACTGATAGAATGAATAATCTTAAGCAGCAGGGAGTTTGTATGAGAAGAAAGTTTTGGAAGTTTGTAATTAATTTTTATCCTTAAAATCGATATTGCAACTATATTATCGCGGGCAGTTTTTGGAATATCTGCGCAACTTTTATTAGATAATAAAATTCAGTCACGTTCACACACAATTTGGAAACCTTAGATCTTTGCAACATATCTTTGAAGTAAATAATTTTGAAACATTTGATAACGGCACAAATATGATTATTACCAATTAAAATGTTTTACTTGTTGATTTAGTTAATAAGATAAGATAACTTACTACTGTTAAAACAGAAAAATTTACTTTTTAACATTTGTTTTCTTTACATGATTTTCTGTTCTTTCCACTAATTTTATTTTTGTATTTAGCTTTGTGTTTTACTTGCATTATGCGGCTGAACGGATTCAGTTCAGTTCAGTTTAAAGCTAAGGTGTAAAATAATTTAAATATACGAAATGTTCGAACTTGAACGTACAACCTTTTTTGAATGGCTATAAACATAATTTAGCTCATAGATTGGGATCGCGCACTTCTATTGCTTTGTTGCGATCTTCGTTTAGTGCATTTCATCTATTGTTATTGTGTAATTGAAAAACATGAACTACTAAAGTCAGAATTAATAATAGTTTCTAAGTGCTTTTTATTTTATTTTTATGTTATTTATTATTATTTTTTAAATTTTGAAAAATATATTAAGTTTGGAACTAGTAAGATTCCCTCCGGTAAACTACCTGACAGCTTTTTTTTGTTATATTTCCGAATAAAATTTTTATATTGAAAGTTTTGTTTTATTTTATCAAGAGGTAAGGTATTTCCTGGGAGAAAGCCTCACTATGGACACTGACAACATACTACCGATTAGAGACTTCAAAAAAACCATCTAAATCGGTCCACGCGTTAAAAAGTTAGATTCATTTCCCTTCACCCACATCCCTATCCACCAAAAAATTTTTTTTCGTGGTACCAGTCGGAGTACATACTCTATCCAATAAAAAAAAAGAATCATCAAAATCGTTCCACGCGTTACGAAGATTACCTCTCCCCGCCCTAGGTCCGAATTGTTCCGACTATTTGCAATCGGTAATCATACTCCACCCAACAAAAGAATTATCCAAATCGGTCAACGCCTTATGAAATCAATGACATAAAAGAAAAAAATACGCGACGAACTTATAATCTCTCCCTTTTGGGAAATCGGTTAAAAATGAATCAGTGAGTTTAATTTTGATTTTTCAAGGAATGTCATACTGTATTTATATTGAAATATTTACTGCTAAAATTTGGAAAATTAGATGCGAAGTTTAAGTTTAATTATATGTGTTTCATTTTAAACTCTAATACATATGTAGATTCTTCAATTTATAAATTAGAGTAGAGTACAACAGCTCAGATCATCTTTCAATTAAAAATTAGAGCAAAACCGAGCAGAAAAGAGTAGGTAGCTCAGTGAAGACCATTCCGAAATTTTCTGGAATGCGAAAAATGTCAAATGAATTGCCATTCCTGTTGAATATTTCTTTGGCGTGAACACAAAACCTACAAGTGTGATATTTCCGAGAAAATTACGAAAATACTGAATTATAAATTTTGCCCCTCTCTATTTATTTAAGCAAGCTATTACATAAAAAATACAAAATAACAATATAAATACTACAAACTAAAATAAACAATAATTCATAACAGATAATGTAAGCTACAATATGAGCTATGATTATGATAAATATAAACTGGGAGGAAGGAGAATTAGGAAAGGCGATCAAGATGGGCGGGATAAAGATATGTATAAGGCTTTGTGAAGGGATGATTTGCTCAGATGGAAGTCAAAGGAGGGAAGGTCGTTGACTTTTCGAAGCATGCTGGTAATTGGTTCGCGTTGACCGTAGTTCGTGCGATGGCGATCGAGTCGGAAAAGGGGAGTGGACCTTAGGTTGTAAGGGTTGGTATAGATGGGTAAAGACTGCAGGATTGAAGGCACCAGCAGTCTATGGCACCAGCTAGTAGCTGATGAATGAAGAGAACGTCGGAAACATCACGACGTTTACTTAGGGGTTGTAAGTCGATCAGTTTCAGACGGTCTTCATAAGGTGGAAGGTTGAATCTATCTACCCACGGAAGATCACGTAGAGCAAAGCGAATGAACCTACGCTGGACAGATTCAATTCTGTTAATGTGGGTTGTTTGCGTGGGTGGCCAAACCTGGCTGGCATATTCAAGGTGAGGTCTAACGACGGAAATATAGAGAGATTTGGAAACATAAGGATTGGAGAAGTCTCTAGACCAGCGCTTTTCAAACCCTAGCGCGGAGTTAGCTCTGTTAATTATGCTATCAATATGGGAACGGAAATTTAGTTCACTTTCACAGATTACTCCTAGGTCACACAAAGAGGTAACGATAGGGACTGGTACGTTGGTTAACATGTATGTTCTCGGGGTGGATGTAAGACGCTTGTGGGAATAAGAGATGGACTGGCGTTTGGAGACATTGAGCTCAAGAAAGTTTTTCATGCACCATGTGGTGAACGAATCGAGGTCATTTTGGAGAAGAAGAGAGTCGGTTGTGGAGGAGATATGTTTAATTATTTTCATGTCATCAGCATAAATGGACAGCTCTGAGTATTTTATGACACAATCAACATCATTAATTGCAAGGATGAAAATTAATGGACCGAGGTGGTTGCCCTGAGGGACGCCGGAACGAGCGACAATGGGGTTAGAAATGGATGAGCTGAAAAGAACATTGTATTGACGGTTGTTGAGGTAGGCTTGAATCCAGGAGATGAATCTGGGGGGAAGCCTAGGCGATCAAGTTCAAACAGGTTAACGCTATGGGATATCTTGTCAAAGGCTTTACTAAAATCGGTGGCGATAACATCAACATCTTTACCGTTTTCCAGGGCACATAGTGTTTTGGAGACGAATTCGGTAAGGTTGGTGGTTGTAGATATACCTTTGAGGAAGCCATGCTGGGAGAGGGACAAAATAGACTTACAGTGGAAGAACATGGAATCATAGACCAATTTTTCGAATAGTTTAGGTATTGATGATAATTTAGCAATGGGTCTGTAGTTGGATACATCGTTCTTGCAGCCTTTTTTGAATATGGGAATAATATAAGAGTTTTTCCATAATTGAGGGAAATCCCCTTGAGTGACCGAGAGGCGGAAAAGCAAAGTAAAGGGTTGAACTAGATGCATGGCACACTTTTTCAGAACTATGGCCGGAATGCCGTCAGGTCCGGGGTGAAAGTCATCCGCAAGCCCTGTCACTGACAAGCTGCTGGGGAGAGGTACTTGATCGGAGACCGCAGGTGCATTAGGGGGGAGGTCAGAAATAGAGCCGGGGGGGGTTAGGAGCGAAAGTAGTTTAAGGAGTCGTTGCGACTTTTTTGGAGATGGGAAATGCGGCGAGAACTGACGTAACGCAGCATAGGTGGATAGATCTTCTGAAACCTTATGGGAAGGGATATTGAATGATTCATGGTACTTAGTGAAAAGTTGATGTAAGACTGTTGTATCTGTGGGCAGGCCTTCTTGATGTATACTTAACATGACGTTGGTGCTGGTTTTACCATCAATACAGACGGAATTCGGTTTGTCGTGCAGATGGGCAAGAAATAGACGTACGTTTTCGTAAATGCGACGGTCCCGAAAACGGGACAAGAGGTATCGTCGATCATTGGAATCCGCAGAGCGCAAAGTCAATTTAAGTGTAGGTGGGATTAGGGGATCGATAAATGAGTTATGTTGGGATGCAGGAGTTTTGGTTAGCGGAAGGGGCGGGTTAGCGGAGGTAGAAGAAGTTTGAGAAGGGGCGATAGTGAAAGAAGATGATGACTTGCAATTAGGTGGGCATGCGGAGGAAGTAGCGGGTGCGAGGTTAGGTGTATACAGAGGAGAGGTGGGACAGACGGAAATCGAAGTAGAGGTGGTGGGGTGGTCGGAAGATGATGGCTTGTGGCTAGGTGGGCACTCGGAAGAAGTTGGGAGTGCGTGGTTGGGTGGATGCGCTGGATATACAGAATTCGAGACAGTGGTGATTGGGTTGTCGGCTGGGATGGATGTGTTCGAGGGCTTTGCTGTAAGTGGATCAGATGGGTTAAGGGTGTGAGAATAAATAAAGTTAGGATACTTGATTCGGGTACTTAGTTTAAAGTCCGGAAATGCACCCATTTTGAATTGCCAATGGGAGTTTGGAGAGATTATGTTGTTACTAGTGCTAATGTTCTTACGATTAGGCTGAATACTAAATTTAGGTATGGGAGAAGGACGTTTGGAATTACCTTTGGGATAGTTAGTAGGATTTTGTTTATTAGAATTTAATTTAGGGTTAGATGCAGAGGGCTTAGGGTTAAACTTAACATACTCCACTTGGATATTTCGATAGTCCCGAGAGTGACGATTTTGCTGGTGGGGTTACTGATGAGCCACACATACTTGTTCGGGATGGAGATCTTGAAGTTGCTGAATTTCCTTGCGTCCAAGGGTAACTTCAGGCAGCTAACGGGGATGAATGCAAAATTCCGGGAAAAAAAGCTATGTACCCAGGAAACGGTGGCGTTGTGAGGGCACCCTTAAGGAGGAATAAAGTATGGTCGTCTGATGAAGATGAGTATTTGCTGCCTAGTTTCTTTAATCTCTGTTCCCATTCCAATACTGTCCAGGTGGTGCCAAATTTGTTAATCGTAGGTGCGGTGGAAGTGGATTGGGATGACACTAGCGGAGAGATATTGATGACGACACCAGTACCCGTCGCCATCTGGGGCACGATCGAACCAACAGTAGCATCAACATCTGGAGCAGGCTGCGCCAAGGAGGAAAGCGAGTTTGTGGGAACCACTTTCTCGGTTGATTGAGGTGGAGCTGCAGGAACCACTTTCTCGGTTGATTGAGGTGGAGCTGCAGATGTTGAATCCCGGCGAGTGGGGCAGTTCCTATTCGGTGATGTAGTTCCTGAAGAAGCAGAATCCGAACCAGATGCAGCAATGGCGTCGGACGGATGAAAAGAAGAGCCGAGAGAGCCTTTTGAAGTTAAACACCTAAGATCAGAGGAAACTCAAATGAACATCTAAATTCAAATATCGCAAATGTCACTTGCATCAATTTCTGCCCAAACTCTGCTCTACCTACAAAAGGTAGAGCAGAAAAAGCAGCCCTAAACTGGCCTTATTGAACAAACATCGGGTCACTTAAAAGCAGCTTTTAGATGTCATTGAACATAATTTCTGCTCTTTTCTGTTCAAGGTTGATCTAGAGCCGATCACTAAACAGACCTATTTACATACACGAGTACATATATTAGTAGATACTTCAATAAGGCTTCTATTTAAGTATTTCACTTAAACTAAAAGAGAGATGTTATGCACGATTTATTGATTACAGAAAAACTTTCCAATAGTAAAACATTTAGAACTTTTACATCTTCGAAAGGTGTTAGAAGCTGGAATGCTGTTTTGATGAATATCAAAGTTCGGCTTTCTAACCGTTAAAAAATATTTTTGTTTTTAAAATCATTGGTTTAAATTAATAATTT
Organism: Leptarthrus brevirostris; assembly: GCA_964036015.1. Taxonomy (NCBI): domain Eukaryota; kingdom Metazoa; phylum Arthropoda; class Insecta; order Diptera; family Asilidae; genus Leptarthrus; species Leptarthrus brevirostris. Next base: position 135,229,810 of record OZ038371.1, on the reverse strand, counting down.
TTCATAATCAACTAATCATTGTAAATTTTAGAGAATAAGGTATAAATACAGGATAATGTTATAATTGTATTACAGATAGCATTAACTGAAATCCAAAGAGACAAGGCAAAAGATGATGCCCAAGATTGGAAAGAGCGATATGATTTAGTACAAGCACAACCAAATATGTCTAGAGACTTACGTGGTTTATCGATACAAAAATTAAAATTATTACAAGTAAGTTTATAAAACATTTACCTAAATGATCATTTAAATTACATTTTGTAGGCAAAGTTACGTTCAGATTTAGAAGAAGTTGAAAAAGTATTATATTTAGAAACTGCTACAAAGTGCATGAAATGTGAAGAGAATAATCGTACAATAACATTAGAGCCATGTAATCATTATGTCCTATGTGATTCATGTGCGCATTTAATTTCTGAATGTCCATATTGCCAAACCCCAGTTACAACGCAGGCATAAGGAAGGCATATGAACAGTAAGGAGAAAGGAGTAATTAGATAACTATTCAAATTATAATAAAATATATATTTAAAAAAATATTTTACCTTTTGTTATGATAATTTAATTTTATAACTTTATTCAAATTAAAAAATCTATTTTATTAGACTCGTATAATAATGTATAACCAATGTAATATCACAATTTGATTTTGTTATGACGGTTTTCAAAAAGATTTGAAATATACAATTTTTTACAGTACTATACAAAAGAAAGAAGATTTGAAAGAAAAATATTTATCATATGTCGTTTAAACATATGCAACACTTAAAAGTATCTCCCTTCTTGATTAGGAATGGAGAATATTTTCTTATAGTAGTGATTCAATTTACAATTTTATTTTTACATTTATTATTATTGTTTAAATGGTGAAGTTGTGTAATATTTATGACCGTTGAGTAATCATGATACTATTGTTATGATTATTTTTCACCATTTTTCAAAAAGTATATGGAATTTGCGCATTTTAAATACGAGGACATAACTTGAAGTTGTTTAGTTTAGGTAAGAAATATAAATCCAATTTTTAATTGATTTGAAAAATTCTCTAGAGTATTTCTAAAAAACTCGTCAAATAAAATTCTCAATAATGCGAAAAGTACAAAATAGAACAATCAATTATTGATTAGGAATATAAGTACCATCTAAGAATGCAAGAAGAACTTTCATTAAACACATTGAGATATATCTTAGAAGTTGTCACATTTAAGAAATAGAGAGCACATTTTGATATGTTTGATTGATATAATTGGCATAAAGCATGTCTCAAATAAAGTAGGTGTTATAATACTCATAATTATTAAGGTATTATGATACCTATTAAATAAATTGCAATAAAAAATTGATGAAAAGAACTATACTTTATAGCTAATCTACAATAGCAAATTTACAATTAATTTTACATTACAGTTTTGTAACAAATAGTGTGAAGTAAACTACGGTATTAATTATGCAACTTTTTAAGCATCAGAGTGTATTTACTCTAATAGAAAAACTGTACCTAAAGTTTTCGCTAAGATATGCAGATGTTAAAATTTAAAGATTTGCTGAGTAATTTTGGCATGTTAGATAATTTCTAAAAGTTCAAATTAAGTCAGCTTTAAGCAGCTATCAAGTCATCTATTATATTGCGGTTTGAAAATTGGATATATTCTTCCTGACCCCGTAGAAGGGTATGAAAATAATACTACTGGTTAACTTTTATATATTTTTGAACTTTAAAAGATTTAAGTCATATTGAATATTTTATGTTTCCGAATATTTAGTAACTTTCTGAATTACATCAATTTTTCTAGGCATTATTTTAACGCTTTTTACGTTGTCACGTTATTATAAAACTTATTTTTTAACTTTCTGTTTCTAATCTGATTTATTGTTACAGCTTTACAGTTGAACTTCATAATTTTGTTTTGAGAAAAGCATAATATTCACTTTTTAAATTATCGATGTTTACCTTACCAGTCACATTATTTGTGATATATTCATACATACTGTTCTTATATTGCAGTTACACAAAAAGCTACAGATATAACTGCTTATTTCGATATTCGATTTCGGCATTTGAAATGCTTTTACAATGAAAAAATCGTCTTACACTTTAACGTATATCTAAAGTTTTAGTGCTAGAGACGTTATTAATATCTCAGTTGACAGGTAACACAATGGTGCTAAAGACTAGTTTTTTTTACTAATAGTTTTAAAAAAAAAAATGATTTTCAAACTAAAATTTTTTCATTTCAAAAGGAAATATCTTGAAAAATTGCCCTATTTTCTTATTTTTTGGATGTAAAATAGTGGTGTGTTCTCTTTGAAAGGAAACTTACAGCGAACAAAAAGTTTTTACCATTCACAAGTTACCTGACCAAACGTCTTGCTAATACCTGTCATTTTAAGCAAAAATTTAACAGAAATTAACAGAAAGAGTAAAAAAGATCAAGAATTGAGGAGGCATACGTTAAAATGTAAGACTGGTTTTCTTCATGGTAAAAAATTTCAAGTCCCTATAGCTGGGAGAAATGGAGATAGACCCCCATAAAATTCTTTTCGTTTCTCACCTATATTTACCAGATCCTTCATTTTTGCACGCGCGCCCTGAAACAGTCTGTATGGTTATAGTTTTCCAAAGGCAACAACCGCATTTGCCTCTGGAAACAAACAAACAAACCGCATTTGCCTCTGGAATTTGTTCTTCCGCCCATGCTTTATAAGGGGCTGCAGGAACTAGGGAGATTTACCTCTCATTCTAAGATTGGGAAATTCTATTTTCTTTTAATATTATTCTTGATATTATTAAGTCTCAACTTGAAATGTGCTTCAGGTAAACCAACAAATTTGAAAAAAGTAAAACTTTCTGATAAAACCAACAAATGTGGTTACGACAAAAAGTTTCCTCTTGACAGTTTTTAATCAAAGTACGTACAGTGTTTTAAAGTCAAAACTCTTCTGTTTCAGTGTCAATGAGATCTTTGTTTTTGGTAACGTAAATCTGCTGTTGTTATTGTGTTGCAAGGAATGGTAAATCAATGGCATAAAAAGAACAAAAAGGAAATAGTGAAAAGCTTGGTGGTAAAATTACCTTAACGGTTAGTATTTCTAGGCTTGTATCTCGAATAGGCTGTAAAACACTCTTTGTACAGTTATTCTCAGATAAATTTCTGATTATGATATTAACCATAGTTTTTCTTGAAGATTAAATTTTTTTTTTTTTTTTCGTAGACGTTGCCTCTCAGATTATTCATTTTACATTATACGACTTTTTTTTTACCAGAGGGCTTCTCAGATTAATATTTTTTTTTTGTAGTATGGGATTGGGGATTTTTCACTCTTTGTTTCCTCGGTGATTTCTTATAATAAAGAACAGTCGATGCATGAATTAACATGTTTTGTCATTATCGGCTTTATACGCGGATATCAGAAAGTTTCTCTCAGGTTGCTATATGCATTTTAAATAGCGCACAGCGAACTGTATAACTCGGAACCAATAATTTGTTACTATTAACTTGTAAGTTTCCGCAAATCGAAATTGAAATCGAATTCTGACAACACTTTTGTTTGTTTCGTTACAAAACAAAGAAAAGCTACAGTTGATCAAAAGCAGGTGTAAAATTTATTGAATTGCTATAACTTCGGCGAAACAAATGGTTTTAAGTGTAAAATTCACACCAAGTCGAAAAAACCACTTTTAACAGTTTTTCTCCCCTGAGTGTAAGAAATGTATAAAAAGTGTAGCGAAACAAACAGACCCATTACCTTGTAGCTATTGCAGTCCACCACTACGTTTCATTTTTAATACATATATATATATATAATTTTAGGTTGCTTTTTTGCGAAATAATATGTAGGGAGTTTACATAACCAATTGTATATGAACCATTTTTACTGGGAAACTGTCTGTGGTCGATTCAAATACATTTTGGCATTGCTTCTGGATGTGAGTTTATATTCCACTAATTTAATTTTTGAATTATGATAAAAAGTCATTGTTTATAATTTAACACTTTTTACATGTTCTAATTTCTGTGGTAACGCTAGAGCTAGCTGTTTTGTTATAAGTAGTTATTAAACGGCAGGTTAAACGGCGTATGACCGGGCTTAAAGTACAAATTAAAATAATAATATTTCATAATTTGTCTTTTTTTCAGGGTAATGATCTCACATAACTATATGCTTCACACAGAAATTCTTTATTTATTGTCATTGGGTGTGAATTAACGAGTCACCATATTATTACATTTTTAGTTGCTAAATAATCTAATCTAATTTATACAAATATTTGATGACCAAACTGCAGGATCGTTAATTTTTTTGATTATAGTCACACTCACTATAAATAGTTAATAATTTGTCTAATTTTTCTTCGTCCGATAACTTGGTTTGGCGGGTAAGGTCGGTTCTGCACAGGCGCGCATCTGGTTAAATTTGAAAGTCTTTTCCTCGCTACTGATTCCTCATAAATTTGTAATAGGTGACATAATTAAAATTCATGTTTAGTTATTCTAAAAGTGGAAATCGAGAGATTCGATAGCTGAGTATAGTAAGCGCTAATTTTGCGAAAATGAATTTTCTTTAATCTATTTAATTTAAAAAGAAGTAGGTTGGTAAAAGCTTAATTGTCAGCTCCCTACTCGTTAAACTAAACAGCTAATTATTTAATGACAGTTTTCATTAGCAAAAGACTAGTAGCAGATATGTCGTATTCGTATACTTTTAATGTAACAAATATGATGAAAAATTGTAACAAATTACCTATTTTATTTGCACTGATAAATACATACACTAAATTATTTATTTTGTATACATATTGCTGTAAAGCTGGAGGCAAAATTCAAAGACAGTTTAGAAATTCTGAGGTGAAAAATAATTTCTGGGATTAAATTAGTTATTTAGGACATATAACAAGTAATTAGTTTGATGATAACTTAATTTATTCCCCTTTTCTTTTATATACAATTCAACGCCTACAAGGAATTTTTATTTACATTTAATTTTTAGGTTACGACACTGTAAGTTTATTGTAAATAAAATGGAGTCGTAGATGGTACACTAGAAATTATAAATTTTAATCATTATTGACTTATTTGGCGAGTTTTTTAGAATAAGGTCTGAATACAAAATATATTTTGACAGAAAAAATAATCAATTTCGAAAGTGAACTTTTTAAATCATTAAAATAAGTAGAAAACAAAATAGGAACACATTTTTTAATTTTATATGTGATATTAATTTATTTTAGGCTTTCTTTCAATTTTTTCAAATTAATAAAAACAATCTGAAAACATTTCCAAATATGTATATATTTTTTTGTTTTATCCTTATTTCCAATTTTTTCCTTTGACTTTCTTTTTTCTGCTACAAGGCATTTTAAGAATTATAAAAACCCAACTAATTTCTTTTAACGATTGCAACAGATGGGAGCATATTGCCGATTTAGCCCTTGATTGATTTTTTTTATTTAAAAAAAATATGTTTGAGTGTACACACTTAGAAAGATTAAAGGATCACTTGAACCGTAGCCAAAAATTACCTTTTCAATAATACAAGCAAAAAATGATCGTAAATTTGTTTTTACAAAAAGTCCTCCAAGTAGTAAATCTTCAATTTTTAGATTCTATCATACGATTACTTCGACGGTGGTTCTGCAGTCTGCTGCGCTACGTCCAAGTTGCCAAAAGTGGACAACACTTTGTCTACTCACAGGTATAGATTTTTTTATTTAATTTAAGTGACAATTTGATAGTTAGATACATACATCGATTTATACAACAGTGTCTGCCCTCTAGACAAATTTGAAATATCTTAAGTTTTGCTGCAAAACTCTTCAAAAATTTTAGATTTATATTTTATAAAGCGAGAAGTTTTTTAGGGTACTTTCGAAACTAGACGTGTCCAAATGTTTCCAAGTGCATGGAAACTTGCTCATGTCCAGCCGATACTTAAAAAAGGAGAGGTTTGCGACCCGTCTAACTACAGGCGTATTGCACTAGCTTCGATCACATATAAAGTTATTGAATTCTCAGTTGATGAAATATCTAGAAAATAGCCATCTTATCAACGATTTCCAGTACGGGTTCCGAGCTGGTCGCTCAACCTGAGACTTACTAATGGCTCTAACGGAGCGTTGAAATCATTTTCTTCATAATTTTGGTGAGTCTCAAATCGTCACTCTTGATCTTTTAAAGGCTTTTGATAGAGTCTGGCATGCTGCCCTTTTAGTCAAACTTCAAACATTTGGTCTGCACCCTAACCTCGTTAAATAGATAGAGAGTTTTTTGTCAGGCCGTTCAATCCGTGCAGTAATTGACGGAGTTACATCTGCTTTCTACAAAATAAATGCCCGTGTACCTCAGGGTTCAGTTCTTTCACCAACCTTATTTCTTCTTTTTATTAATGATCTTTTATCGCTTACTTTCAATCCTATTCATAGTTTCGCCGAAGACAGCACTTTTGATTTCGCGTACTCATTTGATTCTGTAATGAATTTACGTCGAAATGCTACATAAGTCGATCGAGAACGCATGTTTAGAACATTAAACAACGACATTTCTATGGTCCTACTTGGGGCAAAACAAATCTTGTTTCGTTTAATGCATCCAAAACTCAATGCTTAAAAAACCCTGGATTACAATATTTCGCTTATACATATAAGGTACGATTTGTGCATTTTTGTATATCTAACTGATGGCACAAATAATATTAATTTTCGTTTTTAGTACAATTGTAAAAATCAATATGATGTACTATGCTAGGCCTCACTTATCATGCTAGGCGTGTTTATATAGGTACCACTCTGTCTCTGTGAGCAGGAAAATTTTCTTGGAAATTTTTGATGAAAAGCTTTTTTCTCATTTATACCAGCTGCGTTCTTTTTTGCTCGCTATTTAAAGTAGAACTAATGCTTAACAAATGAACGATTTAGAAGAGCACGATTAAAATATCGCATATAATGTCGTAAAAACAACCTTGTTAAAATTTGTTAATTAATGGATAACGTATTGGCTTTGCATCATGAGGGTCAAGGCTCGAACCCCACCAGTAATAACCCATGGTTATTTTCTACTGAAAACAGGTTTCGCTTAATTGCTATGGGGGTTGCAGAATAATGTCGGCGGTTAGAAATATATCTTAAGTTGTAGGTCCATTTGCAATCTCTTGTCAAGCGATGCATTCTATCTAATTGCTGCATCTTCGGAGGGTGATGTCATTTTTGCTTACTCCCATATTGGGCGTAGAGTTCGTCATTGAGGTAACAAAATCAATTTAAAAATCCCTTGTTCTGTTATTCACTCCTTGATGTTTGGTGTTACATTAGCACTGTGATCGTAACAAGTGAAAGATTAAGCTACAATAGTTTTGTAAAATTGTCTACTAAAATAAATGAAAAAAAACTAATTCTTAACGATACCGGATGAAAAAGAAAGAAAAAGATATTCATTCATTACATAATTGCTTCACATACCTAAAATATATGACTGTGGGACAAGATAACATTCACACACTTCTCACTAGCTCCCGTAATCCCTTGTGGGTCATGGGGCGGGAGAACAACTTCACCCGATTCGGGACAACGATTACAAGTGAACCAACAATTTAAGGTGGATTTCGAAGCACTGATATTACTCTGCAACCCCCAATGGACTTTTTATTGTAATCTGTTGTCAGCAGCAAACAACGACATGGATGGTCTCCGATGAAAATAAAAAAAGTTTCAAAAAAATATGTATTTAATAATTTTTTATTTTAATCTTTTTCGCGAAGATAATTAAGTGGCATGCAATAGAAATCAACATATGCAAGTGAGTTCACATAGATTCAATTTGCAATCATCAATATATGTATTTTAACCCTAGAAATGTCTATGCCTTCACGAACCTAATACCGTCTTTTTGGGCACTTAGGCCCGTAGCATAGTATTATAAGTTAACTTATCTCCTTGTAAACGAACAGTTCGAGGACTTAAATCTTCGAAACACAAGAAGCGACATAATTGCTCAAATCGTTTCAACGATATGACTGCTCTATAAAATAACGTGTGCGACTTGTGAAAGATTTTTTTTTGCATTAGGCTCTTCCACGGTCTCATTTTTTCGGTATCTCTTTTCGTTTATTCTCTTCATACGTTCTCTTAGTTCTTCTGTTTGTTTCGGGAAAAATATTTCCAACAATCAAAGTATAAAAAATACGCCTGAATGCTGTTAATTTTGTTTCGAAGTTTTTAGTAGAATCCTGAATTGACTTCATTTCATTTTGCTTTATCGTTGCAGTTTGAGTTTTTCTTTTCACTCGGCATCGACCACCAAATAGTTTTATAATTTTTGTCTTAACACATGTATTTTTGACCATGATTTGTCACAATTGCCATATCGTTTCCAGCTGTTCTTCGTGCACCACATCCACTGCTTGAAAATAATGAACAAGCGGATCTAAAGACCGCATCTTGAAGCGGATCTAAAGACCGCATCTTGAAGCGGTTCATTTTGCTCACTATCAAAAAAAGAATCTTCGTTGTCTTGTTCATAATCCGAATAAGGTCATCGACGGAGTACAGAATACAGGGTACGATCGATGTAAACTCTGTTCCGCAATTCGTGACGTAATCACCCCACACTTATTCGATAAATTCCTTTTTTTACATTTGAATATTCGTTAAATCCCATGAATCGCGAACTAATTAGGTCACAAACGATCAGTTGAAATGTGTCAAAAACTTATTCGGCATATCTTGTGTTCTGTATACCGTGGGCTCATGATCAGATTCATTTGCACGGTCGGCAATATTTCAGTTATCGGATGATCGCACCCACCAATCGTATTACTGCCTTCACTCACATCGTCGTCGCTAGCTTTGGTGAAATAATCAACTAATTCTTTATTTTCTACATCGGTCAAATCACATTAAATATTTGCCAAATAACGGGTTCAGCCGATCATTTTATGATAAAATAAACAAAATTCACAAAGAATTCTTTGAACACACAAATATTATGTTGCCAAACGCACAAAAATAAAACAATTCACACTACGAATGAATCTAAAATAAAAGTGAAACGCCTCTCTTGTCATTCTAAATCCATTCGTAAGGATAAATAAAGGGCTACATCAGGTAAAAAAATTACATTAAAACACGATAACACGTCGAAATTTCCTTACAGCAACATTACCATTTAAATGATAAATGGAATTAGGCGCTAGGAAATTATCGTTCTGTTCTGTGTAGTTCCCGTAACCTCTTGTCGGGCTTGGGGCGGAAGAGAACTTCACCCGATTCAGGACAATGATTGCAAGTGGACTTACAATGTAAGGCTGATTCCGAACCACATATTTCTCTGCAACCCCTATTGATCTTTTTATCGTAATCTGTTGTCATCAGGGGCTTATTGAACACGAAAACGAAACGAATTTCTAGTCTAGACACGTTTTTAAATGAGAAAGTGCATGTAAAAATTTGTCTCGAGAAATTCGTTTCGTTTTCGTGTTCCATAATGAGCCCCCAGAAAACAATCACATGGGTCGCCGCCGATTGCGTTCAGGATGGAAGGCCGACACATTATCACTTACTTCACCAACTATACTGCCCAAAAAACGAACGCAAAGCCATGCACGAATTCATATTATCCATGTCGCCAACGGTTTAATCCATTGAAGACCGCATATGATGTCTTAGGAATCTGAATTCGAATAAACGTGCCCAAAAGACTATTCTAAGATTAAGGAAACGTATTTAATTTAAAAAAAAATTTGGGTGTAAGTTTAATATAATTCATTTGAATGACTAAATTTCTAGTAGTGCAGCTCAGAAATAAATAATTCATTCTTTAATAACTCTGCTCCGAATGAAATTTTCCTGTACAAATAAAAATCTTTACAGTGCTGCCTGGTATATTAAGCAGGTCCTAGCTTATTCTCTTACTTTGTCAGCGTCATATTCTTATTTACGAGGGCTGTTCAAAAAGGAATAATAAAATCGCTCTACAGACAAAAAAATATTTATTCAATTGTTCCTCCACAGCTTTGATGATTTCGTGATTGGTCTTGAATTTCCGTCCTCTGAGTGGAAACTTGACTTCGAGAAACAGATAGAGTCGCAAGGGATCAAATCTGGGCTGTACGGTGGGTGGGCTACAGTTGCGATGCCACGAGCATTCAAGAAATCCACTACAGCGTGGGCTACGTGGGGCCGCGCATTATCGTGATACATATTCGTCGTTCTTCGAGGACAATAACGGCAGCTGTGCTCATCATCACCGTACACCGTAAGTAATAATTCATACGCGTCTTTGTGGTTATCCTGAGTTTTACTAAAAATTTCACGTTACATGGTGGACATGGTAGGCTAATATCTAATACACGTTACTCGAATCGTCACATACGTCCACTCACTGCACCGATCGACTTGAAACTGATTGTTATAGATGGCTAAAAGAATGGGCTATACGATGGTATGTAGTATTGCCACCCTGCGCAATATATTTTTCCCCAGGGTGACTGTTATCATTACTTTTTGAACAGCCCTCGTATTTAGGCGTTGCCTAAGGTTGCCCGTTTGTCGTTTGAGTTTAACAGAGTGAGTGTATCTGCTCTTCTTTAACTTCAGAGGGAGGCTACGGTGTAATGTAATGTATTTGCAACCTGGGGCCTTATTGCAGAACACGAAAACGAAACGAATTTCTAGTCGAGATTAATTTTTACATGCATTTGCTCATTTCAAAACGTGTGTAGGCTGGAAATTCGTTTCGTTTTCGTGTTTGTAATAAGGCCCCTGGTCTGGATTTAACAGTTGACTCGCGCGTCGTGATATGACAGTGAATGCGCTATATTTTTTTTCCTATATTACTCATGCAATAATGTTAAAATCACCCATAGTGACACGTAGAAAGTTTTGAAGGACTAACGATGGTATAACATCATAACAGGTCCAGGTTCGAACCCTACTGGCGGTGACCCATGGCTGTTTTTTGCTCAAAACAGATGAGACTAAAATACGATTGCGGGTTGCAACGTTATGTCGGTTATGAGAACTAGAGAGAGAATTGTGTTTTATTCTTTCTAGAAAAAACTATCAAAGTAACATAACTTCTACAGTAAATAAATACTTAATTTAATTACCTCAGCTAATTTTTTACGTTTGCATGTAAGTAATAACATAATTCCTATAACCTATTATCAAGTGATTCATCCCTTCTCACATCAAATGTAGCTGCAACCCGAATAATAAAATTGACAGAAATTAATAGAAAAGAAATCCGAATTTAATAGATTTTAATATTTTTGGCATATTTTATTGAATATTTTTAATTATTATTTTCAAATTTTATTTCAATCCAATTTTAGCTTGATAAATACAGCATTAATCACACAAACTGGAAATATGCAACATTTGTAATCTTGATGTAGAATTGTGTGAACTACTTTCCATTATTATGTATGTGTATTTACTGTTTTATATTAAGTACTATGTAAAAAAAAATTAGAAAATTAATCGAAGGGTAACAAAATCAAATTATTGCAGACATTTACTCAATCATATGTGCATGCAAGTTTTCATAAAAGAAAGTAATAACTACATAATTGTAAATGGTAACGTAAAGTGATTATTACCAGACAACTATTGAAATCCACCTTTAAATGATATCATAATTTTATATTGAGACAAGAAAGTAATCTAAAGCAACTGACAAAAGTATAATACATGACTGATTTTTTACTATACATAAACTACAAACATTTTGAAGAAAGGAAAATTGACCGTAAACTTTTTATAATTATTTTTTTACAACTAAAAGTAATACTAAATGGGAAACAAAAATATTTCCAGTCACAAGGAAAATGAAATATTCATAATTTTGTATGTTATTTTTGTTACATGTACCTATGTACAAAAAACTGTTTTTATTTAAAACATTTAATTCAATTTAGTGAAATATGGATTTGTAAATGAAATCACTTCCTTACCTCATGAAAAAAAATTATTTGCTTAAGGCATACAGTAAAACCAAAGCAATTTAGTATATAAAAATACAATTTCATTAGTTATAGGTGTGAGTAAAAATGTTGAAACTAAATGATAAATAGTTTAATATTACAATTTAGATGAAGCTGTATGTAAATGTTTCATTTTTCGGAATACAAGATTAGTTAACAAAGTTTATATAGAATAAACCAAGTTTGTTCTAGCAACTTAAAAATTTACCTTTAGCATTACTGAACAAGAATATCAACAGCGCATTAAGAGTGATAAAAAATGAAAGTCGATTTTTTTTAAATATTTTAAACTATATACTTTTATTAAAGTGGTTGTTAACGCTTTTATTCAAATTTAAAAAATGATTGCTGTAGGGCTCCAAAATACCCTTTTCTTAGTAACTTCATTCGTCATGTCGTCGTCCTAGATGTTTTTTCAGATTAGAGAAGAGTAGATAAAACTAACTAACTAACTTAGTTTCAGCGACGTGTGAAAACGTGCATTATCCTGGTAAAACAGTAGGTAATTAATTTTACAGTATCTAATATTATACATTTTAACTTGATTTCCATTTATTTATTTCATCTATACCCAGATGATACTAGAAACTAATAAAATAGTTAGTTAACAATATATTGCTTGAATAAATCTGTGTTAATAAAGAAATGAATATTATCATCACAAAATTACAAATCTTTAAGCATCATAATCTAGGAAAATTACTACAATAGCTTTTTCTCTAGAGGGAGACTGGCTTTGGCCTTGACTTTATCAAAACTAAAATTAAGTCCTCGCTCGATCTACTTTTGCAGAATTTTATAAGGTTTAAACTTTAAAAATGAAACTAGAAAGATTTGATTTTTTCTCTTCTACAGTATTCTTGTAGTAGTTCTTTACATTACAGTAGTAATAATCCTTTTTTGCCGTAGTCGGGTAAAAAGTTAGACTTTTTCAAGAAGGACGTGCTTTGCGACGAATTTGCTACTCCATACAAAACGTATTAAAAAAATTAATTGCAATCTGAACGAAACGGAATTCCGTCAGTATTAGAAATAACTGGATCAATTGGTTGAGTAGCACGACCACAATGCTATAGTTCCCGGGTTCGAGACCAGGGGCCTTATTCACGAACTCGAGTCAATAACTCACTATACTGGAGTGTACCAATTTCGTATTCATGGAAACGATATCAAGAATAAATGCTTAGCATTTCATCGAGTGTTTGGTCGATGATATTTCTTTTAGCAACTGTCACTCGACTCTCGAGAATTGGTAGTCGACTCGAGTTCGTGAATAAGGCTGCTAAGGTCTCTCCGTCGGTTTTTAAACATTGAATTTAAAAATCAACTCCGTCTCTGGGCTGTTGTCTAGCTCGCAGCAATGCAAAAACAAGACATTCAAGTTTTCTCACTTCCTTTACCCCAATTCCCTTCCGGATAAAGCCATGCTAACGCATCAAAGGGTTATACCCAATGACATAACTATTTCGGATGGAGCTGTCAAAATTACTTGTCGCAAGTGAAATACTTTTGTATGTTTATGCTTTTTCCTATAAGCACATTGAATTGAACTCTTAAAAGCTAATTCGTACACCTAGCAACGTAAAGACTCTGGGAATGTTCTGTTTCAAATTGCGAATTTTCCTTGCTTTAATTTTAATCACTATTTTATACTTGGTGTAAGGCACTACAATGTTTATTATATTCCTAATTTGGGATAAAGGAGCTCCGCGGATCTAAAATATTTTCGATTAAATTGTCGATCTCGATTTTAAACTGCCGCACATACGGCAAAATGACCACTTTAGGGGGCGAAAAATCAAAGATGTGAAATAATATGTGCATTTGTGATTAGAAATGTTTCTGACCTATAAAGGTTACTTTGTGTTAAGGCTTGAGACAATTTCTAAGTACCTACCTACCTAAAAGGTATTTATAGCTAGAAATAAAATAATATTTAAAATGAAATTTAGTATATTTTACTTAAAGTACACATAATTATCAATCATGCCGCCAGGAAATACAATTGCGTTCTTATGTTGGTAACTTTGTAAGAACATTCAAAACAAGAAAACACATGTAATAGAAATAGACGAACGTACAGGAAAATATGTCCATTATCATTCTAGTTAAGCACATTCCAGAGGAAAACAACCATTTATTTCTACATTTTATTTTAATAAATAAGAAGAGTATAGAGAAAAAATATATCATAAAAAATATTTTCAGAGAAGACAATTTAATCTGAACTAACTATTATATTGAAAGTATTCTCAACACCAGGGTTATTCTAAAAGAAAGCAATATTTTATAAACTGCTTTGCAGGCTATCACGGAAAAGCTATTGGACAGATTTTGATAGAACTTTCAATAATACAGATATTGTTGTTAAGCAAGCTTGCTTAAGTTAGAATCTTTTTAGCAAACATTACCTGCTTATATTTAACACCCTCATCTCAAAAGATAGATAAAGATCCACGTACTATGGGCATTTTTCTGTTGTTTATTCTACGTATACTAAAGCAGTGAGTTATCCGTAATGTAATTTAAGTTATAAATAATGATACGATGCCATGCGATGAACAGTCGAATAAGTTCAAGTGACATTCCAGATTCAACGAGAAACCTGCGGAAGGCGTATTAGAGCACTGATCGGAAAGGTATAAAGATCTGTCTGTTTTTATGTCTCAGCGTCTCTAATTAAACCGGCATATCCTTTAATGTAAGGTGTCCAATCTGCCTAAAAATAAAGATTTTTTAAAACTAACAAGTTAAGAAATGTTGTTTTGAATTCTTTCTTTTAAAGATTATTTAAAAGAAAGGGTAGCAATAGGATAAAATTTAGGTTCAAAAGCTGTGTATTTTTAATTCTTATCCATATTCTTACTAAACAAATATTTCATCCATATTTCTGTTTAAAGAAGAAAAAGTAAAATGTATATGTAATGGTAGATTATTGTTATTTCTGGTGGGAAACACTCATGACACCTCAAATGTGAACTTTGCACTCCATTTATTTTATAATTACTGCTGCACGAAAGTTCTAAGCATTATGCACTTTTTGTTCACTTCGGCGGACCTCCTCTTAAAGATCTTCTTTTAAAATGGAAGATCACTACTACTATTACTACTACATCTCCTTTGGCCAATCGGAGGCCTTCTTTTCAGAGACTCAAAATAACCATTGTTTATTTATTTCACATGGAAAAGGTGCCTACGTTTTATATCTTTTTTTTCTACGATTAAAAATTCGATTTAAATTTTGGAGCAAGTTAAACCTGCAAATATTCTACACGAAATCCAGTGATCGACCACGAAAGTGCGATCGTTAATGATTATATCAATCACCAAAACAAATTTTTTCTGGTGGGTTTCCATCTCTTGCTGCGCGCTGGGACCAACCCTGCTGCTGGACGATTGCCCCAAGGCAGGCTATGAAACTGAATGACATCAACTGTAAATCAGCTGATATCAGCCAGGATCACGGCCTCCGCTGGACATTCGTCTGTCAGCAGAAGCTCGAGCAGGATGGGGGATGGCATGCTGGCATCGCTAGCGATTGCGGCAGAGAAGTGGGCTGGGTTGACGAGGATGCCATCCTGCTCTTGGTCGCGCAATGGAAGAAAGAAAAATTCATGCCGAGGGAAAAGGGAAAAAGTGGGACGAAACAGATCGATAAAACTTCTAAAAAAACGAAAACGAAATGGAAAAAAACTAAATCTGCAAAATAAAAAGAAGCAAAAAAACAAGAGGAAGGAGGGATGTCGGCAAGCGCTGCCCGACTTACCGGAGAACTTTGGGGCAGTCTGGTGATATGACTCCACTTGATTGGCCAATGACCCAACCACCCTTGCATTTAGGGGCCGACGTCATCTAGATGCCCTTTACCTGAAAAGAAAGAGGACCACTCATCTCATAATGAGGACGCCGCCCTAAACGAGGATAGAGAGACGAGAGAAATCAAACACCGAATTAAGCCGACATCTCACTGTCATTTACCCCTTTTTTTTCTTTTTTTTTCTTAAAAACGGAGTTACCCCCTCCCGCAGGAGAGCGCACGACCAACTGAATGAAGGTCAGGGCCTGTTAACGTCTTTGCAATGAGACTGCGGAATCCTACAAAGAAATGAAATTCAAATAGAAATGCTTAATTATATTTATGATTCACAATGATTACGAGTTTTATATATCGCGCTTATTAATAGTATTTCACTGGTAACACAAACGGCGGCAGAATGATTTCACATTTCTTTTTCGTGGAAAAATTCAATAAAATTTTAAATTCCTTTTCGTGGAAAAATTCAATAAAAGTTCGAAAGTATGTTTGCGTTTAATGTTCGGCGAGGAATCGAAATTTTATGCTCCTCATTAGAATAAGAATTCCTGTCATCAGGATTCTGAACTGTTTTTAATTTTCTTGCAGTCTTAAAATCTAATACCAAATTTTAAATTCCTTTACGTAGAAAAATTCACGATCAGTATCCATCTACCGTTTAACACTTTTTCCTTTTTTTCAAATTCTTATGCAGTCAATTAAAACTCAAAACACACAAGCGCACCTTCTCCATTCGCCCCCATCAACTTTTAACTGCCCATAGCGGCGTAAATGGTTTTGGCTCCGGATTTTTGCACAGATGTTACTTTTTGTGTGTATTTTAAATGCCACTTCGGGCTGTGAGATATGGCTTGAATTCTATTTTTAGGAAGTTTTTGCAGACTGGACAGTTTTTCATTATTTCCATGGGTGGCTGAGGATTTTAACTTTTAACGATAGGTTACGTTAAGGTGGCTGCCTATCCGTGAAGGAAGGCCAGAGTGGCCCATTATAATAACACAGTTAAGGCTTTGTGCTCAACCCAATTAACCCCTAAAAAGAGATAAGGGAGCGGACTAGGAGCTCCCGAAAAGCCGAGCTAGAACTCATCAGTAGAACTAGTTTAGAAACCATCTCTTGATAAACCTAACTAAATCCCAGACATTTGTAGAACCTAATTCGGTTAACTCTTTGAAAAAGAGTGTCTGCATATGAGGCGTACGTTTAGACGCTCAGCCATGTCGTTCAGAGTTCAGCGGCATAATATAACAGTGTTGGAGGTCGTGTACACTTTAATACTTAATAGCAGTCTGATTATCTGAGAAGATAAGGACCTTTTCGTACACGTCATTGCAACAATGCGTAGACAACAAAGCAATGCAAACGTATGCTTGCGCAACGCATAACTGTCAAAATCGTCCTTAAACATGAAACGTTGAAATAAATGTTTTTTTTTCCAAAATGAGTAAGGCTTTTCCTCTTAATTTTATGTTAAGTACCTTTACAGCAGAAAATCGCAGTCGAGTTAAAGGATTTAGAAAAAAATAAATAAATCGAAAATAACTTATACTAAACTATTTAAAATGAAACTGGAAAATTCTAAAAAAGGCGAGTAGCGAGTAGTAAAAGTTTTATTTGGTTTTCCGTCAAAGAAGCAGTCTCTAATAAAATTAAATAACCTGTTTTAACAAATAAATAATTTTAGCCATGATTTCAGCCTGAAAAACATTGCAGTAGTTAGGCAAGTGAAACGAACTGCTTAGGCCCAGATGTTCCGAGTAGATCCCTTCACCCATTTTGCTTTCCAGCTTGAAACCGTCAGTGTATTCACTGACTCTCCCCTTTGAGGAGGACCATCCTCCCATTCCGACTTGGTGGGCAGAGAGGAGTCAAATTTAGCGTTGAAAGAAGGCTTGGGTGTGGTATAGGAAATATTTATTGTTACTCTACCGTCCAGAATTTTGGAGTGTCTGTAGTCGGTACGCACCTGAACTGAATTGAGCCCAATGGCAGAAGAGAATGCGGCTTGCTTGCGGAACAGATCCATTGGCAGGAGGTGGAGAATTGTGTTAAGGGTTTTAGAGGGTGTAGTTCGGAGAGCACCTTTAATCAGCCATTCTCTGCACCTTTTAGTGCTTTCTGCTGGGATAAGCCAATATAACCTTTTCCGTACTCTTTCTTGGTTGTTAGCTTTTCAGCTAGGTTTCCTATCTAGGACAAGACTTAGATATTTAATTTGGTCACCTAGTTTTAGTATATTCCCACTAAGTGTTGGGAAGTTGATATGAGAAACTCTGTTTTTCCAAGTATTAACTCTATCTTGTACGGGTTTATGCCCAGACCACACCCGATACTTCAGGAAGATACGTTAGGGAGGGCATGTTGCAACACCTCAGGCAAGATATTAGGGTGTTTGCTCGAACAAACCAGGGCAATATCATCAGCGTAAGTGATAACTGTATGGCCGGAATGTTCCAGATTCAGGAGTAGCTCATCTAGGGTCAGATTCCATAAGAACGGTGAGAGGATACCTCCCTGGGGTGTACCTGCAACAAGTAGGATTCAAGTAGCGTTGAGGAAAGTTGCGGATTGTTGACAATTTTCGAGTTCCTTCACAATGGAGGAAAAGTTTAACATTTTTATGGTAAGTCAGTTTATATGTTTTAAAAGTCTGAATTAAGACCTACAATAATTTCAATGGAAAAAGTGCGAATTTCGAAAGGAAACGAGGTGAGGGGTATTTTTTTAGGAGACCATATGCGCTAGGAGACTTATAGGCTTTTTCAGAGTTCTCCTTTCCTCTATTGGTGCCTGCTATTTCCATATTGTGCATATTTAAAATAATATATTCAAACGACATTAGGAAATTTTCTTTAAATGTTCTGTTCTCATACGTTGGAACTTCATTTTCCCAAAATCTCCTACGGCGGCGGTCCTATATGTATGTTGTCTCCTGGAGTCCAAGCTCATAAGCTTGGTTTTAGCAGCATTGATCTTAAGCCTGTTCTGCTCAGGGCTTCAGCCATTTGGGCTCCGTTTGTTGGATAGGAGACATACATACATCGTGGGCATATTCCAGTTGTATAAGCTGGTTAAAAAGTTTCCATCTAATTCTTCGTGATGGGTGGTCATCTAGGGCGCTGCACGTCATTAATGACGATCAGGAGAGCAAAGGTGACACGTCACACTCAGTTCAGCACTTGGAAGGGCTCCGACACTGGCGCTTGTGTAGGTTGTGAATTGGGCTCCTAAGTTGGACTCCTTTATGATGGCGATAATTTTTTCTGGAATGCCTCTCATACGTAGACTTACCCATATATACTCGCGATCAACGCTGTCAAACGCCTTCTCGAAATCGACGCACATTAGATGTAAAGGGGACCTCCATTCGACGGATTGCTCGATGATAATTCGGAGGTTGGTGATGTGATCGTTGAAGGAGAAACTCACTCTCGAGTGCGATAGGTCTCGGTTTACCAACATTTCTGGATTATGGGAAGAAGAATATCAGCCGCAGCAGTGGGTTTCGCCGTAAGTAGTTCCACTGGTATTACATCAGTCCTTGTGGCTTTACCGAGGTCAATTGACATGCTTGCGTCAGCCAAATTCGATCTTGTTAATGTTAATGTTGGCCGCAGCCAGCGGGTGTTCAGACTAGTGTGAAGAGGTATTCGACGGTCTAAAGGTTTTGTTTAGAACTTCAAAAAATATCCTCTTCACTTCCGCAGTTGATGTTTCTCCGTGACAAGAAAGGATCAATTAGTATCTCTTACAGAATGTTGTGTTGTAAGAGTCCTCCCTGCCAGTTTTTTGGCAATCTTGTAAAGATCTGAACGTCTTACACTTCTTTGTACTCCTTTCTGTAGAGATCGGTATACAGTTCTGAGATGTTAAACAGCAACATCGATAGCAGTATTGATGCGGTCTTTAATTTGCTTCCGTTCCTGTATTTTGGGCCATGTGGCGTCACTGATTAATGGTGCCTTCCGCTTTCTAATCTTCCCACGTGTTCTGTACCACAGCTCATAAAACATTCCTCCGGCCTTTCCCATTTTTGGTCGATGGAGTCGTCGGTGTTATGACGCATCAGCTTTTTGG
Source organism: Leptarthrus brevirostris (assembly GCA_964036015.1). Lineage (NCBI taxonomy): Eukaryota > Metazoa > Arthropoda > Insecta > Diptera > Asilidae > Leptarthrus > Leptarthrus brevirostris. The sequence continues at coordinate 135,209,940 of OZ038371.1, read as the reverse complement.
CAGAATGCGGTCGTATATACGCTGCACTTGTTCGGCGTTTTAAGCCTACGCACATTGAACCGTGGAATATTAGATGTTGTATTACGTGGGCGTACTGCTGCCGTAAGGATTCACCGATAACAAATTGCTGCGGGTTTCAAAATTGAACTAATAACTCCCCATTTGCGTTCCTGTTTCCGAGTCCAAACTTCCCCATTATATGTTCCAGGCCGATGCTGTTAGAACCAATCTTAGCGTTGAGGTCCCCCATAACTATTTTGATATCACCTTTCGAAGCCTTATCAAAGGTATCGCCAAGGAGCTAATTACTTACAAAAATCTAAAGAAATTGTTATACATTACTGTTTAAAACTTCAAATTGATCGGTTGACTTAGCCATGAGCTCACTGTGCAGAAGGTACAAAAGCGAGATTAGTGGGAAAGCGCTAAAGAAAATTATCTTGCCTACTATATCTTTTAACAACCTCCTGGAGCTTATGGATTTCTCTGTCCCGGCTGCCTCATTTCTGGCATTCCTTGATCGTCTCTTGCTCCTTTTGGCCTCTAAAGTCGCAGCTCTGATTCTGATTTTAGCCAGACGCAAGCGCCTTTAGATCCGGGAATGCAGCCTCATTACATGATACCTGATCTGAACTTTACAAGGAATTTTAGTGTCAGAAACCCAACCAGGAAGGAATGGAGGAGCACTGAACTCTTTAATTGCTTACCGGCGGCTCAAAAATGGGCTGTAGTGTCGGGCCGGGTGTTTTCTCCGAAACTTTAAGCGTATCGGAGTCCTATAAGCTGCCGAACTACGCAAGTGTATTCCCCGCAAGGGTATTTTCTGCTCGGACTCAGTGAATCTCCAATGGCTTGTTGAATGGTATTTATAGCGACAGACAGGCTGCCAGAAAGGTGTTTCAGTCACCCACCAATTCCTTAAAGATAGCCAGAGACTCTAAAAGGGAATTTGCCTTTCTAGGAGGTAGACTCAACATAACAATTCGCTGGTTTCCGGACACAAGAACATTCTAGGAAATCCATATCCCACTTAATTGCCTACTATTTCAGCACTTCTTAGCAAAAAGCTAACCTTAAATGGAGTACGTCCTCAACCTGTATCATCTTTAGAACGACATGGCCAAGCTTTAATAAAAGAGAACCTAGGACAGGCAGGCAATCGGGTTCGGTTTGGCATCAATATGGCGCGCAAAATGTTAATTGCAGTGTTTTCCTTGCTGGATATCACTCGCCACTTAATCCAACCAATCGCGACAGACAAAACAATAACGAGAGCCTCTGCGCTGTAAAATCGCGGTTTAGTTTCGCACGTCTGCGAATATTTTAGTGCGGTTTTTGCCTCATAAAGAAGAAAGTTTAAGCTACCAAAAAATACCTTAATTTTTTTCTTCATTTTTTTGATACCCAACTGTCATCGTACCATTGCCACTTGTGGTCGCCTCTTTTTTTGATTGAATGGCTCAAGTGTACTGTTCCTTGTACTCACCGTGTCAATAATGTTAGCTGAGGTCTTTTTGCTGGAGGCTGAAAGTGTATCCTTTGAGGAAGGGATCCTCTTCTAAGAGTATGAAGGGTTCTTAAAACGTGGTCAGTAAATTGTGAAGGATAATCTATCCTGGCAGAGTCGACATATTAGGGTAAGGTACTTATACAACCTTACTCTTGTATTACCGACCACTTTTGTTTAACTACTTACTGGCCATTCGACCCTTTGCATTAGTACCTCAATACCTCGGCAAAGATTACTTACTACTATATAAACGGCTTCGCACAAAGTAGTGAAAATTTTGTTGTTGCTTTTATATATTTCCCACATCGGACAACCCTCCAGTCAGAACTAAAAATTGGTTTTCTGGGAGAGTTTGTGGATAAGAGACACGTATACTTTTTTTATGGGGATTTACAACTGTCAAATGTATACAACAAAAATTACATATAATTTGTGTGTGTAGTTAGTGGATTTTCACTAGATAGGCTCAAAACATGAATTCTCAAATTAATGCAATATCTTCAGGTTTTATAAAGCAATCTGTAGCTTTAATTTTCTTTACCAAAACACGTTTTTGAAAAATCATTTACAAATCCATAGCTACTTGCTAACCAAATCCAGAATTTGAAAAACAATTTAAGAACATTTCAATGGTGTAAAATTCTCTATATTTAAATTTGATTTATAAATGTTAGAAAAAGTATTAGTAAGTTACATTGACACGAGCGAAGAGGCAATTGGAAATGAATATTAGAAAAATAAATTATAGACAAAGATCTAAAGCTAATAAAATTTAAAATAACGTAGAGTAACCTCTCTAGTGACTACAAAAATATTAATTAAAGAAAAAGAATTCAATTTATAAATGAAAAATATTACTTTATAAAAAAATGGAAGGAAAGATTTTAAAAATATAAATATATGTACAAAATATATATTCTTGATATATTATTATTAATTATTGTAGACTAGGTTAGGTAGAATAACAAATTAATATTTTAATTCGAGTCCCACTATTACAAAATTTCGAAAAAGTTTCTTTTCTTTCGCTACTTTCAAACAATTTATTATTCTAAATTTTTTGACCTGAGTTTGCTTTATTTTAGAATGAAGAAAAATATCTATATTTCCGTGGTTCTTATCCTTGTTGTTAACTAATTGAAAGTGAACTTTAAATTGTAAAATTTAACTGGCAACGAATTATTAAAAATTGTTTATTGCTTAAAATTTTAATTGTTGTGATGATAAGGGGTGATGCGTATGTAATATGTTATGTAATTTATTTATAGCATATGTTTTTTATATCTTTAATTATTTATAAATATTTTTAAGTCTGCATTATAAATTTCATTTCCAATATAATTTTCCAATTTCATGTTAAATATGACATTAATTGTTAGTGTATGATAAAAATATAAATTTAATTTGGAAAGAATTGGAAATTGTAGGTTTAACTAGCAATTTATTTATATAAAAATTAACTTTTCTCCTTATTATGGTTAGATAGTTCTTAGAGTACTATTAGAAATACTACTAGTATGTTACATTGCCTAAAGGCCAAGCTGCGTAGTAATTTCATTCATTTCTTTTAAATTTAATAAAGACAATGCAGGTCTGTCAAACCTTGGTTAATAACAGTCAAGTTTGAGTGCGTCGAAATTAAATTAAATTTAAAAAATAAATTTTCGCAAAAGCTTAATGAAACAAATAAAAAAAAAGTAGTTTTTCATATAAGTATATTTAATTTATAAGTAATTTGAAAAAAACTGTATCAGTCGTACGAGATCAAAGTTCAGGTTTTTTCTTTAATTTAGAGTTGTCTTAACATAATTAATATAATTTATCATATATGTATATATTTATTTATTATATTATTCAACACTTTTTGAATAATGGGATTGGTTAAAAAATACAATTACCGTTTGGGTATAAAAACCTGAAGCTACGACATGTACGGTTTCAGCATGAATACTGTAAGTCGAAGTAGATATTTTCATACAATTCTACACTCTATTGAGACATAAGAAGTTCCCTTGAGGATCGATGAAGGATTTTAGGCTTTTTTCAGAAGACTTACTTCGTCGATTATAAATATGGTCTTGTGGCAGAAAAATATTTTCTTTGGCCTTATTTCTTTTAAAAAGAGACTAACTACTTTTGCGCTTGGTGTAATCTCTATTAAAGCGTTATTTAAAGTAGTTGGTAATAAAAGTTGTATCCTTCGTAGCATCTCCAAATTCCTCTCTCAATCTTGTATAATTCATTTGAGACTGCCATATAGATGCTTGATTCAGTTACCACCTCCTCGGTTAGCTTGAGACTGTAAAGAGATTCTCGCCTATCTAGGGCTTAGACTCAAGATCGCAGTTCTGTGTGTTCCGGGTATATAGGATATAAAAGGCAGCGAGAGGGCAACTTCTTCAGAGTTGTTCATATACCCATGAGTTTTCTTAAAAGGAACTCTCTCAGCATTTCTTAGCGAATGTTAAGCGCAGAAATAGTGCTTCCCAGTTTGTGCCATCTTCAGAGCAACTTGGCCAAGCTTTAACAAGAACAGAACATCGGAGCTACTGAAAAGTGTTCGAGTTATTATCATGAAAATAGTTACAGTTTGCAGAGGCCACTGTATAATAGACGAAGATGCGACCAACTGTCACATCTACGGTAAAACTACCGAAAAAGTGACCATATTTCACCTTCTGTGTAATCAGCAGAAAGATACTATGACATTACATTGTGAAAAACCTTCAGGCAGTCTCAGAAGCACAGATTAGGAAAGTAGTCTACTTCCTTAATTCCTTGAGTTGGCCCTAGCACAGTACTCACGCCTCGCAGGCGTATTAGTATTATGTTGTCTTGTTGCTTAGGGCAGGACGAGACCAACAACCGAGTCTTATAGGTTGTGGTATCAAAACAGCGTGTAAAGTGCTTATAGCACACATTTACCTGATTGTAGAATAGAAAGTAACATCAAGCCATACAATGAAAATATCTCGAGGCAAGAAGAAACCTTTTAGGCGATAAGCAGCTTCGCTCCCTATAAATCTCACGGCCTAGATGGCATTTTGTGTGCTCTGCTGCAAAAAATACCGGACGCCGTAGTGTTCTGGTTTTACAGTTTATCTCATAACTATGAACACCATACCTACGAGTCACCCTGATATTAATTCTTAAGACAGATAGCGAAACCATGAACTTGCAAAAACGTTGTATTAAGGGGGGAAGTACATGAAGAGGCCGAAAAAAGAGGGCTTTTTTTGGGATTTATTTTTGGGAAAATGAAAAAGGTCAACATGAAATCGATATTATATGTATTTAGGGCAATGTTTTAATAAGAGAAAAAACATTTTTTACATTTGGAAAAATAAAAAATTAATCAACTTTTGGTGGGTTTCGTAACTCGTGTCGCGGCTGACAATGAAATCGGCGTAAATTCTCCTGGCCGCAATTTTCATCTGAAATCAAAAAACCAAACATTTTTATACTCGAGGGGGTTGTTTATTCTAGATAGACTACGATACGACTACAGTTGGCTTTTTTTGCAAAAATTTTGATTATTTTCGCGTCAAAAATGGCCTTAAAATGAGTAGTCTATCTAGAGTAGTTTTTTATGCCCTTTAAAATGAGTGCTGGATGAAGAAAATCGGTTCACTAGTTTTTTTGTAATCTTTTACGCCAATTTGAAAAACATGGTTTTGAGAAAACGCCGTTTAAAGTTTGTCCTGAAAAACTGACGAAAAAGATGCAGATAAGGAGAAGGTAAGAGGGGACGGGTATTCTCAGAAAAATCGGTATTTGGACTGAAAACGTCGAGAACGCTCTTTAACAAAGTCGCAATTCATCACTCTAAATTCCAGAGTAGAAAAAAAGTCCGGTAAGCGGAATCACGCGCGCAGCAGAGATCCTCGATCCCAGGCGCGCTTGGCCGGATCGGCGCCGACCACTTTCAAGTGGCACATCTTTCACAATTTTCGAGATATGGTTTTGGAATTTTGGAATTATATCCTTAGAGCATATACTTATCGATTAAGACAATAAAAAAAATCGATTTTTGAAAACGGCTTCATGTACTTCCCCCCTTAAATACCCTGACGCGAGTCTTGACATACATCTTAAACACACTATTAAGAGACCCATAATGTCAAAATCCCAATATGCTTATTGCAAGATAAAATCTGTAGAGACAGTTTTGCACGATTCAACACTAAATGCAATGCAAACAATGAAGTTTAGCTATCTGTATGGATATATAAAGGACCTTCAATATTGTTTGGGTTAAGGTTATACATGAAGCTCTTGTCTAGCAATGCGGCGAGCCAGGCCTCTGTAAATAATAAATAGCTATGCCGAGTAATGTCAGGCATGTATGTAAAGGAACACCTCATGGCGAAGTCCTCTCTCCTCTACTCTGACGGATGGTGCTTAGAGATGGGCGATACTGTATCGATATATTGGAGTATCGATATCGATACATCAAGGTTTTGTAATTGATATTTTCAGTGCCTGATACTTCTGATATTCGATATTTTTCTTTCAATACTTGAATAGTAGTAATTTTCCAGAAAGTCTCGGGTTTCAATGAACGTGTGCAAATATAAAATTGACTAATTGTGTATCTGTCGAATCACTGGCCGGGACAGTATGCAAAAGGTAGAAAAATTCTGAAGAGGAAAAAAATATTCAGGAGCTTGATGATAAGAATAAGCCTGTTACATAGGTGCAACAGGTTATCGATCAACGAACCGGCACGTTGAAGACCGCCACAGACGAGATTATTACTTTACCAAACGATCAGCTACGCATATGTCGTCGCCGTTGTGATGCCATTGTAGTGCTATAATATTTCTAGTACGCCAGACTGCAATTGTACCTTAGAAGAAGAAAAAGTACATTGTAAGTTATCAAATAGGTTTTCTGTTTTTTTCTGTGATGAGAGTCGCGAAATGTAAACAACAAAGATCTAGATCTAGTCTACAAGAAAGAACAGTGAACAGATTCACAAGTGAGTAAATTTAACTGGTGATTACTTATTGTTGACTGGTTATTGTTGACTGATTTTCACGATATAATTTTTCATTTGAAATTGTGAGTGCCAATAATGGCTCCTCCAATAAGTTGCGTATGGATACATTTAAAAATACTGGAAAGAAAAGGTGCACTTCGGTGCCATCTGAAAGACTGTTTTCCTTGACTGGCCAACTAATGGATGATCAGTGTAATCGCCTGACTCCAGCTCATTTTTCGCAACGAATCTTTTTAGCGAGCATATGCAAAGAAACGTGAAATTCACGTAAACATTTCTTTATAGTCGACGACGTTCCTTTTAATCGCAATTGAATGTACATTAATGAACATGCATATAATACAAAATGTAATGTATGAATATAAAAGTCAATACTATAGTTTTGCAACTTGCTGTGATACAACAAAGAAGGCTGAAAGAAATGTTTTTAACTATTCTTAAAGTTGATGCAAATTGTTTTGTAAACATTAATAATGTCTATACTTAAGTATCGAAAGTTGTGGATATATCGCAACGCCAAGTATCGATATTTTTCGATTCGGTCCCCATCTCTAATGGTCATGAACAAACTGCTGCTGAAACTCGAGCAAAATTAAATTAAAGTCGTTGCTTTGTCTACGTAGGCGACGTGGTGATCTCTCTGTGATCAGAGGAATCATAGAGGGTGCTTTGAATAAAGTAAACCGATGGATCAAGAATTGTGGTCTCTTTAAATCCTGCCAACATCGAAATAATGCTTTTTATCACTAAAACCAAAGTTCCGACCTCTACCTTACCCAGAAGAAATGGGAAACAACTAATAATAAGCTTCAGTGTCAAGTAACTAAGCGTATGTGTTGATCTCGAATTAAACTGGAAGCGAAACATACACGAGCGAATAAAAAGGGCGTGTGACTCTCTTTGCCTGAAGACGAACTCTCAGAGAAAGTTGGGGTCTGCAGCATAAATTGTCGTTATAGATTAACACAACGATGGTGTGTCCCAGACTTACTTATGATTCTTTAGTCTGATAACCAGCAATGAGAAAGGAATATATAGCAAAATCAATATAAATAGGGTGCTCAGAACTGCGTGCCTTATCACACGTGCTTTGCGATGTGGCGTCGGTATGGTGCACTTTCTACAGGCGAAGGTACTTGCAGCTCTTGAGGCCTTTCGGTGCTTATAAAGGATGCTACGTTCAAGTAGAACGTCGCTATTTTTACAAATAACCATGAATTATGAATTAAAATCTCTTTCAAGATTGCAAGGGATTTCCGAGTTTACCGTAGTCTACGTTATACCCAAACTATATTGACTAGTCTCACTGAAAATGGAGCTTCTTCAATATTTTTTTGAAAAAATGGCAAACGGTAAATGAAATGCCTTAGCGACCCGTGTTATATCCAGGACAATTTGACAATTTTTGAAGTAGAAAAAAATGACTACAGTCTGCAATAGAAAATGTCTAATAGGTAAATTTGTGGCTAGGTTAGGTGGACCTTATAACAGACTGTCGCAGCTGTGAGAATCTGATTAAATTTGTAAATGCTTGACCTTAACTTGGTTCGGGAAGAAGACGCCAGTAGTAATTATACAATAGCCTTAATAAAACCTTAAAAGTAAAGGTTAGAAAATTGGACCAATTTCTTCGGCTCTCTGACTGGTTCTAATCTAAATCTACCATCGGCTCTTTAAATTCACGTAGCAACGTACGGAATTTTACTAAATCATTCATTGAAAACGAGATTCTGGCAGGTTTGCTAAACGCTGGAATTAATCAACATACAATCCCACTTACTCTGAGACATCTCTTTATGGATAAGGCGAGCTTCACAGGTCTGATCTACAAGGTAATCAGGATCGTACAAATTGATTCGAAGGCGACTTCCTAATCTTAGCAAAGGTCAGCACTGCTCACTGAAAGACTGTCGCGCAGTTTTCTCGGTAGAATACTTCGGTTACTTGCTAGTTGCTACCATGATTCCTGAATCAGTAACTTATACAAGGTGCCTCACGACGACTTTAAGGTCGTGAAGTATACCTATATTGCGAACCTAATCCACAAACCAACGTAAAAGCGACAACAAAATTATCGACGGTACTACGACCTCTTGGCTAACCAGATGTAGTGTTCTCCAAATAGGGAAATTGACCACAACCTGAAATTGTTGTTATCTCAATGTTTATTGAACTACAGAAAAAGAAATCCAGATTTGCAGCGGAAGATTTTGTCCAATAAGGTTTTCTCTTTGCCCTTTGGATATCATTCTACTAAGTCTTGCTGAATCCCTGGTCCCCTCAATAGAGTGCAGTATTCTACTCACGCCTGCTTCATTGTGCGGCTTTTAGTATATCTTCAGGAAGTCTTTCGAGGTCGACCAAAATTTCGGGTTATGACAGATGTTGAAGACTTCTTTTGTGAGTCTGTATTTCATCAGGTATTATAAAAAGTGCTTTCCTACTGAATTTTATTGGACAAGACAAATGGAACACTAAGTTAATGATCCTCTGAAAGATATCAACTCTAAACCCAAGATTAAGATTAACTTCGTAGTGTTAACCCAACCAAATTTCCTTCAGTCGATTCTCCTGGGGTTTCTGAAAGGCGATTTCTCTTTTAGGTTATCATAGAAAATTTTTGATTCTTCTTAATGTGTAAGCATACTTCATATCCAGGTGTACATTCGTCAGGAGCCTATTCTAGCGCTGCATATTTTCAAGCTGCAAGTTTATCTCTCGCAGTACCGTATTCAGCAGCCTATTCTCTGGGGTGGATTGAGCGATAACTCGTAATAAAAGTACAAAATTAGAAAACTTTGGCAAACAAAAACGCTATTAAGAGCCGTAAAAGCCCTAAGAAAAGTATACTCCGTCAGGAAACCACTCTACTTGATGTCACCTCCTGTGCATATTATCTCCTTGCCGCATCCAACAAGCGAGCCTGATGGAAGGAAACCGACGTTCATGAACAAGGATTCAAAGACGGGATCTAGTTATCTGGTTTGTGGCTGCTGATGCGTTGCCGTGAGGTTAAATTTAAAGAGTGTACTTGGCTAGTTCGAGGTTAGTGGGAACTTAGATTATACTTCGTTGTTACAAATGAAATAGCCTTTGGGGAGCTTTGGAGAGTTTCCATACAAGATGTGCAGAAACAAATTCTAGAAGCTAAATTCTGTAATACTTTTAATTCGTCTAACGCTTTCTTTTATTTTATAGTACCTGCCAGATATAAATGTTTGACTAAATAAGCATACAGTATAAAATGTTATATAATCTTCAAACCAGAACAGACAATCTTTCCTCAAACTGATATAATTTATATACATAAGTAAAGTTTCGTCGACGTTAAATTCGCCCAATCGTTTTAAGGCTGTTTTTCCTGCCGTTAATAACATTTCATGATTAAGATATGAAAGGAAATTAAAATTAATTGTAATTTTTTTGCATGTATATACATGCAAAGTTATTTTACGTGAGTTTCCCTAAACTGAATTCATATTTAAAATAATTTCGAAGACATTCATATTTAAGAGCCATTTTGATTTGAGAATAATATGGCGTTAAATAATGTAAATTAGGAATTAGGAATTGTGCTGCGAGCATTTAACCTTCACTAAAAACAGTGCTATTCCATGCTCTTATATTTTAAATGTTAAAGTTTTTCCCAAAGCGTTTACCTCAAGTACATTGAATGCTAATGTTTTCAGGAACCCCATGAAACTTCTTCTCCGTCTTGATTTGTTTATTCCCTCCCCCTTATCCAGCATGCCCCAACTATTTTTCTTTGGTGTGTGTTTTTCTTAGTTTCATCATCCCTTTTATAGGCTGAAGGGCCTGCACCCTAGCCAGGTGCAGGGATGGTGTGGGTTAGTTAGAGGGTGGTAACTTTTCTTGTATTCGTTCATGATGGTTCAGTGGCCAGGAGTAACAGGTGTCACCAGACCTGTTGCTCTCCTTTCTCTGTCTCTTTTGTTTTTTTTTATCCTTTGTGGCTGACCTCTTTCGACACAGGCACGCAATTTCTGATTATGGTGTGTGTATAGGATTTCCAAGAACCCTGACGCCAAACCGGCGAGCTATGAACTTTCAGTAAGCCAGTCATGTTACCTTTACATCCCGTGGCAACTTTACGTTGCACACATACGCGAACACATTAAATAATATGGCGCCCAACGAAAAGTACCAAGTAGAAGGCACATCAGCATCTTCTGATGAACTTCCCACCTCTGAAAGAGATGGCACGTCAGCTTAGGCTGACCAGCTGATTCTTATCGGACTTAGACATTTTTTGGCCTGAACGGTAGTCGTCTCTACTTCCTTCTTTTTCAAGCACATTCGAGGTTTCGCACATCCTGTCCCTCATCTACATATTCCCCTCATCTAACATGCCATACTTTTTTTTCTTTGATGCTTGTTTTTCTTAGTTTCAGCATCCCTTTTCTAGGTTGGACCTGCATCGATGGTGGGGGTTAGTTGACTGAGCCATAGCCTAGGAGGGGGGGGGGGGGTAACTTTTCTTGTTCTCGTTCATTGATATTTCAGTGGCCGGGAGTAACAGGTGTCACTAGACCTGTTGCTCTCCTTTCTCTGTCTCTTTTTTTTATACTTTGTTGCAGACCTGAAAGAGGGATTCCACAACCCTCTTTCGCCACAGACACACGATTTCTGATTATAGTGTGGTATAGGATGTCCAAGAACCTTGATCCCAAATCGGTGGGATAAGCGTGCCACCTGGACATCCCGCAGCAACTTCAGATTGCACACTACACAGTCTACTTTTCTGACCTCCGTTACAGTTGAAATCCTTTGGTTAAGTTTACATCTTAACCAATATCAATTTTACTTTTGTACAGAGTAGCTTATAGCAGTGATAGAATGCAATAAGATTATTGATAACAGTAATAATAGGATTCCATTTTTCATTCAAGGTTTGGCGTAATTGTTGTAATTTCTTGGACTAGCATGCAATAAATATATGTTGTAAATCAACTTACTTTACTTAGAAGTAGTCAGATGATGTGAACAACGTTGTGCTTACAATTTGTATACTTTAGTGAATGATTAAGAATTAAAAGGCTAAATAAAGTAACCTAAAGCCTATCAATTGAAAAACTTCTGTTCCTAGAACTTTTCGGTGATAACTCTCAACACGATTGCAGTATTTCAACATATTTTCAGAAATTTTAAATTACATGTAAATATTCATGAAATTATGGATGAATTAATTAGTTTGCATTGTATCTTGTTTTGTTTCTTACAAGATCTAAAAATAATCTATTTTAAACAAAAGAACATCTCATTATAAATATATTTTTTTACACTTTTGTTTTTAATTAAAACTCAATAAGAAGACCTTAATCATATAACTTGCTTCGAAGTATTTCCTAAGAGTGATATTTTCAAAAGTGCAAATTTATAAAAAGTTTACATCACGTTTACATGTAAGCATAAATATACACAATATTGAAAAACTAAGCTAACTGCAGATAAGTATTTTAACAATCTCAATGTAAAAAGTAATTCATTATTACACTTTTATATTTTACTGAAAAATATTTGTGTTTATTTATGTATGTCACCCCACTCATCATAACAAGTACGAAATAGAATTACCTCAAAATTTGGTGATTATAATCAACATATTGGATAGAAAACGATTTATATAAAATAAATGAATTGGCGGTTTTAAGAATTGTCTTAATAGTTTTAATAAGAAATTTAATGAACGAAACTCATCTTTAGGAATATGTATGTAATTTGCAATAAATTTAAAATATTAACTATTTATTAATATCTAATGAAGGAAGATTACTAAGGAGATGAGATCAAAGTAAAAAATTAAAAAGCAGATAATAAATTAGTTATAAATAAATACAATTGATTTTTATTATTTAGTAGTTATAAAATAGACACTTACAAATGTTTTTATTTTAATACGCAATAGCTGGTTAAATTTCAGGATCATTTTGAAACCATTTTTAATACTAATGTTGACAGCTGAATTCATATAAAGAAATTTTACTGAACAAAAAATATACATTGCACATAAGAATATGTGTATGTATCTCATTTGAAATATTAAATTTCAAATGGTAATGTATTATTAAATTAAAACAAAAATTAATGAATTGAAAAAATTATTAATATTTAATAAAATTCGATGTGTATAATTAATTATATTAGACATTTATTATAAATTACAAATGGAAGCTGAAGGTGCGAGAAGGCAGAACATATACAAAAGAAAGGATACTGTCATATATTATATATAAAAGAAGAAAATATTTAAAAAAAATATTTAAATTGAGTATTAAACCATAAAAAATTATGACGCGAATTTTTCATTTCGACCATATCCTTTTCATTAATATAAAATTCTGTTCATTAACTACGTATGCAGGCGGGGCACGGGCAGTACTTAGTGTGTCCAATACTTAGGGGGTCAGATAATATTTGACGTGACCAGTTGTTTATTGAGGAAACAATTTAGTGTGGGAAGGGGGGGGGGGTGGGGGGGGGGCTTACGGTGATAGATACACGACAAAGTAAGAATAAGTAAATAAAAAATAAGTGGAACCGACTTTACAAAAAGCGCTAAAAGCATAAAATAATATTTCATTTTGTGTCTATTATATTTCCTACTTTCTTATGATCTCGCTTGCTAAAATGTTAGGTAGTTTCACAAGTCATCTTTGTTTGTTTTGTTTTTTTTTTAATTTGCACAGATTTAAATATTAGTAATAAAAAAAGAAGCTTTTTGTGAAGTCGGTTTCATTTTTTTTAAAAAAGCTATTTTATTTTTCACTATTTTTCTACTCGAAAAATGCTTGCTCTTATGAAAACACGGATTTCAGATATAGTGTATCATATGCATAAAAAACAGAGTCATCTAAGTTGGGTCAAACGTTACAAGATTTTTGCCGCCCCCTTTTCTTTACACTCTACCTAGATAAAAGAAATTGTATACCACTGGCGTTAGTCCGGCAACGTACTTCATACATAATGCGACTACTTCCTTTTTCCCCATCATCTCTACTACAGGGTGATTCGTAAAGAAGTGCCAATCGATTGCTTACAGTGTTGTGATCAGCGTTCACGATGAGCAATTTTTTCCTAAAATCCCTCCTTTACCCCTTTTTAACAGTACCTCATATGTCTGATCCGTTGGCAAAAGTGGCAGGTCTGAACGTTAAAACTTAATATTTTTAAAAATTGTGGTTACAATTTTTCCTTCTTATCCTCCGTTCTTAAAAATTTCCTTAATAAGGATATGGTTTAAAAACAAAAGAAATGCACCATTAAGGGTAGGCTCTAGTCGAGCGACCTGAAAAATGGCTGAAAATTATGAATATTTTTCTCACAGAAGAAGGTAAATTAAAATTTTTTTTTACATAGTACAACTCTTCAAGATTATCTAGTAAAAATTTGAGGTCGATTGGAGCAAAACTGCCGGAGTGCCTCGGATCGCCCTCCATTCGATCCATCCCATATACAAAGAACACTATTAAAACTTTAAACGCGTTTTTTTCAGATTTAGTTTTTTCAAAGTCAGTGATCACTGTAACTAAAAAACTACTTATCCAATCTTTCTCAAATTTGCACACTTCTTTTATACATAAATTACGAGGTAACAACGTCGAGATTTTGTATTTTTTATTATTATAATTAATTTTACAACAACAAATTCGCCGATGTTTATCAATAAATTTTCATAAATTCAAAAAATTCGTCTTTTTTTACTTCTAAAAATTGAAAAATCAATAAAATGAACAAAATCTCGACGTTGCTACCTCGAGAAACTCATAAACTAACAAAATCTTTTTGGTTTTTCTCAACAGATGATCACCGCAAAGCAAAATTTTTTTTGTGTATACGAAGATTTCCTGTCAGTCGTTCAATTCACAATATTTTTACCCAAAAATTTAACAGAAGATTCTTGAAATGTTGTACTATTATGTTCTTAACTTAAAAATACATTTATATTTACTATATATTTTTGTTTGTTTATTAAAAATTTGTTTAAAATATTGCAAATTAACCCTGCCCTCCTTAAGAGATACAAGAAATCAATCGGTTGAACGGTTCGACTGCAACTCTGCTCGGCATGTCTAAAAACATTGTTTTGAGAAAAACGCGTTTAAAGTTTGACAAAGAAAAAAGGTCTGAAAAATATAATTTCTGTTTCTTACAGCTCGTTCCTCTTCCTCGTGAAACTAATTTTGCTGGATAGCCGTAATTTGTTTGCCGATATTTGCTTTTGAATTTTTGTACCTGTTGATCAAAAAGTAGGGCGCGCGTGCATCTGCCTTTGGCCCGACCGCGTAAGCATGATTTTCGGCCGGTACGCGTTCGCACTAAATCGGCTGTAACTTTTACATTTTCCTAAACTTCGCCAAATAGAACCTACCCTTAAGATATCTTTTAAATAGAAAAAGAACCGTGTTAATATCTTTAGTCCGTCAAAAGTTATTAATATTTTTGTGGAGTCAGTGGAATACTCAATTAGAAAAAAAATGTCTGCCATTAAACTCAAGCGAGAAACCTCTTACGAGATTTCTTGTGTTTCAAAACTCAGACGTTAGCTCAGACGGTCGTTTAAGTATTAATGTGGAAGTTGTTCAAAGTGACCCCCATTTTGACGAATGCACAACGAATGGTAATGTTGTGGAGCACAATCGTGCATGAACCACATACTTCTACGAACAGCGCGTGGTCATCAAAGGCATCCTAAGGTGTATCACGTAAAATTCTAGATACGTATCTCCATTAAGCCTAGGAAGCACGTAAGTAAGTAAAATCCTGCTTCTTATCATCCCACACCAAATATTAATTGAAAAGTTCCATTGGTGCCTGGCTTCAAACGTTTGGTGAGCATTCTAAGTCGCGTAGGCATGCAAATTTAAGATGCCACCTGTTCGGAAAGTTGTTTCATCGGTAAACAGAATCGTCACAAAAAGGTGTCATCCTGTTCATCCTGCTGAAGCAACCATTCGCAGAATACCTGCCTGTTCAAATAGTTCACTTCAAGTAATTCTTGAACAGGCTGTAAATGATAGGGATGCATCCTATTTCTCCGTAAAATTCTGGATAGTGGGTTGAGATACGTTTCCCAATCTTGCGTCGCAAACGATCCCGTCTCTGCCAGACGGCGACCAACATTCTCAAGAGTGTTCCTATGGGGAATGCGGCTATTACAAAATCGCTCCCTCCAAATTCTTCGTGCTTGCGCTGTATTTCGGCTGGCTTCTCCATAAATAAGAAGCATTTCAACATACTCTTACTTAAACATACTTACTTAAATAATTCTAAGTAAATAAAACAATCCAAAGCAATCAAGTCAAAATCCGTAAGTCAAATTCAATATCCAAGAAAGTCAAAGTCCAATCTCAAATATCCAAACAAGTAAATATCCACAAATCCACATATTTAAAAGCACACAGATAAATCACCAACCGATCGTAATAAGATTCAAATGCAAGTGAGGAGCTGCTGTTAATGTTAAATGTTAATAACTTTTGACGGACTAAAGATATTGACATTGTACAGAGTATACATACATTCTGTTAAATAACTTTCGGTACTGATCAAATAAAACACAAAATAACAATTATTCATCCAAATTTATTGAGTCTTCTTCAAAATAGGCTCCATTTGAAGCAATACACTTCTTCCAACGAACAATCCAATCATCCATAAACTTTTTGAACTCATTTTCCGGGATTGCCTTGAGTTCCTTCAGCGAATTCGTCTTTATGTCTTCAATCGAGTCGAGGAATGTGGGGTCCAAATTCACTCGTTCTAGCATGTCTTCACACACTCGATTACGATGCTCCATTTGAAGTAAATTGAGGTCTTTCGGAACGAGCCGGGCTGCGACGCGTCTCATGCCCAAAACATCAGCCACAGTAGTCCGATCCGTTTCATGAGAGATGTTGAGTTCACGAGCTAGCTCTCTGAGACTGAAACGACGATTATCTAGCACTAATTTTTACACTTTATCGACTTTTTCCTCAGTATTTGAGGTTGAAGGCCGTCCAGAACGAGGCAAATCGTTAACGGCTTCACGACCCTCTTTGAACCATTCAAATGCTCTTGTTCTGAATATAACACACTCGTCAAAGGCTTTCTCCAACATTTTCCACACTTCAGAACAAGGAATTTCATTCGCAACACAAAATTTCAAATAAACTCGTTGATCGATATTTTTTTCCAATAGTAAAAATCGCCAGAATACAACTTATGTTTTCGACTCTTGTCAACAAAATAAATGACAGATTGCGCTCAAACTCAGCGTCATAATACACTAAATGCTAGCAATTTACGAAAAATAAAAAAAAATTTAAAAAATTTACGAGGGCGATTTGAAAGACACAGTCCCGAAACTTATTTGACAGAATGTATAATTCATAATTCCAAATTTAATTTATCTGGTAGCGATTGTCACACAATTTGGTTGCCTAACCGTTTCAATAAATTAAGCGCAGGCCCAAAAAATGTTGTGGCAACGAATAAATATGTCAAGTTTGTGCGCATGATCTGTAATTCTCCCATGCCGTTCCCCGGAGCTTGCATCTAAATACTCAGTCGCCTGGGTGGGAGCTGGCGTGTGATTTTTACACTTCATAACGCTTGGACTGCCATGAGTAAAAATTTTAAGTTAAAATGATACTCGCTTTCAAGGTTATCGACAGGTACATCTGAGAGACAATGAAAAGTGACACGCAGTGCAGAGTGAAACATGTTAAATTTGTGAAGGGAAACAGGCTGGGTTCAACAAAAGTGAGCGTGGAATTCGTATAGAACACCAAATCTAGCTCTTTACTCATATTGTTCCCCACATTCCTCATTTGGCAAAGTTCTAAGCTAGCCAAGGCGTCGAGGAACAGCGATTGTCCTTCAGTGAAGTCATGGGGAAGAAAGCTAAGTTGAAGTTCCTCACCAGGATCATTTCATCCCTAGAACCCAAACATTCATGGATATAGTTGATATGCTGAATTAGAATATCATACGACTCCGATCATTACTATGAA
The DNA here is from genome assembly GCA_964036015.1 of Leptarthrus brevirostris. Lineage (NCBI taxonomy): Eukaryota > Metazoa > Arthropoda > Insecta > Diptera > Asilidae > Leptarthrus > Leptarthrus brevirostris. The sequence continues at coordinate 135,192,416 of OZ038371.1, read as the reverse complement.
AGATATTAGTCATATCAGGAGGTAGGTAACAACAAATTAAAAAGAGCTTGCCCGAAACAATTGAAATTGTTACTGAAACTTGTTCCAAATCCAGTTGAAGAGAAGCAATGTTAGAACCCCACCAGTATGTCTAATCGAAGCAACTTATCTGTCCCTACGAAAAACCTGAAAAGAGTTATTGAACAGTTCAGCATCCGAAACACACGTTCCGGATAAAGCTATCACATCAAAATTTCAGTTAGCAGATGATAAATGAAACTTATTTCTTTTGAAAACTTAGTCCTCTCAAATTGTGGTAAGAAAGAGAGAGCTTTTTTTTACTTTTTGAACTCGGAGACTGAGATTGAAGGTACGAAGATCTTACAAAGGATATCCTCGGGCCAGAAATTATCACTGAAAATAGTATCATCCACTTGAGTTGAGGTGAACAACAAGCAATATGCGTAGCGCTTTGAAGGACCACTCAGTACACAACTCTTACAGAACAACTCTGGGGAGTCATTACACCATGATTGGTCGCACGATTCTACAGCCATTGCGTGATGCGCTGAGTTTTAGCCCCCACTTCGCACCGAAGAGCCTTTTGCAGGTATAGAAAGCTTTGTTTACTTTAGCAATCCCTTCTGTTACGGTTTGTTTTCAGGTCAGTTTGCTTTCTAGAATGAGTTCAAGATGTTTAGAGTGGGGCTTGAGTTTCAGCAGTATACTGTCTACGCGTAGTACCAGTGACGGATTTACCCTTCATGCGGCCCCTAGGCACGCAGAGCACCGGGCCCCTTAATTTTATTGTTAAATGTTCTCATGGTCTGTGCATTTATTATTGTTTTATTTAATTGCTATTGCTTTTAACTCTTATTAATATTATAATTTTTATTGTTATTATTTAATAAATTTCAAATAATCTAACACAAAGCAAATTTCAGGAAGAACCATTGAATTTTTTATTTAATTTCAGATAGGAAACTTGGTTGTTCTGACGTATCTCACTTTTGTTAATTTGCAAAACGAAGTATAACGAAAAGAGCAGAATCCAAAATGTTTACCACGCATTGTTGTTATTTTCGCGCGCATATCGCAACCAGCTCTATCTCCATTATATTTATCTTACTTTATACCTGCGCCCCCTCCGAAAGGCATTCAGCAGTTTAAAGGATTGGCATTTCTTTTGAATGAGGGGCCATATTATTATTAGGAATGGATCTAAGGACTAAATCAACCTTAAGTCACTTCGACCAAGATGATCTTTTGTGACATGATCCTGATTCAGACTTAAGCCACCTAATCAAGCTTTAGTTGCTTAATTAAACCTAAAACTTCTTTGGATACTGTCATAGGTGATGCCTATTGGTGATGGCAAAGCCCCACCGAGATGTCTGAGCCTGATATGGCGGAGGGTCTCACAGTGACAGAGGATGTGTTCCGCTCTCTACTCCATATACTTAAGAAATAAAAAGCCGATAAGGGAAAATCTGGAAGAAAACCATCTTATCTTTTATCTTGAGATATTATATACCAGGGATACTGTACTAATACGTGATAAATTTAGTTCGTCACCATTTTCCAGTTGCGGCTTGGGGAACCTTCGATCTGCGGCTCCTAAGCATGTGCCTATATTTGCCTTTGGGTAAATTCTCTTCTGCGTAGTACCCTGAAGGTGAATATTATTTATATGATAAGACTCTGTTAACTACTCTTAGGTGTATGTGGGCCCTTAAATTGTTATATATTTGTTAAATCAGGTTTGTCCGTAAATTCGCAAAAATCGAACTATCTGTAAATCCGCCAATTCCGGATTTGTAGTATTCAAGTTGATATCAATCCGGAAAATGGTATTTCAAATCCGAAAATCTGACAAATCAGTAAATCGACCAATCGGGTATTCGGATTTCTTAGCATCCGCATGTATGTTCCTGCTCTACTTCTAGTGAAGTCTCCATTATGTGAAATAGTTTTTTTCTAAATGTTTTTGTCTTTATCTGCTTGTAAGGTCTTCAGCAAAGATTTCTCGTGAGAGGGGGGGTATACTTTTTAAAAAAATAAAGGAGTTATACAAAGAAAACTGTCAACAAATGGATTTATTTATTTATTTATAAACAGATTCGCCCAAGCTGGCTACTACAATAAAAATTACAAAATATTAAGGCCATAACTAGAACTAAACATTATTTAAAAAAAGCCTTAATAGGTATTTTAACTGCTGCTTAGAACAACCAAGTTCGATGAAGGCTGAGCATTCATTAAGGAGGCATGACATCGACGAAATCGGCTCGTGCATTTCGTAAAGTGTTCGGCGGAATGGAACATGGCAACAGTTGGACAAAGGTTAAGTAAGTGTCGTCAAGCTCCTTAGACCATCGCTTAACGAAGTCGAGTACGGAATTAACCCTGCTCAAAACGAAATCCACGTGGTTCTCGAAGGACAGGGGGGAATTAAGAACTACCCCCAAATCCTTGCACTTTACTGGCCTACTCAGGACGCAACCGTCCAAAGAGTAGTCAAGGAGGATAGGACATCTTCGGCGGATGAAGATCATTACAGTGCATTTGGTAGGATTAAGGGGGAGACGGTTGTCGGAGCACCAGTCGCGGAAAATGCGGATCTCGGAACTTAAGAGGGCACAATCATCAGCGCATGAGACGACACGGAAAATTTTTGCATCATCAGCGTAACAAAATATTCTAGAGCCAGCCAGGAATAATGAGACATCATTAATAAAGATGATGAAGAGCAGGGGGCCAAGAATACTGCCCTGGGGAACCCCAGAAGAAACAAAAATTTCTTTGGATAGGGCACCGCGGAACGGAACACGCTGAGTGCGTTCGGACAAGTAGGAGGACAGCCAATCGACAACAAAGAGTGGTGGAAAACCAAAAAGATCTTGCTTGTTTGGATGTACATAAAATATGATATATTATGTTATTAAAAATATATGGTCATATACATTTTAGGTTATTTATTTAGTATTTGAGTAAAATTTTCCTAATCAAGAAGTTTAGAAAATTTTAAAAAGCCTCCTGGGGGGGGGGGGGGGGGGAGAGTGGGTGAAGGTCTTTACGCGTTTGTAAGGCCTTCAGGCCACTGTACTGTACCCTTACAAAGGGAAGTAAGTATGTACATTTAAAAATAAATGTTTTTCAGGTATTACGTATATTATATAAATGTATATTCTAAAGCCTAAAGTGGTCGTTCTCTGTGACAAGTTTACGTTCGATAATATTTTAAATTTTGATATGCCCCAGTTTCTTGAAAGCTTTCAAGAAATCGCGCTTTGTTTAGGACGGCTACTCATCGAATATATTAATAGTATCTGGTATAAGAGCGATCGAGCGTGTTACGACGACGTTTGATCGTTAAGATTAAAGCATAGGACGTTGAAAAATTTAATAACTTACTCGAGGCATATGGAGTGAATCAAATGAGCTGCTTTTACAGAATTTGTCCTTTTTTACAATTAAGTTATATATACATATGCTCTTTTTAGCAAAATCCACTGAACATTATATGCTTGCGAATTGTGCTCCGTTTTCGCAATCAATTTATTTCGCATATCACATATAAAAGCCAAATTGAAGCTTTGAAAAATTATTTGACTTTAAATGCCTAACACTAATAAGAATATTTGAATTTTATTTCAAGAAGTAATTTGAACACGAAATTCTCTAAACACCTCTTAGAGTAGCAATTGGCTCTGGTTTTTCTTACAGCATCTCGTTAAAAATTCTTAATTTAGAAAGAAGAGTCTAAAAATAAACACGGAGGCACATTTGTAGGAAATGTCTGTAGAATCACATAGTGCAGTATTTCACGTTGGGAACAAAACGATAATTTTATAGAGAGCAAAAATGGCAGAAGTAGAAAGTGAAAATTTGGTAGAAATTCAGAAAATTGTGGAAGATCTTTTACCAAATGGAGATTCGTCTGAAGAAAAAAAAGAAGAGGTCCCCATGAGTGAAAAAGAAAAAGAACTTCTTGATGTTGTATTTACGCTGGAAAGTGAAAAGCAGAATTTAGTAGAACTATCTAAAACAAAAATAAATCAACTGAGAAAAGAGTTAGAGGTAAGATAACTAAATTTTCTTAATAAGCAATTGTATTGACCCAATTACAGGACTCTAAAGCTGAAAATGATAAGTTACAAAAGAAAAACGTACAATTGGAACAAAATCTCAAACAAGCAGTCACTACCGGTGTTGATTGTCCAAAGTCCAAAAAAGAGTTGGATGACATTTTGATAAAAGCTAAAACACTTTTGTTCGAAAAGACGAAGGAATGTAAACAGAAGGAGCAGCATATAGAAACCCTTAAGAGCCAAGTTAATGCCATTAAAGAAGTTTTAATGGTGACCAAGGAAATGCTGAATTTGCGAAGTATTGAAGTAGAACATTTGAATTCGAGGCTTGAATCTGGAAATGAAACTATCAAAGCTGAAAGAGAGAAAAGTTCTTTAACAGCAAAAAAGTTAGCCATTTCACAGAAAATATATGAGGATTTGAAAAAGGAGTACGATTTCCAAACTAGAACTGTTAAGGTATACATAGTATTACTTTCGAATAAATGACGATATTATTAAATCTACTTCTTTACAGGATTTGAAAGAAGCTTATGAACAGAAAGTTGATGTCCTAACTAAGACAATCGAAAAACTAAAATAAGTTATTTTTCCAGGCAGGTGCAGCAATGAAATGAGTTTTAAAAGTTTGTGAAGTGGAATGTGACCAATTTTTAAATGACTTAATGAAAAATGTATATAATTTTAAATGGTAATTTTGAATAGTATTTTCAGAACAATTGTTTTCTAAATGCCAAATATAACAATTAATTTTCAGAAGTTACAGTCTGTACTATTTCGCGAAAAAGTTTACTCATTTGCTTATTGGATTGTCTCTCTGGTTCCTTTAACCCCATATGGGGTCTACTACACTGACACTTCAACTGTAGCCAAGATTTGTTGATCTGGGTGCATTCCATCTCTGCGGATCTGTATTGCGCGGTTATCCAATTCGGCATCTTCCTTGGATCCCGTGTGGATTCCAATCTACAGCCAGTTTACTATGTTGCTTGGCCCTTATCTTACTGTGTGGCCTATCCACTGCATTTTACGCCTGTGAACACTGGTGTATATTTCGTTTTGGCCTGTGAGTCTCTGTATGTCTTCGTTATTAACGATGCGCCGGACACACGACAGACGGTTGACGATATTTGACAGGTCACTTTCTATGTTGAACAGGTGCACAACAGAAGAGATTTTACGTTCGGAGTTTTGTGCGTCTTTAGATGTTATTATTGGGTCAGATCTCAGTAAGAGTATTAAATGGAAATCGAGCTTTATTGATGCGAGTCTCCTTCGTCTGCAGTAACTATGCTTCCGAGATATCAAAATTTATCTACTTGCTCTATTTGCTTCTCTTCTAGATAAATTTCATGAGTCCAAGCTCATAAGTTTGGTTTTAGCGGCATTGATCTTAAACCTGGCTTCGCGATCTTCTCTGCTCGGGGCTTCAGACATTTGGGCTACATGACTCTGTTTGTTGGATAGGAGACATACGTTTGTCGGCATAGTCCAGGTGTTAATTAAAAAGTTGCCAAATAATCTCTTGCGATGGGTGGTCGTCTAGGGCGCTTCACAATATGTCATTAACGACGATCAGGAAAAGCAAAGGTGACGGTATGAATCCTTGTATCACTCCGTTCAGCACTTGGAAGGGCTCCGACAGTTTTCCCTTGTGTAGGATGTGACATTGGGCTCTTCTCTTTTAAGAATCTTTAGAATTACGCATGTTTTCCATTCAGTTGGATAGGTCTCGGTTTCCCATCATTCCTGGATCAGTATCAGATATTATTATCACTGGTATCCGATCAATCCCTGGGGCCTTATCGGCTTAATTGCGTCTGCCAACTCCAATCTTGTCGGAGTTCTGATTTTAAAGTTAGCCGCAGCCGGCGGGTGTTTAGGCTCGTGTGAAGGATTATTCGACGGTCCAAAAGTGTTGTTTAGGATTTCAACAAAATATTCTCTCCCGCTCCGCCGTTGATGTTCGTTCGTGACAATAAGGGGTCTATTGGTATTTCACACAGGGTTTTCAGTGGCAAGAGTCTTTTCAACCAGTTTTTTGGCATTCTCCTCTCTCAGCGCGGTAGGCCGCTTCTTCCGCCTTGTCTGCTAGCACACTCTTACACTTCATTGGATGTTTTTCGGTATGCAGTTCTGAGATGTTGGTTAACTGCAACATCAGTAGTAGAATTGATGCGGTTTTTAATCTGCTTCCTTTCCTATATTTTGGACCATGTGGCGTCAGTGATCTATGGTCGTCTTCCGCTCTCTAATCGTCCCACGTGTTCTGTACCACAGCTCACAAAATATTCCTTCGCCCTTTTCCATTTTTGCTTGATGGAGTCGTTGGTGTTATGACGCAGTGCATGCGCACTTTAGCACACTGCAGTGGTATATGCGATGCGGATATTCGTAGTTTTAAGCCTTTGCACATTGAGCCGTGGGATATTAGATGTTACGTACTCGGTATACTGCTGCCGTGCATAAGCGAAACTTAGCTCTTACAAAATGGTGATCACTGCCAATATAAGCATCGCGCTTAGACTTTACATCGAGAAGACACTTTCTCCAACTTTTCGAAACAGCAATATGGTCAATATGATTCTCATTTTTTGTGTTTCAATAAGGATCCACCGATGAAAAATTTCCGCGAGTTACAAAATTCAACAAAAAACTCCCTATTTGCATTCCTGTTTCTGAGTCCATACTTTCCCATCACATATTCCAGGTCGATATTGTTAAAGCCAATATTAAGGTTGAGCCCCCCATTGACTAATTTGATATCACATTTAGGAGCCTTATCAAAGGTGTCAGGTAGAAGGCCTCCTTAGTTGGTAGTTGTGGTTCGATCACCGCATAGCATTGAACTATTGAGTCGGATATTGGTAGTAGTGATTGACGAGCATGCTTAGTTAGTAACAAGTCTACAACTGTCATGCGGGGTGCAGCTATAATTCTTCCTGGCCATAGCATAGTAGCACTTTTTCAGATGGGGGTGGTGTAAAGTCTCCACACCCTCTCTATCTAGTTTCGCTTAACTCTAAAATATTTATTTTGTACCGGGCCATTCCTGTTCCACCTCCATGATCTTTGCTTATCCACACTCATCCCACAGAGTTCTCATTTTCCATAGAGTAGAGAATATATAGAGTATATTTTTATAGCGCACAGATTCTCTCTAAGCCAAGGTGTTTTGCATGGCGGGGTTTCCCTCCTTCTTAACCAAAGGAACAGTGTGCGCTTAACCTAATATGAGTCATGCCTTCCCACATATTAGGTTGGTTTACCTTTATGTTATTCTTATTCATTACACCATTTTTCAGAACTCACTTCCCCTTCCTTTTGAAGAAATGGTCTTTGAAACAATATGAGGCAAAAGTTATCGTGTTTAAAGAATACTTCATTTTGTTTTACTGAATTGGATGGCTTTTGGTGGGTCGGAGACGTTTTTTGTTCAGTTCGTCACCGGTTTAACTGTTTGTCCTGGTTGTAAGACTTTCCAACGGAAGAACAAATTACAAACTTTTATTTAACTTCACCTGTTAGTTAGTATGTTTGGGTTAAATCTTGCAACTGAATTTTAAACTAGCTCCCCCAATCGATTGAGCTAAACTTTTGTACACACTTTTGGCTTTGGTAATAATGCACGATTAGGTAAGTGAAGTCATATTAAATGCAATATCTCGGAAGCGACACAATATGGTGATTTGTTATTGCCATAACCACCCCCTTGACATGGGTATCAGAAAAAGGGTACGCGGACTAAATTTCCTTAACCATTTCCATGACATGTTTGTCAAATGAAAGGGTTTGCCAAACAGACTACATGTCGTCATTCTAAATCCCTCAGATAGCGGGTTAAATTTTCTTTACCACCCTCTTGACATGCGTATAAAATTAAAGAGTTTGACGAGCAGAATAATGTTATTCCGAATAAAATATGGTAGTTTACTCTGTAGTGAATGTACCGAGACACGGGTGCCAAAAGTGGTAAATGATTAATTGCATGGACGATGATTAACACGTACTAACTTAACAGAACAAAATTAAATAGATTAGGTTAGGTTAGGTAGTGGCTATGGATAGCCGATCAGCCACACATAAGAAAGGTCCGTTGTGTCTCCACATCCGCGGGGCCGCACCTGAATGTCAGCATAGGGTTTATTTAGAACAAAGCTACGGGGTAGGGTGGGGGTGGTGTTTTCTCAGAGGCACTGAACATTAGCTTATCCCTCCTTCTTCCAGACTACTGTAATGTGTTTCAGGCGGAAGTCATGGCTATTCAGGAAGCTTTGAATTTGTTGAGGGGGAACGAAGCTCCAAACGACATCTGTATCCTTACAGATAGTCAGGCTGCTTTGCTATCCCTTGATTATGTCCTATCGACAGCTAGGGCTGTTAATAGCTGTTGCTCACACTTAAATGAGTTGGCTGAACGGTATCAAATTCACCTGTGCTGGGTCCCGGGGCACAGGGATATTCTAGAAAACTGCGTGGCGGACTACGGACTGCGTGGCACTACGTGCCATACGTCCAGACAGATTTGGCCTAAGCTGGATCTCTGGCGCTGCAAGTGTCTGCTTTCGGGGGGCAGATCTGACCTTAGCATAGCTACTGCGGTAATCACAGGCCATTGCCCTATTGGCTTACACGCGAAGAGACTGGGTATCCTCTCAAACGACTTCTGCAGAAGCTGCATGGACGAGGAAGAGGAGGAAACTGTGCAAAACATACATACATTTGAGACCAGCGCCTTTATTGCCGCTTGTCTATATAAATTCATGTGTCGATACCATCAGGATGTATAGTCAATCAGAGTTCACCCCGTTTTCCATTTTCGAACCATCAGTGAAACCACTATATCTGCCATGGTGACTCCAACATCCTTCCTCCCCACTCCTCTATGTCTGGGATTCTGGTAGAGAAGATTTTCTCAATGCTCAGTGTAGGGGTAGTATAGTCGGCGATCTCCTGCAGACAGCCTTCAGGATAGATCCTCGACAAATAAAATAAAATAATAAATAAAAAACCTTTTTAAAACAAGCTTTTATGTAAGCCATGTAATAAAACGAATAAAATAAGTATAGGTTTTTATTAAGGTAATGCAATGCCAATTCAACGGTTTTTTTTCCTCTTTCTTTCTTTGTACATTACATAAAACATAATTCGAAGTAATGTTACCGCTTCAAAAGCATTAACTGATATACTGTGCAGACAGCATGAGGGATTAAGAATCTGCCACTTTAATGCACAGAGCCTATTTCCCAAGATTGATGAATTTAAAAGAAATTTTCGGTTTCTCACTTTTGGATGTCGTTTGCATATCTGAGACATGGTTGGTTATGTGAGGGACTCGCTACATGGCCGTGTCGTTTCTCAATCTTCGCCCGCCTCAGATATTAAATACATTTTTGTGGAAATAGTGACAAGAGGTATAGAATGCTTAATAGGAACCTTTTATAAACCACCTCACATATCATGCTTAGATTCATTTGTTGCAGTGTTGCGTGTGACCTGTACCATGTATGAAAACATCATCAATGCCGGCGACTTTAATATAAATGTGTTAGTATCTAATGCCACTACTAATAATTTCGTTGATCTGATTGTGAGTTTTAACTTGTCTGTCGTAAATACGTTTTCCGCACATTTTACATCTCACTCAGCATCTTTTTTAGACCTTTTTTTTGGTATCTAATCAAGAACTGGTGCTCTTTCATAATCAAATAGCTTTTTTTGGTTTTTAAATCATGACTTGATTTTTCTTACTTATGATGCAGAGCCTATTGATCAACAAGAACAATTTTTACATTTTAATTTTTTTTTACAATTTAATTTTACTTAAGGCGGTGGACCTGAATTGTCTATTATCTCAGGCTGGCACACTTAACTGGTAACAGATTTATTTCATGTCTTCTTCAGGAGAACAATGGGACCATGTAGAACATTTATTAAACTTATCATACCATAAGGCTTTCTAAGGCTTTCAATAGGCAAGTTATGGAGAAACATAAAGGATATCGGCACAGTAAAAGATTATTCCTATTCCAAGAGTATCAATATCTAGTGTAGAGGAATACCGACAAATCGCAGTGTTTGAAAAGCTAATGTATACGCAGATGGTATCTTTCATCGATGCCAAAAAATACCTTGTGCCTGTAGCTCCGGAACAGCATTAATCAAGGTTTCAGTCGACATTCGTTACGCTATAGACCATGACATGATGTCCATTCCTGTTTTGTTGGACTTCTCTAAGGCTTTTGACAGGGTGGGCCATAATCGACTAATTCATAAGCTTTAAACGCAATTCACAAAATGTGCCTATAAACTAATTAGCTCATATCTCCGGGGTCGTGTACAGAAGGTTTATTGCAATGGAGAGTACTCCAGTTTCCTACATAATTACACTGGTGCTTCGCAAGGCTCTGTATTGGGGTCATTGTTGCTATTAAAAATTGTAATTTGCATTTGTACGCTGCAATTAAATATATCAACATCTACGGGTTTAATAGAAGGTGCTGTATGTCGAATGAATGATGACAATGGGTCATATGCAAAAATATGAGCAATGACTATGAGCTCAACTTTTGGAGCAATTGCTTAGGGTGGTATGCAGAAAGCATAGTTTACTCATTAGAGAAATCTGAATTAAGCAAAATCTCACAGTCGTATGGTAAATGTTAAGCTAGCGCTAGTTAAGTTGAGACTTATCTCACAAAAATTTCAGGCAGGGTCTTTTAAACGCATTCGATATGGCAGAGATTTTATCAATTTAGGTTCCTCGGAATATACAACAGCGAAGACTGTACATCACAAGCACTTGTAAAGTGCTTTATCGGTTCGACGAAGAAAATATAGAATGGTTAACAGACCATTTTCTCGGACAAGATGAAGAAACGCGTGCTGGAGCTTTAAGGAATATGGAAAAAATGCGGATATATTTGCGATTTGTTAGAGACCCAGGTTTTCAGAGTGGAATTGCGAATTCAAAAGTCACAGGAAAAATTATAAACGATCCTACTGAATGGATAAAATTTAATAAATTGGCTGAAGAAATGCAATTAGCCCAAAGAAAATAGCAAGCCAAGTATAAATTTCCTTTTGCAACTGGAGCAATTGATTGCACGCATATTCGAATAAAGAAACCTTCAACGCAAAGTGCCGAGTATATTAATCGAAAAGGATACCATTCCATAAATGTTCAAGCAACATGTGACGAAAAGGACGTGTTAACGAGTGTTGATATTTCTTGGCCGGGTTCCGTTCAGGATTTCCGAATATTTAAAAACAGTGAAGTATATAATATATTGCAAGCTAGTAGTTCCGGTTCGGTACTACTTGAAGACGATGGATATGGTACAGCACCATGGCTTATGATACCTTTTAGGCAGCCTGCGACATAATGCTGAAAAGATTTACAATGATATTCTAATTAAAAAACGAGTTGTAATAGAGCGATGTTTTGGGCAATTGCACCAACGTTTTCCTCTTTTGCAATAAGAGCTCAAGAAAAGATTTTAGCACGTGTTATTGGATGACAGAAACCGATCCTGGATGAGGACAGCGTTATCGGCACAGAAATGTAGTCAAATGAAAGAGATAAAAGTTTAATCTGATTTAAAGAAAGTCCATTTATTGGAAAACAGACAAATAATATACAGGGTGTTTCAGATCTGACTTGCCAAAATGAGTAGGACTTAGAATATATAACAACAGGAAAGGCCCTTATCTGTGAAACCGTGTACGTGTGATCGGCATTTGGCTTTAAGGCGAGGTGAGGACGGAGAGCTCTTCTCCTTAGTTTGCGAACTGTCAAAGTTATTACCGTGAATTGTCCGATGGTTTAACAATTTTGTTTTGTAATTCCATATAAAGTTCCGAGTGTTTTTTACTCTTTATTTTAGTGCAATATATTAGAAAACTTTAAAGCTAATAGCTTTCAACTTTTTGAAGTGTAGACAGTGTACTTTAATAATGAAATTGTTGAAATGAAGTGCGCGGTTTTATGTTGTGCAAACAATCGGCGTTGTACACGTGGAATATCGTTTTTCAGGGAAGTTTTTGATTAAAATAATATTTTGTTAGTTTTTAAGCTTGATATAATTGCATTGACACGCTAAGAACAGCAACGGAACGTAAAGAAAAGTGAAGTTTTCTTAGCGTTCTTAGTTCGCATTTTTTGCTTCTCCTTAGCTAACCCAGTGGCTCGTGATTTAACTTTTATAAAAGGACACTAAAAAATTAAATTCGTGATTAAATGTTTAAAAGTTTTAATTTATTTTTGTGATATAGATTCGCTACAAAAAAGAAAATCATTCGCAATTCCTTGAGGCAATTGTAAAATGCGTTTACGCTCTAATTTCCAATTTATTTTGGCCCACCTCTAGAAATGTCGTTGTTTTACTACTGCCATGACGAAAACAAACACAACTCAACGATTCAACTACATCAAGAAAAGTGCTGAGGTTTTCTGGCTTTAGGGACTCTCCTTATAGATCTAAACTAGACAAGAAAAAATTGGATGGCATTAATTAAATCTAAAAATCTACTATCCCAATGGCCTTTCCAAAATTGTCAACAACGTCGATCTAACTCCTACCATTGCAGGTACACTCACTTCCAAAAGTTAAAAAAATTGTTTGCGATTAACTAAAATTCAGCATTTTCCCAAATTTTCTCCGAAATTCACGTAATTAGTACACCTCTTTCCAAAAAGGTGCAACATGTCCACGTAGAGAAAATATATGTAGAAATTTATACGTAGAAATCCTATCGGAGAATATTATAAAAATCAAGAAATTAAAGAAATTAAACTAAAATTAATAATAATTTAAAAATAATTACAATTAATCTTGATAAGTAACAAAAGCCGTTCAAAATGTTCACCGCCACTTTGGATTCTAGGATGTTAGGAAATTTTTCACTTAGTATTACCTTCACAATGTAAGCCATATGCGCTGGTACTCCATCGTGTTGGTGAAACATTCCCCTAAGATTATCCATAGGGTTCTCCTCTATTAGATCTGGCAGTGTATTGTCCAAAAATTCCACATTAATTGCACTATTAAGCACTTGTGGCAAAATGAATGGTCCTACCAAATGGTAGTATGGTATGGAGGTTATGAAAATTCGTGATACTATCTCTGGTGAATTGAGATTCACCCGTCCACAGAATTCGGTCCAGAAGCGCCCTGTCGTCAGTGTCGCGTTCCAGAAGCCGAGTACTAAATTAAACTCTTCTCTATTAATCTCCTTCTAGTAATACTTGGACTGGGTTATGGTGACATGGACGTAATCCCTCCGATGAATAACCCTCCGAACCTTAGATGAAGACACTCATAATCGCATTGCGACTCGTTCCGTGCTAAGTAATCTTTGTACTACACCATAAATGGAAATAATATCCGCGTATTCCTCAAAAGTAAATTCTACCAATTTTTAGTAATTTTTGTTTAAAGACACCCGTGTTATTGATTTGTTTTTCAACTGTGATAGGTATTCTTGGTGACTGACCCTTTTTCATAGCAAAATTTTCATCAGGTACGAGTAACAGAACGCCAGGATACAAGGGTGTGAATTCTGGCTACCACAAGGTAATATCGGCAATAAATCAAAATTACACTGACTTTTTATAACCTTTTTGCAGCAATAATTAAAATTAATTACCTGTTAACAAACATTTTTGACCTTTTATCTTAAAAATGTTGTTGCTTTAAATAATAACCTACCTAAAGTGCAATAAAATAATTAGGTAGATCAAGAGATAAAAATAAATGAGTAATGTGCGTACCATGAAAAACTGAAATTTATGAATCATCCTATAACTCCCAAACGGTTGAGATTGTCCCCCACCCTGCCATACAATTTATCGTTTGTCTAGTTGAGATAAATCAGCCCACTCATTTTTGCACGTCAGATCTGAAACTCCCTGTATAATTTTACAAAAAAACATTCATTCTTCTTTTCAGTTTTTCATAAAGTAATCAATGAAATCAATACGCTATAACCGAGACGAGTAGTTTTGTTGTTTTTTGTTTTTATATATGATGTTGCCAAAGCTCAGGGGATGCCCTATGATGCTAAAGCACAGCCTTGGCAGGAAAGCAATTAAGGATGAGGGAAATGGGTTAGGAGGTTGAGTGAACACCTCCATGTACGCCCCGTTTGAAAGTTTCAGGCTGATAAGACGAGGGAAAAACAGAAGATGGTAAACTGTTCCACATTCGTGTTGTTCTGCTTAGACAAGATTCCCGAAATTTGACGGTACGTCCAAATTTGACCTGGAAAGTACAGGGGTGGGAGCGATTTGTAGATCTTGTATCACGCGTTGTCATGTGTCTACAAGGAATCAGGCTAGCAATTTCGTTAGAACAACGGCCATGGAAATAACGATAGAAGAGTGAGAGACATCCGACATTCCGTCGATGCTCCAGAGAGTCAAGGCCCTCAGAGATTGAGGAATCGCCAATAAATTTAATAGCCTTACGCTGGACTTTGTCTAACGCGGACAATGCAGTGTGTTCTGCCCCTGCCCAAATATGGGAATTATATTCAAGTCTAGGCCTAATGTGGGACTTGTAGATCAGCGCTAAGTCAGGTGGGGTGAAATATTTCTTACATCTCTGTAGAAAACCCAAACATTTCATCGTACTTTTAGCGCTTGCAAATATATGGTCAGTCCAGCTAAGATTGCTGGATATCTGAATATTCAAGATGTTAAGGGAGGGTGAATTGTGTATATTCACTCCGTCGATTGAAATGCGTTTAGGGTGCACTGGGCGGTTTTTAAGGGATATTAAACAGCATTGAGTTTTGGATGCATTAAACGTAACACAATTTGCTCTGCCCCAAGCGAGGACTATAGACATGTCAATGTTTAATGATCTAAAAATGCGTTCCCGATTGACTTCTGTAGCATTTCCACGTGAATTCATTACAGAATCAAATGAGTACGCGAAATCAAGGGTACTGTCGTCGGCGAAACTATGAATAGGATTGAGAGTAACGGATAAGAGATCATTAATAAAAAGAAGAAATAAGGTTGGTGAAGGAACTGAACCCTGAGGTAGACCGGCATTT
The DNA here is from genome assembly GCA_964036015.1 of Leptarthrus brevirostris. Lineage (NCBI taxonomy): Eukaryota > Metazoa > Arthropoda > Insecta > Diptera > Asilidae > Leptarthrus > Leptarthrus brevirostris. Next base: position 135,177,285 of record OZ038371.1, on the reverse strand, counting down.
ATTTCGTAGGAATCAGATGTAACTCCGTCAATTACTACACGGATTGAACGGTCTGACAAAAAACTCTCTATCCATTTAACGAGGGTAGGGTGCAGACCAAATGTTTGAAGTTTGGCTAAAAGGGCAGCATGCCCGACTATATCGAAAGTCTTTGAAATATCAAGAGCGACGATTTCGGACTCACCAAAATTATGGAGACAATGATTCCAACGCTCCGTTAGAGCCGATAGTAAGTCTCCGGTTGAGCGGCCAGCACGAAAATCGTACTGGCAATCGTTGATAAGATGGTTATTTTCTAGAGACCAGAAACCCTTACTACCCTTTTGAGTAGAAAATACCTTCCGTCTGATGCTCTGTTCGAAATTGAACTTTGCCCGACTAATTGCTGAATTGAAAATTGCTAAATTGCAGTAACAGCTTTGAGATTGATCTAATATTTACGGAGTTAGTCGTAACTTTCAGCTCCTCCACTTTTCGCATGCAGTTACGAGCTCAACCTCAGTCAGTTTGCTCAAACTCAGCAGCCTTAGCTAGAACTCGAAAGTCTCAGCTCGGAGTCCCATTTGCATCGATTTGCCGTTGGGCTGAAACAAATAAACTTCTCCTTAATGCCTCAAAGTCGGAAGGCATTGTGATTTACAGAAACGAGGCCAATTGTTAATTTTAGAATAAGCAGCCTTGCTAAAGTTATAACAAAAATTACTTGAGTCCGAAGATGCCGTCAATACGGAATCAAAACGAAAAATGATATGCAGTGCCGGATGATGACGATACTCAGGAACCAAGGGAGATAGACAGTGCATCACGACAGTACTCGAGCAAAACTAACTCTGAAGAATATCAAAATTACTATTGATTGACTTTGACTCGATATTTCGGTAAATAAGAGACATATCGGTGTGTGTTATTCTTTGTTTCATTTCGATTATTGAACTTTTATCGATTTCTAGGACTTTGACTCTCGATACGCCGAAAACTAAGGGATGTATCGAAATTTTGAATTTTTTAAGGGAAGGTTACCGTTCCTGACGTTCAAAAACTCGATTCTTTTTTTACATAATTTGAATCCTTATAGTGTCTAGCATATGTAGGTAAAATGATTTTGTAAAATCTTATGTAGTTTAGAAGTTACAGCGCATTGAGCGGAACCGCGCGCCGGCTGGAAAATAGGTAGCTGAGGCCTTGCGAGACGACCTTTTTCCTCTACCTTACCAATCAACCTGATCAACTTGCATATCGAGCAAACGAATACTTTGAGGAAGCAGTAGGCTGTCTCTATGGTGCTGGGACAGCTGACTAGATGTAAGTTGTCAAAAATAAACATTAAAAGCGATGTTTTATAACTTAAAACCAGAGATTGAAAAAAAACGGTACGTAATACATACGGTACCTCAAAAGAACACAAACTCTATCTTCGCTTATAATGTTTGTGCAATAATACACAAACAAAACTCCGTACGTTATATTTTGAACGCAGAGAGCACAAACACTAAGTTAGTGTTCTTCACTATACACAAACATTATTCTCTCTTTCAGAGTTTGTGTACGCGAACAGATTCCATAAAAAAACCAAATTCACTAAACGTACGGTATATTTAGTGTACTATTAGCTTTTGATTCACTTAGACTTGTGCTTTTATTTTTGCGTTGTTTCGTGAGTTCTAAAATAATTAAAAAGCTGAAAATTGAAAATGCCGCGACCAAAAAACTGTATGTTACATAAAGAAAATGATATGAATCAAATAGTGTGTAATAACGGAAATTTGGAAAGACACTTAAAAGTATCTCATTCAGTTTTATATGCCAATTATATAAAGCAAAAATGTGGTTTAAAATCTAAAAACAATGAAATGAAAACTAAGTTATCTAAAGAAGTGAACAGACGAAATATTGAATTGGCTATTAAACAAAAACCCAGAAATTAAAAACGATGATGCCGCTGCTAAAAGTTTTTTTACCTTGATAAAAAATTCAACCAAAGAAATAACGCAAAAATAAAAGCACACAGGGCTAAGTGAATCAAAAGCCAATAGTATCTAGATACACTAAATATACCGTACGTTTAGTGAATTTTGTATTTTATAAGGAATCTGTTCGCGTACACAAACTCAGAAAGAGAAAATAATGTTTGTGTATATAGTACAGTACCCTAACTTAGTGTTTGAGATCTTTGCGTTCAACGGATAACGTACGGAATTTTGTTTGTGTTTTAATACACAAACAGTCTAAGCAAAGGTAGAGTTTGTAATTTACAGGTTATGTACTAGTCTGTGTACGGTTTTACTGAACATACAGTACAGAACATTAACGTACTGTATGGTAAAGTTTTTTTTCTATCTCTGCTAAAACTACTGTTTCAGCGCTCTATAGCTTCAACGGATGAATCGATTGACTTGCAATTTGTTCAACCGTAAAGGAAACTTGATTCGGGGGCCTTATTGAGGCGATCTTTTTCCGTCCATTGAATCTAAAAAGAAACAGTTAAAATATGACGTCTTTTTTCAAACGGGTAAAATCAATGGTAAAATTTGTGCGCGGAAGATGTGTTAATATCCCCTTTATTCGCATTTGTAGTTACAGCCAACTACTGTGTTTACGGTAGTGCGCCCTTACAATGTCTGACGGATTTGCTTATCTAATTAATATTGATACCGGCGACAGTAAACAAGCATATGAATATAAAAAATATTTATTACATTCGTTTTGTTTTGAAGAGATGATCGCTTTTAAACTTACATTTAAGAATTACGATATGTTTTCAAGTTTAACATGTATAAAATCCTGTCTTCGTACAACTAGCAACATCTTTGTTGTCAGTAATTAGCTAAGCACTTGTTTACATGAACACATTCTCCTAAGTCACGTTTTCTAATCATTCTTGAATTTGGCTTAGAAATGTTATATTACAGAGTTTGGTATGAAATTTGGGAAATATAGATTGGAGGCATTTCCTTCGAGTAAACGAGCACAACATCACCGATAAAAACTTTTACTATTGTTTCGCTGGTTTTGCAATATAATTATGATTAATAAATCGCATTCCCTGTACATTTTGAGCGGTAAAATTCGTAATATGACACGCAAGAAGTAACATATTCCTTGGTTGCACCTTCCAAGCAAATCTCATAAATATTGCAGAGTATAAGGTCAACGCTGTAAAAGATTCTTTATTGCATCGTTTTTCTAAAAACAAATCCTTGACTTACCAAGGGTCATTTTTCCACTTATAATCTTTGGATCCTTTCGAATGTCTGCCAGAGCAGCTAGAGGAATTCCCCAATTCGCTATGGGCCCCCAGAAATGGGTGCTAAAAAATATTGATGATAAATTACAGGATAACACAACTAACTAAGGGCAAACCTCATAAGATATTCCCGGAACTCTTTGCTTTTCAGATTATTTACAAATCTCGATGCTAAACTACCAGTTGCTTTAGGGACCTGTTGAGCCATTTTAAAAGTGTCTTTTTTCTATCACAGCTGGAAAAGTTTATATGTTAAATTAAAAGTTTATTCACGAGAAGGTTCTATTTCATTAAGTTATGGCACTAATCTCTTTTTACTTGAGTATTAAATAAAAATTTGAAAAAACCGATCGAAATAAAACGTCCTCCAAACCCTGCCTGCAATGACATATGTTACATAAGTGTCAAATTTATGCGTGATAAGAAAATGTCATGCTGATTTGAAAAACCTGTTTTAAGCGAACTAACTTTTATTAAGCAAATTATATTAACATTAATTAATACATTAATTGTTACTTTTTCTTTTAACTAATATTAGATTAAAATTTTACGATTTTATCAAGTTGGTAGTACGTTTTATTTTATGGTACATATATAGTTCATGCAAACACCGCATTGAAATATGGTTATGCAGGTACGGTCTAGTTTACTTATTGACATGTAGAAAGTGCTGGCGTTGCATTGCCAGAAGTCGTGCTACACGCTTATATATTGAGTGTTTTCGATTTTGCCACCGAGACATCACAGATAAGAGAGAAAATCGATTCAGTAAGGATCGATCTGTAATTTATTTCCGATTTCGTAGACCGATTAATCGCCTTAAAAAGATCGATATCCATAGATCGAACAGATCGATTCAGTTAATTAGAAGTGTTTCTCTATATAAAAATATGGCGTTATAAGTAAACCACTTTATTAATTAAGAGAGTGTTTCACAAATATTGCTTATTAAATAGAAAAACAAATTGCGATGGAACAGAGTCTTTTTTGAAAGTACATACTAATACTGACTCGTCTTCATTAAAGGAACACAACTAAAAATGTACACCCCAAAAGTACAATAAAAGCACAACTTTTGTGTCGCGCATTTGGAGGCTGAAAATTTTTTTTACTAATAGCAGAAACGTTTCAGGAATATTTTCAAAAAACGACCTCGAAGCATTTCTATGTGTGATTACAGAAGCGATTCCAAAACATTTTATGAGTATGTACGAAGAATATTCTCGTAAATGGGAAAGTTTCTGGTCTCAGCCCTAAAAATGTAAATCTTGGGGAGGTTTTTTGAAAATATACTGGGAGTGTTATATTCTTTCGTTTTAAACGGAAGTCACCGCAAGTCAAAGTTGAAAGTTCAACTTAATCTTCCTCCCTGTCTTCATCTTGTCAAAGGAAAAAATGGCCAACACAGCAAGTTGCCAATTAAATTCAGACATGTACCTACTATTCAAAAAAAAATAGTTGTGAAAGATGAAATTTGAGGAGCCTACTCGTTTGTTTTCAAAATGATTATTGAAAGTCTTTTCAGACTGTGTACCCTTATTTCCTCTTTTCGAAAATTACATTAGTGAAGAGAGAAACATGACTACCTCCCAGTTGAAAATTTCAAAATGGACGCTGTTTTGGTTTACTATTCAAGGGGTAGGTTAGGTTAGGTTAAAGTGGCTGCCTGAGAAAGACACACTTAGGCCAAGGAGGCCCATCATTGTGACACCACGTTGAGGCTACAAAAACATTAGCAACCCCCATAAAAATAACCTTAGTAATAGGAGGGTAAAAATGTTCCCCCCCGTGCACCGAGCCAGCTCACTGTTTCCAGTGGGACCAGCTCTAGGGAAACCAAACTAGATTTGCCTAGGTTGGGAAGGGTGTACGACCCTAACTCGTCGTCGGGAACCATTTTAAACTTCTGATAAATCGAGCCAGTCAGCAGTCCTTGACATCAGTGCAGCCTAGCTCGGTTAACTCTTCAAAGAAGGAGGAGCCCAGAAACTGGTTCCTACGGTTGGCTAGGGCCGGACAGTTGCCGAGGAGGTGGAGTATGGTTTCCTCTTCTTCTTCGTCATGGCAACTCCTACAGAAGTCGTTTGAGGGCACGCCCAGTCTATCGGCGTGTCTGCCTATGAGGCAGTGACCCGTGATAACGGCCACGATACTGCTTATTGTTTTGCGTCCGAGTAAGATGAGCTCCCTTGACCGTTTAGGGTCGAGCTTTGGCCATATCTGTCGGGTAATCAGGTAGGTGTGTTCCTCCTGCCAATTAATGTTTGCAATTCTGAGAGACTCCTGTAAGAGTTCCAGTTTGCATGTGGCCAGCGGTTTACCCAGCTGGTGGTAAATATCCGAATCAGGACGAGTGGTACCGATTCTCGCTAGTTCATCGGCTCTGCAGTTGCCCGGAATATCACTATGTCCAGGCACCCACATGAGTCGCACTTTCAGATGCTCAGATATGTCATTTAGTGATGAGCGACATGTTATAACCGTTTTGGAGCTGGTGATGGATTTAATAGCGGCCTGACTATCTGTGAAAATACACAAGTGGTAATTGTGATTTAAAAAACAAAGATTTTTCATATAAGAATGTTTTAATAAAAGACTATGTAAGATTTTAAAGCACGAAAATAAATTTGTCGTCTTTTTAATTTATTGTAGACCACCACCATTGCTTAAATATCTAAATTTATATTACTTTAAAAGTGTTTAAGTTGCCAAATTTGAGACTTTAGATTAAAAAAACTATTAAAAAGTGTCAAATCTTTGATAGAGTAAAAATGTCCAGAACTCAAAAAATATATACGCTTCTTTCAGGAGATTGAGATCTACATCGAATCTACATGTATTCCACATGAGTTTCTTTCTAGGATTATACGTGGCAGCATTTAGACTTATATATTTCACTAGTTTTATTCCACTTGGAGTTGATGTGGCAATTCCGCATAAACTAATATGCATAACGTTTAGGCCATCGGTATTCAAAATTCAACTTACTTTCGAAGTAATTCCACGTCGAATCGTGTATTCTAGGTGATTTTAAGTACTGGATTGACTTCTCGTTGGGGAATCACCAAACCAGAAATAAAACATAACAAGCTACCAATGACAAAATCATACATCAGTTACTAAACTGCACAGTTAACACTAACATATTATAGCGATCACAAACGCATTCATCTAATATTTACGATCCGTTTAAACTTTTTTACATTTGTCGGATTATTACACAAATTAAAAATAAAATGCAAAAAAATCACGAGTGAGCTTGTTTAATTTTTGGCACGTCTTAAATAGATCGAAATCGGAAATAAATATATCGATTCGAGCTGAATCGGTCCCACGTAAAATCGATTCAAAAATCGGCAGATCGGAGGCTTAAAGATCGATTTCTCGAAATCGAATCGAAGATCGCCCATCCCTACGAGACATAACACCGGGGACAACTGGAGTTACTGTGACCCTGCACCAAAGTGTCATCTGCTTCCAAGTGCGAAACCCTGTGTTCGAGTTTATTAGCGTCACCAGCTGCCAACTTCCAACTGAAAAATATGGCGATTAATAAAAAAGCAGCAATTTCAGCAATTATTGGTTTACTGCAGCATTAATTTAATGAAAATGAGTATTTTGAAGAAGAAGAAAGGCTACATGATGAATCCGAAAATGCAATTTTCCTCATTAAAATAAAAAGAATGAAAACTGCAAAGATTTTTCGGTTATTTTTTCATTCTTATTATAACAGAACAGTAAAAATAATTAATTAAATATAAAAACTAGCAGCACGCAAGCACAATGCCAGTTCACTTTACTCATCTACTTCATTTGTGTTAGTAGTGTCACAGGTGTTCATGGTCCGAACCAGGGGCAATCGGTGTTAGCACCAAGGGTAAAATGTGCCAAAAACGAACAATCCGAAGCATAACTCGGGTCATGGCACCGCAATCTCGAACACGCATTTGCTTCTTCAAAGGACAAGGGTTAACCCAGAAGCAAAATCGAAAACACCCATTAAATAAATATTAAATCCAATCACCACATTATTAAAATATAACGAGCTTATTTATTTATTTCTTTTCTACAGATTCACAGCATATAATAAAGACTAAATAAATCGGCAAGAACAATCCAAGGACGGCGGTTGACGGTATCCACGTCCCCACATCTACCAAGCCACTGTCTAAGCATGAACACCCGAGATATAAGGATTTATACATTTTTGTATTGGTGTTCTTGTTTTTACCAAGCATACTATAATTCTCAGGTTGGTACTATAATTTCACCCCCACCATACTATCACCGACCTAATCCGACCTAAGAACAAATCTAGTTGAATCCCTTACCTGCAAAACACTTGTTTTCATGAAAATTCTAGGCCCATCAGAGTTCAGAGACCAAAATTTCGATATTTTCTGATAGCGTCAATCGATTCAGAATGGTTGATTCATACCCCTTAGAAACCCTGAAGGCCCGGGAACGCGTTGTTTGCGAGAAAAACGCAACTAAAGTTTCAGCCAATTTAAAGTAGTACCTGAACTGCAATTTTGCCGTATATCAGCATAATTTATTTTCAGGTACTTAGTTAATCCCTTACCTACAAATGACTTGTTTTGGTGGAAATTCTGGGCCCTGTAGCCGTCAGAGTTCAGAGACCAAAATTTCGATATTTTCTGATAGCGCCAATCGATTCAGAATGGTTGATTCATACCCCTTAGAAACCCTGAAGGCCCGGGAACGCGTTGTTTGCGAGAAAAACGCGAGTAAAGTTTCAGCCTATTTGAAGTAGTACCTGAACTGCAATTTTGCCGTATATCAGCATAATTTATTTTCTGGTACTTAGTTAATCCCTTACCTACAAATGACTTGTTTTGGTGCAAATTCTGGGCCCTGTAGCCGCCAGAGTTCAGAGACCAAAATTTCGATATTTTCTGATAGCGCCAATCGATTCAGAATGTTTGCGAAAAAAACGCGATTAAAGTTTCAGCCTATTTGAAGTAGTACCTGAACTGCAATTTTGCCCTATATCAGCATAATTTATTTTCAGGTACTTAGTTAATCCCTTACCTACAAATGACTTGTTTTGGTGCAAATTCTGGGCCCTGTAGCCGCCAGAGTTCAGAGACCAAAATTTCGATATTTTCTGATAGCGCCAATCGATTCAGAATGTTTGCGAAAAAAACGCGATTAAAGTTTCAGCCTATTTGAAGTAGTACCTGAACTGCAATTTTGCCCTATATCAGCATAATTTATTTTCAGGTACTTAGTTAATCCCTTACCTACAAATGACTTGTTTTGGTGCAAATTCTGGGCCCTGTAGCCGTCAGAGTTCAGAGACCAAAATTTTGATATTTTCTGACAGCACCAATCGATTCAGACTGGTTGATTCAAACCCCTTAGAGACCCCGAAGGGGCAAATAAGGCCCGGGAACGCGTTGTTTGCGAGAAAACACGATTAAAGTTTCAGCCTATTTGAAGTAGTACCTGAACTGCAATTTTGCCGTATATCAGCATAATTTATTTTCAGGTACTTAGTTAATCCCTTACCTACAAATGACTTGTTTTGGTGCAAATTCTGGGCCCTGTAGCCGTCAGAGTTCAGAGACCAAAATTTCGATATTTTCTGATAGCGCCAATCGATTCAGAATGGTTGATTCATACCCCTTAGAAACCCTGAAGGCCCGGGAACGCGTTGTTTGCGAGAAAAACGCGATTAAAGTTTCAGCCTATTTGAAGTAGTACCTGAACTGCAATTTTGCCGTATATCAACATAATTTATTTTCAGGTACTTAGTTAATCCCTTACCTACAAATGACTTGTTTTGGTGCAAATTCTGGGCCCTGTAGCCGTCAGAGTTCAGAGACCAAAATTTCGATATTTTCTGATAGCGCCAATCGATTCAGACTGGTTGATTCATACCCCTTAGAAACCCTGAAGGCCCGGGAACGCTTTGTTTGCGAGAAAAACGCGATTAAAGTTTCAGCCTATTTGAAGTAGTACCTGAACTGCAATTTTGCCGTATATCAGCATAATTTATTTTCAGGTACTTAGTTAATCCCTTACCTACAAATGACTTGTTTTGGTGCAAATTCTGGGCGCTGTAGCCGTCAGAGTTCAGAGACCAAAATTTCGCTAAGGGGTATGAATCTATGACTGCTACTGGGCCCAGAATTTGCACCAAAACAAGTGTTTTATAGGTAAAAAGAATTGATGCTGGTATAGGGCAAAATTGCAGTTTAGGTACTACTTCAAATATGCTGAAACTTTAAACGCGTTTATCTCGCGAACTACGCGTTCCCGGGCCTTATTTGCCCCTTTCAGGGTTTCTAAAGGGTATGAATCGACCATTCTGAATCGATTGGCGCTATCAGAAAATATCGAAATTTTGGTCCCTGAACTCTGACTGCTACTGGGCCCAGAATTTGCACCAAAACAAGTGTTTTATAGGTAAAAAGAATTGATGCTGGTATAGGGCAAAATTACAGTTTAGGTACTACTTCAAATAGGCTGAAACTTTAAACGCGTTTGTCTCGCAAATTAAGCGTTCCCGGGCCTTATTTGCCCCTTTCGGGGTTTCTAAGGGGTATGAATCGACCATTCTGAATCGATTGGCGCTATCAGAAAATATCGAAATTTTGGTCCCTGAACTCTGACTGCTACTGGGCCCAGAATTGGCACCAAAACAAGTGTTTTATAGGTAAAAAGAATTGATGCTGGTATAGGGCAAAATTGCAGTTTAGGTACTACTTCAAATAGGCTGAAACTTTAAACGCGTTTATCTCGCAAACTACGCGTTCCCGGGCCTTATTTGCCCCTTTCGGAGTTTCTAAGGGGTATGAATCGACCATTCTGAATCGATTGGCGCTATCAGAAAATATCGAAATTTTGGTCCCAGAACTCTGACTGCTACTGGGCCCAGAATTTGCACCAAAACAAGTGTTTTATAGGTAAAAAGAATTGATGCTGGTATAGGGCAAAATTGCAGTTTAGGTACTACTTCAAATAGGCTGAAACTTTAAACGCGTATATCTCGCAAACTACGCGTTCCCGGGCCTTATTTGCCCGATTCGGGGTTTCTAAGGGGTATGAATCGACCATTCTGAATCGATTGGCGCTATCAGAAAATATCGAAATTTTGGTCCATGAACTTTGACTGCTACTGGGCCCAGAATTTCCACCAAAACAAGTGTTTTATAGGTAAAAAGAATTGATGCTGGTATAGGGCCAAATTGCAGTTTAGGTACTACTTCAAATAGGCTGAAACTTTAAATGCGTTTATCTCGCAAACTACGCGTTCCCGGGCCTTATTTGCCCCTTTCGGAGTTTCTAAGGGGTATGAATCGACCATTCTGAATCGATTGGCGCTATCAGAAAATATCGAAATTTTGGTCCCTGAACTCTGACTGCTACTGGGCCCAGAATTTGCAGCAAAACAAGTGTTTTATAGGTAAAAAATTGCAGTTTAGGTACTACTTCAAATAGGCTGAAACTTTAAACGCGTTTATCTCGCAAACTACGCGTTCCCGGGCCTTATTTGCAACATTCGGGGTTTTTAAGGGGTGTGAATCGACCATTCTGAATCGACTGGCGCTATCAGAAAATATCGAAATTTTGGTCCCTGAACTCTGACTGCTACTGGGCCCAGAATTTGCACCAAAACAAGTGTTTTATAGGTAAAAAGAATTGATGCTGGTATAGGGCAAAATTGCAGTTTAGGTACTACTTCAAATAGGCTGAAACTTTAAACGCGTTTATATCGCCAACTACGCGTTCCCGGGCCTTATTTGCCCCTTTCGGAGTTTCTATGGGATATGAATCGACCATTCTGAATCGATTGGCGCTATCAGAAATTATCGAAATTTTGGTCCCTGAACTCTGACTGCTACTGGGCCTAGAATTTGCACCAAAACAAGTGTTTTATAGGTAAAAAGAATTGATGCTGGTATAGGGCCAAATTGCAGTTTAGGTACTACTTCAAATAGGCTGAAACTTTAAATGCGTTTATCTCGCAAACTACGCGTTCCCGGGCCTTATTTGCCCCTTTCGGAGTTTCTAAGGGGTATGAATCGACCATTCTGAATCGATTGGCGCTATCAGAAAATATCGAAATTTTGGTCCCTGAACTCTGACTGCTACTGGGCCCAGAATTTGCACCAAATCAAACGTTTTATAGGTAAAAAGAATTGATGTTGGTATAGGGCAAAATTGCAGTTTAGGTACTACTTCAAATAGGCTGAAACTTTAAACGCGTTTATCTCGCAAACAACGCGTTCCCGGACCTTATTTGCACCTTTCGAGGTTTCTAAGGGGTATGAATCGACCATTCTGAATCGATTGGCGCTATCAGAAAATATCGAAATTTTGGTCCCTGAACTCTGACTGCTACTGGGCCCAGAATTTGCACCAAAACAAGTGTTTTATAGGTAAAAAGAATTGATGCTGGTATAGGGCATAATTGCAGTTTAGGTACTACTTCAAATAGGCTGAAACTTTAAACGCGTTTATCTCGCAAACTACGCGTTCCCGGGCCTTATTTGCCCCTTTCGGGATTTCTAAGGGGTATGAATCGACCATTCTGAATCGATTGGCGCTATCAGAAAATATCGAAATTTTGGTCCCTGAACTCTGACTGCTACTGGGCCCAGAATTTGCACCAAAACAAGTGTTTTATAGGTAAAAAGAATTGATGCTGGTATAAGGCAAAATTGCAGTTTAGGTACTACTTCAAATAGGCTGAAACTTTAAACGCGTTTATCTCGCAAACTACGCGTTCCCGGGCCTTATTTGCAACATTCGGGGTTTTTAAGGGGTATGAATCGACCATTCTGAATCGACTGGCGCTATCAGAAAATATCGAAATTTTGGTCCCTGAACTCTGACTGCTACTGGGCCCAGAATTTGCACCAAAACAATTGTTTTATAGGTAAAAAGAATTGATGCTGGTATAGGGCAAAGTTGCAGTTTAGGTACTACTTCAAATAGGCTGAAACTTAAAACGCCTTTATCTCGCAAACTACGCGTTCCCGGGCCTTATTTGCCCCTTTCGGGGTTTCTAAGGGGTATGAATCGACCATTCTGAATCGATTGGCGCTATCAGAAAATATCGAAATTTTGGTCCCTGAACTCTGACTGCTACTGGGCCCAGAATTTGCACCAAAACAAGTATTTTATAGGTAAAAAGAATTGATGCTGGTATAGGGCAAAATTGCAGTTTAGGTACTACTTCAAATAGGCTGAAACTTTAAACGCGTTTATATCGCCAACTACGCGTTCCCGGGCCTTATTTGCCCCTTTCGGAGTTTCTATGGGATATGAATCGACCATTCTGAATCGATTGGCGCTATCAGAAATTATCGAAATTTTGGTCCCTGAACTCTGACTGCTACTGGGCCTAGAATTTGCACCAAAACAAGTGTTTTATAGGTAAAAAGAATTGATGTTGGTATAGGGCAAAATTGCAGTTTAGGTACTACTTCAAATAGGCTGAAACTTTAAACGCGTTTATCTCGCAAACAACGCGTTCCCGGACCTTATTTGCACCTTTCGAGGTTTCTAAGGGGTATGAATCGACCATTCTGAATCGATTGGCGCTATCAGAAAATATCGAAATTTTGGTCCCTGAACTCTGACTGCTACTGGGCCCAGAATTTGCACCAAAACAAACGTTTTATAGGTAAAAAGAATTGATGTTGGTATAGGGCAAAATTGCAGTTTAGGTACTACTTCAAATAGGCTGAAACTTTAAACGCGTTTATCTCGCAAACAACGCGTTCCCGGACCTTATTTGCACCTTTCGAGTTTTCTAAGGGGTATGAATCGACCATTCTGAATCGATTGGCGCTATCAGAAAATATCGAAATTTTGGTCTCTGAACTCTGACTGCTACTGGGCCCAGAATTTGCACCAAAACAAGTGTTTTATAGGTAAAAAGAATTGATGCTGGTATAGGGCATAATTGCAGTTTAGGTACTACTTCAAATAGGCTGAAACTTTAAACGCGTTTATCTCGCAAACTACGCGTTCCCGGGCCTTATTTGCCCCTTTCGGGATTTCTAAGGGGTATGAATCGACCATTCTGAATCGATTGGCGCTATCAGAAAATATCGAGATTTTGGTCCCTGAACTCTGACTGCTACTGGGCCCAGAATTTGCACCAAAACAAGTGTTTTATAGGTAAAAAGAATTGATGCTGGTATAAGGCAAAATTGCAGTTTAGGTACTACTTCAAATAGGCTGAAACTTTAAACGCGTTTATCTCGCAAACTACGAGTTCCCGGGAATTATTTGCCCCTTTCGGGGTTTCTAAGGGGTATGAATCGACCATTCTGAATCGATTGGCGCTATCAGAAAATATCGAAATTTTGGTCCCTGAACTCTGACTGCTACTGGGCCCAGAATTTGCACCAAAACAAGTGTTTTATAGGTAAAAAGAATTGATGCTGGTAGAGGGCAAAATTGCAGTTTAGGTACTACTTCAAATAGGCTGAAACTTTAAACGCGTTTATCTCGCAAACTACGCGTTCCCGGGCCTTATTTGCCCCTTTCGGGGTTTCTAAGGGGTATGAATCGACCATTCTGAATCGATTGGCGCTATCAGAAAATATCGAAATTTTGGTCCCAGAACTCTGACTGCTACTGGGCCCAGAATTTGCACCAAAACAAGTGTTTTATAGGTAAAAAGAATTGATGCTGGTATAGGGCAAAATTGCAGTTTAGGTACTATTTCAAATAGGCTGAAACTTTAAACGCGTTTATCTCGCAAACTACGCGTTCCCGGGCCTTATTTGCCCCTTTCGGGGTTTCTAAGGGGTATGAATCGACCATTCTGAATCGATTGGCGCTATCAGAAAATATCGAAATTTTGGTCCCTGAACTCTGACTGCTACTGGGCCCAGAATTTGCACCAAAACAAGTGTTTTATAGGTAAAAAGAATTGATGCTGGTATAGGGCAAAATTGCAGTTTAGGTACTACTTCAAATAGGCTGAAACTTTAAACGCGTTTATCTCGCAAACTACGCGTTCCTGGGCCTTATTTGCCCCTTTCGGGGTTTCTAAGGGGTATGAATCGACCATTCTGAATCGATTGGCGCTATCAGAAAATATCGAAATTTTGGTCCCTGAACTCTGACTGCTACTGGGCCCAGAATTTGCACCAAAACAAGTGTTTTATAGGTAAAAAGAATTGATGCTGGTATAGGACAAAATTGCAGTTTAGGTACTACTTCAAATAGGCTGAAACTTTAAACGCGTTTATCTCGCAAACTACGCGTTCCCGGGCCTTATTTGCCCCTTTCGGGGTTTCTAAGGGGTATGAATCGACCATTCTGAATGGATTGGCGCTATCAGAAAATATCGAAATTTTGGTCCCTGAACTCTGACTGCTACTGGGCCCAGAATTTGCACCAAAACAAGTGTTTTATAGGTAAAAAGAATTGATGCTGGTATAGGGCAAAATTGCAGTTTAGGTACTACTTCAAATAGGCTGAAACGTTAAACGCGTTTATCTCGCAAACTACGCGTTCCCGGGCCTTATTTGCCCCTTTCGGGGTTTCTAAGGGGTATGAATCGACCATTCTGAATCGATTGGCGCTATCAGAAAATATCGAAATTTTGGTCCCTGAACTCTGACTGCTACTGGGCCCAGAATTTGCACCAAAACAAGTGTTTTATAGGTAAAAAGAATTGATGCTGGTATAGGGCAAAATTGCAGTTTAGGTACTACTTCAAATAGGCTGAAACTTTAAACGCGTTTATCTCGCAAACTACGCGTTCCCGGGCCTTATTTGCCCCTTTCGGGGTTTCTAAGGGGTATGAATCGGACATTCTGAATCGATTGGCGCTATCAGAAAATATCGAAATTTTGGTCCCTGAACTCTGACTGCTACTGGGCCCAGAATTTGCACCAAAACAAGTGTTTTATAGGTAAAAAGAATTGATGCTGGTATAGGGCAAAATTGCAGTTTAGGTACTACTTCAAATAGGCTGAAACTTTAAACGCGTTTATCTCGCAAACTACGCGTTCCCGGGCCTTATTTGCCCCTTTCGGGGTTTCTAAGGGGTATGAATCGACCATTCTGAATCGATTGGCGCTATCAGAAAATATCGAAATTTTGGTCCCTGAACTCTGACTGCTACTGGGCCCAGAATTTGCACCAAAACAAGTGTTTTATAGGTAAAAAGAATTGATGCTGGTATAAGGCAAAATTGCAGTTTAGGTACTACTTCAAATAGGCTGAAACTTTAAACGCGTTTATCTCGCAAACTACGCGTTCCCGGGCCTTATTTGCCCCTTTCGGGGTTTCTAAGGGGTATGAATCGACCATTCTGAATCGATTGGCGCTATCAGAAAATATCGAAATTTTGGTCCCTGAACTCTGACTGCTACTGGGCCCAGAATTTGCACCAAAACAAGTGTTTTATAGGTAAAAAGAATTGATGCTGGTAGAGGGCAAAATTGCAGTTTAGGTACTACTTCAAATAGGCTGAAACTTTAAACGCGTTTATATCGCCAACTACGCGTTCCCGGGCCTTATTTGCCCCTTTCGGAGTTTCTATGGGATATGAATCGACCATTCTGAATCGATTGGCGCTATCAGAAATTATCGAAATTTCGGTCCCTGAACTCTGACTGCTACTGGGCCTAGAATTTGCACCAAAACAAGTGTTTTATAGGTAAAAAGAATTGATGCTGGTATAGGGCCAAATTGCAGTTTAGGTACTACTTCAAATAGGCTGAAACTTTAAACGCCTTTATCTCGCAAACTACGCGTTCCCGGGCCTTATTTGCCCCTTTCGGGGTTTCTGAGGGGTATGAATCGACCATTCTGAATCGATTGGCGCTATCAGAAAATATCGAAATTTTGGTCCCTGAACTCTGACTGCTACTGGGCCCAGAATTTGCACCAAAACAAGTGTTTTATAGGTAAAAAGAATTGATGCTGGTATAGGGCAAAATTGCAGTTTAGGTACTACTTCAAATAGGCTGAAACTTTAAACGCGTTTATATCGCCAACTACGCGTTCCCGGGCCTTATTTGCCCCTTTCGGAGTTTCTATGGGATATGAATCGACCATTCTGAATCGATTGGCGCTATCAGAAATTATCGAAATTTTGGTCCCTGAACTCTGGCTGCTACTGGGCCTAGAATTTGCACCAAAACAAGTGTTTTATAGGTAAAAAGAATTGATGCTGGTATAGGGCCAAATTGCAGTTTAGGTACTACTTCAAATAGGCTGAAACTTTAAACGCGTTTATCTCGCAAACTACGCGTTCCCGGGCCTTATTTGCCCCTTTCGGAGTTTCTAAGGGGTATGAATCGACCATTCTGAATCGATTGGCGCTATCAGAAAATATCGAAATTTTGGTCCCTGAACTCTGACTGCTACTGGGCCCAGAATTTGCACCAAAACAAACGTTTTATAGGTAAAAAGAATTGATGTTGGTATAGGGCAAAATTGCAGTTTAGGTACTACTTCAAATAGGCTGAAACTTAAAACGCGTTTATCTCGCAAACAACGCGTTCCCGGGCCTTATTTGCCCCTTTCGGGGTTTCTAAGGGGTATGAATCGACCATTCTGAATCGATTGGCGCTATCAGAAAATATCGAAATTTCGGTCCCTGAACTCTGACTGCTACTGGGCCCAGAATTTGCACCAAAACAAGTGTTTTATAGGTAAAAAGAATTGATGCTGGTATAGGGCAAAATTGCAGTTTAGGTACTACTTCAAATAGGCTGAAACTTTAAACGCGTTTATCTCGCAAACTACGCGTTCCCGGGCCTTATTTGCCCCTTTCGGGGTTTCTAAGGGGTATGAATCGACCATTCTGAATCGATTGGCGCTATCAGAAAATATCGAAATTTTGGTCCCTGAACTCTGACTGCTACTGGGCCCAGAATTTGCACCAAAACAAGTGTTTTATAGGTAAAAAGAATTGATGCTGGTATAGGACAAAATTGCAGTTTAGGTACTACTTCAAATAGGCTGAAACTTTAAACGCGTTTATCTCGCAAACTACGCGTTCCCGGGCCTTATTTGCCCCTTTCGGGGTTTCTAAGGGGTATGAATCGACCATTCTGAATCGATTGGCGCTATCAGAAAATATCGAAATTTTGGTCCCTGAACTCTGACTGCTACTGGGCCCAGAATTTGCACCAAAACAAGTGTTTTATAGGTAAAAAGAATTGATGCTGGTATAAGGCAAAATTGCAGTTTAGGTACTACTTCAAATAGGCTGAAACTTTAAACGCGTTTATCTCGCAAACTACGCGTTCCCGGGCCTTATTTGCCCCTTTCGGGGTTTCTAAGGGGTATGAATCGACCATTCTGAATCGATTGGCGCTATCAGAAAATATCGAAATTTCGGTCCCTGAACTCTGACTGCTACTGGGCCCAGAATTTGCACCAAAACAAGTGTTTTATAGGTAAAAAGAATTGATGCTGGTAGAGGGCAAATTGCAGTTAAGGTACTACTTCAAATAGGCTGAAACTTTAAACGCGTTTATCTCGCAAACTACGCGTTCCCAGGCCTGATTTGCCCTTTTCGGGGTTTCTAAGGGGTATGAATCGACCATTCTGAATCGATTGGCGCTATCAGGAAATATCGAAATTTTGGTCCCTGAACTCTGACTGCTACTGGGCCCAGAATTTGCACCAAAACAAGTGTTTTATAGGTAAAAAGAATTGATGCTGGTATAGGGCAAAATTGCAGTTTAGGTACTACTTCAAATAGGCTGAAACTTTAAACGCGTTTATCTCGCAAACTACGCGTTCCCGGGCCTTATTTGCCCCTTTCGGGGTTTCTAAGGGGTATGAATCGACCATTCTGAATCGATTGGCGCTATCAGAAAATATCGAAATTTTGGTCCCTGAACTCTGACTGCTACTGGGCCCAGAATTTGCACCAAAACAAGTGTTTTATAGGTAAAAAGAATTGATGCTGGTATAGGGCAAAATTGCAGTTTAGGTACTACTTCAAATAGGCTGAAACTTTAAACGCGTTTATCTCGCAAACTACGCGTTCCCGGGCCTTATTTGCCCCTTTCGGGGTTTCTAAGGGGTTTGAATCGACCATTCTGAATCGATTGGCGCTATCAGAAAATATCGAAATTTTGGTCCCTGAACTCTGACTGCTACTGGGCCCAGAATTTGCACCAAAACAAGTGTTTTATAGGTAAAAAGAATTGATGCTGGTATAGGGCAAAATTGCAGTTTAGGTACTACTTCAAATAGGCTGAAACTTTAAACGCGTTTATCTCGCAAACTACGCGTTCCCGGGCCTTATTTGCCCCTTTCGGGGTTTCTAAGGGGTATGAATCGACCATTCTGAATCGATTGGCGCTATCAGAAAATATCGAAATTTTGGTCCCTGAACTCTGACTGCTACTGGGCCCAGAATTTGCACCAAAACAAGTGTTTTATAGGTAAAAAGAATTGATGCTGGTATAGGGCAAAATTGCAGTTTAGGTACTACTTCAAATAGGCTGAAACTTTAAACGCGTTTATCTCGCAAACTACGCGTTCCCGGGCCTTATTTGCCCCTTTCGGGGTTTCTAAGGGGTATGAATCGGACATTCTGAATCGATTGGCGCTATCAGAAAATATCGAAATTTTGGTCCCTGAACTCTGACTGCTACTGGGCCCAGAATTTGCACCAAAACAAGTGTTTTATAGGTAAAAAGAATTGATGCTGGTATAGGGCAAAATTGCAGTTTAGGTACTACTTCAAATAGGCTGAAACTTTAAACGCGTTTATCTCGCAAACTACGCGTTCCCGGGCCTTATTTGCCCCTTTCGGGGTTTCTAAGGGGTATGAATCGACCATTCTGAATCGGTTGGCGCTATCAGAAAATATCGAAATGTTGGTCCCTGAACTCTGACTGCTACTGGGCCCAGAATTTGCACCAAAACAAGTGTTTTATAGGTAAAAAGAATTGATGCTGGTATAGGGCAAAATTGCAGTTTAGGTACTACTTCAAATAGGCTGAAACTTTAAACGCGTTTATCTCGCAAACTACGCGTTCCCGGGCCTTATTTGCCCCTTTCGGGGTTTGTAAAGGGTATGAATCGGACATTCTGAATCGATTGGCGCTATCAGAAAATATCGAAATTTTGGTCCCTGAACTCTGACTGCTACTGGGCCCAGAATTTGCACCAAAACAAGTGTTTTATAGGTAAAAAGAATTGATGCTGGTATAGGGCATAATTGCAGTTTAGGTACTACTTCAAATAGGCTGAAACTTTAAACGCGTTTATCTCGCAAACTACGCGTTCCCGGGCCTTATTTGCCCCTTTCGGGGTTTCTAAGGGGTATGAATCGACCATTCTGAATCGATTGGCGCTATCAGAAAATATCGAAATTTTGGTCCCTGAACTCTGACTGCTACTGGGCCCAGAATTTGCACCAAAACAAGTGTTTTATAGGTAAAACGAATTGATGCTGGTATAGGGCAAAATTGCAGTTTAGGTACTACTTCAAATAGGCTGAAACTTTAAACGCGTTTATCTCGCAAACTACGCGTTTCCGGGCCTTATTTGCTCCTTTCGGGGTTTCTAAGGGGTATGAATCGACCATTCTGAATCGATTGGCGCTATCAGAAAATATCGAAATTTTGGTCCCTGAACTCTGACTGCTACTGGGCAAAACAAGTGTTTTATAGGTAAAAAGAATTGATGCTGGTATAGGACAAAATTGCAGTTTAGGTACTACTTCAAATAGGCTGAAACTTTAAACGCGTTTATCTCGCAAACTACGCGTTCCCGGGCCTTATTTGCCCCTGTCGGGGTTTCTAAGGGGTATGAATCGGACATTCTGAATCGATTGGCGCTATCAGAAAATATCGAAATTTTGGTCCCTGAACTCTGACTGCTACTGGGCCCAGAATTTGCACCAAAACAAGTGTTTTATAGGTAAAAAGAATTGATGCTGGTATAGGGCAAAATTGCAGTTTAGGTACTACTTCAAATAGGCTGAAACTTTAAACGCGTTTATCTCGCAAACTACGCGTTCCCGGGCCTTATTTGCCCCTTTCGGGGTTTCTAAGGGGTATGAATCGACCATTCTGAATCGATTGGCGCTATCAGAAAATATCGAAATTTTGGTCCCTGAACTCTGACTGCTACTGGGCCCAGAATTTGCACCAAAACAAGTGTTTTATAGGTAAAAAGAATTGATGCTGGTATAGGGCAAAATTGCAGTTTAGGTACTACTTCAAATAGGCTGAAACTTTAAAAGCGTTTATCTCGCAAACTACGCGTTCCCGGGCCTTATTTGCCCCTTTCGGGGTTTCTAAGGGGTATGAATCGGACATTCTGAATCGATTGGCGCTATCAGAAAATATCGAAATTTTGGTCCCTGAACTCTGACTGCTACTGGGCCCAGAATTTGCACCAAAACAAGTGTTTTATAGGTAAAAAGAATTGATGCTGGTATAGGGCCAAATTGCAGTTTAGGTACTACTTCAAATAGGCTGAAACTTTAAACGCGTTTATCTCGCAAACTACGCGTTCCCGGGCCTTATTTGCCCCTTTCGGGGTTTCTAAGGGGTATGAATCGACCATTCTGAATCGATTGGCGCTATCAGAAAATATCGAAATTTTGGTCCCTGAACTCTGACTGCTACTGGGCCCAGAATTTGCACCAAAACAAGTGTTTTATAGGTAAAAAGAATTGATGCTGGTATAGGGCAAAATTGCAGTTTAGGTACTACTTCAAATAGGCTGAAACTTTAAACGCGTTTATCTCGCAAACTACGCGTTCCCGGGCCTTATTTTCCCCTTTCGGGGTTTCTAAGGGGTATGAATCGACCATTCTGAATCGATTGGCGCTATCAGAAAATATCGAAATTTTGGTCCCTGAACTCTGACTGCTACTGGGCCCAGAATTTGCACCAAAACAAGTGTTTTATAGGTAAAAAGAATTGATGCTGGTATAGGGCAAAATTGCAGTTTAGGTACTACTTCAAATAGGCTGAAACTTTAAACGCGTTTATCTCGCAAACTACGCGTTCCCGGGCCTTATTTGCCCCTTTCGGGGTTTCTAAGGGGTATGAATCGACCATTCTGAATCGATTGGCGCTATCAGAAAATATCGAAATTTTGGTCCCTGAACTCTGACTGCTACTGGGCCCAGAATTTGCACCAAAACAAGTGTTTTATAGGTAAAAAGAATTGATGCTGGTATAGGGCAAAATTGCAGTTTAGGTACTACTTCAAATAGGCTGAAACTTTAAACGCGTTTATCTCGCAAACTACGCGTTTCCGGGCCTTATTTGCTCCTTTCGGGGTTTCTAAGGGGTATGAATCGACCATTCTGAATCGATTGGCGCTATCAGAAAATATCGAAATTTTGGTCCCTGAACTCTGACTGCTACTGGGCCCAGAATTTGCACCAAAACAAGTGTTTTATAGGTAAAAAGAATTGATGCTGGTATAGGACAAAATTGCAGTTTAGGTACTACTTCAAATAGGCTGAAACTTTAAACGCGTTTATCTCGCAAACTACGCGTTCCCGGGCCTTATTTGCCACTTTCGGGGTTTCTAAGGGGTATGAATCGGACATTCTGAATCGATTGGCGCTATCAGAAAATATCGAAATTTTGGTCCCTGAACTCTGACTGCTACTGGGCCCAGAATTTGCACCAAAACAAGTGTTTTATAGGTAAAAAGAATTGATGCTGGTATAGGGCAAAATTGCAGTTTAGGTACTACTTCAAATAGGCTGAAACTTTAAACGCGTTTATCTCGCAAACTACGCGTTCCCGGGCCTTATTTGCCCCTTTCGGGGTTTCTAAGGGGTATGAATCGACCATTCTTAATCGATTGGCGCTATCAGAAAATATCGAAATTTTGGTCCCTGAACTCTGACTGCTACTGGGCCCAGAATTTGCACCAAAACAAGTGTTTTATAGGTAAAAAGAATTGATGCTGGTATAGGGCAAAATTGCAGTTTAGGTACTACTTCAAATAGGCTGAAACTTTAAACGCGTTTATCTCGCAAACTACGCGTTCCCGGGCCTTATTTGCCCCTTTCGGGGTTTCTAAGGGGTATGAATCGGACATTCTGAATCGATTGGCGCTATCAGAAAATATCGAAATTTTGGTCCCTGAACTCTGACTGCTACTGGGCCCAGAATTTGCACCAAAACAAGTGTTTTATAGGTAAAAAGAATTGATGCTGGTATAGGGCCAAATTGCAGTTTAGGTACTACTTCAAATAGGCTGAAACTTTAAACGCGTTTATCTCGCAAACTACGCGTTCCCGGGCCTTATTTGCCCCTTTCGGGGTTTCTAAGGGGTATGAATCGACCATTCTGAATCGATTGGCGCTATCAGAAAATATCGAAATTTTGGTCCCTGAACTCTGACTGCTACTGGGCCCAGAATTTGCACCAAAACAAGTGTTTTATAGGTAAAAAGAATTGATGCTGGTATAGGGCAAAATTGCAGTTTAGGTACTACTTCAAATAGGCTGAAACTTTAAACGCGTTTATCTCGCAAACTACGCGTTCCCGGGCCTTATTTGCCCCTTTCGGGGTTTCTAAGGGGTATGAATCGACCATTCTGAATCGATTGGCGCTATCAGAAAATATCGAAATTTTGGTCCCTGAACTCTGACTGCTACTGGGCCCAGAATTTGCACCAAAACAAGTGTTTTATAGGTAAAAAGAATTGATGCTGGTATAGGACAAAATTGCAGTTTAGGTACTACTTCAATTAAGCTGAAACTTTAAACGCGTTTATCTCGCTAAGTACGCGTTCCCGGGCCTTATTTGCCCCTTTCGGGGTTTCTAAGGGGTATGAATCGACCATTCTGAATCGATTGGCGCTATCAGAAAATATCGAAATTTTGGTCCCTGAACTCTGACTGCTACTGGGCCCAGAATTTGCACCAAAACAAGTGTTTTATAGGTAAAAAGAATTGATGCTGGTATAGGGCAAAATTGCAGTTTAGGTACTACTTCAAATAGGCTGAAACTTTAAACGCGTTTATCTCGCAAACTACGCGTTCCCGGGCCTTATTTGCCCCCTTCGGGGTTTCTTAGGGGTATGAATGGACCATTCTGAATCGATTGGCGCTATCAGAAAATATCGAAATTTTGGTCCCTGAACTCTGACTGCTACTGGGCCCAGAATTTGCACCAAAACAAGTGTTTTATAGGTAAAAAGAATTGATGCTGGTATAGGGCAAAATTGCAGTTTAGGTACTACTTCAAATAGGCTGAAACTTTAAACGCGTTTATCTCGCAAACTACGCGTTTCCGGGCCTTATTTGCTCCTTTCGGGGTTTCTAAGGGGTATGAATCGACCATTCTGAATCGATTGGCGCTATCAGAAAATATCGAAATTTTGGTCCCTGAACTCTGACTGCTACTGGGCCCAGAATTTGCACCAAAACAAGTGTTTTATAGGTAAAAAGAATTGATGCTGGTATAGGACAAAATTGCAGTTTAGGTACTACTTCAAATAGGCTGAAACTTTAAACGCGTTTATCTCGCAAACTACGCGTTCCCGGGCCTTATTTGCCCCTTTCGGGGTTTCTAAAGGGGTATGAATCGGACATTCTGAATCGATTGGCGCTATCAGAAAATATCGAAATTTTGGTCCCTGAACTCTGACTGCTACTGGGCCCAGAATTTGCACCAAAACAAGTGTTTTATAGGTAAAAAGAATTGATGCTGGTATAGGGCAAAATTGCAGTTTAGGTACTACTTCAAATAGGCTGAAACTTTAAACGCGTTTATCTCGCAAACTACGCGTTCCCGGGCCTTATTTGCCCCTTTCGGGGTTTCTAAGGGGTATGAATCGACCATTCTGAATCGATTGGCGCTATCAGAAAATATCGAAATTTTGGTCCCTGAACTCTGACTGCTACTGGGCCCAGAATTTGCACCAAAACAAGTGTTTTATAGGTAAAAAGAATTGATGCTGGTATAGGATAAAATTGCAGTTTAGGTACTACTTCAAATAGGCTGAAACTTTAAACGCGTTTATCTCGCAAACTACGCATTCCCGGCCCTTATGTGCCCCTTTCGGGGTTTCTAAGGGGTATGAATCGACCATTCTGAATCGGTTGGCGCTATCAGAAAATATCGAAATTTTGGTCCCTGTACTCTGACTGCTACTGGGCCCAGAATTTGCACCAAAACAAGTGTTTTATAGGTAAAAAGAATTGATGCTGGTATAGGGCAAAATTGCAGTTTAGGTACTACTTCAAATAGGCTGAAACTTTAAACGCGTTTATCTCGCAAACTACGCGTTCCCGGGCCTTATTTGCCCCTTTCGGGGTTTCTAAGGGGTATGAATCGGACATTCTGAATCGATTGGCGCTATCAGAAAATATCGAAATTTTGGTCCCTGAACTCTTACTGCTACTGGGCCCAGAATTTGCACCAAAACAAGTGTTTTATAGGTAAAAAGAATTGATGCTGGTATAGGGCCAAATTGCAGTTTAGGTACTACTTCAAATAGGCTGAAACTTTAAACGCGTTTATCTCGCAAACTACGCGTTCCCGGGCCTTATTTGCCCCTTTCGGGGTTTCTAAGGGGTATGAATCGACCATTCTGAATCGATTGGCGCTATCAGAAAATATCGAAATTTTGGTCCCTGAACTCTGACTGCTACTGGGCCCAGAATTTGCACCAAAACAAGTGTTTTATAGGTAAAAAGAATTGATGCTGGTATAAGGCAAAATTGCAGTTTAGGTACTACTTCAAATAGGCTGAAACTTTAAACGCGTTTATCTCACAAACTACGCGTTCCCGGGCCTTATTTGCCCCTTACGGGGTTTCTAAGGAGTATGAATCGACCATTCTGAATCGATTGGCGCTATCAGAAAATATCGAAATTTTGGTCCCTGAACTCTGACTGCTACTGGGCCCAGAATTTGCACCAAAACAAGTGTTTTATAGGTAAAAAGAATTGATGCTGGTAGAGGGCAAAATTGCAGTTTAGGTACTACTTCAAATAGGCTGAAACTTTAAACGCGTTTATCTCGCAAACTACGCGTTCCCGGGCCTTATTTGCCCCTTTCGCGGTTTCTAAGGGGTATGAATCGACCATTCTGAATCGATTGGCGCTATCAGAAAATATCGAAATTTTGGTCCCTGAACTCTGACTGCTACTGGGCCCAGAATTTGCACCAAAACAAGTGTTTTATAGGTAAAAAGAATTGATGCTGGTATAGGGCAAAATTGCAGTTTAGGTACTACTTCAAATAGGCTGAAACTTTAAACGCGTTTATCTCGCAAACTACGCGTTCCCGGGCCTTATTTGCCCCTTTCGGGGTTTCTAAGGGGTATGAATCGACCATTCTGAATCGATTGGCGCTATCAGAAAATATCGAAATTTTGGTCCCTGAACTCTGACTGCTACTGGGCCCAGAATTTGCACCAAAACAAGTGCTTTATAGGTAAAAAGAATTGATGCTGGTAGAGGGCAAAATTGCAGTTTAGGTACTACTTCAAATAGGCTGAAACTTTAAACGCGTTTATCTCGCAAACTACGCGTTCCCGGGCCTTATTTGCCCCTTTCGCGGTTTCTAAGGGGTATGAATCGACCATTCTGAATCGATTGGCGCTATCAGAAAATATCGAAATTTTGGTCCCTGAACTCTGACTGCTACTGGGCCCAGAATTTGCACCAAAACAAGTGTTTTATAGGTAAAAAGAATTGATGCTGGTATAGGGCAAAATTGCAGTTTAGGTACTACTTCAAATAGGCTGAAACTTTAAACGCGTTTATCTCGCAAACTACGCGTTCCCGGGCCTTATTTGCCCCTTTCGGGGTTTCTAAGGGGTATGAATCGACCATTCTGAATCGATTGGCGCTATCAGAAAATATCGAAATTTTGGTCCCTGAACTCTGACTGCTACTGGGCCCAGAATTTGCACCAAAACAAGTGTTTTATAGGTAAAAAGAATTGATGCTGGTATAGGGCATAATTGCAGTTTAGGTACTACTTCAAATAGGCTGAAACTTTAAACGCGTTTATCTCGCAAACTGCGCGTTCCCGGGCCTTATTTGCCCCTTTCGGGGTTTCTAAGGGGTATGAATCGACCATTCTGAATCGATTGGCGCTATCAGAAAATATCGAAATTTTGGTCCCTGAACTCTGACTGCTACTGGGCCCAGAATTTGCACCAAAACAAGTGTTTTATAGGTAAAAAGAATTGATGCTGGTATAGGGCAAAATTGCAGTTTAGGTACTACTTCAAATAGGCTGAAACTTTAAACGCGTTTATCTCGCAAACTACGCGTTCCCGGGCCTTATTTGCCCCTTTCGGGGTTTCTAAGGGGTATGAATCGACCATTCTGAATCGATTGGCGCTATCAGAAAATATCGAAATTTTGGTCCCTGAACTCTGACTGCTACTGGGCCCAGAATTTGCACCAAAACAAGTGTTTTATAGGTAAAAAGAATTGATGCTGGTATAGGGCATAATTGCAGTTTAGGTACTACTTCAAATAGGCTGAAACTTTAAACGCGTTTATCTCGCAAACTACGCGTTCCCGAACCTTATTTGCCCCTTTCGGGGTTTCTAAGGGGTATGAATCGACCATTCTGAATCGATTGGCGCTATCAGAAAATATCGAAATTTTGGTCCCTGAACTCTGACTGCTACTGGGCCCAGAATTTGCACCAAAACAAGTGTTTTATAGGTAAAAAGAATTGATGCTGGTAGAGGGCAAAATTGCAGTTTAGGTACTACTTCAAATAGGCTGAAACTTTAAACGCGTTTATCTCGCAAACTGCGCGTTCCCGGGCCTTATTTGCCCCTTTCGGGGTTTCTAAGGGGTATGAATCGACCATTCTGAATCGATTGGCGCTATCAGAAAATATCGAAATTTTGGTCCCTGAACTCTGACTGCTACTGGGCCCAGAATTTGCACCAAAACAAGTGTTTTATAGGTAAAAAGAATTGATGCTGGTATAGGGCAAAATTGCAGTTTAGGTACTACTTCAAATAGGCTGAAACTTTAAACGCGTTTATCTCGCAAACTACGCGTTCCCGGGCCTTATTTGCCCCTTTCGGGGTTTCTAAGGGGTATGAATCGACCATTCTGAATCGATTGGCGCTATCAGAAAATATCGAAATTTTGGTCCCTGAACTCTGACTGCTACTGGGCCCAGAATTTGCACCAAAACAAGTGTTTTATAGGTAAAAAGAATTGATGCTGGTATAGGGCAAAATTGCAGTTTAGGTACTACTTCAAATAGGCTGAAACTTTAAACGCGTTTATCTCGCAAACTACGCGTTCCCGGGCCTTATTTGCCCCTTTCGGGGTTTCTAAGGGGTATGAATCGACCATTCTGAATCGATTGGCGCTATCAGAAAATATCGAAATTTTGGTCCCTGAACTCTGACTGCTACTGGGCCCAGAATTTGCACCAAAACAAGTGTTTTATAGGTAAAAAGAATTGATGCTGGTATAGGACAAAATTGCAGTTTAGGTACTACTTCAAATAGGCTGAAACTTTAAACGCGTTTATCTCGCAAACTACGCGTTCCCGGGCCTTATTTGCCCCTTTCGGGGTTTCTAAGGGGTATGAATCGACCATTCTGAATCGATTGGCGCTATCAGAAAATATCGAAATTTTGGTCCCTGAACTCTGACTGCTACTGGGCCCAGAATTTGCACCAAAACAAGTGTTTTATAGGTAAAAAGAATTGATGCTGGTATAGGGCAAAATTGCAGTTTAGGTACTACTTCAAATAGGCTGAAACTTTAAACGCGTTTATCTCGCAAACTACGCGTTCCCGGGCCTTATTTGCCCCTTTCGGGGTTTCTAAGGGGTATGAATCGACCATTCTGAATCGATTGGCGCTATCAGAAAATATCGAAATTTTGGTCCCTGAACTCTGACTGCTACTGGGCCCAGAATTTGCACCAAAACAAGTGTTTTATAGGTAAAAAGAATTGATGCTGGTATAGGGCAAAATTGCAGTTTAGGTACTACTTCAAATAGGCTGAAACTTTAAACGCGTTTATCTCGCAAACTACGCGTTCCCGGGCCTTATTTGCCCCTTTCGGGCCTTCTAAGGGGTATGAATCGGACATTCTGAATCGATTGGCGCTATCAGAAAATATCGAAATTTTGGTCCCTGAACTCTGACTGCTACTGGGCCCAGAATTTGCACCAAAACAAGTGTTTTATAGGTAAAAAGAATTGATGCTGGTATAGGGCAAAATTGCAGTTTAGGTACTACTTCAAATAGGCTGAAACTTTAAACGCGTTTATCTCGCAAACTACGCGTTCCCGGGCCTTATTTGCCCCTTTCGGGGTTTCTAAGGGGTATGAATCGACCATTCTGAATCGATTGGCGCTATCAGAAAATATCGAAATTTTGGTCCCTGAACTCTGACTGCTACTGGGCCCAGAATTTGCACCAAAACAAGTGTTTCATAGGTAAAAAGAATTGATGCTGGTATAGGACAAAATTGCAGTTTAGGTACTACTTCAAATAGGCTGAAACTTTAAACGCGTTTATCTCGCAAACTACGCGTTCCCGGGCCTTATGTGCCCCTTTCGGGGTTTCTAAGGGGTATGAATCGACCATTCTGAATCGATTGGCGCTATCAGAAAATATCGAAATTTTGGTCCCTGAACTCTGACTGCTACTGGGCCCAGAATTTGCACCAAAACAAGTGTTTTATAGGTAAAAAGAATTGATGCTGGTATAGGGCAAAATTGCAGTTTAGGTACTACTTCAAATAGGCTGAAACTTTAAACGCGTTTATCTCGCAAACTACGCGTTCCCGGGCCTTATTTGCCCCTTTCGGGGTTTCTAAGGGGTATGAATCGGAGATTCTGAATCGATTGGCGCTATCAGAAAATATCGAAATTTTGGTCCCTGAACTCTGACTGCTACTGGGCCCAGAATTTGCACCAAAACAAGTGTTTTATAGGTAAAAAGAATTGATGCTGGTATAGGGCATAATTGCAGTTTAGGTACTACTTCAAATAGGCTGAAACTTTAAACGCGTTTATCTCGCAAACTACGCGTTCCCGGGCCTTATTTGCCCCTTTCGGGGTTTCTAAGGGGTATGAATCGGACATTCTGAATCGATTGGCGCTATCAGAAAATATCGAAATTTTGGTCCCTGAACTCTGACTGCTACTGGGCCCAGAATTTGCACCAAAACAAGTGTTTTATAGGTAAAAAGAATTGATGCTGGTATAGGGCAAAATTGCAGTTTAGGTACTACTTCAAATAGGCTGAAACTTTAAACGCGTTTATCTCGCAAACTACGCGTTCCCGGGCCTTATTTGCCCCTTTCGGGGTTTCTAAGGGGTATGAATCGACCATTCTGAATCGATTGGCGCTATCAGAAAATATCGAAATTTTGGTCCCTGAACTCTGACTGCTACTGGGCCCAGAATTTGCACCAAAACAAGTGTTTTATAGGTAAAAAGAATTGATGCTGGTATAGGGCAAAATTGCAGTTTAGGTACTACTTCAAATAGGCTGAAACTTTAAACGCGTTTATCTCGCAAACTACGCGTTCCCGGGCCTTATTTGCCCCTTTCGGGGTTTCTAAGGGGTATGAATCGACCATTCTGAATCGATTGGCGCTATCAGAAAATATCGAAATTTTGGTCCCTGAACTCTGACTGCTACTGGGCCCAGAATTTGCACCAAAACAAGTGTTTTATAGGTAAAAAGAATTGATGCTGGTATAGGACAAAATTGCAGTTTAGGTACTACTTCAAATAGGCTGAAACTTTAAACGCGTTTATCTCGCAAACTACGCGTTCCCGGGCCTTATTTGCCCCTTTCGGGGTTTCTAAGGGGTATGAATCGACCATTCTTAATCGATTGGCGCTATCAGAAAATATCGAAATTTTGGTCCCTGAACTCTGACTGCTACTGGGCCCAGAATTTGCACCAAAACAAGTGTTTTATAGGTAAAAATAATTGATGCTGGTATAGGGCAAAATTGCAGTTTAGGTACTACTTCAAATAGGCTGAAACTTTAAACGCGTTTATCTCGCAAACTACGCGTTCCCGGGCCTTATTTGCCCCTTTCGGGGTTTCTAAGGGGTATGAATCGACCATTCTGAATCGATTGGCGCTATCAGAAAATATCGAAATTTTGGTCCCTGAACTCTGACTGCTACTGGGCCCAGAATTTGCACCAAAACAAGTGTTTTATAGGTAAAAAGAATTGATGCTGGTATAGGACAAAATTGCAGTTTAGGTACTACTTCAAATAGGCTGAAACTTTAAACGCGTTTATCTCGCAAACTACGCGTTCCCGGGCCTTATTTGCCCCTTTCGGGGTTTCTAAGGGGTATGAATCGACCATTCTGAATCGATTGGCGCTATCAGAAAATATCGAAATTTTGGTCCCTGAACTCTGACTGCTACTGGGCCCAGAATTTGCACCAAAACAAGTGTTTTATAGGTAAAAAGAATTGATGCTGGTATAGGGCAAAATTGCAGTTTAGGTACTACTTCAAATAGGCTGAAACTTTAAACGCGTTTATCTCGCAAACTACGCGTTCCCGGGCCTTATTTGCCTCTTTCGGGGTTTCTAAGGGGTATGAATCGGACATTCTGAATCGATTGGCGCTATCAGAAAATATCGAAATTTTGGTCCCTGAACTCTGACTGCTACTGGGCCCAGAATTTGCACCAAAACAAGTGTTTTATAGGTAAAAAGAATTGATGCTGGTATAGGACAAAATTGCAGTTTAGGTACTACTTCAAATAGGCTGAAACTTTAAACGCGTTTATCTCGCAAACTACGCGTTCCCGGGCCTTATTTGCCCCTTTCGGGGTTTCTAAGGGGTATGAATCGACCAATCTGAATCGATTGGCGCTATCAGAAAATATCGAAATTTTGGTCCCTGAACTCTGACTGCTACTGGGCCCAGAATTTGCACCAAAACAAGTGTTTTATAGGTAAAAAGAATTGATGCTGGTATAGGGAAAAATTGCAGTTTAGGTACTACTTCAAATAGGCTGAAACTTTAAACGCGTTTATCTCGCAAACTACGCGTTCCCGGGCCTTATTTGCCCCTTTCGGGGTTTCTAAGGGGTATGAATCGGACATTCTGAATCGATTGGCGCTATCAGAAAATATCGAAATTTTGGTCCCTGAACTCTGACTGCTACTGGGCCCAGAATTTGCACCAAAACAAGTGTTTGATAGGTAAAAAGAATTGATGCTGGTATACGGCAAAATTGCAGTTTAGGTACTACTTCAAATAGGCTGAAACTTTAAACGCGTTTATCTCGCAAACTACGCGTTCCCGGGCCTTATTTGCCCCTTTCGGGGTTTCTAAGGGGCATGAATCGACCATTCCGAATCGATTGGCGCTATCAGAAAATATCGAAATTTTGGTCCCTGAACTCTGACTGCTACTGGGCCCAGAATTTGCACCAAAACAAGTGTTTTATAGGTAAAAAGAATTGATGCTGGTATAGGGCAAAATTGCAGTTTAGGTACTACTTCAAATAGGCTGAAACTTTAAACGCGTTTATCTCGCAAACTACGCGTTCCCGGGCATGAATCGACCATTCTGAATCGATTGGCGCTATCAGAAAATATCGAAATTTTGGTCCCTGAACTCTGACTGCTACTGGGCCCAGAATTTGCACAAAAACAAGTGTTTTATAGGTAAAAAGAATTGATGCTGGTATAAGGCAAAATTGCAGTTTAGGTACTACTTCAAATAGGCTGAAACTTTAAACGCGTTTATCTCGCAAACTACGCGTTCCCGGGCCTTATTTGCCCCCTTCGGGGTTTCTTAGGGGTATGAATGGACCATTCTGAATCGATTGGCGCTATCAGAAAATATCGAAATTTTGGTCCCTGAACTCTGACTGCTACTGGGCCCAGAATTTGCACCAAAACAAGTGTTTTATAGGTAAAAAGAATTGATGCTGGTATAGGGCAAAATTGCAGTTTAGGTACTACTTAAAATAGGCTGAAACTTTAAACGCGTTTATCTCGCAAACTACGCGTTCCCGGGCCTTATTTGCCCCTTTCGGGGTTTCTAAGGGGTATGAATCGACCATTCTGAATCGATTGGCGCTATCAGAAAATATCGAAATTTTGGTCCCTGAACTCTGACTGCTACTGGGCCCAGAATTTGCACCAAAACAAGTGTTTTATAGGTAAAAAGAATTGATGCTGGTATAGGGCAAAATTGCAGTTTATGTACTACTTCAAATAGGCTGAAACTTTAAACGCGTTTATCTCGCAAACTACGCGTTCCCGGGCCTTATTTGCCCCTTTCGGGGTTTCTAAGGGGTATGAATCGACCATTCTGAATCGATTGGCGCTATCAGAAAATATCGAAATTTTGGTCCCTGAACTCTGACTGCTACTGGGCCCAGAATTTGCACCAAAACAAGTGTTTTATAGGTAAAAAGAATTGATGCTGGTATAGGGCAAAATTGCAGTTTAGGTACTACTTCAAATAGGCTGAAACTTTAAACGCGTTTATCTCGCAAACTACGCGTTCCCGGGCCTTATTTGCCCCTTTCGGGGTTTCTAAGGGGTATGAATCGACCATTCTGAATCGATTGGCGCTATCAGAAAATATCGAAATTTTGGTCCCTGAACTCTGACTGCTACTGGGCCCAGAATTTGCACCAAAACAAGTGTTTTATAGGTAAAAAGAATTGATGCTGGTATAGGACAAAATTGCAGTTTAGGTACTACTTCAAATAGGCTGAAACTTTAAACGCGTTTATCTCGCAAACTACGCGTTCCCGGGCCTTATTTGCCCCTTTCGGGGTTTCTAAGGGGTATGAATCGACCATTCTGAATCGATTGGCGCTATCAGAAAATATCGAAATTTTGGTCCCTGAACTCTGACTGCTACTGGGCCCAGAATTTGCACCAAAACAAGTGTTTTATAGGTAAAAAGAATTGATGCTGGTATAGGGCAAAATTGCAGTTTAGGTACTACTTCAAATAGGCTGAAACTTTAAACGCGTTTATCTCGCAAACTACGCGTTCCCGGGCCTTATTTGCCCCTTTCGGGGTTTCTAAGGGGTATGAATCGACCATTCTGAATCGATTGGCGCTATCAGAAAATATCGAAATTTTGGTCCCTGAACTCTGACTGCTACTGGGCCCAGAATTTGCACCAAAACAAGTGTTTTATAGGTAAAAAGAATTGATGCTGGTATAGGGCAAAATTGCAGTTTAGGTACTACTTCAAATAGGCTGAAACTTTAAACGCGTTTATCTCGCAAACTACGCGTTCCCGGGCCTTATTTGCCCCTTTCGGGGTTTCTAAGGGGTATGAATCGACCATTCTGAATCGATTGGCGCTATCAGAAAATATCGAAATTTTGGTCCCTGAACTCTGACTGCTACTGGGCCCAGAATTTGCACCAAAACAAGTGTTTTATAGGTAAAAAGAATTGATGCTGGTATAGGGCAAAATTGCAGTTTAGGTACTACTTCAAATAGGCTGAAACTTTAAACGCGTTTATCTCGCAAACTACGCGTTCCCGGGCCTTATTTGCCCCTTTCGGGGTTTCTAAGGGGTATGAATCGACCATTCTGAATCGATTGGCACTATCAGAAAATATCGAAATTTTGGTCCCTGAACTCTGACTGCTACTGGGCCCAGAATTTGCACCAAAACAAGTGTTTTATAGGTAAAAAGAATTGATGCTGGTATAGGACAAAATTGCAGTTTAGGTACTACTTCAAATAGGCTGAAACTTTAAACGCGTTTATCTCGCAAACTACGCGTTCCCGGGCTTTATTTGCCCCTTTCGGGGTTTCTAAGGGGTTTGAATCGACCATTCTGAATCGATTGGCGCTATCAGAAAATATCGAAATTTTGGTCCCTGAACTCTGACTGCTACTGGGCCCAGAATTTGCACCAAAACAAGTGTTTTATAGGTAAAAAGAATTGATGCTGGTATAGGACAAAATTGCAGTTTAGGTACTACTTCAAATAGGCTGAAACTTTAAACGCGTTTATCTCGCAAACTACGCGTTCCCGGGCCTTATTTGCCCCTTTCGGAGTTTCTAAGGGGTATGAATCGACCATTCTGAATCGATTGGCGCTATCAGAAAATATCGAAATTTTGGTCCCTGAACTCTGACTGCTACTGGGCCCAGAATTTGCACCAAAACAAGTGTTTTATAGGTAAAAAGAATTGATGCTGGTATAGGGCAAAATTGCAGTTTAGGTACTAATTCAAATAGGCTGAAACTTTAAACGCGTTTATCTCGCAAACTACGCGTTCCCGGGCCTTATTTGCCCCTTTCGGGGTTTCTAAGGGGTATGAATCGGACATTCTGAATCGATTGGCGCTATCAGAAAATATCGAAATTTTGGTCCCTGAACTCTGACTGCTACTGGGCCCAGAATTTGCACCAAAACAAGTGTTTTATAGGTAAAAAGAATTGATGCTGGTATAGGGCAAAATTGCAGTTTAGGTACTACTTCAAATAGGCTGAAACTTTAAACGCGTTTATCTCGCAAACTACGCGTTCCCGGGCCTTATTTGCCCCTTTCGGGGTTTCTAAGGGGTATGAATCGACCATTCTGAATCGATTGGCGCTATTAGAAAATATCGAAATTTTGGTCCCTGAACTCTGACTGCTACTGGGCCCAGAATTTGCACCAAAACAAGTGTTTTATAGGTAAAAAGAATTGATGCTGGTATAGGGCAAAATTGCAGTTTAGGTACTACTTCAAATAGGCTGAAACTTTAAACGCGTTTATCTCGCAAACTACGCGTTCCCGGGCCTTATTTGCCCCTTTCGGGGTTTCTAAGGAGTATGAATCGACCATTCTGAATCGATTGGCGCTATCAGAAAATATCGAAATTTTGGTCCCTGAACTCTGACTGCTACTGGGCCCAGAATTTGCACCAAAACAAGTGTTTTATAGGTAAAAAGAATTGATGCTGATATAGGACAAAATTGCAGATTAGGTACTACTTCAAATAGGCTGAAACTTTAAACGCGTTTATCTCGCAATCTACGCGTTCCCGGGCCTTATTTGACCCTTTCGGGGTTTCTAAGGGGTATGAATCGACCATTCTGAATCGATTGGCGCTATCAGAAAATATCGAAATTTTGGTCCCTGAACTCTGACTGCTACTGGGCCCAGAATTTGCACCAAAGCAAGTGTTTTATAGGTAAAAAGAATTGATGCTGGTATAGGGCAAAATTGCAGTTTAGGTACTACTTCAAATAGGCTGAAACTTTAAACGCGTTTATCTCGCAAACTACGCGTTCCCGGGCCTTATTTGCCTCTTTCGGGGTTTCTAAGGGGTATGAATCGGACATTCTGAATCGATTGGCGCTATCAGAAAATATCGAAATTTTGGTCCCTGAACTCTGACTGCTACTGGGCCCAGAATTTGCACCAAAACAAGTGTTTTATAGGTAAAAAGAATTGATGCTGGTATAGGACAAAATTGCAGTTTAGGTACTACTTCAAATAGGCTGAAACTTTAAACGCGTTTATCTCGCAAACTACGCGTTCCCGGGTCTTATTTGCCCCTTTCGGGGTTTCTAAGGGGTATGAATCGACCATTCTGAATCGATTGGCGCTATCAGAAAATATCGAAATTTTGGTCCCTGAACTCTGACTGCTACTGGGCCCAGAATTTGCACCAAAACAAGTGTTTTATAGGTAAAAAGAATTGATGCTGGTATAGGGCAAAATTGCAGTTTAGGTACTACTTCAAATAGGCTGAAACTTTAAACGCGTTTATCTCGCAAACTACGCGTTCCCGGGCCTTATTTGCCCCTTTCGGGGTTTCTAAGGGGTATGAATCGGACATTCTGAATCGATTGGCGCTATCAGAAAATATCGAAATTTTGGTCCCTGAACTCTGACTGCTACTGGGCCCAGAATTTGCACCAAAACAAGTGTTTGATAGGTAAAAAGAATTGATGCTGGTATAGGGCAAAATTGCAGTTTAGGTACTACTTCAAATAGGCTGAAACTTTAAACGCGTTTATCTCGCAAACTACGCGTTCCCGGGCCTTATTTGCCCCGTTCGGGGTTTCTAAGGGGTATGAATCGGACATTCTGAATCGATTGGCGCTATCAGAAAATATCGAAATTTTGGTCCCTGAACTCTGACTGCTACTGGGCCCAGAATTTGCACCAAAACAAGTGTTTTATAGGTAAAAAGAATTGATGCTGGTATAGGGCAAAATTGCAGTTTAGGTACTACTTCAAATAGGCTGAAACTTTAAACGCGTTTATCTCGCAAACTACGCGTTCCCGGGCCTTATTTGCCCCTTTCGGGGTTTCTAAGGGGTATGAATCGACCATTCTGAATCGATTGGCGCTATCAGAAAATATCGAAATTTTGGTCCCTGAACTCTGACTGCTACTGGGCCCAGAATTTGCACCAAAACAAGTGTTTTATAGGTAAAAAGAATTGATGCTGGTATAGGACAAAATTGCAGTTTAGGTACTACTTCAAATAGGCTGAAACTTTAAACGCGTTTATCTCGCAAACTACGCGTTCCCGGGCCTTATTTGCCCCTTTCGGCGTTTCTAAGGGGTATGAATCGACCATTCTGAATCGATTGGCGCTATCAGAAAATATCGAAATTTTGGTCCCTGAACTCTGACTGCTACTGGGCACAGAATTTGCACCAAAACAAGTGTTTTATAGGTAAAAAGAATTGATGCTGGTATAGGGCAAAATTGCAGTTTAGGTACTACTTCAAATAGGCTGAAACTTTAAACGCGTTTATCTCGCAAACTACGCGTTCCCGGGCCTTATTTGCCCCTTTCGGGGTTTCTAAGGGGTATGAATCGACCATTCTGAATCGATTGGCGCTATCAGAAAATATCGAAATTTTGGTCCCTGAACTCTGACTGCTACTGGGCCCAGAATTTGCACCAAAACAAGTGTTTTATAGGTAAAAAGAATTGATGCTGGTATAGGGCAAAATTGCAGTTTAGGTACTACTTCAAATAGGCTGAAACTTTAAACGCGTTTATCTCGCAAACTACGCGTTCCCGGGCCTTATTTGCCCCTTTCGGGGTTTCTAAGGGGTATGAATCGACCATTCTGAATCGATTGGCGCTATCAGAAAATATCGAAATTTTGGTCCCTGAACTCTGACTGCTACTGGGCCCAGAATTTGCACCAAAACAAGTGTTTTATAGGTAAAAAGAATTGATGCTGGTATAGGACAAAATTGCAGTTTAGGTACTACTTCAAATAGGCTGAAACTTTAAACGCGTTTATCTCGCAAACTACGCGTTCCCGGGCCTTATTTGCCCCTTTCGGCGTTTCTAAGGGGTATGAATCGACCATTCTGAATCGATTGGCGCTATCAGAAAATATCGAAATTTTGGTCCCTGAACTCTGACTGCTACTGGGCACAGAATTTGCACCAAAACAAGTGTTTTATAGGTAAAAAGAATTGATGCTGGTATAGGGCAAAATTGCAGTTTAGGTACTACTTCAAATAGGCTGAAACTTTAAACGCGTTTATCTCGCAAACTACGCGTTCCCGGGCCTTATTTGCCCCTTTCGGGGTTTCTAAGGGGTATGAATCGACCATTCTGAATCGATTGGCGCTATCAGAAAATATCGAAATTTTGGTCCCTGAACTCTGACTGCTACTGGGCCCAGAATTTGCACCAAAACAAGTGTTTTATAGGTAAAAAGAATTGATGCTGGTATAGGGCAAAATTGCAGTTTAGGTACTACTTCAAATAGGCTGAAACTTTAAACGCGTTTATCTCGCAAACTACGCGTTCCCGGGCCTTATTTGCCCCTTTCGGGGTTTCTAAGGGGTATGAATCGACCATTCTGAATCGATTGGCGCTATCAGAAAATATCGAAATTTTGGTCCCTGAACTCTGACTGCTACTGGGCCCAGAATTTGCACCAAAACAAGTGTTTTATAGGTAAAAAGAATTGATGCTGGTATAGGGCAAAATTGCAGTTTAGGTACTACTTCAAATAGGCTGAAACTTTAAACGCGTTTATCTCGCAAACTACGCGTTCCCGGGCCTTATTTGCCCCTTTCGGGGTTTCTAAGGGGTATGAATCGACCATTCTGAATCGATTGGCGCTATCAGAAAATATCGAAATTTTGGTCCCTGAACTCTGACTGCTACTGGGCCCAGAATTTGCACCAAAACAAGTGTTTTATAGGTAAAAAGAATTGATGCTGGTATAGGACAAAATTGCAGTTTAGGTACTACTTCAAATAGGCTGAAACTTTAAACGCGTTTATCTCGCAAACTACGCGTTCCCGGGCCTTATTTGCCCTTTCGGGGTTTCTAAGGGGTATGAATCGACCATTCTGAATCGATTGGCGCTATCAGAAAATATCGAAATTTTGGTCCCTGAACTCTGACTGCTACTGGGCCCAGAATTTGCACCAAAACAAGTGTTTTATAGGTAAAAAGAATTGATGCTGGTATAGGGCAAAATTGCAGTTTAGGTACTTCTTCAAATAGGCTGAAACTTTAAACGCGTTTATCTCGCAAACTACGCGTTCCCGGGCCTTATTTGCCCCTTTCGGGGTTTCTAAGGGGTATGAATCGACCATTCTGAATCGATTGGCGCTATCAGAAAATATCGAAATTTTGGTCCCTGAACTCTGACTGCTACTGGGCCCAGAATTTGCACCAAAACAAGTGTTTTATAGGTAAAAAGAATTGATGCTGGTATAGGGCAAAATTGCAGTTTAGGTACTACTTCAAATAGGCTGAAACTTTAAACGCGTTTATCTCGCAAACTACGCGTTCCTGGGCCTTATTTGCCCCTTTCGGGGTTTCTAAGGGGTATGAATCGACCATTCTGAATCGATTGGCGCTATCAGAAAATATCGAAATTTTGGTCCCTGAACTCTGACTGCTACTGGGCCCAGAATTTGCACCAAAACAAGTGTTTTATAGGTAAAAAGAATTGATGCTGGTATAGGGCAAAATTGCAGTTTAGGTACTACTTCAAATAGGCTGAAACTTTAAACGCGTTTATCTCGCAAACTACGCGTTCCCGGGCCTTATTTGCCCCTTTCGGGGTTTCTAAGGGGTATGAATCGACCATTCTGAATCGATTGGCGCTATCAGAAAATATCGAAATTTTGGTCCCTGAACTCTGACTGCTACTGGGCCCAGAATTTGCACCAAAACAAGTGTTTTATAGGTAAAAAGAATTGATGCTGGTATAGGGCAAAATTGCAGTTTAGGTACTACTTCAAATAGGCTGAAACTTTAAACGCGTTTATCTCGCGAACTACGCGTTCCCGGGCCTTATTTGCCCCTTTCGGGGTTTCTAAGGGGTATGAATCGACCATTCTGAATCGATTGGCGCTATCAGAAAATATCGAAATTTTGGTCCCTGAACTCTGACTGCTACTGGGCCCAGAATTTGCACCAAAACAAGTGTTTTATAGGTAAAAAGAATTGATGCTGGTATAGGACAAAATTGCAGTTTAGGTACTACTTCAAATAGGCTGAAACTTTAAACGCGTTTATCTCGCAAACTACGCGTTCCCGGGCCTTATTTGCCCCTTTCGGGGTTTCTAAGGGGTATGAATCGACCATTCTGAATCGATTGGCGCTATCAGAAAATATCGAAATTTTGGTCTCTGAACTCTGACTGCTACTGGGCCCAGAATTTGCACCAAAACAAGTGTTTTATAGGTAAAAAGAATTGATGCTGGTATAGGACAAAATTGCAGTTTAGGTACTACTTCAAATAGGCTGAAACTTTAAACGCGTTTATCTCGCAAACTACGCGTTCCCGGGCCTTATTTGCCCCTTTCGGGGTTTCTAAGGGGTATGAATCGACCATTCTGAATCGATTGGCACTATCAGAAAATATCGAAATTTTGGTCCCTGAACTCTGACTGCTACTGGGCCCAGAATTTGCACCAAAACAAGTGTTTTATAGGTAAAAAGAATTGATGCTGGTATAGGGCAAAATTGCAGTTTAGGTACTACTTCAAATAGGCTGAAACTTTAAACGCGTTTATCTCGCGAACTACGCGTTCCCGGGCCTTATTTGCCCCTTTCGGGGTTTCTAAGGGGTATGAATCGACCATTCTGAATCGATTGGCGCTATCAGAAAATATCGAAATTTTGGTCCCTGAACTCTGACTGCTACTGGGCCCAGAATTTGCACCAAAACAAGTGTTTTATAGGTAAAAAGAATTGATGCTGGTATAGGGCAAAATTGCAGTTTAGGTACTACTTCAAATAGGCTGAAACTTTAAACGCGTTTATCTCGCAAACTACGCGTTCCCGGGCCTTATTTGCCCCTGTCGGGGTTTCTAAGGGGTATGAATCGACCATTCTGAATCGATTGGCGCTATCAGAAAATATCGAAATTTTGGTCCCTGAACTCTGACTGCTACTGGGCCCAGAATTTGCACCAAAACAAGTGTTTTATAGGTAAAAAGAATTGATGCTGGTATAGGACAAAATTGCAGTTTAGGTACTACTTCAAATAGGCTGAAACTTTAAACGCGTTTATCTCGCAAACTACGCGTTCCCGGGCCTTATTTGCCCCTTTCGGGGTTTCTAAGGGGTATGAATCGACCATTCTGAATCGATTGGCACTATCAGAAAATATCGAAATTTTGGTCCCTGAACTCTGACTGCTACTGGGCCCAGAATTTGCACCAAAACAAGTGTTTTATAGGTAAAAAGAATTGATGCTGGTATAGGGCAAAATTGCAGTTTAGGTACTACTTCAAATAGGCTGAAACTTTAAACGCGTTTATCTCGCAAACTACGCGTTCCCGGGCCTTATTTGCCCCTTTCGGGGTTTCTAAGGGGTATGAATCGACCATTCTGAATCGATTGGCGCTATCAGAAAATATCGAAATTTTGGTCCCTGAACTTTGACTGCTACTGGGCCCAGAATTTGCACCAAAACAAGTGTTTTATAGGTAAAAAGAATTGATGCTGGTATAGGACAAAATTGCAGTTTAGGTACTACTTCAAATAGGCTGAAACTTTAAACGCGTTTATCTCGCAAACTACGCGTTCCCGGGCTTTATTGGCCCCTTTCGGGGTTTCTAAGGGGTTTGAATCGACCATTCTGAATCGATTGGCGCTATCAGAAAATATCGAAATTTTGGTCCCTGAACTCTGACTGCTACTGGGCCCAGAATTTGCACCAAAACAAGTGTTTTATAGGTAAAAAGAATTGATGCTGGTATAGGACAAAATTGCAGTTTAGGTACTACTTCAAATAGGCTGAAACTTTAAACGCGTTTATCTCGCAAACTACGCGTTCCCGGGCCTTATTTGCCCCTTTCGGGGTTTCTAAGGGGTATGAATCGACCATTCTGAATCGATTGGCGCTATCAGAAAGTATCGAAATTTTGGTCTCTGAACTCTGACTGCTACTGGGCCCAGAATTTGCACCAAAACAAGTGTTTTATAGGTAAAAAGAATTGATGCTGGTATAGGACAAAATTGCAGTTTAGGTACTACTTCAAATAGGCTGAAACTTTAAACGCGTTTATCTCGCAAACTACGCGTTCCCGGGCCTTATTTGCCCCTTTCGGGGTTTCTAAGGGGTATGAATCGACCATTCTGAATCGATTGGCACTATCAGAAAATATCGAAATTTTGGTCCCTGAACTCTGACTGCTACTGGGCCCAGAATTTGCACCAAAACAAGTGTTTTATAGGTAAAAAGAATTGATGCTGGTATAGGGCAAAATTGCAGTTTAGGTACTACTTCAAATAGGCTGAAACTTTAAACGCGTTTATCTCGCGAACTACGCGTTCCCGGGCCTTATTTGCCCCTTTCGGGGTTTCTAAGGGGTATGAATCGACCATTCTGAATCGATTGGCGCTATCAGAAAATATCGAAATTTTGGTCCCTGAACTCTGACTGCTACTGGGCCCAGAATTTGCACCAAAACAAGTGTTTTATAGGTAAAAAGAATTGATGCTGGTATAGGGCAAAATTGCAGTTTAGGTACTACTTCAAATAGGCTGAAACTTTAAACGCGTTTATCTCGCAAACTACGCGTTCCCGGGCCTTATTTGCCCCTTTCGGGGTTTCTAAGGGGTATGAATCGACCATTCTGAATCGATTGGCGCTATCAGAAAATATCGAAATTTTGGTCCCTGAACTCTGACTGCTACTGGGCCCAGAATTTGCACCAAAACAAGTGTTTTATAGGTAAAAAGAATTGATGCTGGTATAGGACAAAATTGCAGTTTAGGTACTACTTCAAATAGGCTGAAACTTTAAACGCGTTTATCTCGCAAACTACGCGTTCCCGGGCCTTATTTGCCCCTTTCGGGGTTTCTAAGGGGTATGAATCGACCATTCTGAATCGATTGGCACTATCAGAAAATATCGAAATTTTGGTCCCTGAACTCTGACTGCTACTGGGCCCAGAATTTGCACCAAAACAAGTGTTTTATAGGTAAAAAGAATTGATGCTGGTATTGGGCAAAATTGCAGTTTAGGTACTACTTCAAATAGGCTGAAACTTTAAACGCGTTTATCTCGCAAACTACGCGTTCCCGGGCCTTATTTGCCCCTTTCGGGGTTTCTAAGGGGTATGAATCGACCATTCTGAATCGATTGGCGCTATCAGAAAATATCGAAATTTTGGTCCCTGAACTCTGACTGCTACTGGGCCCAGAATTTGCACCAAAACAAGTGTTTTATAGGTAAAAAGAATTGATGCTGGTATAGGACAAAATTGCAGTTTAGGTACTACTTCAAATAGGCTGAAACTTTAAACGCGTTTATCTCGCAAACTACGCGTTCCCGGGCTTTATTGGCCCCTTTCGGGGTTTCTAAGGGGTTTGAATCGACCATTCTGAATCGATTGGCGCTATCAGAAAATATCGAAATTTTGGTCCCTGAACTCTGACTGCTACTGGGCCCAGAATTTGCACCAAAACAAGTGTTTTATAGGTAAAAAGAATTGATGCTGGTATAGGACAAAATTGCAGTTTAGGTACTACTTCAAATAGGCTGAAATTTTAAACGCGTTTATCTCGCGAACTACGCGTTCCCGGGCCTTATTTGCCCCTTTCGGGGTTTCTAAGGGGTATGAATCGACCATTCTGAATCGATTGGCGCTATCAGAAAATATCGAAATTTTGGTCCCTGAACTCTGACTGCTACTGGGCCCAGAATTTGCACCAAAACAAGTGTTTTATAGGTAAAAAGAATTGATGCTGGTATAGGGCAAAATTGCAGTTTAGGTACTAATTCAAATAGGCTGAAACTTTAAACGCGTTTATCACGCAAACTACGCGTTCCCGGGCCTTATTTGCCCCTTTCGGGGTTTCTAAGGGGTATGAATCGGACATTCTGAATCGATTGGCGCTATCAGAAAATATCGAAATTTTGGTCCCTGAACTCTGACTGCTACTGGGCCCAGAATTTGCACCAAAACAAGTGTTTTATAGGTAAAAAGAATTGATGCTGGTATAGGGCAAAATTGCAGTTTAGGTACTACTTCAAATAGGCTGAAACTTTAAACGCGTTTATCTCGCAAACTACGCGTTCCCGGGCCTTATTTGCCCCTTTCGGGGTTTCTAAGGGGTATGAATCGACCATTCTGAATCGATTGGCGCTATCAGAAAATATCGAAATTTTGGTCCCTGAACTCTGACTGCTACTGGGCCCAGAATTTGCACCAAAACAAGTGTTTTATAGGTAAAAAGAATTGATGCTGGTATAGGACAAAATTGCAGTTTAGGTACTACTTCAAATAGGCTGAAACTTTAAACGCGTTTATCTCGCAAACTACGCGTTCCCGGGCCTTATTTGCCCCTTTCGGGGTTTCTAAGGGGTATGAATCGACCATTCTGAATCGATTGGCACTATCAGAAAATATCGAAATTTTGGTCCCTGAACTCTGACTGCTACTGGGCCCAGAATTTGCACCAAAACAAGTGTTTTATAGGTAAAAAGAATTGATGCTGGTATAGGGCAAAATTGCAGTTTAGGTACTACTTCAAATAGGCTGAAACTTTAAACGCGTTTATCTCGCAAACTACGCGTTCCCGGGCCTTATTTGCCTCTTTCGGGGTTTCTAAGTGGTATGAATCGGACATTCTGAATCGATTGGCGCTATCAGAAAATATCGAAATTTTGGTCCCTGAACTCTGACTGCTACTGGGCTCAGAATTTGCACCAAAACAAGTGTTTTATAGGTAAAAAGAATTGATGCTGGTATAGGACAAAATTGCAGTTTAGGTACTACTTCAAATAGGCTGAAACTTTAAACGCGTTTATCTCGCAAACTACGCGTTCCCGGGCCTTATTTGCCCCTTTCGGGGTTTCTAAGGGGTATGAATCGACCATTCTGAATCGATTGGCGCTATCAGAAAATATCGAAATTTCGGTCCCTGAACTCTGACTGCTACTGGGCCCAGAATTTGCACCAAAACAAGTGTTTTATAGGTAAAAAGAATTGATGCTGGTATAGGGAAAAATTGCAGTTTAGGTACTACTTCAAATAGGCTGAAACTTTAAACGCGTTTATCTCGCAAACTACGCGTTCCCGGGCCTTATTTGCCCCTTTCGGAGTTTCTAAGGGGTATGAATCGGACATT
This sequence comes from Leptarthrus brevirostris, assembly GCA_964036015.1. Lineage (NCBI taxonomy): Eukaryota > Metazoa > Arthropoda > Insecta > Diptera > Asilidae > Leptarthrus > Leptarthrus brevirostris. The sequence goes on along the minus strand of OZ038371.1, from coordinate 135,132,528 downwards.
CTGAATCGATTGGCGCTATCAGAAAATATCGAAATTTTGGTCCCTGAACTCTGACTGCTACTGGGCCCAGAATTTGCACCAAAACAAGTGTTTGATAGGTAAAAAGAATTGATGCTGGTATAGGGCAAAATTGCAGTTTAGGTACTACTTCAAATAGGCTGAAACTTTAAACGCGTTTATCTCGCAAACTACGCGTTCCCGGGCCTTATTTGCCCCTTTCGGGGTTTCTAAGGGGCATGAATCGACCATTCTGAATCGATTGGCGCTATCAGAAAATATCGAAATTTTGGTCCCTGAACTCTGACTGCTACTGGGCCCAGAATTTGCACCAAAACAAGTGTTTTATAGGTAAAAAGAATTGATGCTGGTATAGGGCAAAATTGCAGTTTAGGTACTACTTCAAATAGGCTGAAACTTTAAACGCGTTTATCTCGCAAACTACGCGTTCCCGGGCATGAATCGACCATTCTGAATCGATTGGCGCTATCAGAAAATATCGAAATTTTGGTCCCTGAACTCTGACTGCTACTGGGCCCAGAATTTGCACAAAAACAAGTGTTTTATAGGTAAAAAGAATTGATGCTGGTATAAGGCAAAATTGCAGTTTAGGTACTACTTCCTTCCCGGGCCTTATTTGCCCCCTTCGGGGTTTCTAAGGGGTATGAATGGACCATTCTGAATCGATTGGCGCTATCAGAAAATATCGAAATTTTGGTCCCTGAACTCTGACTGCTACTGGGCCCAGAATTTGCACCAAAACAAGTGTTTTATAGGTAAAAAGAATTGATGCTGGTATAGGGCAAAATTGCAGTTTAGGTACTACTTCAAATAGACTGAAACTTTAAACGCGTTTATCTCGCAAACTACGCGTTCCCGGGCCTTATTTGCCCCTTTCGGGGTTTCTAAGGGGTATGAATCGACCATTCTGAATCGATTGGCGCTATCAGAAAATATCGAAATTTTGGTCCCTGAACTCTGACTGCTACTGGGCCCAGAATTTGCACCAAAACAAGTGTTTTATAGGTAAAAAGAATTGATGCTGGTATAGGGCAAAATTGCAGTTTAGGTACTACTTCAAATAGGCTGAAACTTTAAACGCGTTTATCTCGCAAACTACGCGTTCCCGGGCCTTATTTGCCCCTTTCGGGGTTTCTAAGGGGTATGAATCGACCATTCTGAATCGATTGGCGCTATCAGAAAATATCGAAATTTTGGTCCCTGAACTCTGACTGCTACTGGGCCCAGAATTTGCACCAAAACAAGTGTTTTATAGGTAAAAAGAATTGATGCTGGTATAGGGCAAAATTGCAGTTTAGGTACTACTTCAAATAGGCTGAAACTTTAAACGCGTTTATCTCGCAAACTACGCGTTCCCGGGCCTTATTTGCCCTTTTCAGGGTTTCTAAGGGGTATGAATCGACCATTCTGAATCGATTGGCGCTATCAGAAAATATCGAAATTTTGGTCCCTGAACTCTGACTGCTACTGGGCCCAGAATTTGCACCAAAACAAGTGTTTTATAGGTAAAAAGAATTGATGCTGGTATAGGGCAAAATTGCAGTTTAGGTACTACTTCAAATAGGCTCAAACTTTAAACGCGTTTATCTCGCAAACTACGCGTTCCCGGGCCTTATTTGCCCCTTTCGGGGTTTCTAACGGGTATGAATCGACCATTCTGAATCGATTGGCGCTATCAGAAAATATCGAAATTTCGGTCCCTGAACTCTGACTGCTACTGGGCCCAGAATTTGCACCAAAACAAGTGTTTTATAGGTAAAAAGAATCGATGCTGGTATAGGGCAAAATTGCAGTTTAGGTACTAATTCAAATAGGCTGAAACTTTAAACGCGTTTATCACGCAAACTACGCGTTCCCGGGCCTTATTTGCCCCTTTCGGGGTTTCTAAGGGGTATGAATCGGACATTCTGAATCGATTGGCGCTATCAGAAAATATCGAAATTTTGGTCCCTGAACTCTGACTGCTACTGGGCCCAGAATTTGCACCAAAACAAGTGTTTTATAGGTAAAAAGAATTGATGCTGGTATAGGGCAAAATTGCAGTTTAGGTACTACTTCAAATAGGCTGAAACTTTAAACGCGTTTATCTCACAAACTACGCGTTCCCGGGCCTTATTTGCCCCTTTCGGGGTTTCTAAGGGGTATGAATCGACCATTCTGAATCGATTGGCGCTATCAGAAAATATCGAAATTTTGGTCCCTGAACTCTGACTGCTACTGGGCCCAGAATTTGCACCAAAACAAGTGTTTTATAGGTAAAAAGAATTGATGCTGGTATAGGACAAAATTGCAGTTTAGGTACTACTTCAAATAGGCTGAAACTTTAAACGCGTTTATCTCGCAAACTACGCGTTCCCGGGCCTTATTTGCCCCTTTCGGGGTTTCTAAGGGGTATGAATCGACCATTCTGAATCGATTGGCACTATCAGAAAATATCGAAATTTTGGTCCCTGAACTCTGACTGCTACTGGGCCCAGAATTTGCACCAAAACAAGTGTTTTATAGGTAAAAAGAATTGATGCTGGTATAGGGCAAAATTGCAGTTTAGGTACTACTTCAAATAGGCTGAAACTTTAAACGCGTTTATCTCGCAAACTACGCGTTCCCGGGCCTTATTTGCCTCTTTCGGGGTTTCTAAGTGGTATGAATCGGACATTCTGAATCGATTGGCGCTATCAGAAAATATCGAAATTTTGGTCCCTGAACTCTGACTGCTACTGGGCTCAGAATTTGCACCAAAACAAGTGTTTTATAGGTAAAAAGAATTGATGCTGGTATAGGACAAAATTGCAGTTTAGGTACTACTTCAAATAGGCTGAAACTTTAAACGCGTTTATCTCGCAAACTACGCGTTCCCGGGCCTTATTTGCCCCTTTCGGGGTTTCTAAGGGGTATGAATCGACCATTCTGAATCGATTGGCGCTATCAGAAAATATCGAAATTTCGGTCCCTGAACTCTGACTGCTACTGGGCCCAGAATTTGCACCAAAACAAGTGTTTTATAGGTAAAAAGAATTGATGCTGGTATAGGGAAAAATTGCAGTTTAGGTACTACTTCAAATAGGCTGAAACTTTAAACGCGTTTATCTCGCAAACTACGCGTTCCCGGGCCTTATTTGCCCCTTTCGGAGTTTCTAAGGGGTATGAATCGGACATTCTGAATCGATTGGCGCTATCAGAAAATATCGAAATTTTGGTCCCTGAACTCTGACTGCTACTGGGCCCAGAATTTGCACCAAAACAAGTGTTTGATAGGTAAAAAGAATTGATGCTGGTATAGGGCAAAATTGCAGTTTAGGTACTACTTCAAATAGGCTGAAACTTTAAACGCGTTTATCTCGCAAACTACGCGTTCCCGGGCCTTATTTGCCCCTTTCGGGGTTTCTAAGGGGCATGAATCGACCATTCTGAATCGATTGGCGCTATCAGAAAATATCGAAATTTTGGTCCCTGAACTCTGACTGCTACTGGGCCCAGAATTTGCACCAAAACAAGTGTTTTATAGGTAAAAAGAATTGATGCTGGTATAGGGCAAAATTGCAGTTTAGGTACTACTTCAAATAGGCTGAAACTTTAAACGCGTTTATCTCGCAAACTACGCGTTCCCGGGCATGAATCGACCATTCTGAATCGATTGGCGCTATCAGAAAATATCGAAATTTTGGTCCCTGAACTCTGACTGCTACTGGGCCCAGAATTTGCACAAAAACAAGTGTTTTATAGGTAAAAAGAATTGATGCTGGTATAAGGCAAAATTGCAGTTTAGGTACTACTTCCTTCCCGGGCCTTATTTGCCCCCTTCGGGGTTTCTAAGGGGTATGAATGGACCATTCTGAATCGATTGGCGCTATCAGAAAATATCGAAATTTTGGTCCCTGAACTCTGACTGCTACTGGGCCCAGAATTTGCACCAAAACAAGTGTTTTATAGGTAAAAAGAATTGATGCTGGTATAGGGCAAAATTGCAGTTTAGGTACTACTTCAAATAGACTGAAACTTTAAACGCGTTTATCTCGCAAACTACGCGTTCCCGGGCCTTATTTGCCCCTTTCGGGGTTTCTAAGGGGTATGAATCGACCATTCTGAATCGATTGGCGCTATCAGAAAATATCGAAATTTTGGTCCCTGAACTCTGACTGCTACTGGGCCCAGAATTTGCACCAAAACAAGTGTTTTATAGGTAAAAAGAATTGATGCTGGTATAGGGCAAAATTGCAGTTTAGGTACTACTTCAAATAGGCTGAAACTTTAAACGCGTTTATCTCGCAAACTACGCGTTCCCGGGCCTTATTTGCCCTTTTCAGGGTTTCTAAGGGGTATGAATCGACCATTCTGAATCGATTGGCGCTATCAGAAAATATCGAAATTTTGGTCCCTGAACTCTGACTGCTACTGGGCCCAGAATTTGCACCAAAACAAGTGTTTTATAGGTAAAAAGAATTGATGCTGGTATAGGGCAAAATTGCAGTTTAGGTACTACTTCAAATAGGCTGAAACTTTAAACGCGTTTATCTCGCAAACTACGCGTTCCCGGGCCTTATTTGCCCCTTTCGGGGTTTCTAACGGGTATGAATCGACCATTCTGAATCGATTGGCGCTATCAGAAAATATCGAAATTTTGGTCCCTGAACTCTGACTGCTACTGGGCCCAGAATTTGCACCAAAACAAGTGTTTTATAGGTAAAAAGAATTGATGCTGGTATAGGGCAAAATTGCAGTTTAGGTACTACTTCAAATAGGCTGAAACTTTAAACGCGTTTATCTCGCAAACTACGCGTTCCCGGGCCTTATTTGCCCCTTTCGGGGTTTCTAAGGGGTATGAATCGACCATTGTGAATCGATTGGTGCTATCAGAAAATATCGAAATTTTGGTCCCTGAATTCTGACTGCTACTGGGCCCAGAATTTGCACCAAAACAAGTGTTTTATAGGTAAAAAGAATCGATGCTGGTATAGGGCAAAATTGCAGTTTAGGTACTACTTCAAATAGGCTGAAACTTTAAACGCGTTTATCTCGCAAACTACGCGTTCCCGGGCCTTATTTGCCCCTTTCGGGGTTTCTAAGGGGTATGAATCGACCATTCTGAATCGATTGGCGCTATCAGAAAATATCGAAATTTTGGTCCCTGAACTCTGACTACTACTGGGCCCAGAATTTGCACCAAAACAAGTGTTTTATAGGTAAAAAGAATTGATGCTGGTATAGGGCAAAATTGCAGTTTAGGTACTACTTCAAATAGGCTGAAACTTTAAACGCGTTTATCTCGCAAACTACGCGTTCCCGGGCCTTATTTGCCCCTTTCGGGGTTTCTAAGGGGTATGAATCGACCATTCTGAATCGATTGGCGCTATCAGAAAATATTGAAATTTTGGTCCCTGAACTCTGACTGCTACTGGGCCCAGAATTTGCACCAAAACAAGTGTTTTATAGGTAAAAAGAATTGATGCTGGTATAGGGCAAAATTGCAGTTTAGGTACTACTTCAAATAGGCTGAAACTTTAAACGCGTTTATCTCGCAAACTACGCGTTCCCGGGCCTTATTTGCCCCTTTCGGGGTTTCTAAGGGGTATGAATCGACCATTCTGAATCGATTGGCGCTATCAGAAAATATCGAAATTTTGGTCCCTGAACTCTGACTGCTACTGGGCCCAGAATTTGCACCAAAACAAGTGTTTTATAGGTAAAAAGAATTGATGCTGGTATAGGGCAAAATTGCAGTTTAGGTACTACTTCAAATAGGCTGAAACTTTAAACGCGTTTATCTCGCAAACTACGCGTTCCCGGGCATGAATCGACCATTCTGAATCGATTGGCGCTATCAGAAAATATCGAAATTTTGGTCGCTGAACTCTGACTGCTACTGGGCCCAGAATTTGCACAAAAACAAGTGTTTTATAGGTAAAAAGAATTGATGCTGGTATAAGGCAAAATTGCAGTTTAGGTACTACTTCCTTCCCGGGCCTTATTTGCCCCCTTCGGGGTTTCTAAGGGGTATGAATGGACCATTCTGAATCGATTGGCGCTATCAGAAAATATCGAAATTTTGGTCCCTGAACTCTGACTGCTACTGGGCCCAGAATTTGCACCAAAACAAGTGTTTTATAGGTAAAAAGAATTGATGCTGGTATAGGGCAAAATTGCAGTTTAGGTACTACTTCAAATAGACTGAAACTTTAAACGCGTTTATATCGCAAACTACGCGTTCCCGGGCCTTATTTGCCCCTTTCGGGGTTTCTAAGGGGTATGAATCGACCATTCTGAATCGATTGGCGCTATCAGAAAATATCGAAATTTTGGTCCCTGAACTCTGACTGCTACTGGGCCCAGAATTTGCACCAAAACAAGTGTTTTATAGGTAAAAAGAATTGATGCTGGTATAGGGCAAAATTGCAGTTTAGGTACTACTTCAAATAGGCTGAAACTTTAAACGCGTTTATCTCGCAAACTACGCGTTCCCGGGCCTTATTTGCCCCTTTCGGGGTTTCTAAGGGGTATGAATCGACCATTCTGAATCGATTGGCGCTATCAGAAAATATCGAAATTTTGGTCCCTGAACTCTGACTGCTACTGGGCCCAGAATTTGCACCAAAACAAGTGTTTTATAGGTAAAAAGAATTGATGCTGGTATAGGGCAAAATTGCAGTTTAGGTACTACTTCAAATAGGCTGAAACTTTAAACGCGTTTATCTCGCAAACTACGCGTTCCCGGGCCTTATTTGCCCTTTTCAGGGTTTCTAAGGGGTATGAATCGACCATTCTGAATCGATTGGCGCTATCAGAAAATATCGAAATTTTGGTCCCTGAACTCTGACTGCTACTGGGCCCAGAATTTGCACCAAAACAAGTGTTTTATAGGTAAAAAGAATTGATGCTGGTATAGGGCAAAATTGCAGTTTAGGTACTACTTCAAATAGGCTGAAACTTTAAACGCGTTTATCTCGCAAACTACGCGTTCCCGGGCCTTATTTGCCCCTTTCGGGGTTTCTAACGGGTATGAATCGACCATTCTGAATCGATTGGCGCTATCAGAAAATATCGAAATTTCGGTCCCTGAACTCTGACTGCTACTGGGCCCAGAATTTGCACCAAAACAAGTGTTTTATAGGTAAAAAGAATCGATGCTGGTATAGGGCAAAATTGCAGTTTAGGTACTAATTCAAATAGGCTGAAACTTTAAACGCGTTTATCACGCAAACTACGCGTTCCCGGGCCTTATTTGCCCCTTTCGGGGTTTCTAAGGGGTATGAATCGGACATTCTGAATCGATTGGCGCTATCAGAAAATATCGAAATTTTGGTCCCTGAACTCTGACTGCTACTGGGCCCAGAATTTGCACCAAAACAAGTGTTTTATAGGTAAAAAGAATTGATGCTGGTATAGGGCAAAATTGCAGTTTAGGTACTACTTCAAATAGGCTGAAACTTTAAACGCGTTTATCTCGCAAACTACGCGTTCCCGGGCCTTATTTGCCCCTTTCGGGGTTTCTAAGGGGTATGAATCGACCATTCTGAATCGATTGGCGCTATCAGAAAATATCGAAATTTTGGTCCCTGAACTCTGACTGCTACTGGGCCCAGAATTTGCACCAAAACAAGTGTTTTATAGGTAAAAAGAATTGATGCTGGTATAGGACAAAATTGCAGTTTAGGTACTACTTCAAATAGGCTGAAACTTTAAACGCGTTTATCTCGCAAACTACGCGTTCCCGGGCCTTATTTGCCCCTTTCGGGGTTTCTAAGGGGTATGAATCGACCATTCTGAATCGATTGGCACTATCAGAAAATATCGAAATTTTGGTCCCTGAACTCTGACTGCTACTGGGCCCAGAATTTGCACCAAAACAAGTGTTTTATAGGTAAAAAGAATTGATGCTGGTGTAGGGCAAAATTGCAGTTTAGGTACTACTTCAAATAGGCTGAAACTTTAAACGCGTTTATCTCGCAAACTACGCGTTCCCGGGCCTTATTTGCCTCTTTCGGGGTTTCTAAGTGGTATGAATCGGACATTCTGAATCGATTGGCGCTATCAGAAAATATCGAAATTTTGGTCCCTGAACTCTGACTGCTACTGGGCTCAGAATTTGCACCAAAACAAGTGTTTTATAGGTAAAAAGAATTGATGCTGGTATAGGACAAAATTGCAGTTTAGGTACTACTTCAAATAGGCTGAAACTTTAAACGCGTTTATCTCGCAAACTACGCGTTCCCGGGCCTTATTTGCCCCTTTCGGGGTTTCTAAGGGGTATGAATCGACCATTCTGAATCGATTGGCGCTATCAGAAAATATCGAAATTTCGGTCCCTGAACTCTGACTGCTACTGGGCCCAGAATTTGCACCAAAACAAGTGTTTTATAGGTAAAAAGAATTGATGCTGGTATAGGGAAAAATTGCAGTTTAGGTACTACTTCAAATAGGCTGAAACTTTAAACGCGTTTATCTCGCAAACTACGCGTTCCCGGGCCTTATTTGCCCCTTTCGGAGTTTCTAAGGGGTATGAATCGGACATTCTGAATCGATTGGCGCTATCAGAAAATATCGAAATTTTGGTCCCTGAACTCTGACTGCTACTGGGCCCAGAATTTGCACCAAAACAAGTGTTTGATAGGTAAAAAGAATTGATGCTGGTATAGGGCAAAATTGCAGTTTAGGTACTACTTCAAATAGGCTGAAACTTTAAACGCGTTTATCTCGCAAACTACGCGTTCCCGGGCCTTATTTGCCCCTTTCGGGGTTTCTAAGGGGCATGAATCGACCATTCTGAATCGATTGGCGCTATCAGAAAATATCGAAATTTTGGTCCCTGAACTCTGACTGCTACTGGGCCCAGAATTTGCACCAAAACAAGTGTTTTATAGGTAAAAAGAATTGATGCTGGTATAGGGCAAAATTGCAGTTTAGGTACTACTTCAAATAGGCTGAAACTTTAAACGCGTTTATCTCGCAAACTACGCGTTCCCGGGCATGAATCGACCATTCTGAATCGATTGGCGCTATCAGAAAATATCGAAATTTTGGTCCCTGAACTCTGACTGCTACTGGGCCCAGAATTTGCACAAAAACAAGTGTTTTATAGGTAAAAAGAATTGATGCTGGTATAAGGCAAAATTGCAGTTTAGGTACTACTTCCTTCCCGGGCCTTATTTGCCCCCTTCGGGTTTTCTAAGGGGTATGAATGGACCATTCTGAATCGATTGGCGCTATCAGAAAATATCGAAATTTTGGTCCCTGAACTCTGACTGCTACTGGGCCCAGAATTTGCACCAAAACAAGTGTTTTATAGGTAAAAAGAATTGATGCTGGTATAGGGCAAAATTGCAGTTTAGGTACTACTTCAAATAGACTGAAACTTTAAACGCGTTTATCTCGCAAACTACGCGTTCCCGGGCCTTATTTGCCCCTTTCGGGGTTTCTAAGGGGTATGAATCGACCATTCTGAATCGATTGGCGCTATCAGAAAATATCGAAATTTTGGTCCCTGAACTCTGACTGCTACTGGGCCCAGAATTTGCACCAAAACAAGTGTTTTATAGGTAAAAAGAATTGATGCTGGTATAGGGCAAAATTGCAGTTTAGGTACTACTTCAAATAGGCTGAAACTTTAAACGCGTTTATCTCGCAAACTACGCGTTCCCGGGCCTTATTTGCCCCTTTCGGGGTTTCTAAGGGGTATGAATCGACCATTCTGAATCGATTGGCGCTATCAGAAAATATCGAAATTTTGGTCCCTGAACTCTGACTGCTACTGGGCCCAGAATTTGCACCAAAACAAGTGTTTTATAGGTAAAAAGAATTGATGCTGGTATAGGGCAAAATTGCAGTTTAGGTACTACTTCAAATAGGCTGAAACTTTAAACGCGTTTATCTCGCAAACTACGCGTTCCCGGGCCTTATTTGCCCCTTTCGGGGTTTCTAACGGGTATGAATCGACCATTCTGAATCGATTGGCGCTATCAGAAAATATCGAAATTTTGGTCCCTGAACTCTGACTGCTACTGGGCCCAGAATTTGCACCAAAACAAGTGTTTTATAGGTAAAAAGAATTGATGCTGGTATAGGGCAAAATTGCAGTTTAGGTACTACTTCAAATAGGCTGAAACTTTAAACGCGTTTATCTCGCAAACTACGCGTTCCCGGGCCTTATTTGCCCCTTTCGGGGTTTCTAAGGGGTATGAATCGACCATTGTGAATCGATTGGTGCTATCAGAAAATATCGAAATTTTGGTCCCTGAATTCTGACTGCTACTGGGCCCAGAATTTGCACCAAAACAAGTGTTTTATAGGTAAAAAGAATCGATGCTGGTATAGGGCAAAATTGCAGTTTAGGTACTACTTCAAATAGGCTGAAACTTTAAACGCGTTTATCTCGCAAACTACGCGTTCCCGGGCCTTATTTGCCCCTTTCGGGGTTTCTAAGGGGTATGAATCGACCATTCTGAATCGATTGGCGCTATCAGAAAATATCGAAATTTTGGTCCCTGAACTCTGACTACTACTGGGCCCAGAATTTGCACCAAAACAAGTGTTTTATAGGTAAAAAGAATTGATGCTGGTATAGGGCAAAATTGCAGTTTAGGTACTACTTCAAATAGGCTGAAACTTTAAACGCGTTTATCTCGCAAACTACGCGTTCCCGGGCCTTATTTGCCCCTTTCGGGGTTTCTAAGGGGTATGAATCGACCATTCTGAATCGATTGGCGCTATCAGAAAATATTGAAATTTTGGTCCCTGAACTCTGACTGCTACTGGGCCCAGAATTTGCACCAAAACAAGTGTTTTATAGGTAAAAAGAATTGATGCTGGTATAGGGCAAAATTGCAGTTTAGGTACTACTTCAAATAGGCTGAAACTTTAAACGCGTTTATCTCGCAAACTACGCGTTCCCGGGCCTTATTTGCCCCTTTCGGGGTTTCTAAGGGGTATGAATCGACCATTCTGAATCGATTGGCGCTATCAGAAAATATCGAAATTTTGGTCCCTGAACTCTGACTGCTACTGGGCCCAGAATTTGCACCAAAACAAGTGTTTTATAGGTAAAAAGAATTGATGCTGGTATAGGACAAAATTGCAGTTTAGGTACTACTTCAAATAGGCTGAAACTTTAAACGCGTTTATCTCGCAAACTACGCGTTCCCGGGCCTTATTTGCCCCTTTCGGGGTTTCTAAGGGGTATGAATCGACCATTCTGAATCGATTGGCGCTATCAGAAAATATCGAAATTTTGGTCCCTGAACTCTGACTGCTACTGGGCCCAGAATTTGCACCAAAACAAGTGTTTTATAGGTAAAAAGAATTGATGCTGGTATAGGGCAAAATTGCAGTTTAGGTACTACTTCAAATAGGCTGAAACTTTAAACGCGTTTATCTCGCAAACTACGCGTTCCCGGGCCTTATTTGCCCCTTTCGGGGTTTCTAAGGGGTATGAATCGACCATTCTGAATCGATTGGCGCTATCAGGAAATATCGAAATTTTGGTCCCTGAACTCTGACTGCTACTGGGCCCAGAATTTGCACCAAAACAAGTGTTTTATAGGTAAAAAGAATTGATGCTGGTATAGGACAAAATTGCAGTTTAGGTACTACTTCAAATAGGCTGAAACTTTAAACGCGTTTATCTCGCAAACTACGCGTTCCCGGGCCTTATTTGCCCCTTTCGGGGTTTCTAAGGGGTATGAATCGACCATTCTGAATCGATTGGTGCTATCAGAAAATATCGAAATTTTGGTCCCTGAATTCTGACTGCTACTGGGCCCAGAATTTGCACCAAAACAAGTGTTTTATAGGTAAAAAGAATTGATGCTGGTATAGGGCAAAATTGCAGTTTAGGTACTACTTCAAATAGGCTGAAACTTTAAACGCGTTTATCTCGCAAACTACGCGTTCCCGGGCCTTATTTGCCCCTTTCGGGGTTTCTAAGGGGTATGAATCGACCATTCTGAATCGATTGGCGCTATCAGAAAATATCGAAATTTTGGTCCCTGAACTCTGACTGCTACTGGGCCCAGAATTTGCACCAAAACAAGTGTTTTATAGGTAAAAAGAATTGATGCTGGTATAGGGCAAAATTGCAGTTTAGGTACTACTTCAAATAGGCTGAAACTCTAAACGCGTTTATCTCGCAAACTACGCGTTCCCGGGCCTTATTTGCCCCTTTCGGGGTTTCTAAGGGGTATGAATCGACCATTCTGAATCGATTGGCGCTATCAGAAAATATCGAAATTTTGGTCCCTGAACTCTGACTGCTACTGGGCCCAGAATTTGCACCAAAACAAGTGTTTTATAGGTAAAAAGAATTGATGCTGGTATAGGACAAAATTGCAGTTTAGGTACTACTTCAAATAGGCTGAAACTTTAAACGCGTTTATCTCGCAAACTACGCGTTCCCGGGCCTTATTTGCCCCTTTCGGGGGTTCTAAGGGGTATGAATCGACCATTCTGAATCGATTGGCGCTATCAGAAAATATCGAAATTTTGGTCCCTGAACTCTGACTGCTACTGGGCCCAGAATTTGCACCAAAACAAGTGTTTTATAGGTAAAAAGAATTGATGCTGGTATAGGGCAAAATTGCAGTTTAGGTACTACTTCAAATAGGCTGAAACTTTAAACGCGTTTATCTCGCAAACTACGCGTTCCCGGGCCTTATTTGCCCCTTTCGGGGTTTCTAAGGGGTATGAATCGACCATTCTGAATCGATTGGCGCTATCAGAAAATATCGAAATTTTGGTCCCTGAACTCTGACTGCTACTGGGCCCAGAATTTGCGCCAAAACAAGTGTTTTATAGGTAAAAAGAATTGATGCTGGTATAGGACAAAATTGCAGTTTAGGTACTACTTCAAATAGGCTGAAACTTTAAACGCGTTTATCTCGCAAACTACGCGTTCCCGGGCCTTATTTGCCCCTTTCGGGGTTTCTAAGGGGTATGAATCGACCATTCTGAATCGATTGGCGCTATCAGAAAATATCGAAATTTTGGTCCCTGAACTCTGACTGCTACTGGGCCCAGAATTTGCACCAAAACAAGTGTTTTATAGGTAAAAAGAATTGATGCTGGTATAGGGCAAAATTGCAGTTTAGGTACTACTTCAAATAGGCTGAAACTTTAAACGCGTTTATCTCGCAAACTACGCGTTCCCGGGCCTTATTTGCCCCTTTCGGGGTTTCTAAGGGGTATGAATCGACCATTCTGAATCAATTGGCGCTATCAGAAAATATCGAAATTTTGGTCCCTGAACTCTGACTGCTACTGGGCCCAGAATTTGCACCAAAACAAGTGTTTTATAGGTAAAAAGAATTGATGCTGGTATAGGACAAAATTGCAGTTTAGGTACTACTTCAAATAGGCTGAAACTTTAAACGCGTTTATCTCGCAAACTACGCGTTCCCGGGCCTTATTTGCCCCTTTCGGGGTTTCTAAGGGGTTTGAATCGACCATTCTGAATCGATTGGCGCTATCAGAAAATATCGAAATTTTGGTCCCTGAACTCTGACTGCTACTGGGCCCAGAATTTGCGCCAAAACAAGTGTTTTATAGGTAAAAAGAATTGATGCTGGTATAGGACAAAATTGCAGTTTAGGTACTACTTCAAATAGGCTGAAACTTTAAACGCGTTTATCTCGCAAACTACGCGTTCCCGGGCCTTATTTGCCCCTTTCGGGGTTTCTAAGGGTTATGAATCGACCATTCTGAATCGATTGGCGCTATCAGAAAATATCGAAATTTTGGTCCCTGAACTCTGACTGCTACTGGGCCCAGAATTTGCACCAAAACAAGTGTTTTATAGGTAAAAAGAATTGATGCTGGTATAGGACAAAATTGCAGTTTAGGTACTACTTCAAATAGGCTGAAACTTTAAACGCGTTTATCTCGCAAACTACGCGTTCCCGGGCCTTATTTGCCCCTTTCGGGGTTTCTAAGGGGTATGAATCGACCATTCTGAATCGATTGGCGCTATCAGAAAATATCGAAATTTTGGTCCCTGAACTGTGACTGCTACTGGGCCCAGAATTTGCACCAAAACAAGTGTTTTATAGGTAAAAAGAATTGATGCTGGTATAGGGCAAAATTGCAGTTTAGGTACTACTTCAAATAGGCTGAAACTTTAAACGCGTTTATCTCGCAAACTACGCGTTCCCGGGCCTTATTTGCCCCTTTCGGGGTTTCTAAGGGGTATGAATCGACCATTCTGAATCGATTGGCGCTATCAGAAAATATCGAAATTTTGGTCCCTGAACTCTGACTGCTACTGGGCCCAGAATTTGCACCAAAACAAGTGTTTTATAGGTAAAAAGAATTGATGCTGGTATAGGGCAAAATTGCAGTTTAGGTACTACTTCAAATAGGCTGAAACTTTAAACGCGTTTATCTCGCAAACTACGCGTTCCCGGGCCTTATTTGCCCCTTTCGGGGTTTCTAAGGGGAATGAATCGACCATTCTGAATCGATTGGCGCTATCAGAAAATATCGAAATTTTGGTCCCTGAACTCTGACTGCTACTGGGCCCAGAATTTGCACCAAAACAAGTGTTTTATAGGTAAGAAGAATTGATGCTGGTATAGGACAAAATTGCAGTTTAGGTACTACTTCAAATAGGCTGAAACTTTAAACGCGTTTATCTCGCAAACTACGCGTTCCCGGGCCTTATTTGCCCCTTTCGGGGTTTCTAAGGGGTATGAATCGACCATTCTGAATCGATTGGCGCTATCAGAAAATATCGAAATTTTGGTCCCTGAACTGTGACTGCTACTGGGCCCAGAATTTGCACCAAAACAAGTGTTTTATAGGTAAAAAGAATTGATGCTGGTATAGGGCAAAATTGCAGTTTAGGTACTACTTCAAATAGGCTGAAACTTTAAACGCGTTTATCTCGCAAACTACGCGTTCCCGGGCCTTATTTGCCCCTTTCGGGGTTTCTAAGGGGTATGAATCGACCATTCTGAATCGATTGGCGCTATCAGAAAATATCGAAATTTTGGTCCCTGAACTCTGACTGCTACTGGGCCCAGAATTTGCACCAAAACAAGTGTTTTATAGGTAAAAAGAATTGATGCTGGTATAGGGCAAAATTGCAGTTTAGGTACTACTTCAAATAGGCTGAAACTTTAAACGCGTTTATCTCGCAAACTACGCGTTCCCGGGCCTTATTTGCCCCTTTCGGGGTTTCTAAGGGGAATGAATCGACCATTCTGAATCGATTGGCGCTATCAGAAAATATCGAAATTTTGGTCCCTGAACTCTGACTGCTACTGGGCCCAGAATTTGCACCAAAACAAGTGTTTTATAGGTAAGAAGAATTGATGCTGGTATAGGACAAAATTGCAGTTTAGGTACTACTTCAAATAGGCTGAAACTTTAAACGCGTTTATCTCGCAAACTACGCGTTCCCGGGCCTTATTTGCCCCTTTCGGGGTTTCTAAGGGGTATGAATCGACCATTCTGAATCGATTGGCGCTATCAGAAAATATCGAAATTTTGGTCCCTGAACTCTGACTGCTACTGGGCCCAGAATTTGCACCAAAACAAGTGTTTTATAGGTAAAAAGAATTGATGCTGGTATAGGGCAAAATTGCAGTTTAGGTACTACTTCAAATAGGCTGAAACTTTAAACGCGTTTATCTCGCAAACTACGCGTTCCCGGGCCTTATTTGCCCCTTTCGGGGTTTCTAAGGGGTATGAATCGACCATTCTGAATCGATTGGCGGTATCAGAAAATATCGAAATTTTGGTCCCTGAACTCTGACTGCTACTGGGCCCAGAATTTGCACCAAAACAAGTGTTTTATAGGTAAAAAGAATTGATGCTGGAATAGGACAAAATTGCAGTTTAGGTACTACTTCAAATAGGCTGAAACTTTAAACGCGTTTATCTCGCAAACTACGCGTTCCCGGGCCTTATTTGCCCCTTTCGGGGTTTCTAAGGGGTATGAATCGACCATTCTGAATCGATTGGCGCTATCAGAAAATATCGAAATTTTGGTCCCTGAACTCTGACTGCTACTGGGCCCAGAATTTGCACCAAAACAAGTGTTTTATAGGTAAAAAGAATTGCTGCTGGATAGGGCAAAATTGCAGTTTAGGTACTACTTCAAATAGGCTGAAACTTTAAACGCGTTTATCTCGCAAACTACGCGTTCCCGGGCCTTATTTGCCCCTTTCGGGGTTTCTAAGGGGTATGAATCGGACATTCTGAATCGATTGGCGCTATCAGAAAATATCGAAATTTTGGTCCCTGAACTCTGACTGCTACTGGGCCCAGAATTTGCACCAAAACAAGTGTTTTATAGGTAAAAAGAATTGATGCTGGTATAGGGCAAAATTGCAGTTTAGGTACTACTTCAAATAGGCTGAAACTTTAAACGCGTTTATCTCGCAAACTACGCGTTCCGGGCCTTATTTGCCCCATTCGGGGTTTCTAAGGGGTATGAATCGACCATTCTGAATCGATTGGCGCTATCAGAAAATATCGAAATTTTGGTCCCTGAACTCTGACTGCTACTGGGCCCAGAATTTGCACCAAAACAAGTGTTTTATAGGTAAAAAGAATTGATGCTGGTATAGGGCAAAATTGCAGTTTAGGTACTACTTCAAATAGGCTGAAACTTTAAACGCGTTTATCTCGCAAACTACGCGTTCCCGGGCCTTATTTGCCCCTTTCGGGCTGTCTAAGGGGTATGAATCGACCATTCTGAATCGATTGGCGCTATCAGAAAATATCGAAATTTTGGTCCCTGAACTCTGACTGCTACTGGGCCCAGAATTTGCACCAAAACAAGTGTTTTATAGGTAAAAAGAATTGATGCTGGTATAGGGCAAAATTGCAGTTTAGGTACTACTTCAAATAGGCTGAAACTTTAAACGCGTTTATCTCGCAAACTACGCGTTCCCGGGCCTTATTTGCCCCTTTCGGGGTTTCTAAGGGGTATGAATCGACCATTCTGAATCGATTGGCGCTATCAGAAAATATCGAAATTTTGGTCCCTGAACTCTGACTGCTACTGGGCCCAGAATTTGCACCAAAACAAGTGTTTTATAGGTAAAAAGAATTGATGCTGGTATAGGACAAAATTGCAGTTTAGGTACTACTTCAAATAGGCTGAAACTTTAAACGCGTTTATCTCGCAAACTACGCGTTCCCGGGCCTTATTTGCCCCTTTCGGGGTTTCTAAGGGGTATGAATCGACCATTCTGAATCGATTGGCGCTATCAGAAAATATCGAAATTTTGGTCCCTGAACTCTGACTGCTACTGGGCCCAGAATTTGCACCAAAACAAGTGTTTTATAGGTAAAAAGAATTGATGCTGGTATAGGGCAAAATTGCAGTTTAGGTACTACTTCAAATAGGCTGAAACTTTAAACGCGTTTATCTCGCAAACTACGCGTTCCCGGGCCTTATTTGCCCCTTTCGGGGTTTCTAAGGGGTATGAATCGACCATTCTGAATCGATTGGCGCTATCAGAAAATATCGAAATTTTGGTCCCTGAACTCTGACTGCTACTGGGCCCAGAATTTGCACCAAAACAAGTGTTTTATAGGTAAAAAGAATTGATGCTGGTATAGGGCAAAATTGCAGTTTAGGTACTACTTCAAATAGGCTGAAACTTTAAACGCGTTTATATCGCAAACTACGCGTTCCCGGGCCTTATTTGCCCCTTTCGGGGTTTCTAAGGGGTATGAATCGACCATTCTGAATCGATTGGCGCTATCAGAAAATATCGAAATTTGGTTCCTGAACTCTGACTGCTACTGGGCCCAGAATTTGCACCAAAACAAGTGTTTTATAGGTAAAAAGAATTGATGCTGGTATAGGGCAAAATTGCAGTTTAGGTACTACTTCAAATAGGCTGAAACTTTAAACGTGTTTATCTCGCAAACTACGCGTTCCCGGGCCTTATTTGCCCCTTTCGGGGTTTCTAAGGGGTATGAATCGACCATTCTGAATCGATTGGCGCTATCAGAAAATATCGAAATTTTGGTCCCTGAACTCTGACTGCTACTGGGCCCAGAATTTGCACCAAAACAAGTGTTTTATAGGTAAAAAGAATTGATGCTGGTATAGGACAAAATTGCAGTTTAGGCACTACTTCAAATAGGCTGAAACTTTAAACGCGTTTATCTCGCAAACTACACGTTCCCGGGCCTTATTTGCCCCTTTCGGGGTTTCTAAGGGGTATGAATCGACCATTCTGAATCGATTGGCGCTATCAGAAAATATCGAAATTTTGGTCCCTGAACTCTGACTGCTACTGGGCCCAGAATTTGCACCAAAACAAGTGTTTTATAGGTAAAAAGAATTGATGCTGGTATAGGGCAAAATTGCAGTTTAGGTACTACTTCAAATAGGCTGAAACTTTAAACGCGTTTATCTCGCAAACTACGCGTTCCCGGGCCTTATTTGCCCCTTTCGGGGTTTCTAAGGGGTATGAATCGACCATTCTGAATCGATTGGCGCTATCAGAAAATATCGAAATTTTGGTCCCTGAACTCTGACTGCTACTGGGCCCAGAATTTGCACCAAAACAAGTGTTTTATAGGTAAAAAGAATTGATGCTGGTATAGGGCAAAATTGCAGTTTAGGTACTACTTCAAATAGGCTGAAACTTTAAACGCGTTTATCTCGCAAACTACGCGTTCCCGGGCCTTATTTGCCCCTTTCGGGTTTTCTAAGGGGTATGAATCGACCATTCTGAATCGATTGGCGCTATCAGAAAATATCGAAATTTTGGTCCCTGAACTGTGACTGCTACTGGGCCCAGAATTTGCACCAAAACAAGTGTTTTATAGGTAAAAAGAATTGATGCTGGTATAGGGCAAAATTGCAGTTTAGGTACTACTTCAAATAGGCTGAAACTTTAAACGCGTTTATCTCGCAAACTACGCGTTCCCGGGCCTTATTTGCCCCTTTCGGGGTTTCTAAGGGGTATGAATCGACCATTCTGAATCGATTGGCGCTATCAGAAAATATCGAAATTTTGGTCCCTGAACTCTGACTGCTACTGGGCCCAGAATTTGCACCAAAACAAGTGTTTTATAGGTAAAAAGAATTGATGCTGGTATAGGGCAAAATTGCAGTTTAGGTACTACTTCAAATAGGCTGAAACTTTAAACGCGTTTATCTCGCAAACTACGCGTTCCCGGGCCTTATTTGCCCCTTTCGGGGTTTCTAAGGGGAATGAATCGACCATTCTGAATCGATTGGCGCTATCAGAAAATATCGAAATTTGGTTCCTGAACTCTGACTGCTACTGGGCCCAGAATTTGCACCAAAACAAGTGTTTTATAGGTAAAAAGAATTGATGCTGGTATAGGGCAAAATTGCAGTTTAGGTACTACTTCAAATAGGCTGAAACTTTAAACGTGTTTATCTCGCAAACTACGCGTTCCCGGGCCTTATTTGCCCCTTTCGGGGTTTCTAAGGGGTATGAATCGACCATTCTGAATCGATTGGCGCTATCAGAAAATATCGAAATTTTGGTCCCTGAACTCTGACTGCTACTGGGCCCAGAATTTGCACCAAAACAAGTGTTTTATAGGTAAAAAGAATTGATGCTGGTATAGGACAAAATTGCAGTTTAGGCACTACTTCAAATAGGCTGAAACTTTAAACGCGTTTATCTCGCAAACTACACGTTCCCGGGCCTTATTTGCCCCTTTCGGGGTTTCTAAGGGGTATGAATCGACCATTCTGAATCGATTGGCGCTATCAGAAAATATCGAAATTTTGGTCCCTGAACTCTGACTGCTACTGGGCCCAGAATTTGCACCAAAACAAGTGTTTTATAGGTAAAAAGAATTGATGCTGGTATAGGGCAAAATTGCAGTTTAGGTACTACTTCAAATAGGCTGAAACTTTAAACGCGTTTATCTCGCAAACTACGCGTTCCCGGGCCTTATTTGCCCCTTTCGGGTTTTCTAAGGGGTATGAATCGACCATTCTGAATCGATTGGCGCTATCAGAAAATATCGAAATTGTGGTCCCTGAACTGTGACTGCTACTGGGCCCAGAATTTGCACCAAAACAAGTGTTTTATAGGTAAAAAGAATTGATGCTGGTATAGGGCAAAATTGCAGTTTAGGTACTACTTCAAATAGGCTGAAACTTTAAACGCGTTTATCTCGCAAACTACGCGTTCCCGGGCCTTATTTGCCCCTTTCGGGGTTTCTAAGGGGTATGAATCGACCATTCTGAATCGATTGGCGCTATCAGAAAATATCGAAATTTTGGTCCCTGAACTCTGACTGCTACTGGGCCCAGAATTTGCACCAAAACAAGTGTTTTATAGGTAAAAAGAATTGATGCTGGTATAGGGCAAAATTGCAGTTTAGGTACTACTTCAAATAGGCTGAAACTTTAAACGCGTTTATCTCGCAAACTACGCGTTCCCGGGCCTTATTTGCCCCTTTCGGGGTTTCTAAGGGGAATGAATCGACCATTCTGAATCGATTGGCGCTATCAGAAAATATCGAAATTTTGGTCCCTGAACTCTGACTGCTACTGGGCCCAGAATTTGCACCAAAACAAGTGTTTTATAGGTAAGAAGAATTGATGCTGGTATAGGACAAAATTGCAGTTTAGGTACTACTTCAAATAGGCTGAAACTTTAAACGCGTTTATCTCGCAAACTACGCGTTCCCGGGCCTTATTTGCCCCTTTCGGGGTTTCTAAGGGGTATGAATCGACCATTCTGAATCGATTGGCGCTATCAGAAAATATCGAAATTTTGGTCCCTGAACTGTGACTGCTACTGGGCCCAGAATTTGCACCAAAACAAGTGTTTTATAGGTAAAAAGAATTGATGCTGGTATAGGGCAAAATTGCAGTTTAGGTACTACTTCAAATAGGCTGAAACTTTAAACGCGTTTATCTCGCAAACTACGCGTTCCCGGGCCTTATTTGCCCCTTTCGGGGTTTCTAAGGGGTATGAATCGACCATTCTGAATCGATTGGCGCTATCAGAAAATATCGAAATTTTGGTCCCTGAACTCTGACTGCTACTGGGCCCAGAATTTGCACCAAAACAAGTGTTTTATAGGTAAAAAGAATTGATGCTGGTATAGGGCAAAATTGCAGTTTAGGTACTACTTCAAATAGGCTGAAACTTTAAACGCGTTTATCTCGCAAACTACGCGTTCCCGGGCCTTATTTGCCCCTTTCGGGGTTTCTAAGGGGAATGAATCGACCATTCTGAATCGATTGGCGCTATCAGAAAATATCGAAATTTTGGTCCCTGAACTCTGACTGCTACTGGGCCCAGAATTTGCACCAAAACAAGTGTTTTATAGGTAAGAAGAATTGATGCTGGTATAGGACAAAATTGCAGTTTAGGTACTACTTCAAATAGGCTGAAACTTTAAACGCGTTTATCTCGCAAACTACGCGTTCCCGGGCCTTATTTGCCCCTTTCGGGGTTTCTAAGGGGTATGAATCGACCATTCTGAATCGATTGGCGCTATCAGAAAATATCGAAATTTTGGTCCCTGAACTCTGACTGCTACTGGGCCCAGAATTTGCACCAAAACAAGTGTTTTATAGGTAAAAAGAATTGATGCTGGTATAGGACAAAATTGCAGTTTAGGTACTACTTCAAATAGGCTGAAACTTTAAACGCGTTTATCTCGCAAACTACGCGTTCCCGGGCCTTATTTGCCCCTTTCGGGGTTTCTAAGGGGTATGAATCGACCATTCTGAATCGATTGGCGCTATCAGAAAATATCGAAATTTTGGTCCCTGAACTCTGACTGCTACTGGGCCCAGAATTTGCACCAAAACAAGTGTTTTATAGGTAAAAAGAATTGATGCTGGTATAGGGCAAAATTGCAGTTTAGGTACTACTTCAAATAGGCTGAAACTTTAAACGCGTTTATCTCGCAAACTACGCGTTCCCGGGCCTTATTTGCCCCTTTCGGGGTTTCTAAGGGGTATGAATCGACCATTCTGAATCGATTGGCGCTATCAGCAAATATCGAAATTTTGGTCCCTGAACTCTGACTGCTACTGGGCCCAGAATTTGCACCAAAACAAGTGTTTTATAGGTAAAAAGAATTGATGCTGGTATAGGGCAAAATTGCAGTTTAGGTACTACTTCAAATAGGCTGAAACTTTAAACGCGTTTATATCGCAAACTACGCGTTCCCGGGCCTTATTTGCCCCTTTCGGGGTTTCTAAGGGGTATGAATCGACCATTCTGAATCGATTGGCGCTATCAGAAAATATCGAAATTTGGTTCCTGAACTCTGACTGCTACTGGGCCCAGAATTTGCACCAAAACAAGTGTTTTATAGGTAAAAAGAATTGATGCTGGTATAGGGCAAAATTGCAGTTTAGGTACTACTTCAAATAGGCTGAAACTTTAAACGCGTTTATCTCGCAAACTACGCGTTCCCGGGCCTTATTTGCCCCTTTCGGGGTTTCTAAGGGGTATGAATCGACCATTCTGAATCGATTGGCGCTATCAGAAAATATCGAAATTTTGGTCCCTGAACTCTGACTGCTACTGGGCCCAGAATTTGCACCAAAACAAGTGTTTTATAGGTAAAAAGAATTGATGCTGGTATAGGGCAAAATTGCAGTTTAGGTACT